>CM062818.1:479638138-480284427 GCA_031772625.1 Pinus tabuliformis | reverse complement strand
CCCCCAGAAAAAATCTGGTCATATGGTCCATCTTAAATAACAAGGTCCCTACAGGGGAAAATCTGATGAAGCGATCTTTCGTTGGACCGTTCTGGTGCCACCTCTGCAGAAGCAACAACGAGGACACAGAACACCTCTTCCTAGATTGTCCTTTGGCACAAGATCTTTGGAATGGCATCTGGACAACACTTTCCATCAGGCCCAGCTGGCATGGGATAACAGTAAAGGAGGCGTGGACCTCTTGGTGGAGGGATACATCTGGAAAGGAAAGGAACCTGCCTCTGCTAATCTGTTGAGCGATTTGGATATCAAGAATGAGATAATTTTCACGCAGAAGGTCCCACACTGGCCCTCCATACATAACAGAATCGTAGCAGATTATCATATGATCCTTGAAGAGTCCCAAAAAAACCAGACAAGGAATGTTGAGACAGAGGTTGTCAACAAATCAATCCCTTGGGCTTATTTCAATGGTTCAGCTCAGGAGACAGGTTGTGGCGGGGGAGCGATTCTATACTTATTCGAAACCCATTTTTTCAAAATTCAAATGGGACTAGGCAGGGGAACCAACAACTATGCCAAGCTGATTACTGCAAAAAACATTATCCTTTTTGCCTTACAAAAACATTGCTGCAACCTGTAGCTTTTTGGTGACTCAAAGCTGGTTATAAACTGGATCAACAAAAAATATACATGTTTTTCTTTCACTTTGAGGCATATACTGGATGAGATTCATAGACTTGTCTTGCTTTCTGACTCATTCACTTGTCATCATATTTATAGGGAGCGGAACACCTTTGCTGACTACCTATCCAAAGAAGCAGCGATCAGGGACGACAACTCTTGGATGATCTGCGAAGACTTGGATGGGGTCGTGTATCAGCATTATCACAGGCCATTCATAGACCCTGAAGCACTATAAGAGCAACACTGAAATGAAACATTTTAACTTAGTTTTTTGATAAAAAACATATATTTTTTGTTTATCTTTTTTATATTTATGTAAATAGTCATCGGTTACTCTTTATCCTCTGAGAAGAGGATAGAAACTTATAAGTGTTTTTGAACTATATGTACTCCCTGCGAGGAGGAATGCACAATTTTCTTACATTTTTGGTTGGACAGCCAGTGCCAGATCAAAGTAATGCTTATGCATATACAAAATGTAATTTTCATTTTTATTAATGGAAATTACGACTTTTTCCACAGGAAAAAAAGACACTGGTGGATAGGTAAACAATTTTTTTATAATTGCAATGTTCATTCCATGATATCCTCTCTTTATTGTTTGATTGTGTTTTGAATGTTTCTTTTGATTTTGGTTTGTATTTTAACTATGAAATTGAAAATACTTGGTATCATGTCCATTTAAAAAACATCCAAAGCTTGAAGATGAGTTTAGTATTACACTATATTAATTGAAATTTTTTTAGTTGTTGTGTTAAAATATTTTTATGACTATTAAAAAAGTTTACTTTCATGTTTTTATTTGAGCACAAATTGTCTATATACTTGGCCAAGTTCATGCGTTAGAGAATGAAATGTTGTTGCGAATAAAACGACAAGGATTAGACATCACATCTGAGATTATTTGTTTTAACAAGTTATCTACAACCTATGTTTTTTAGCATTTAACTTAATTGGCATGATTGTGCCTAATATTTCTCTGAAGGTTGAATACTAAGTTACTAAGGTGTTTTTTTCTATGGTGACGTTTTATTTGTTTTGTTTATACAAGTCATCTGGCCACATAGTGGCCACTATTTCCCAACTAAAGAAAACTTGTTCGAGTTTCTTGCTTTATAATATTGACATTGCTGATGTTGAGGTATATGTCATATAATATTTTTATAGTTTAGTTTATATTCAAGTATTCATCATCTTTCATGTCTTATACTCTACATTGTATCTTCTTTCGTTTTTAGGAGAGGAACTCAATATTGATGGTAAGAAGCAAAAATTGAAGAAAGAGGAGAGCAATTACACTGGAGCGAGACATAAAAAAAGAGAGAGAAAAGAGAACCGGTCTAGCGATACCCTTAGAGCTAATATCCTGCATAAGACACACACATAGAGATTGATGGTCAAGTATTCAGAGTTGGTGAATTCACTTGCAATGCCTTGGCAAAACAATGATAATATTTTGAAGTGATAAAACAATATTTCATGTGTAAATTGTAGTCCAACCAATATTAAGTTGGAAACTCATATTCTAACATTTTATATAATAAAATTTATGTGGTTGAAAATATTTATATTTGCACTTGATATTATTTAGTATTGCAATTAACATATGTAACTTTGCGTTTTTATATTAGATAAACATGCACATTGTATGACATTTTTTTTCAATTTAGTCGCAAAATCATACTAATTAATTTATGTTGATTAATAGTGAACACAAAGTAAATCTAAAACTACTAAATTAGTAGTTTATACTGATTAATGATGAACACAAATAAAATGAATATATGATTAAATTAGTCGTTTATAATTATTATTAATGAAATGAATAGAAACTACTAAATTAGTCGATTATATAATAAATATGAAACTACCATAAAAAGATAAATGATTAATGCAAATGATAAATTTGTGATTACAAATGACGACTAAATTTTGTATATATATGACTATTAGTAGTCAACTTACGGTATCTTATAACACGATTGAAATTTGGTCATATTTCTTTGGTCATTAATTGGTTTCAAAAGATGACTAAAATTTGCATATATATGACTATTAGTAGCTAATTTACAGTATCTTATAACACGACCAACATTTTGGTCATTAATTGGTTTTCTCAAGCAATCATACAGTGATATATTTTGTTGTATATTTGATTATTAATTGCGACAATTGATGACTAAATTAGTGACTAAATTTATGACTAAATATACTACTAGATGATAAAATTGAGACAACCAATTAATGGCTAAGCTAAAAATGATTAAAAATTGGTCGCGTTCTAAGATACTGTAAATTAGCTACTATTGGTCGCCGACTAAAAAATGGTCGTTTATGTGCAAATTTTAGTCATTTTTTTAGTAACTAATTAGCTATTTTGTACTAGTGTGCATTTTAAGGAGAAACATTATTCTTAATCTCGCAGCAAAAAAATTATGCTCAAAATATTCATTCACGTCGCATGGAAGAACAAACTTTCATATTTGATCGATGATAATCCATATCTTGCTTAAATGTGGATTTGGTATAATTAGTCAGTTATCACTTATCCCTCCCAATGATTCAATTCCATTTTTAAACAATACAATTCTAATTGTTGGTGCTATTAGTGGTTGTGGCCTAGATAAGGATGTAGAGAAACTATTGAAATTGGGGCTATTTTTTTGAATGGAATGTTAGCCAATGAATGAAATTATATCTAATAATTATGATTCAAATGGAATTGAGGCTTATAACTCAATTATATGCTTATGAGAATATCAATTATCAATCTTAGCAGCTCATACGGTACAAATTTTGTTATCGGATAAAATACTAATAATGATTTTTATGCTAATGTTGGTGATGATGCTAGTGGAAACTACAAAGTTAATTATTGGTGGAAATACTACTAATGATTTAAATGTCCACAAACTACACAAAGATCTACCTCATCACCTCCACTAATTTAGATCTTATAGGGTTCTTTCAACAACCATTATCAATAAATCACACATATTAAAATAAAATAAGCGCTTCAATTTCTTGATCCAAACTCCCCTCAATTCTTTCCCAAAAAATGCACAAATGTACAAATCAGAAACTTGCCTCCAAAGTGGGAATTATAAATTAGTGCTCATATAAAATACATACACGTGTCCATAAAGGGAGACAACAAGAATCTTAATGCTTAAACCCTAAATGCACTAATACTCTTTAGCTCACAAGAGATATAATTCATTGGCACTGGATTAGGATTAAAGAGTCATGCTTAGATATCCACTAAAACACTCTCTTAATACTACATCGAAACAATTTAAATATACTATAAAAATACCATTAAAAATGTATAGGAAAGTTGCACATTGAATAAGATAAGATAAGATAAGATAATTATATTTATGTCCAACTAATGACCACAAAGTAGGTCAAAGGGAATGTTGAGTACAACGATGTCCATACAAAGTGGGAGAACCAAACGATCTCCTATAAAAGATACAATTCATGAAGTAAATCAACATCTAGCCCTGGCAGAGAAGATCTGGGAGCTAATGGGTCTGAGGACAAGACCTGTTAGAGTCCCATAATAGGAATCAATGGTGTTTGCCTCTTAGTATTCATTCTGGTCAGTTTAGCCTATGAATCACTAGGTGTCATAGTCTAAAAGGTTTTCATGTTCAAAGGGTCATTTATCAAACTAGTCTAAGGTTGGGAAGGCTTTTTTCTTGTCAATCTTCTATAAAATAATATTGCAGGTGTTTTCATGATAAAGTGTTCGGAAGCATCTTTCCAACGGTATATTCAGTTCTTCAAACTAGCTTTTAGAGACAAAGTTAGAGCAAGTTCAAGTTTACTCTTCAAAATACAGAAAATTGTCGATATCGCATATCAGTGATCAAAGGTTCCAAAATCCTGGATCCCACAAATCAGAGCTACATGGTCATATTGGTAGTCGAGGTTTCAGGCATATCGGCATTCGACGATCAGAGGTCCAAAGCACATCGCATATCATATATCAGAGCATAAAACGATATCAAAAATTGGTTTTCGGTGATCAACGATTTGCAAATGAGGCAGAGTGACCATATTTCAAAAACTCTAATATGTGCATTGCAATATACAATTAAATCATCAGGAATATGCTTCTAGTGTTAAAGGGTCATGAAGGGCCTGAAGTAAATTAATAGAGGATTTGTTTGAAAAACTAGAGAAGCTCAAGCCTTTTCTCTCTCCTCCTAAAGGGACACGTGGCAAACAGAGACTAGATCCGATAAGAGAGACATGGCAGTGATAGGTTGGATCCTATAAAGTGCACATGGTAGAAATTGATTAGATCTAATAAGGTACACGTGGTGGGTTATGATTGGTTCTGATAAGGGCCATGTGGCAACTGAAGTCATCATGATGTGGCAGTATGGTGGACACGTGGCAGGAATATTTGGCATTTTCAGGGGTCATAAGGGGCCAAAAAAGGGTGAAACATGTCACCAGTCACAAGGTGACACGTGGCAGTGATGACGTCACATATCGGAGATTGATGATCGGAGGTTGGGGCATGTTGTGCATCTAATAGAAATCATCGATTGGGGGGCTTCGATGTGGGGGCTAGCCTACAGTCACGAGGAGCGCCAAAGGACCAAGGGTTAAGTATGAAAGGTGATTGACGATTGGCGAAAGTGAAATTTGTGTACCAAATTTACATCCGCCGATTGGAAATCACTAATAGAAGGGCTTCAATGTGGGGGCTAACTCACGATCACAAAGAAGGAAAGGCACGGGGGCTAAGAACCAAGGGGGATCCCGCATATCGGTGTTGGGTCTAAAATGCGGATGCAAATTAGAGTTTTATTTACTATCAATCTGGGTGAGTAAACTTCGAGGATCATCCAATATATATGGACTTAGAGACAAACTAAACAAAGTTAGATGAAGAAATGTCAAAGCTCCCTTACAGGAGGTCTTTCATTGGGATCTCCAACACCTATTTAGTCATTTAAAAAAATGAAATCTAAAGACATAGTGACAAGTGTAAGAAATATTAAAGCTCCCTTACAGGAGACTGCTCATTAATATTTCTAATCATCTTAATCAACAAACTATTTAAACTAATGAAATTAAACATTAAATAACAAATCAGATTCATTGAAAGAAACATTAATACCTTCTTACCAAAGGTCATTCATTAATATTTCAAACATATGAACCTAATGAAATTTACAAACAAACATAAAATGAAAGCTTACCAAAACAAAAGTGTAGTTGTTAGACAATGGAGGCCCTTCCAAGGATTGACAAGCACATCAAAGGAGAAGTCAAATGTAGAAGATAAAAAAAGCTCCATTTTATTTATCTTCAATTGCAATTTGCAATTACAAGTTCTACATTCCAAGAGGTTCTAAAATATCCATTACAATGATTCCAAATTCTAACTTCTCATTACAAACTTATAGGATCCTAAGGTACTAAATTCTAACTTCTCAATTCTAAATTCTAAATTCCAAAGTTACAAATGAAAGATGATAACAAACTCATAAATGTGGATCCACTATTCTCTCTTCAAATCCACATATCTCTCAACCAATGGTGACACATAACCCTATCTTCCATGATCTTCTCCATGAGGTCCATGAAACATGATCTCCTCAAATTCGAATTTGAACATAGAGTGCCACATAAGGGTGCCTTAGAAGCTTCCTTTGTACCTACACATGTCAACAAACTCATTCTAATTGTTAGGTATAAGTAGATGGATATTCTTTTCTAAAGTTTAACTATAAATTCACTTAAAAATACTAAGAATTAATAATGTTTTGGAAAGCACAATGGTAACCCATTTAATGATGAAAGTGAAGCTGATGTGGTGACATGGTGGTGGAATAGAGGTGAGAAAATGTGTGAATGGAGTGAAAGTGGATGTATTTTAAGGATAATTCTTAGGCCCAACATACCCCCAAACTGAAGGTATTGCATGTCCTCATGCAATCTATTACATTTCTTTTAGATAATTGAGCTTTGGCTTAAACTTTGCATGAGATCATTTACTTAACTTTTGCAAAGTGTTTTTGATGAATTGCAACTTGGTTGGTTCTTGTGTTTCAACCATATTTTGTTTGTTACCTTCAATTTTAATGTATGAACTTTGCATACTGATAATTTGATTTTTATTGCAAAGTATTTTTGTTGGAATGCGTCATGGATGGTTCTTGTGTAACAACCATGATTGTGTTCCATCCAATTAGCTTTTAAGTACTTTTTACAAAGCCATTTATATGCTCATGTAATAGTGAATATATTTTGAAGGTAGGTGGGTTTTAGAATGTGATATATGAATATGAAAAAATATGAATGTGACAAAGTATGAATGTAAATGTATCCCCCCTAAACTGATGGTTTTGGCAATTTTATGAAATGAGGAAAGGAAAATTTTTCCAAAAATTATCATTCTAGCTTTCAAGGAATTAAATGGTTAAAAGTTAGAAAATATCATACCGCAACTTACCCTTTCAAAAATGGATGAGAGTTGTGTATGTGTGGCTGCAAAATTCTGATCATAGTCTTCTTCACTTGGTTGTGAAAATGGTGGATGAAGTCGAAAAAGTGAATCTTTTATTATTGTTACATCTGTTGTTAAATCTGCTGCTGGATCTTCTGCTGAATGTTCAGAATCTACTGCCGAATGCGGCTGAAAATGTATAAGGCCTGGAAGGTATACAAAATTCAAAATTTACACTTTCCCTCTTAGCCTTATTTATTGACTTGTCCTCAAGTCATTCACATTAAAAACTGAAAAGTAATGAAAGTAAATATGCTTCCTCTGCTACAAAATGATTGGTCTTCAAGTCTTCAACACTCATTGGCACAATTCTTGTCATGTGAATAAATGTTTCGGTGTCAAACATAACAAGAATTTGTTAACTTAGTGGCCATTAATGGATGCCACTAGTCAACACGAGAGCTCCCATCTTTGATGTGGATGAGAGTCAAGATGCCCCAAACACATCTTTCTAAGTTTAAATGAATTTGTTGTTGTCGAATACTTAGAAGATCTGATGAATAAGGGACATTGATGTATTCCCTTGGTTTATCGACATGATAGTTTTCCCTTAAAGCATGCAAGCTTCAATGTGTTTTTTGAAAAATATTTGGACTCAAGGACTATGGACTCAATGGTGTATGGAAGCAAGGTTTTATTTGCAAGTGTAGGAAAAAAGAAACTAACAATGAATATGTAAAGTGGAACAAAAAGCTTGTAAATGAGCTTTGTTGGTTTTATTGGTGGGTTAGGATTGAAGAAAATGTAATGAAGTGTATGTGGGTAATGGGAAATGGATAATGACTCTTGCTGGGAAAAAGTGAATTATGGCATGAAAAATCTCAAATATAGCAAATCTGCTCATTAATTTTGGAATTTTTGCTAAAATTGCTGAGTTTGACCAACGTTGACTAGCCACTTGTAGACTTCGAAATCAAAAGTGGATAGGTATTTCACCATTCTTGGACATTTAGGAACAAACCCCAACTCTTCGAATTTGCTAATGTCAAACCATTAAGCTATTATAGGAAGTTGCAAGAATTTGTAATTTTCTGGAAATTTCGTTTTATGATCATGGACTTGTTTAGAATTTCTCATGAAATTAGTCTTTTGAAGACCAATTGTCATCAAAATTTAATCTCCTTAATGATCAGTTGATCATCTGAAACCTGCAAAAAACTTGGCATAAAGAACATAAGTGTGTTCAAAAATAAAATGGCCAATTCCTTGATGATTATTACACAAAAATTAATGCCAAATAAAACAGATTAAGGAGACTCAAAAGTGTAATTTTAGTCCAATTCCTAATGTTGATAACAATCCATTTTTAATAAATATCCATTTAAAAAAAAGAAAAAATCTACTCCCTGTTTGTGTCAGATGACTCATGGAATGTGCATGGCAAAAATCTTGGCATTATAAAGATTTTTTGTGTTCTGTAGATTAGTATGTCATAGAAAAACATACAACAAGAATAAGTTATAATTTTAATGCCAACTCTAAGCTATTGAAACAAGATAATCATCCTTTGTATAATCCTCCAAATATTCGATAAATCAATCCTCCAAATTCTCTTCCAAGTGTTCCATAATTTTTAAAAGATGCATGGCACATATTTATAATCAATGAAATCTATTAAATGCTAATGCATAACTTGATTTATCAATCTTGGAAATAAAACCAACCTGGATTCTCAAATTTTCAACTTTCTTCATGGCATTTTAAAAGTGACAGAATTGGAACAAAGATTGGAAATCCATGATAAAATATGTGAAACTGGATTTGATACTCATGTGCCTTTGTGCAGAGTGCCCTTGTAGACATGAGTGCTAAATGTGGTTGTATAGAGAAAGCACGCAAATTTGGCTATATAGAGAAAACATGTAATGTGTTGGAAAAAAAAAGAATTTTGGCATGTTTTCTCTCAGTGTGCACTGAGTTGGGTACTCTCGAACAGGGTATGGATCTCCATGGAAAAATAATTAAAAATTGATTTGAATCCGATGTCTTTGTCGGGAATGTCATTTTTTACATGTGGTTATCTTTGACATATTACAAAGCAGTTATTATTATTGAATGGAGTGCCTTTCTCTTCTTGTAACAAATTGCAAACCTCAAATTTTGTAGTTTGCACACTATGTGTTCTTACATTAGCTATCAGATAATTTGTAATAGGAAAATTTACAACTTGGCACAGTTTAACTTTTACCAGAAATTTTTAATCTTTACCTTATTCACAAGCGTATGCTCACCAATAAAGGTCCTCTTGCAGCATGCCGGGGTGAATGAATTTCATGAAGCATTGGTTGTTTAGTTGTTGTATCATCATTTCGCATGCTCTTTGCAACTGCATATCTCGATTACGAAATAAATATTACTTGATCTAGTTTAAAATTGATCACGGACGGCTGCATGGAAGAAATCTTAGAGCATGAGATCATTTGTTTCCTATTTCTTTGCGGAAATGGCCCAATAAGGTGTATTTTGGCAAAGCTTCCTCATGCAATGCAGAAGATGCAAACGAAAAAAAACCAAATGGAAAACGCAAGAATGGCCACTAAAATGAGGATGATCATCGATAACATGGAGCTGAATGCATCTCTAATGCAAATTATCGATTTATCAAAGGCAACCATGGCCTCGGAGAGACTGATTTGGTAGAATAAGAAAAAAAATCCCACACTCTGCTCTGCTTTATTTCTTGCTTTTGTACTACGAAAGTTTTAATAGAATCGCAACACCATTGATATTTGTGAGCTCTCGACATCGCTATCTATGTTATCAACACCAAACGCCTAATTCCATGCACTTCCTTGATAACGTATGAGAATTGCTCTAATAGATCATTAATGTTCTCTATCCAACACCAAATATGACGAGCCAATCCTGAAGCTTCGACAATTTCTCTTCCCATATCTCTAAGCTATCCATGCATTATTATCTTGTTTTCAATTTTGAATCCATTTAGACTGATAGCAAGGGATTTGATGGCCATAGAAATCTGCTTCACTGCCAGCAAAACCCGTAATTGTCTGTGCATTAATTTTAAAAAAATTGTTTTTTCTTCACGTAGTCACCAAAACAGGGTCCCGAAGAACCACTATTTCCTCTCAAACTGTTAGGAATCCAAGGAAATAATTTCTGGGTTATGTAACTCATTTTGTTCTGGAAATCACCCATGTCTTAGTTTTTCTAGGTTTTTTTTGGTTTGATAAAAAGCATGTTTCAAAACGACATGTCAAAATTGTTGCGTCTTCTGGCAATGCTGTAACAAAATCAAATCAGTTAGGTCACGACTCGATTCCAAACCCATCGATTCTTCTATAAATTGTGATCTGCATGGGAAGGAATTCAGTTCATCAAAAGGCCTATTTGGTCACATGAAATTCCACTCTGAAACCCATCGAGATAGCAGTGATGCCCATACGGAAGAGTCACAACAAAATGAGACACAAGATTGATAAGAAAGTGAGAATGATGTTGAGATTGAGGTTGACCATCGAAACGGGAAATCAAGCAAGATTGATAATTGGATGAAGGGAAAGGGATCCAAGAGACCCAGTTGTGCAACCCAACATGGCACACTTTGTTCACAATTAAGATCAAATGCAAAGAAGGATCTCATTATTACAGAAATTATGAGCTCCAAAAATTCAGAAGCCGAGAACAAAGTAAATGTAGAGAAGTTTCAACCTCCTGTTTGAATTGTTTATATGCAAACTTGGATTGCTTGAAGAAATGGTCCTAGCGCATAAAAGACCTAGCCTAAGAGGAAATATGGTTTTTTATCAAATCACTAAACTATAGATTTCATTTTTAAATTTGAAATAGAAAATAAACGAATTAAAAAAAAATGATTTCGATTTCTTATAATGTTGTAGTTTTAATGATTTGTGCAATTTCCGAGCAAGAGATTTTTATATTATTTTTGAAAATAAATCAATAGATTTTCTAATCTCCCTGATCGCTCGAAGCAGAGGAAGAGAGCATACTAAACTATTGATTTGTTTTTATTTTATTTTTGTGGGTTAGCGTGGATGGAGTAGCTTATTCATGAAAAATGAGATGATTTTTTTTTTTTTTTTTTTTATTTCTATTTTTTAAAAGAAAAGTCTACAAGATCTTGTTTTATTTTTCTAATCTATTCTACCTTAACTTGAAAGTTTTTTTTTTTTTCCTAGGTAAAAGAATGCTTCCAGTGAAGCCACCTACGGACTAAGAATTCGAAAATGCTCACATCAAGATTTAAAATTTTTACCTTATGATTTGCAAGCCTGTGAGTAACCTGTCTTATTCTTGGAGTTGGCGCAAGGTTCTTTTGAAACCACTCTTTGATATTGTCCTTGCTCTCCAATAAGTACCTGTTTAACATCTTCAAATCTCTCATCCGTAGATGGATTAGTAACAAATGGGGGGCTTAAAAACACTGAATTTGAAATTAAACTAAGTATGAAAATAAAAAATGTTCAAACTTGAACTCCATTATGAAGATCTTGTTGTCACCAGGTTTCACAAGTTAGTCCATAAAAAGAAATTGCAATAAAAATAACTTCCTAAGTCTATCTCCAAATCATCCTCCCTGGCAACGACGCCAAAATGTTGGGTCTAAAATGCGGATGCAAATTAGAGTTTCATTTACTATGAATCCAGGTAAGTAAACTTCGAGGATCATCCAATATATATGGACTTAGAGACAAACTAAACTAAGCTAGGTGAATAAATGCCAAATCTCCCTTACAGGAGGTCTTTTATTAGGATCTCCAACACCTATTTAGTCATTTAACAAAATGAAATCTAAAAACATTTTGAAAAGTGTAAGAAATATTAAATCTCCCTTACAGGAGACTGCTAATTAATATTTCTAATCATCTTAATCAACAACCTATTTAAAATGATGAAATTAAACATTAAATAACAAATCAGATCCATTGAAAGAAACATTAATACTTTCTTACGAAAGGTCATTCGTTAATATTTCAAACATATGAACCTAATGAAATTTACAAACAAACATAAAATGAAAGCTTACAAAAACAAAAGTGTACTTGCTAGACAATGGGGGCCATTCCAAGGATTCACAAGCACATCAAAAGAGAAGTCAAATGTAGAATATCAAAGATCCTCCATTTTATTTATCTTCAATTGCAATTTGCAATTACAAGTTCTACATTCCAAGAGGTTCTAAAATCTCCATTACAATGATTCCAAATTCTAACTTCTCATTACAAACTTATAAGATCCTAAGGTACTAAATTCTAACTTCTCAATTCTAAATTCTAAATTCCAAAGTTACAAATGAAGGAGATAACATTCCTATTTATACAAAAGTTATGATAGCAAACTCATAAATGTGGATCCACTATTCCCTCTTCAAATCCACATATCTCTCAACCAATGGTGACACATAACCCTATCCTCCATGATCTTCTCCATGAGGTCCATGATCTTATCCATGAGGTCCATGATCTCCTCAAATTCGAATTTGAACATAGAGTGCCACATAAGGGTGCCTTAGAAGCTTCCTTTGTACCTACACATGCCAACAAACTCATTCTAATTGTTAGGTATAAGTATATAGATATTATTTTCTAAAGTTTAACCATAAAATCACTTAAAAATACTAAGAATTAATAATGTTTTGGAAAACACAATGGTAACCCATTTAATGATGAAAGTGAAGCTGATGTGGTGACATGGTGGTGGAATAGAGGTGAGAAAATGTGTGAATGGAGTGAAAGTGGATGTATTTTAAGGATAATTCTTAGGCCCAACAATCAGCGATTGCAAGTCTTGGATGGTGCAATTGTTACGTTATGAAGTTACTGATTGAAAAGCCTTGATATTATAAAGACCCCGACACATGTGTTGTGGTTCCATGCGTTACTCATGGGAACCATTTGTAGCGAAGTATTCTAAAGATTCAACCCCCTTTTCCACCAAGTCCCAAAGTATTTATTCCAAAGGACCAAACATCAAGGAAATATTTCAAAGAATTGCCCCCCTATCCGAAGCTAAAGGTCTTAACCCCGGAAGACTAAGTCTATAGTCACAACCTATACTCCGCCATGTTTTATGGTTTTAAATGTTTGAAAGTGACCCGATAAGCAGAAGAGGAATGAACTAGAGAATCATGAGGGTTTTTAGAAGGATTTTTGACACCATGGAAGGAAGTTTGGGATCTCCTAGAGGACTACTGGCAAATGAGGATGAAGATGATTTTATGAATTAATGCTTTTCTGTAATTGACCTGAATCTTGCTATTTTTGTTAGAAACAAAGATAGAACACACCTTTTGATCCACTTAGCTGGATGAAATGCAATGTATCTGGCCCTTGGCCAAAAGAGTATTTAAAGGCTAAATATACAATGTAAAAGAGGATGGAGAATTCTTGAGAAGGAGGAGGCCCTGTGGGTTTAATATTTTAATAAAAAATCTCAAAACATATTGTGTTATCAATTTCGTAGATTCCTGTGGTGTGTGGTCTCAAGTTTGTGTTTTCTTTATGTTAATTTTATATCCATTTCTGAAATTGTTGTCTTGAATTCATCCTTAGATGCTCAGGATAATTGTGGATCTCATACATGATAGAATTCTTTGTTGCTCTGTCATGTTTCTTCTGAATATTTGGTTATAAGTTGTGTAGCATAATTCATAACCTTATGCTCTATTACATTTGACTGAATATTTATATGTTTCCTTCATTCTCCACTATACTACAACCAACAATTGACTTGAGACATGTGCCTACCTTGCCTATGTTATCTTGATGGCTTATGCATGTCCTGATGTTCTATAATCCTATCCTTCAGCGGCCTTCACTCCCAACAATTTTCATTCAACATTATATCATCTACCTCTAAGCTTAATAATCAGTCTAAAATTCATATCATATCAGTCTTTTGATTGATAGTTGATCCAATGAGAGATCCCTCTCCAAGGTTAGGGGGACTATACCCTAACCTACAAGTGGTTTGTGATTACCTTTGGGATCCCTTTCCTCATCTTTAAAGGGATTTATAAAGTGTTAAGAAGACCCATCTCTCCTAAAATCCGAGGCTGAATGAAGAACACTGAAGAAACTCAACAATGTCTGTTGGCCCGATGAAGAACTGGTGGAAGGTGCAGACTATCCACTAAATCGTTGCATGGGAGAGTTCACGTGTTGTTGAGGTCTGGAGGACCTAGTCCGTATCCTAAGAATGGATCTGAGACAAATATCTGTTGAGGTCTCGTGTGGGGAGGTGATGTCCCACATATCCTCATTGATATAGAGTTTGGATATGTACTAGTCTCAATCAGTCTCTTGGTGCCCTGTCTAAAGGTAGTACCCTAAAAAATTTATGATCCTCTGTGTGGGGTCTAGTCTGATGGGAGGCTAAAGAATATGTACTCAAAACTTGAGAACCTTATGCATATATAGGGCCAAAGATTTCTGATCAAGATACTTGAAAAAGTTGGCGAGGGTCCGATAATCGTTGAACAAGAAATGGAACCTTCCTCTGATCTCGTAGTAGACAGGGCATCCAAAAATGAACTGCAACTTGGTCTCCACTTCCTGTAAATGACATACTTAGCAGATTATGTTTTGTCTATCAACATGGTGGTCCATATCTACACGAATTCTATGAGAACCTACTCTGAACTGGCCTAGAGGAATGTGAAGAGCATGCATCCAGTGGAGAAACTTATACTAGGGTCGAACAATGAGCCTGTCTCTTAACTCCAAGAAGTGCTCAATATAGAAGGCCATCTTTGGGTGTAACCCTCCTGAAGGATTGAACCAGATGACCTGGACAAACTTCCTGTAGATGTCCTCCCTGGTGATCTTATTTAGCTTTTGTCTAGTAGGTAAAAGGTGACCAAGATCATCTAAGGAATATCAGAAAGGAGGGAGACGATCCAACTGAATACCCATTGACTCTAAGAGATCTGAAACTCTTGTAAACCAACATCTAGCCCAACCTAAGGGATTAGAATAGACAATAGTCTTAGAAGAGAAATATGCCAAGTAAGGATATCGGTTTGTACTCTTTATCAAGTCTGAAAAGCCCCATATACAATGCAAGAATGAAACCAATCTGAAGACCGTCTCAAGCTTAAAGGGCTGAGCTCCAAACTCTGCAAGGGTGGTGTGCTACAATACTGTCTGTTTGCATCTAATGATGCAATGGAGAAGAATAATCTCAACTCTCTCAACTGAAGCCCAATCTAACTCAAGTAAATACGGTCCCCAAATTTCTAAGCCATATAGAATAGTGGGACAGATCAAGGTGTCCATGAGGCTCATCTTGGGTGAGATGTCCTGGAAGTGATGTCGAAAGCGTTGTCTTTCGAGAAGGGCTAAGGATCCATATCCTTTGTTGATTTGAGGCTGAAGCGTTGGTCGTAAACTGAAGCAGGGACTTGAGGATTGCAACCCCAAGTAAGTAGACTTGCTGGTGATCCTAATCTCCTACCCTATGAATAGGAATTGAAGGTACAAGGTTTTATTAACCCCATTGAATACCATAACCTTTGTTTTACCCAGGTTGACCGTCAACTTTTGAAGATCACAAAACAAAGATAAGGCATATAACTACCTCTGTAATCCTTCTGGGGATGAGGAGAGGAGGACCATGTCAACAACAAAGAGTAGAATAGATATCATAACCTAGTGAAGAAGGCAACCATAAGTGTCTTGGATATGCTCGTGTAGAAATGCTTCCAACTCATCAATATAGATCCCAAATAGAGTAGGGGACAATGGACAACCTTGTTTAACTCCAATAGTGCTTCAGATGAAATCAGACATCCCATGAGTCGCGTGAAGATAACCAAGGACAAAATCATATAGGTGCATAATAGTTGTTAACAAGGTCGCAAATATGCCAATATCTTCAAGTCTCTAGAGTAAGGCTTCCCTCGGAACATAGTCAAAATCTTTCCAAAAATATATGAAACAACAATATAATTTCGAAGAGTAGTGTCATGCCTCCTCAATCACGGCGCGAAGGGTGAAGATGTGGTCAATGGTCTGATGAGCCAGTCAAAAACCTACCCATCCCCTAGCTCTGATTTGTCTTTGCTCAAGGTCATTGGAGAGATTCCTATGTAGAACAATAATATACAACTTTGAGAATGTGTGGCCCACCATGATCATTTTGTATTTATTGGGATTTTAGCTGGAACCTATTTTGTGGATTGGATGGATGATGTGGTCTGACCATGTCGGTGGAAAAACCTCACGGACTACATGGTTGAAGAGATCATCCAAGAAGCTAACCAAAGCAAGAAAATCATGCTTAAAGAACTTTGCTTAGTAGCCTTCCTCAATGACTGCTTTTCTATTGTTCATCACCCAAGTGGCATCTCTAATATCTTTGTCTGAGAATAGGTGACATGAGGAGGGTGGGGATGTAACATGAATTTGGGCCTACCCAAGAATATCATAAAGGTTGGAAGTGTGAGAGAACAGGGATGTAGGTTCGAGATCAGATGGAAGAGGGGAGCGTCAGGGAAGGATGGTACCCCATAATTTTTTAGGGGAGTGGGCAAGGAGAGCATAAAGTTCCCGCCTTCTATAGGAAACAAAGAGTTGTTTCTTGCGACAGAGGAGACAACAATAAGAAGCTTTGAGGTTAGAGTAGAAGGTTGACAGTGGGTGAAAGCATATCAAAGTTATTGATGTAGAGTCTTGCATTTGTCATTGTACCATTTGTTGATGGGGCAAGATCCAAGTTTAGGGGAAATGGAAGTGGAATGATTGGAGTTGGGGAAGCATTTTAGTGTTACTTCCCAAATGGTAGATGAAAGACAAGTGTATTTAGTGGAAGCAGAATCAAGCAAGGATAACTAGTTCTCTGATGGGAGCATCTTGTGTAGGGTAGAGGAGAAGATGTCAAGGTTTTATTTGTCAAATTGAAAGGTGGTTCGGGGTGGGCCGTGAGGGGAAGTATCGGGTGGAAGGGGAGGGTAAAACCAGGGAGAGAAGGAAAGAAGTGCATGATCGGAAAGGGAGATGGGGGAGATTGAGAAATGGCGAATAAAAGGGTGCAATTTCTAACTAGTGAGGACATAATCAACTACACTCGCACACCCGCCATATGGCGGACATTTGAAAAAGTGGAAGTCTGGGAAACAGGGGAGACCATTTAGAATCAACAATTCTTGGGATTCCCCTAAATATAATAGATGCTTACCATAAATTGTAGTGGGCCCCAAAGCATCATTTGACATCTAGTGAAGCCCTACTGAATCTAGATCTATCCCTTAGGTACAAAACAAATCCTTCGATCGATCGTGGAGAGGGATCCAAAGATCTCTAGTACAAGCATTGAAGTCACCTAGGAGGATGACTTTCCCACCAGCAGAGTATTGGGTAATGCCCGTGTACAAGTCTATAAAGGGGTCCCCATTTGATCCATTATGGATGGAAAATGGTGAAGAGGCGGGGGGGGGGGGGGGGGGGGGGGGGGGGGAGAGAAGTAACAAACTGCAATGTAGATGTCCCTCGAAGAAGAGACTTTGACACTAATCTGAATTCACATGAACAGGGTAAACTCATCTTCACCTATCAAAGATACCATGTTTTGGAGTGAGTCACTAGCCAAACAAGAAACTCCACCTGATCCTCTGACCCCTCCTGAGCTCCTCATCTCATGCCTACAAACTAATATCCAATGGCAACCTGCAATATCTGGGAGAGGTCGAATAGGGCTCGCATGAGTCTCGATCACAGAGAGGATGTCTACTGATTCGAGCATCATACAAGAGTCCCGACGATGACCAAAAAGATCCATTGTCATTCCAACATTGGATATAAATGGTTGTAACCTGTCGTCTACCCAAGCGAGCCTTTCATTTGGAACCTCCAGTTCAGGGTTCCCACCAAAGTGGGAAGGAGTCCTGAATGACTGCCTAGATATTCTTGATAACTTCCCATTTCCCTGCCTGTCATGCTTCCATAACCTGTTCTCTGGATTTTTTAAGTTCCACAACCTGTGCTCAAGTGAGGTCCTCATCCAAGAAAATCCCCTTATCTCTTTGCTATAATTGTTAGAGAAATATTTAAATTTAATTTTAAGAAATTGCAAATGGTCACATGTCCTATTGTTCAAATTCAAGTTGGTGATCATGAATGATCATGCAAATGGTGTGAATATTATTCACTACGAGGTTATTATGTTTCTATTGTATGATCCTTGGTGGTAAATCTAAGGAAACTTGCAAAATGGATTTAGAATGCAATAGTGTCCACAATAATTCATTGTTAATCTACTCTCGTTGTAACTCCCATTATGAGGAATGCTCACACTTATGATTATGTTGATGGCTCGAAATGACCATTCAACATTATAAGGGAGACCACTCAGTCGAGAACTTAAAGCAACTCCTTTTCTGTTTGGAATGGTGGTTCCAATTGGTTAAACTAGGTCTAATTACCTTCTCTCTATCTTTGTTGGCTTAAAGTATGTCTTTTACTCACCAATAGAGAAGAGAGATCAGATCAACCCTCTTGCTGAGCTTGGGAAAAAAAGTGATCCTTAAGCTGATCTAGGGCTCAGCCAATCCACAACTAAAGATTGTCTCTTTGATAAGAGGACTTATAGGAATGTAATGATTAATCTAAATGCAAACTAATCCTAGAATGCAAGCAAAAGGAAAGAAATCATAAGCCTATCTCAATTAGGAAGATGTATATCTAACCCAACTAAGAGAAAAGTACTTAAATGATTGGGATTTTAACATGCCTTATTTTAGGTGAATATTTGGCTAATGAAATCGTTCTACTAGTTGATATTATAGTTACCAAAACATACTCTGTTCAGAGACCAATTAATGATGAATGATCAACCAAAAACATTAGGAAATAGTTCTCTTAATGTCGATGATAATTAAATCGAATTTGGATAGTAGATTTATGAGTAACTAGGTACTCAGAAATATGATTTGAGTATAAGAGCAAAAGAGAAAATTAACAATAGATCTATGAAGCTAATGAACTAGATAGCTCATTAAAAAGACCTTCATCTTCACATTAAACAATAATGCTCAACATAAAAACATTTTACACAGATCTGTAATTAAAAAGATGAAACTTGCATTAAACATAATAGTATTTAAAATACGAATTGATTAAAACCTGATCTTTGTGTTGTGTTCCTTGAATTGATCTCCAACAATCTTTCTCAAATCATAAGCCTCGCCATTAAGAGAAAGAGATGCAATAGTGCAAGCTTTGCGCCCAATACAAAGTCTAGAATTGAAAAAGACAAATCTCAATAACTCATATCTAAGATTTTCCTCCTACTTCGAAAACTTGAAAATCCCTTACAATAGTGCTTTATAATTCCCTTAGTGCAGAGAAGAGACCCCGTTTTACATTATCTAAAATCCATATTTATAATTACAAATCAAAATCAAAATGAGAGAACTATTTTGGAAAATGAATTTGCTCCCACAAATTTGATTGGCCATCGTTCCTTTTCCTCTCTTGCTAGAGTAATACCATTGATCAAAATCTTATCTTCCTCATCTCCTCAACTATTCTCCTGCCAAAAATCAATCAAAATTAAATTAAAATGCAAATCAAAATAAAAAAATACCAAATTTGGAAAAAAAACATCTCCAATTAAAATTTAATTAATTAATTAAATAAAATGAAATATGAGATTTTCATTGATCCTTGTAAAGATCTTATTGGTCAAAGAGAACATAAACGAATGGATTTGCAAATCAACTGATGCTTTGAGCAAATGAAAAATGCAAAAATTAAACTCAAAAAATTAGTTTTAGTTACAAATTCAGAGCTTAATTTTCTGCTAGATTTTAGACTCATTAAATGATGGAATCTGGTCATGTAACCACTTCAAAAATGTTCTCCATGATTTTATCTATCTAACGATCCATCTTGGACCTTATTTGGCCAAGTAAAACTCCACTTATGAGCTTCCAAAGTTGAAGTATCAAAATTGCCAAAATTCTAGAAAAAATTCTGCCTAGGCTAAAATTAGGAAAATTTAATTAAAAATCCAATTTTATATTAAATCCATTAATTCTAATCAACTGTTAGTCAATCAAATATATACAATTAATTAAATTGGTTAATTTTTTTTTTTTTTTACAGATTAATCAATTTAATTGTCAGACCAGGCAGTAACTCCTCAACCAAAATTGATTCGTGTGTCTTATTCCATCAGGTAGGTCTTCATTATATACATGAGGGAGAGACTATTCGCTTCATCTCCCGATGACTATTCATATTACTTATTTATCTATTCACATTATATTCACCCAATCCTGAGGATTAAGTGTCAACATTCCCCCCCTTAATCTGAAGGGGTGTTGGTGAGTCCAAGCATCATTCTGAATCATTCAAGCTTTTCTCTTCCAAGCACTTTGGTGAATATGTCTGCAATTTTCTCATTAGTGGAACAATGACAGAGATGGATTCTTTTGGCCTCAACATGATGTTGAATCAGATGATATTTAGCATTGATGTGCTTCGTTTGATCATGGAACTTTGGGTTCTTGGCCAACTTTATTACAGAGGTATTGTCAATCATGAGTGGAGTTGATTATACTTGTTTTACCTGCAAATCTTCAATAATTTTCCTGAGCCACACAATTTCTTTTGTTGCTTCAACTGATGCCACGTATTCTGCTTCTGTTGTGGAATCTGCTGGAACTGATTGTTTGCGTGATCTCCAGGAGACAACTCCTGATCCAGGACTCATAGCATATCCTGAAGTAGATACCCCAGTTTCTTTGTCTCCATCGAAGTCTGAATCAGAGCATCCAATCAAGCTGAAGTCATCCACTTGTGTATACTTGATTCCAAAGTCTTGAGTTCCCTTGAAGTACCTTAGAACTCTTTTTGCAGTAGACCAAAGTCGCTCACAAGGCTTTTGCATAAACCTGGAGAGGATTCCAACAGCAAACGAAATGTCTGGTCTGGTAGTAGTTAGGTAGTTGAGACTTCCTACAAGCTGTCTATACTTTGTTGCATCCTCAAATTCTTTTCCTTCAATAGATGTGAGCTTTAAGTTTTGTTCCATTGGAGTAGTAAGAGGATTGCATTCTGTCATGCCAAACACGTTCAACAGATCTCCAATGTATTTCTTTTGAGAAAGAAATATGGACTTCGGATGTTGGGTTACTTCAATGCCAAGATAGTAATGAACATAGCCCAAATCAGTGATTCAAAACTTTTCCCCAATTCCTTCTTTATGGATGCAATGTAGCTTTCATTGTTCCCTATCATCAAAAGATCATCTACATATACCACAAGATATGCAATTGTTTTGCCAACTTTCTTGACAAATAAAGTTGTATCATCAAGATCATAATGTTTGAAATTGAGTTTCAGAAGATGCTCAGTTAGTTTTTCATACCAGGCTCGCGGTGCTTGTTTGAGGCCATACAAGGACTTCACAAGTTTGCATACTTTATGTTCATTTCCTTTCACAGCAAATCCTCTAGGTTGAGACATAAAAACATTCTCTTTTAGATCTCCATTTCAAAAAGCAGTTTTTACATCCATTTGATGGAATTTCCAATCGTTCTAAGCTGCTAGGGCAAAGAGTGTTCGGATGGTAGCCCATTTTGCTGTGGGGGAAAAAGTCTCCTCATAATCGACCCCTTCCTTATGTGAAAAACCTTTTGCCACAAGCCTAGCTTTGTGCTTGTCAAGTGAGCCATCAGCTTTATACTTGTTCTTGTAGACCCACTTGCAGCCAATTGGTTTGGTTCCTAATGGAGGATCAACCAACTTCCAAGTGTCGTTCTTTATGAGGGCATCATACTCCTTTTGCATTGCTTCTTTCTGTTCATCATGAGAAGCAAATTCTTTGAAGGAAGTTGGTTCAAAATTTGTAGACAAGTTCAATTCACAATCATAATAAACATCCATATCAACAGGTGAATTAGAGTCATCCACATCACCTCCATTCTGTTGGTTTGAATTTCTAGTTCCTGTCTTTCCAACCTCATAAGGATGAACACTTTCAAGTGTCTTTGTCAGCCACTTTGGAGGACCTTTTTCAGATGGTCCAGGCTACTCTGTTGATTGAGTTGGGACTGAATCAAGATTGAGTCTCCCAATTCTATCAATCACATCACTTAAAGCATCATTTTTTGTTGGAGTTTCATGCAGGGGAGAGTGTTATTCATAAGAAGATTCCACATGTTGATCCAGTATAGGAATCCCCCCTTCAAGATTTGGAATTTGATTATCAAATTCTTGAAATGATTTTGCTTTTGTGAATCTATCCAAGCGATCAAGTTGCCACTCAACAACATTGTTAGTTTTGGATGATTCAAGAAAAAATACATCTCTAGATACAAAAAACTTTTTATTTACTTCATCATAGGGGCAGTATGCTTTGGAGGTGTTTGAATACCCCAAGAAGATACATTTACGACTTCTAGCACCAATTTTGTTTCTATGTACCTTTAGTATCAAGGCATAACAGGTGGAACCAAAGACCTTGAGATGCTTTACTGAAGGAACATGTCCATACCACATTTCATATGGAGTCTTGTT
Source organism: Pinus tabuliformis (assembly GCA_031772625.1). Taxonomy (NCBI): domain Eukaryota; kingdom Viridiplantae; phylum Streptophyta; class Pinopsida; order Pinales; family Pinaceae; genus Pinus; species Pinus tabuliformis. The sequence continues at coordinate 480,261,705 of CM062818.1, read as the reverse complement.
TCTAATAGCATTAGATGGACATCTATTCTTTATATATGCAGCACATAGAACAACATCAGCCCAAAACATTATCTTTACATTTTTGAAGAAGAGCATGGATTGTACCATATTTAAGATTGTCCTATTCATTCTTTCAACTACACCATTTTGTTGGGGATTGTAAGGCACAGTTGTTTGATGTTTGATCCCATGTTGGCAAAGATAGTTTTCAAATTCATTTGATGTGTATTCTTTTCCATTATCAGTGCGAATAGACCCAATATGAGATTGTGCATCATTTTCAATCCATATATGAAAGTTATTGAATGTTTGAAAAGCATCAGATTTGTTCTTCAATAAATAAACCCAACACATTCTGGTGTAGTATCAATAAATGTCATCATATATTTATTTCCATTTGCGGAAGGAACAGGCATTGGACCACATAAATCTGAATGAATGAGTTCAAGTTTTCTATGTGCTCTTGAATGTGAATAATGAAAAGACTGTTTGCTATGCTTTCCTAGAATGCAAGCATCACATTGCTTAAATTTCCTAGGAATTGTAGGCAAACTAGCAACACCATTTTTTTCAACAAGCGGAGGCTGTAATAGTTCAAATGTCCAAGTCTAGCATGCCATAATAAAATTGATGGAAGTGTACCTTCTTCATGATGATAATTGTATGAGAAATGTTGTGCACGAGCAGAGGTACCTTGTAGCTTGAGAAGCCTTTCTTCTTCTATTCCCCTCATGACAAGTGAGTGGTCAGATGCTTTTCTCACCTCAAGCTTGCCATCAAACATATGAATGGAGTGACCTTGTTGGCGGATGTGAACCAAGGATAACAAGTTTCTCTTCAGCTATGGGAGATAGAGAACATGATGCAGAAGAAAGTCTGGAAGACCAGGAAATTGAAGCCTGATTGTGCCAAGCCCTGATGGCTTGATTTTTGATTGGTCTGCAAAGTATACTGCTCCATCAACATTGTCAGTAAATTCTTCAAAAAAATCTTTTCTATGAGTCATGTGGCAGGTTGCTCCTGAATCAAGAAACCAATCATTTTTCCAAGAAGGAAGTGAAGCATTAAATAAATATTCATTTACTCCAATATTACATTGTGCCACAACATAGTGAGCGGATTCAGGTGCTTTACCTTTGTCTGTATCATCAGTTTTACCTTTCTGTTGGTTTCTTTGCAACTCAATTTTGTCCCATGGTAACTTGCATGTAGAGGCATCATGTGATCCATTTCTTTTGCAGCGAATGCAATGCAAATATGCCTTTTCTCCTTGAGAGTGTCTGTTCCCCCTGCCTTTGAAAAATCTTCATCTTCCTCTTCGACCACCTCTTCCTCTTAAAGAATCTTGAACAGGATGCTTTTATTTTTGAGAAAGGCACACAACCTCTTCAAAAGATTCAGGGGTTGTCCTCTTTCCAAAAGCTTTCTCTCTTTCACCAAACTTTTTCATAAGAGAGTCAAAGGTGATATCTTTGAGATTTCCATTTGCTTGCAATGACTCAAGATAATTGGAGTAAGTACGATAAAGTGCCTTGAGAAAAGCGATAAGAGGAATATCCAATTCAACCTTAGTGGATTTGATATCATACATTATAGACTTTACTTCAGATGCAAGAGCAAGATGATCATTATTTTGCAGTTCAAGAGTGAAGAGTTTAATCATGAGTTGAACAACTTCAAGTGCAGAATGTGAGTCATAGAGTTCTTTCAGCTTTTGTAAGGCTTCAAAGGTAGTTGAAAATGACGAAATATGGTGACTCACCTCTTCATTTACAGATGCTGCGATTAATGCATAAGCTTTGTTGTTCTTGTTTTCCCAAATGATGAGCTCTTTGTCTAAGGTAGGCTGTTCTGGCTCTTTGTCTCCGTCTCCAATGTTAGAGTCGATCTTTTCATCCCTTCGTCAGAGATCAAAATCTCTTTTGTTGCATTTCATTTTAGGTGTCTCATTCAGTTCGATCATCTGCATTCCATTAGGAGCATCGATCTTCTGACGGAAGGGTCTTGTCTCCATACTTCCTCATGTCATGTACCTGCTGGTTCGAGTCTGGCCATCTAAGTTCATCAAAATCAATTTTACAGTCATTATGGATAGTCTTTTGGTCAGCCAAGAGTCATTTCAGTCATTAGGTCTAGGGTTTCGCAAATTTTGTCTTCAAAGTGTCCAATAATGTCAGCAGGCACGTGAGGGAGGTTCAGAATAAGTTTTCATGATATAAATTTCATCGTCAATATGCTTGATCATGATTCTTCTTTAAAACTCTGTTTTGAAGAAAAATCGTCCATTTTATCTTTGTAATAAATATGTAATTCTCAAAGCTCCTTCAGTTGTGAAATTCTTCAAGCGCAGCCTTGGTCTCCTTTGCCAAATCCAATGATAGCTATCCCTGCACAGAAAGAAAAGAGTTTCATCATTCAGCTGAAAATCAAAGGAAACAACGAAAACAGAGTTTGTATTAGAAAGTGTAAAGTGCCAAACAAAAAACATTAGGAAAGTGGGTTTCATGAGCTAAAATCTCAAAAGCTCTTTGTTTATAAGCAATGCCTTCATATGAAAAGATCATTTGTAAAAGAGAAGCAATATAGAGAAATTTTGGTAAGTGAGTGGCAAGTTGGGTGAATTTGGGCGAAAATTGATTGGCGTGGCACACTGGGCAGGAGGCGCGGCGCACTGGGCAAGAGGCGCGGCGCATTGGGATGGATGCACAGTGCATACAGCTAGAGAGCCCAAAAACTTCCAATATTCGCTCAAATCGCCCAAAAATGCATGGATTGGTCTTGTGACAAGATGTTCATTGATGGGATGCAGATGGCCAAGGTGTTGAGTGGCCATGTACTAGCATAAGATGATGTTAGTACCTCTATTTGTTACTGCTACATTTCGATAGCTTATGTCATAGCTCGTGGAGGCCTTGCACTTGATGGATATGCCATGTATTACATTTTTATTGTTGTTGCCACATGGAGCATATGTTGATGCTCATTGTTGCCATGTACTCATGAAATTTCATGTTTTGGGCATGTATTGATAAGAGCCCATTTATGTGCACATGTAAAATCCATGTACTATCATTGTTTCATCTTTTGCAAAGGATATTGCTGCTAGGGTTTTATATTGACTGTTTGCCTCCAAACATCTCCTCACCTCATCACTTCCTCATTCCATATTTCCCTTGTTTTCCCTATTCTCCAAAATCATACCCCCTAAATTCACTAATCCCATACCCCCAATTCCTATTTCCCAAAATCCCAAATCCTAGTCCATATACAAAACACCTAAGTCATTCCCTAATTCCCTATCTCCCTAACTAAACCCTATCCCAAAAATCCCTCAAATCCCTCACTGTTTTCTCCCTCCTACAGTCCCCTATATCACTATTTTCCCTTGGTGGCAAAAGTCAAACATATCACAGCTCACTTATTTCTCCTTAAGGCAGCTCCAAGACAGTTTATTCACTAGCAGTGATGGCATCTGATTCTTCATATGAGTATGAGGAGGAGACCCATAGTGATTCGCCAACAGAAGTACCTGCACCCAAGAGACCTCATAGAGGTGGCAAAAACATAAAGAAAAAAATCACTAAAGCTGCCCTAAAGGAGGAGGGTGGAGCTCACTTCACTTGAGCAAGAGATCAACGCTGATCGAGAGATTTGGCTCGAGAGAGTCAACATCCACTTAGAGAGACTGTTGGGCAAGGCTGATAGGGACAAAGGATTTCTAAGACACATGGCTTTCCACTACATAGTGCGGAACAAGGTTTGCATGGCACGAATAACAAATTTAAAGGCAAAACTAAGGAAGGCATCAAAAAGGAAAAAGAGGCAAAAAAACCATGATCAACTCCAGATATTGGTCAAGGCATGCTTGGCCCATCATACCTCTTGATGAAGAAGGTCCTACCCAAATTTCAATAAATTTTGACCAATTTTTGCATTTTGGAAATTTTTTGCACAAAAAACAGGGTTTTCCTCCCCATGCGCCGTGCCACATGGCGCTCAGTTTTGCTAGAGGGCTCCAAATCCAAAAAACTTTGCATTTCTAGATGTTTCATGATAAATTATGCTTGCCTACCTATGGCCAAGAAATTTGGGCAGGTTTTGAGCCCTCAAAAGGTCAAAAAACACTCAAAAATGAACTCACTGCCCCTATTTTGACACACAAGAAGCAGTCTTGGGAGATTGGATATTTGGAGGGGCAAATGGACACCAAATCCAGAAATTCCACTTGGGTTGGAAAGTAGACAGGTAAGGCTTTCCAACGAGCTATCATGAGCTCAATTTGGACATCAGGAAGGGCCTCAAAATTAGCTCCAAAGTTGCGCTATGCATAGAGATTTTGGGCACGACGCATAGAGGAATTTGGCTTATTTTTCACTCCACAGCTCAGAATTTCGCCCAGTTTTGACTAGTTTCACTTTTTCATGTAACTCTTGATCTACTTGGATGTAATTTCATGACCATGGTGTAATTTTGGCACATTTTTACTTGTTCTAGAAGATTCATTCACCAAAAGGTGAAATGTGAGTGAATGAATCAGTTTCCTAGCATATAGAGGCAAGTTGTTTCATTGCCTATTTTTCAGTTCCTTGTTTAGATATGGTTGAAACAACTCCTAGAATGATGAGCTCGACCCCTAGAGGCATGGGAAGGAGTTAGGCTTGTCTATATCATGTAATTTCTCAGTCATTTTTAGGGTTGGACTCTTGAGAAATCCTTGAGCTTCATTGTACACTCATTTTAGTATTTTGGCTAAGGAATTGAGACCAGGATTTGCAGCACTCTTTGGGATTCATGTGGCAATTTGTCTTGGTATAGTGATTCTCTTTGTGATTGTGAATTTTTTTATGTGATTGCATTATCTATCATATTTCTTCTGAACTAAACAAACAAGAGTGTAAGTAGAATCCATTGAAAGTGCAGTGCTCTACTTGAGGTTTCATTTAGTTATTTGATGTTTTCATCTGTTTGGAGAGGATCCATGGTTGCTCTTGCCCTCTTAAACTCCCCTTCTATCTGATCCATCCATCTCACTTGATTTATAGTGCCAAATTAATTTTCCTAACTTGCCCCATTGAAATCTCTGTAGAACTGAGCCTCAATCCCCGCACCCCAAAATCTGCCTTTCCCTTGATTCCAACAGAATCCCCAAAAAAATCACATCAAAACCTTGTACATCATACCTAGCCTAAAATTAGTTTACATTTAAGTCATCTCAAGCCCTATAGATCATCTTTTTTTGAGATTAACCCGGAGAGAGCCCTCTCCTGTCCTTGCAGAGCTAGCTACGAGGATGAGCGTGGTTTGATGTTGACCCTGGATCCTACCTTTTCAGCCTAAGGTAAATCTAGGCTCTAACATAGTGGCGACCATACTGGGGAAGAAAGTTTATTTTCATTGTCCGGCTTTGTAGACTACAGACGAAGCCTGAAGTTAGCCAGGAAGAATTCGCAACGCTTTTGCTTTGCATTAGTGAAAGTAGATGAAAGCTGCTTCAGTCAATCTCCGGTTTAGTTTATAAACTGAACATCTGATCTAAACGATCACCCCAGTACATGTATCAAGTTATATCTGATGGTTGATGGTGGACAACAATCAAACATAAGAAGGCTGAAATCATTCACTTGGTGACTCCAACTCAATGTAGAGACTTCACTGGAGGACTAACTCTTTCTCTGAGAAAATGGAAGGATCTTACACAAAGTTCAGGTATCCAAAGTGGAATGGTATTCAGGATCTACTCTGCTTTCTTGTAAATTACTTCTTTGTTGTTCTTGAAGCTGTCCTGAAAGCTTTTCAGAATTTGTTGTATGATAAAGGTGATCAAAATCTTCAGTCGACCTATTCAAAATGTGTAGATACTGAGTTTCCCTTTGATCCTAGCCTCCTTACTTTTCCCACATCTTATGATGACTCTCTTCAGAGTGATGAGCCTAAAGAAAAAAAACTGACCCCATAGCTCTTGTATATACTCCTACACCTTTTATAGTCCTAGATAGGTATAAACCTCTTATTTTACCTTCTGTTCTCCATGATTTCCTTGCAAATTATTACCTATATTTTCCGAGATTTGACGATGAATCTAAGAATGTCAACGCTAAGCAACATGTGTAGAATGTTGAGACTTTTCTAGACCTTTTTGAGGTTGATGACGAAGATGTTAGTATTATGCTTTTTCCTCTTTCTTTGCAAGGAAAAGTCAAGAGTTGGTTCAAAACCCTGCCTGATGCGAGCATCTCAGATTTCCAGCAGTTCGTCAAAGTTTTCCTCGACAGGTGGGTGGTCAGACAAAACCCTTTCTTGATTATAGAAGAGTATAACCAGCTGAAAAGATTGCCAGGGGAGACAGTACAACAATTTTCTGCCAGATTTAACCAAGTTTATTATTCGATGTCGATTAATATAAGACCTCCTCCTAGATCTGCTCTCTTGCACTACCCGGGTGCCTTTGATCCAGAAATGGAGTTTCAGCTGAGAGAAAGGAACCTTGCAACACTTGAAGAGATGCATAACAATGCAGTAGATGTAGAGGCTCATTTGCTGATCCGAAGGGCAAAGTTGAAGGAGGAATAGGTGAAAAACACAGATCCGGAGCAGTCAACTTGATTCTGACTTTCCATGGGAGTTGTCGTTCGGTAGTTTTCTCTTGTTGTTCCTAAGCGAGCACTTGCAGAGAATTCAAATAGCATCCAGGATGCTTACGTGGTTGCATTGGCTATTCCATTTCACTTGATCGGGTGGTGAAAAGAACAATTAGAGTAGGTTTGATGAATAAGCTCAAATATGAGCATCTTTCCAGTTTGTTAGTTATGATTTAGTCATGTTTGGTTTTATTATGGTTTCAGTTTTAGTCTTGAGTCAGAGTCAGTCATAATGTCAGTTTTCGTGTTTTGACTCCATTGCCTAATGGTTGAAGGCACTATCTGCTCTCCCAAAGATCTGCGGTCCTTGGCACCTCCAAGGAGCTACCATCCCCATTGGAGCCAATGTTAGAGTCAGTCTTTTCATCCCTCCGTCAGAGATCAAAATCTCTTTTGTTGCATTTCATTTTAGGTGTCTCATTCAGTTCGATCATCTGCATTCCATTAGGAGCATCGATCTTCTGACGAAAGGGTCTTGTCTCCAAACTTCCTCATGTCATGTACCTGCTGGTTCATGTCTGGCCATCAAAGTTCATCAAAATCAATTTTACAGTCATTATGGATAGTCTTTTGGTCAGCCAAGATTCATTTCAGTCATTAGTTCTAGGGTTTCGCAAATTTTGTCTTCAAAGTGTCCAATAATGTCAGCAGGCACATGAGGGAGGTTCGAAATACGTTTTCATGATATAAATTTCATCGTCAATATGCTTGATCATGATTCTTCTTCAAAACTCTATTTTGAAGAAAAATCGTCCATTTTATCTTTGTAAAAAATATGTAATTCTCAAAGCTCCTTCAATTGTGAAATTCTTCAAGCGTAGCCCTGGTCTCCTTTGCCGAATCTAATGATAGCTATCCCTGCACAGAAAGACAAGAGTTTCATCATTCAGCCGAAAATCAAAGGAAACAACGAAAACAGAGTTTGTATTAGAAATTTAAAAGTGCCAAAGCAAAAACATGAGGAAAGTGGGTTTCATGAGCTAAAATCTCAAAAGCTCTTTGTTTATAAGTAATGCCTTCATATGAAAATATCATTTGTAAAAGAGAAGCAACATAGAGAAATTTTGGTAAGTGAGTGGCAAGTTGGGTGAATTTGGGCGAAAATCGACCGGCGCGACGCACTAGGTAGGAGGTGCGGGGCACTCACCAAGCGCGGCGCAAGGGGCCTCAGAATCCTTTGTTAATTTGCACGGGTGTGGCGCATAGGAAGGGCGCGGCGCATTGGGCTGGATGCACGACACATACAGCAATAGAGACCAAAAACTTCTAGGATTCACTCAAATCGCCCAAAAATGCATGGATCGGTCTTGTGACAAGATGTTCATTGATGGGCTACAGATGGCCAAGGTGTTGAGTGGCCATGTACTAGCATAAGATGATGTTAGTACCTCTATTTGTTGCTGCTACATTTTGAGAGCTTATGTCATAGCTCGTGGAGGCCTTGCACTTGATGGATATGCCATGTATTACATTTTTATTGTTGTTGCCACATGGAGCATATGTTGATGCTCATTGTTTCCATGTACTCATGAAATTTCATGTTTTGGGCATGTATTGATGAGAGCCCATTTATGTGCACATGTAAAATCCATGTACTATCATTGTTTCATCTTTTGCAAAGGATATTGCTGCTAGGGTTTTATATTGACTGTTTGCCTCCAAACATCTCCTCACCTCATCACTTCCTCATTCCATATTTCCCTTGTTTTCCCTATTCTCCAAAATCATACCCCCTAAATTCACTAATCCCATACCCCCAATTCCTATTTCCCAAAATCCCAAACCCTAGTCCATATACAAAACACCTAAGTCATTCCCTAATTCCCTATCTCCCTAACTAAACCCTATCCCAACAATCCCTCAAATCCCTCACTGTTTTCTCCCTCCTACAGTCCCCTATATCATTGTTTTCCCTTAGTGGCAAAAGTCAAACATATCACAGCTCACTTATTTCTCCTTAAGGCAGCTCCAAGACAGTTTATTCACTAGCAGTGATGGCATCTGATTCTTCATATGAGTATGAGGAGGAGACCCACAGTGATTCGCCAACAGAAGTACATGCACCTAGGAGGCCTCATAGAGGTGGCAAAAACATAAAGAAAAAAATCACCAAAGCTGCCCTAAAGGAGGAGGGTGGAGCTCACTTCACTTGAGCAAGAGATCAACGTTGATCGAGAGATTTGGCTCGAGAGAGTCAACATCCACTTAGAGAGACTGCTAGGCAAGGCCGATAGGGACAAAGCATTGCTGAGACACATGGCTTTCCACTACATAGCGCGGAACAAGGTTTGCATGGCACGAATAAGAAATTTAAAGGCAAAACTAAGGAAGGCATCAAAAAGGCAAAAGAGGCAAAAAGAGCATGATCGACTCTGGATATTGGCTGAGGCATCCTTGGCCCATCATACCTCTTGATGAAGAAGGTCTTGCCCAAATTTCAAGAAATTTGGAGAAATTTTTTGCACAAAAAACAGGGTTTTCCTCCCCATGCGCCACGCCATGTGGCGCTCGCTTTTGCTAGAGGGCTCCAAATCCAAAAAACTTTGCATTTTTGGATTTTTCATGATAAATTATGCTTGCCTACCTATGGCCAAGAAATTTGGGCAGGTTTTGAGCCCTCAAAAGGTAAAAAAACACTAAAAAATGACCTCACTGCCCCTATTTTGACACACAGGAAGCAGTCTTGGGAGATTGGATATTTGGAGGGGAAAATTAACACCAAATCTAGAAATTCCACTTGGTTTGGAAAGTAGATAGGTAGGGCTTTCCAACGATCTATCATGAGCTTAATTTGGACATCAGGAAGGGCCTCAAAATCAGCTCCAAATTTGCGCTACGCAAAAAGATTTTGGGCGCGGCGCATAGAGGACTTTGGCTTATTTTTCACTCCACAGCTCAGAATTACGCCCAGTTTTAACTAGTTTCAATATTTCATGTAAGTCTTGATTTAATTGGATGTAATTTCATGACCATGGTGTAATTTTGGCACATTTTTACTTTTTCTAGAAGATTCCTTCACCAACAGGTGAAATGTGAGTGAATAAATCAGTTTCCTAGCATATAGAGGCAAGTTGTTTCATTGCCTATTTTTCAGTCCCTTGTTTAGATATGGTTAAAACAGCTCCTAGAATGATGAGCTCGACCTGTAGAGGCATGGGAAGGAGTTAGGCTTGTCTATATCATGTAATTTCCCATTCATTTTCAGGGTTGGACTCTTGAGAAAGCCTTGAGCTTCATTGTACACTCATTTTAGTATTTTGGCTAAGGAATTGAGACCAGGATTTGTAGCACTCTTTGGGATTCATGTGGCAATTTGTCTTGGTACATTGCTTCTCTTTGTGATTGTGAATTTGTTTATGTGATTGCATTATCTATCTTATTTCTTTTGAACTAAACAAACAAGAGTGTAAGTAGAATCCATTGAAAGTGCAGTGCTCTACTTGAAGTTTGATTTAGTTATTTGATGTTTTCATTTGTTTGGAGAGGATCCATGGTTGCTCTTGCCCTCTTCAACTCCTCCTCTATCTGATCCATCCATCTCACTTGATTTAGAGTGCCAAATTCATTTGCCTACCTTGCCCCATTGAAATCTCTGCAGAACTGAGCCTCAATCCCTGCACCCCAAAATCTACCTTTCCCTTGATTCCAACAAAACCCCCAAAAAAATCACATCAAAACCTTGTACTTCATACCTAGCCTAAAATTAGTTTACATTTCAGTCATCTCAAGCCCTATAGATCATCTTTTGTTGAGATTGACCTGGAGAGAGCCCTCTCCTGTCCTCGTAGGGCTAGCTACGAGGCTGAGCATGGTTTGATGTTGGCCCTGGATCCTACCTTTTCAGCCTGAGGTAAATCTAGGCTCTAACATCCAACACACACTCCTTTCCACAACTCATTGAAAATAAGGTTGTGTTTTATCATCCGGGACCATTCAGGATAGTTCTCCTTGCCAGTGAGAACTATTCCCACAATGGATATGATTGAATGCATACTGTAAAAAAAATACTTCTGCTGATAGAAAAATACTTCTGCCAATATACAGTAAAATTGTACTTCTGGTGGTAATTAAAAATTACAATTCAAAGAAATATATTTTTGATATGACTTGACAGAAGATTCAACTGTCAATATGTGAGACTAATCCTTAACTCATTGCATCAAGGTTCAAGATCTCTTCAACAAATATATTCTTATGTATCTTAGAACAACTATAACTACTACGTAAGGTATGTCCACGCTACAGGCATTGTTTATAAATCATACTACGTTGCAGATTCACGCAAACGTATATATATTGACATTCCACGATAATCCTCCTCTTGTTGTAGCAATCCACATGCTCACGGATTCCAAAAATAATAAGGGCCTTACACTTCCACACAAATTACTATATAGACACAAGCCCCACCACTAGATTTGTCACATGCAATATTCATATAACTGAAACAGTTATTGAAATCTAAAAAGTCCTAGCTTCATTAAAATTGTCAAAGCACTGAAAAAATTTAATGTGCAACACTTCATCGTAGGAAGACTCGTACCCTGCATCTCCACCATTACAAAGCTTTACCAACGCCGCAGAGGTTCACCATTACAAAGCAGCAGAGGTTCAACATTAACAACGCAGCAGAGGTTCACCATTACAAAGGTTTACCAACACAGCAGAGGTTCACCATTACAACACAACAGAGGTTCACCATTACAAAGCTTTACCAACGGACACCATTACAAAGCTTTACCAATGGACCAACGTTCACGTCGGGTTCACCATTACAAAACAGTTCAACGAAACAATGTTCACGTCGGGTTCACCATTACAAAACAGTTCAACAGACCAGCGTATGGTTCAAAAAAAATTGACAGCAACGTATAGTGTATAAGAAAGAACTGTATGCATTCAGCGGATAGAAGACAGAGTAGGAATAACTCTGAGTGAGCAGGATTTCATTAGGATAGTTCAACGCATGTCAGGCCAGTGTACAGCACACAACAACGACTGTGGAGGGGATAAAGAGTAGTAGGCAGTGGACAGAGAGCAGTAGGCAGTGGGAGTTACAACTATTTTGGGAGCTGGCTCTGATACCATGTCAGACTAGGCAGTAACTCCTCAACCAAAATTGATTCATGTGTCTTATTCCATCAGGTAGGTCTTCATTATATACATGAGGGAGAGACTGTTCACTTCATCTCCCGATGACTGTTCATATTACTTATTTATCTATTTCCATTATATTCACCCAATCCTAAGGATTAGGTGTCAACATTAATTATATTATTGAAAATTCAATTTAATTAAATTAATAAACAATTAATTAAATTATTTACAAATTAATCAATTTAATTAATTAAAATTCAATTTAATTAAATTAATAATATATTATATTTGGATTATATTAAAATTATGATGATGATGATGATGATAGTGGTTACCATCCACTGAGACCAAATTGGTCTATCGGACCTATAATTTTCTTAGTTTTTAATTGTCTGGCTTCTCGTCTTTCTTGGCGAGATTGATGCTGTAGCTTTCTTTTTTTTCTCTATGGTCTGCCAACTTCCTTTATCTTGCATCTACTTCATCTCATCTGGTTCTTGGGTGTGTTCGTATATTATAAACAATATTACACTATCCATCACAATTCGTTTTAGTAACTTGCAAATAATATGTTAAAGGACCATTGAATAATACGTTTGAAAATCATGGAGTGTTTTAAGCCAAGCCATCCACACAAAAGCATCAGATGATATCAAAAGTATTTTATATTGTAAGTCTTTTGAAACGATCTTTTGATGTCCAAAAGGCTCGAAGTCCTGATAATTTTTTAATTTTTTAATTAATTAATTAATTTATTTATTTTATATATTTATGTGGAAGGTTTTTTTTATTTTTTATCGAGATTTTTTTTATTGGGATTTTTATATCGAGATTTTTTTATCAGAATATTTATATCAATACTTTTTTTATCAATATTTTTATTCCATTGGAGGTTTGAAGAATGTTTCATCAGAGTTTTTATAAAAGAGTAAGGGAGGAGGTGAAGTGAAGTGGAGCCCACGTGGAGTGAGACTCATCCATTATAAACTACAACCACTTGGTAATTAAAAATCTGACAAAATGAAGTACAACCACTTTGCAATTTGGAGATTTTAGGTCTCGTAATTTCTTTTAAAATTGGAAATTGGAATAAATTATTGAGATCTCAAAAACACATAATTTTAATTATTCTACAATTTGCTTGCGGTGATTTTGTAGGACCGTTAGTGAAAAATGAAATAATTAGTAAAAATTAACTAGGAATTAATATTTACAATCAATTACTATTTTATTTACAAAAATTAAAATAATATATTTTGAACTTTTTAAAAATCCAGACAGTAAAAATTATTGAACCAAATGAGATTAAACGAGTACCGATAGAAAACTAGTGAAAAGTAGAACTCAATGAAGCAATCAAAATAGAAATCAGATGAAAATGAAAAATTGGAAAATTGTAGGACACTTAACCAAAATAAAATATTAAAAAAATGATTTAGCCAAAAATTTATGGAAAAGGTCCACATTATTTGAAATGAATAAGTTAAAAATGGTGGGGGAAGGGGGGATTGAATTTTCACTTCAACAAATCCATAAGCTTGAGATTGTAGTAGCTATGAGTTTAATACCAAAGATAACAACACTCATAGACCCTTCTTCTCACCCTTCAATTGAACTCCAACATGAGATACATGTGATGATATGTTGGAGTGGTGTAAAAGGCATGTATGGTTAAGAAAGCCAAGTGCGTGGCCTTCATATATTGATTAGTATTCAACTTGCCAAAAAAAATGGGCAATCATGTTGAGCAATCATTTAATGTATAAGTGATGACGATCTAACTATCATGAAAAGATTTAGTGAAAAAGTTAATGCAAGTAACACTAAAATTATGTCGAAAGACCTCCTTCCTAACGGATCTATAGAAGCTTGAATCAAATAAGCCCGTAGTGGTTTTTAAAGGGAACTCTTTTCAATCAAGTTGTAGCACACCCAATCACCTCAAAGATCTTTTAGGGTACGATATGTAATTTCCCAACCCCTAAGGTCACTTTATGGAGGTGGGATATCCACATTTTCTCTTCTTTTAACCATATCAAACCTCATTTTTTGAGGCCACCATCATCATTTTCTCATAGAGAGCTTTTGAATGATATAAATTCATCAAATTTTGAGCTTTGGACATGAAGATATGGCCCTCAGAAATTTTACCCTTCTTAATTCCATAGCAACAATCATACTATTGACACATGGAATACATGTAGCAGTTTGGTGCCATATTTCAACACCATATTGTGCCACATCAATTGTTTGACATGTGGTAGTTCTCTAATCACATGTCACTATCGCATAGTGTCACATCTAGAGTCAAACAAGTCAACGTACCAAGTTATATTTTAATCTGTGGATTTCAATAAATTCATTTTATTAAAAGAGTTATACCTCTAGGGATTTAGACTTCCAGATATTCAAAAAATCCCATTTAATCACTTAAATGGAAAATCCTTATCTAGATATCTAGATTCTTGGATATTCGAGATTCGCTTATCCAAGAGCATTCATAAATTCATTTAAATAAAAGTGTCAGATCTGGATATCTAGATTTTCAAATATCCATAATCCACTTATCTGGATACCTTTCAAAATGACATTTCTATTAAATAGTCAAATCTCCAGATTATCAAATTATTTGCCTCGAGAGACACACATCATCTACCAAAATGGACCTTCCTAATCTAACACAAAAGTGTCGTGTTTGAGTCCAAGGAACCAACCTCCTCCAAGGCAGGATGTCTAGGGAAAATTAAGTTAAACAGAAATGGGCCAATGTGTCCAAACAAAGGGCCAAGAACAAGCCCCGAGAGAAGGGTAGCTATTGAAACTTAGGAAATTTATATTTGCCGGTTGTGGAAGAGGTGAAGGAGGAGATTGTGGTGAGGGTAAGCTATCGAAAGTCAAAATATTTGTGTTTTGTAGCCATGGAGGAGGTGAGGGAGGAGATTGTAGTGAGGGCATCAATACTTGTCTTATGGGAAAGACCATAGGGCACCCTACCCTATGCTAAGGTAGTTCAAACACTACGCCTCGACATCATAGGATGCTAAATTTGGAGATATGTTTTCTTGGCAAGAGCCATTCATGGCTTTTCTGGGTGGCATTTCGATTAGTGCTCATATTATGGATTTTTTCTGTTAGGTCTTGTTAGTGCCTAAATCTACCTCAGGCTGAGAAAGATAGGATCTAGGATAACATCAAACCATGCTTAACCTGGTAGCTAGCCCTACCAGGTTGGGAGAGGGCTCTCTCCTTGTCACTCTTAGCAAAATATGATCAATGAGGCTTGAGATGACTGATGTGAATACTGATCTTAGGCTAGGTATGTGTGCAAAAGAGTTTGATTGAATATAATGATGTTTTGTTGGCTCACATGGAAAGGCAGATTTGGGTTTGAGGAATGAGGCTCAGTTTTGCAGAGATCTCTATGGGGCGAGGTAGGCAAACTGATGTGGCACTTAAAATTGAATGAAATGGAGAGATTTAGACAGGTGAGGAGTTGAATAGGGCAAGAAAATCTCAAGGATCCTCTTCAAACAGCTGAAAACATAAATAACTAAGCAAACCCTAGGTAGAGCACTGCAATTTCAATGGATTCTACCTATATCCTTGTTTGTTTTAGTTAAGATGAAGCAAGAGAGATAATGGCATGCATAAAACATAAGTAAACTCACAATTATAGAAGGAAACACAATACCAAAGCAATATGCCACATGAATCCCATAAAGTGCTGCAAACCCTAGTCTATTCCTTAGCCAAAACTGCTAATATGAGTATACAATGAAGCTCCAAGCTTTCTCAAAAGTCTAACCATGCTAATGACTGAAAAATCACAAGATATAGGAAAAAAATAACTCATCCTAGCCTCTAGGGGTTGAGCTCATAAGTTTAGGAACTATTCCAACAAATTCTAAACTGAGAACTAAAAATTAGGCAGTGGAACAGCTTGTCTCTAAAAACTAGGGAACTGATTCATTCAGTTGAAAACTACTTTCTGATGGATGAATCTACCTCTATGAGTGAAAATTTAGCATAATTACATCAAGATCCATCAAATTACATTAAATTACATCATGAGTTTGACATTAAGAAGGAGAAAAGTGAAATTGTCAAGAAACTAGGTGAAAAACAAAGTATTTTTGGTCAAACTGAGCAAAATTTCCCCAATGCGCCACACTGATTTCCCTATGCGTAGCGCCTGTTTGCAACCAATTTTCGAGGCGTTCCTGGGGTCAAAATTTTCTCCAAGTGGGCTTGTTGGAAAGGTATGCCTGTCTACTTTCCATAATAAGTGGAATTTTTGAATTTGGATTCCATTTTCCCCTCCAAAATTGAGTTCTACCAACACTGCTTCCTATGTGTCAAAAAAGGGGCAGAAAGGTAATTTTTTGGGTGTTTTTGACCTTTTTGAGGGCTAAAAACCTGTCAAAATTTCTTGGCCATTGGTAGGAATGCATACTATTCCATGAAAAATCCAAAAATGTTTAGTTTTCCTCAAAAGGAGTCCCCCATCAAAAGCGAGCACTAGGTGGCACAGCGCATTAGGCAGAAAAACCTGTGTTTTAGCCCAAAAATTCCAAAAATGCAAAAAGTATCCCAAATTTTTTGAAATTTGGGCTGAGTGCTCTCCATCAAGTGTTGTGTTGGGCCAAGTAAGCCTCAGCCAATATTTGAAGTCTATCTTGCTCCTTTCACTTCTTCTATTCCTTCTTCAACTTGGCCTTCAAGTTCCTGATTCTTGCCTTGCACACTTTGTTTCTTGCCAAGTAATGGTAGGCCATGTGCCTCAACATTGTTTTCTCCCTGTTGGCCTTCTCTAACAACTTTTCCAAGTGGACATTAGCTCTCTCAAGCCAAGACTCATGATCAGCATTGATTTCTTGTTCTAGCGATGTGAGCTTCACTTTCCTCCTTTTAGCAGCTTGCCGGTTTTCTTGTATGTTTTGAAGCTCCATAATGGTTTTTTGGTCCTCTAGCTGCTTGTTTCTTTGCTCAAGGTATTTGATTATCCACTTGGCTCTTTCTAGGTTAAGGGACAAAGCATTAATGTCTACTTGTTGCTCCTGAATGATCTCCCTGAACTTTGAGCTATGTGGGCCCAAATCAGTGTCATCCTCCTGAATGAGAATGAAATCCATCTCTTTCTCTCCTGAAGGCCCCTCATTATGTAATGGCCTCTTGCCATTGTCCTGAACCTGCTCTGCTGATGGAGGAAGTGACACCCCTTCCACCCGGGGTGGAGATAATACTCGCTTTGCTGCTACAAACAATTGTCTAGTGCCCTTTTGATAGGTGACAAACACTGGGACACTAGCGGCCTATGTCTCATGACTCTCATGTTGATGTGAAGATCCACCTGTCTCATTAAAAGCTTCTGGAGGTACCTGAGGAGCCGTGAAGAACTCATGAGAAATGAAATCCTCCCATGAGATGTCTTGCAAACCAAGCTGATGCATGACCACAATTTTGATGAGTACAAAATGATATATACTGTTATACTGCTGCTGAGGAGTTTTCTTTTGCACTAGGGTGGTCATATTCTCAATATTTCGACACATGAAGTAGGGGAGATTAATCATTCTCACCCTGGTAAAGTGCATCAACAATTTGATGTGATAGGCATATAGGCGAGAAAACCGGCCTTCATAGCTGAAATACTTAATTATGAGTTTCATCAAGGGAGCATATGAATCGTTCAGGTACCGAAAGGGAAAAACTCTGCTGATTTGTCTCAAATAACCAGGCTTGATGTATGGCTCATAATTTTCCCTGTCAATTTTTTGCCTTTTATTCCACTGCTCTCCGACATTTGGAATGCTGGTTGCTAGAGAAATAGATTCCGGTGTCAAGGTGAATGTCACACTTGCAAGAGTGACTTGGCCATTATGTAGATGAAGCACAAACAACCTAGCCAACTCATGATGGTACTGGACTCTAGCAATCATCTCACAGAACTGATAACAGGATTGGTGTTGGAAGCATGTGATAGCAAGAGGGCAAGCCTGTAGCTCGGCAAGTGAAGTAGGCTCCTCTCGTATATGTTTGCCACCCTTGTGAGGTCTCCTTGGTGCATGCATTTCTGTAGGAGAGTCACTGTGTGTCTCTTCTTCATCTCAGTCATAGGAAAGATCAGACTCCATGTTTGCTAATGTGTGAGTTTTCTTGATGAGTATGAAGATATTTATGGTGTTTTTAGTTTTCTGCCACCAAGGGTAAGAATGTATGAGGGACTGTGGAGGGAGAGGGTATGAGGCGTTTTGGGAATGTTATGACAAGTTTTTTTTGGGGAAATAGGGGGTTTGAGGAATAGTATGTAAGCTTAGGGACAACAATTAGGGTTTGGGGATTTTGTAGTTAGGATTTGGGAAAATGGGAATTGGGGATAGGGATGAATGATTTTTTAGGAATATGGGAATTAAGGAATGAGTGGATGAAACTGAAAAATAAATGGAGGAGTCAAAGAGTAAGGGAGTGATGGAATAGACTTGGTAGCAAAAACATAAATACAAACCCTAGGAAATTTTTTTTGAGCAAAATTGCCAAGAGGTAGGGTTTGAGATTTTACACACTAAACCACCATAAATTCTAAGAAAAACTCTTTCACTACCAAGGGAAGAATTCTAGACTTACTTGCACACCATAGGATTGAGCAAATTTGGAAATTTTGAGGGAGTTTATGGTGAAATTGGTCTTGCAGCTCTATGCGCCATGCCACAAACCCAACACATTGCGCCCTTTATATGTGTCGAGCCAGTGTATTTTTTACACTGTGGAGGCCGGCCTATTGTACCGCGCCTCTCACCCAATGCGTCACACCCACGAACTTGCACAGTTTTACTTCAAACTTGCTTCCTTTTTCCAACATGACTTTCTTTTGCTCAATATTTCTTCTTTGAAGACAAATGAGCTCTTTGAACATGACCAATGAGTTATATACAAGAGATTTTGATTTTTCATTCATAAAACCCACTTTTATAATGTTTGCATTGTGACTTAATTTTTCAACTCTGTTTTTTTTTAGCAGTTTACTTTATTCGTGCCTTTGATGAACTGAATGATTTTATTTTTGTTTGCCTTGCAGGGGATGGAGCTGCTGAAGCTTGGCAAGGTGACCAGGGTTGCCACTGAAGTGATTTACATATGAGAGAACTGAAATTACATGAATTTATACAATAAAAACCTAAAATACTCTGTTTTTCCTCAAAACAGGGTTTTGAGGAAAAATACATTTCTGAGCATGTGATTATGAAATTTATTGGTACTGGAACTTTATTCAACCTCCTCATGTGCTTGCTGACCGTTATTGGACATTTTGAAGACCTTTTTGATGAAACCCTAGACCTAATGAAACTGAAACCCTAGAAATGACTCTTGCAAATTTAAAGACAAAAAGTGACTGCAGATGATCTTGATGAATGGAAATGGGCCAGCAGGTAAAGGACATGAGGGAAAATGTACAACAAGCCACTACCATCAGATGATCCATGCTCCTAATGGAATGTAGCTGACTAAGCGAGACACCTAATATGCAATGCAACAAGAGAATTTGATCACTGAAGGAGGGATGAAGATACCGACACTAACAGGTCCATATAGTACTAGTGATTCCCCCATTACTATTGTCATTGTATCCTTTATTGTTATTATGGTGCCCCTATTGTCACCATATTGTTACCATTGTGCCCCATAGAAGCCCACTATTGTTATTTTTGTGCCCCTATATTATTATTGTTAGATCGGCTTTGGTTATATTGTGACCCCTTAGACTCCTATGTATAGAAAGGAGGTTTTGTCATTTGTATCATCTAAGAATTGTTCATTTGTGTAATGTAAAGGATGCTTCCCCCCTCAAAGAGGCTAAATTCTAAGGCGTTTATCTCTCTTTTATATCTTATTGTGATTTGGTTTCATAACATTTGGTATTAGAGCTTGGATTCTAGGGTTTCGCTGCTCCAAACAGGTCATCGTGGAATTTTCGCTATAACTTTTTGTCGTTACGTTTCAGAAGTGAAAAAAAACCCATTTGAGCTGAAATCTTTCTGAACTTTGGGTCTGAATTTCAGGTCTTGTATCACTATATTTTCGGATATATGATCCAAGGAAGTTAGGGTTTTTCCAGGATCCCAAATTATATCTCAAATAGGTGACCTGGGGCAAATCCTCATAACTTTTTTTCTAAGCATCATATTTAAATTTCGTAAGAAGTTACAGATAGAGGATGGACTTTAGTTTTTTGTGTATCCATTTCAGATCCTAAGGTAAAAACAGTGACACGTGGAACTTCATACAATCTCGCTCTATTGAACCAGTTTACAATAAGGTCATTGTCAGATATTTTGCATAACTCTTCATTGGAGAATACAATCTTGATCAAACTTATGGGGTTAGAAAGAGTACTCAGAGGGTTACCGCAAGAAGCAATTTCAAACCCTGGAGATCCAAAATTACAGAGATACAACAGATTGAATATTGAGCTCCTACAAAGTGAAAAATGGTGTGTAGTTTTTTTTTTTGTTGCATAAGTGTGGTTTGAAAAATTAGTTTGAAGGAATTCAAAGGGCATAGTGAAGTATTATTATCAGTAATTGATGCCCCGAAGAAAGAAAATGGAAACACCTGTTAAGAAACATGAAAGCTCTAACATGACTCATGAAGAAGAGGAAGAAATGCAACATGATATATCAAAATTATGAGACCAAGTGCAACAAATTTCACTCGCACAAAAAGTAACATAAGCTAAGATGGATGGTTTAAAGAAAGACGTAGAAGCTAATATGTATGGAGTGGAAGCTAAGATTGATGGTTTAAAGAAAGGTGTGGAAGCTAAGATTGATGGTTTAAAGAAAGGTGTGGAAGCTAAGATGGATGGTTTAAAGAAAGGCGTAGAAGCTAAGATGGATAGCGTGGAAGCTAAGATGAATGATTTAAAGAAATATGTGGAAGCTAAGATGGAAGATTTGAAGACAAATTTGACAAAGTTTCTACAAGAAATGCTTACTAATGGCGAAAGGGTAGTAAAGGAAACTCGTGATGAGAACAAAATAAATGTTAATCATGATTTCATAGACTCTAACGTTGGATCGAAGAACCACCATGTTCCAAAGATCAATATGAAGAAGTTTGATGGAAAGGATCCCGTAACATGGATACTATGGATGGAGCAATTTTTCGATCTCCATAATGTGCAAAACACACAAAAGGTACGCATTGCAACTTTATATTTGGAACCAAATCATTTTGTATGGTATTGATGGCTTTGCTCTCGTAAACAAATTGTCACTTGGGCTATTTTTATGGATGAAATGATAGAACATTATGAGGATACACAAAGCAACACTTTTTTTAGCCAATTGATAAATCTCAAACAAAAGGGTTCAATGATGGAGCACATTGAGGACTTCCAAAAATTGAATATAAGGGTAAAAGATATTTCAGAGGAGCATAGGATTGATGTGCTCATAGGGACTTTAAAGGATAACATCTAACATGAGGTTCGCCTTTGGGAACATGAGGTTCTAAAGAAAGAACAACGAGACATAATTACACAATTATGTTCACTAGAGGTTCCCACATTGAAATCATCTATTTCTCCAGATCTCCAAAAAGTATTGGACATTCATTCCAAGGTATTCCAGACTCCAAAAGGCCTCCCACCTATTTTTGATCATGATCAGGCTATTCATTTGATTCCACGAAGTGTTCCTCCAAACATCCGCCCTTACAGATATCCCTATGCCCAAAAGAGTGAAATTGAACATATGGTTGCAGAAATGTTAGAGGCTGGTATAATTCAACCTAGTCAAAGTTCTTTCTCTTCTACAATAGTATTGGTTCACAAGAAGGATGGATCATGGCACATGTGTCTAGATTATAGGGAGCTCAACAAGCTCATTATTAAAGATCAATTTCCCATTCCTGTCATTGATGAATTATTGGATGAATTGCATGGATCAATTTACTTCACCAAGTTGGATCTTCGTTTAGGATATCATCAAATTAGAATGATGATTGAAGACATTCCAAAAAAAAACATTTAGAACTCATGAAGGTCATTATGAATTTTTGGTCATGCCTTTTTGCCTTACCAATGCAATTTCTACATTTCAAGGTTTGATGAATTCCATTTTCAAACCCTTCCTTAGAAAATTTGTGTTAGTGTTTTTTGATGATATACTAATCTACAACAAGTCTTGGAAGGATCATGGTCAACATGTTGACAGGGTGCTCAAACTATTGGAGGAGAAACAATTATATGCAAAAAGCTCCAAATGTTTCTTTGGAGTACAAGAGGTGGAATATCTGGGTCATATTGTATCTCATGAATGTGTTAAGGTAGACCCTAGAAAAATTAAAGCCATCAAGGATGTAGAAATTCTCACTGTAGATTAAACTGATTATGCAATGTACTAAAGCAAAATACTTAATCTACTTCTACAATCAAACTTGTGGAAGCTTAATCGATTTCGAGAAAGACCAAATAGAACACATATAATAGATGAAGAAGAAATCAATCACACATGAAACACAAAAGAATACTTTGGGGAAATCCTCAGCTAAAACCCCACTATCTGTATTATCATAAAAGTGGAAATATCTCAGGATTACACAAAGCTTTAGCTCTCAAGCTACCTAGCTCTCAGTACAATCCCTCACTACTGCTCATAGACAGAATAGACAACACATATGCCTTCCTTCAGTCCTCTAAGGCTCCTATTTCCTTGTGCAGTTTCTCCTGGGTCCTCAAGCTGCCACTTGTGTGTAATAATCCCTCGCACACTACTCTGACCTCTGAAATAACTGTGCAATCTTGAAGGAGATAATTCCTTTTGCATGGATGAGTTTCCTTTATAGGAAAATTCCTCCAACTGATAGTACAATGTCCCCGTCATTAATCTCAACTGGGTCTCTGTCTGAACTGACATGCACGAGTATTTATGAGAGAATATTAAGTTATCTAGAGAACACTAGTTACATGCATGCATGCATTAACTCACTGAACTCACAATTAGTTCCTCAAACTGTTTGGAACTAATTTAACTGGACTTAACTCAGTTCACTGAGCTAACTAATTACAACTCAAATACAACTCATCCTTATCTCCTTAATTAAGGGATAACTTCCTCAATCACAGGGATAACTATTGCATGTCTTCACAAAGGCTTCATGTTTGATTTTCTCCAACTAATTAACTCAAGATGAATTAATTAATTATTTTTCAAACAACTAGTGAGACTAAATTCGAATTTTAATTCAGGGACTAATTAAAATTGGAATCTATTTCGAAATGCTATTTATAGCATTTCTAATTTTTGTTATTTCCAACTGAGTTGGAGTATATCCTGAAATTCTATTTATAGCAATGTTGTTTTTATCATTTCTATTTTTAGCATTTCTTGTTGCTATTTTCAACACTCCCTCTCAACAATAAAGGCATTCAACTCGAACCCAATCCTGAACCTTTGGAATGTTATGCATGCAACACTTCTCTCAAGTGTTGTTGTTCCAACAACTCCAGAAACAAAAAATATCCAACCTGAATTAGAATGATTCCTTTATCATCAAAGTCTCTGACTGCTATTTCCTCTGTCGACTGAAAACTCTGCACCTTTGTGCCCTTTAGTATCTAACTACTCTAGCCTCTATCACTTTGATCTCTGACTGCATCAATCACAATGATTACTCTAGCTGCATCTGTGCTGTTGTTGGTCTTATCTCCCAGCACTACATCCACACTGCACCTCCTCTCATCATGTTGCATCGTGCTGCCCAATGCTGCACTGCAACTCAATTACTGAGAAGTAAGTAACTGATCTCCTAACTGATTTCCCTGTTGGGCTAGAAACACCCTCTGATGCCGAAGCTCCCTCTGCCGCTCCATCCACATCCGTCTCTGCCCTCTCAGCCAGTCCTGCTACTCCTAGTTGGGGCTCCTGTAGTAAGGTCTAATAAAAGAGTTTTGGTACCCTAAGGATCATACCCTTATTTCAGCCTTATTGGGACTATCACTTCACATCACCCCACCTCACACCTAGAGGCATGGTTGCATGTGATCCTTCTGCCCACTTGGCTTGAAATTTCCCACTACTGGAGGTCTCTACATGAGTGGATGCCTCCACTCGGTCTCCTCTCGGCTTCTCCAGTTGTGGCTGCTCCATAACCTCCTGAAGTTGCTTCACCAATTATGGCTCCTCCACATTGTATGAGACTTCTTCTGGAGCTGCATGTTAAGAGGTAGTGTACTCTCCCTCTCAACCACCAAGTCTCCAACATTTGCCTTGCTCCTCAAGGCTTTGCATGCATCTTGAACCTCAAGAGCATACAGGTTCTTGACTCGTGAACCAATCTGCCTCACCTGTCTCATGGTGATGTGTCTAAGGAGCACATTTCCCTTATTGAAGACAACATCGTAGCCTTTGTCCTCCAATTTTGCTCTGATACCATGTAGAAATTCATCTATAGATCAACTAGCTCTGATACCATGTAGAAATTCTCATTGTAGATTAAACTGATTAAGCAATGTACTAAAGCAAAATACTTAATCTACTTCTACAATTAAACTTGCGGAAGCTTAATCGATTTTGAGCAAGATCAAATAGAACACATATAATAGATGAAGAAGAAATCAATCATACATGAAACACAGAAGAATACTCTAGGGAAAGCCTCAGCTAAAAACCCTGCTATCTGTATTATCATACAAGTGGAAATATCTCAATATTACACAAAGCTTTAGCTCTCAAGCTATCCATCTCTCAGTACAATCCCTCACTACTGCTCATAGATAGAATAGACAACACATATGCCTTCCTTCAGTCCTCCAAGCCTCCTATTTCCTTGCGCAGTTTCTCCTGGGTCCTCAAGCTGTCACCTGTGTGTAATAATCCCTCACACACTACTCTGACCTCTGAAATAACTACGCAATCTTGAAGGAGATAATTCCTTTTGCATGGATGAGTTTCCTTTATAGGAAAATTCCTCCAACTGATAGTACAATGTCCCTGTCTTTAATCTCAACTGGGTCTCTGTCTGAACTGACATGCATGAGTTATTTATGAGAGAATATTTAATTATCTGGAAAACACTAGTTGCATGCATGCATGCATTAACTCAATGAACTCACAATTAGTTCCGCAAACTGTTTGGAACTAATTTAAGTGGACTTAACTCAGTTAACTGAGCTAACTAATTACAACTCAAATACAACTCATCCTTATCTCCTTAATTAAGGGATAACTTCCTTAATCAAAGGGATAACTGTTGCATGTCTTCTCAAAGACTTCACGTTTAATTTTCTCCAACTAATTAACTCAAGATGAATTAATTAATTATTTTTCAAACAACTAGTGAGACTAAATTTGAATTTTAAGACTCAATTTTAATTCAAGGACTAATTAAAATTGGAATCTATCCCGAAATGCTATTTATAGCAATGTTATTTTTAGCATTTCTATTTTTTTCTATTTCCAAGTGAGTTGGAGTATATCCTGAAATGCTATTTATAACAGTGCTATTTTTAGCATTTCTTGTTGTTATTTTCAACAAAGGAATGGAAAATACCCACATCCATAAAGCATCCACAAGGATTTCTCGGGTTGACAGGGTAGTATCGCAAGTTTGTTAAGAATTATGGGAGAATAGCAGCACCTATAACAACATTATTGAAGAAAGATGCATTTCCATGGACTCCAAGACCAACGAATGCCTTTGAACATCTTAAAGAGGCAATGTGCCAAGCATCGATCTTAGCTACACAAGACTTCACAAAAACCTTTATTGTGGAATGTGATGCCTCAAGAAATGGAATTGGTGTTGTTTTAATGCAAGAAGAAACACCTATTTATTTCGAAAGTCGTCCAATCAAAGGAAAGTATTTACACAAAGCTATTTATGAGAAGGAAATGTTGGCAATACTACATGCACTTAAGAAATGACGACCCTACCTAATGGGAAGACACTTCAAGGTAAAAACATATCATGATAGTCTTAAATACTTTTTAGAACAAAGATTATCTTTAGAAGAGTAGCAAAAATGGGTCACAAAGATGTTGGGTTATACTTTGAAATCATCTACAAAAAGGGAAGTAAAATGTTGTGGCAAATGCACTCTCAAGAAAGGATGAGGATGTGGAAGAATTTCTTTGTGCCATTTCTATTATCCAACCAGATTGGATAAATGAATCAAGGGATGAATGGAAGAATGACGAAGAATTGTGGGCACTCATTCAAAAGTTACAACAAGATCCTAGTGCATTTGATACATTTAGCTGGAAAAATGATTTGTTATGGTACACATATTGGTTATACCTACGTAAGAATTCCCAACTAAAACAAAATATTCTTAGGGAATTGCACACCTCTCCCTTAGGAGGGCACTTAGGATTTCTAAAAACTTACCACAGGGTTAAGAAGGAATTTTTTTTGGATGGCCTTAAATAAGATATTCAAAAGTTTGTGGCAAAATGTTTGGTTTGCCAACAAAATAAAGTTGAAACAATTAAGATCCTGGGTCTATTACAACCTTTATCCATTCCAAGCCAACATTGGGAGGAGGTTTCAATGGATTTTATCACAGGTTTACCCAAGTCCGAAGGAAAGAGTGTTATCATGGTGGTAGTTGACAGACTTACCAATTATGCACACTTTTGTGCATTATCTCATCCATTTAAAGCGAGTATAGTTTCTACTGCATTTATGGAAACAATTCAAAAGCTACATGGAAATCCAAAGATTATTGTAAGCGACAAAGATCCCATTTTCACTGTAAATTTTGGACATAATTATTTTCTTGTCTTGGTACTTAATTAGCTCATAGCTCATCTTATCATCCTCAATCTGATGGGCAAACTAAGATAGTAAACAAATGTTTGGAAGGATATCTTCGTTGCTTTGTATCTAATAAATAGACACAATAGGTCAAATGGTTGCCTCTGGCTGAATGGTGGTATAACACTTCCTTCCATACTGCAACAAAAATTACCCTATTTGTGGCACTTTATGGATATCATCCACCATCCATCACATCATATTTAAGAGAAAGTTCTAAGGTTCAAGCACTGGAATATCACATCGAGCATCAACAACAAGTTCTCCAACTCTTAAAGGATAACCTCACCTTGGTGCAGAATAGAATGAAACAACAGGCATATCAACATCGCAGCGAAAGAAGTTTTGATGTAGGTGATAATTGGGTATTCCTACAGCTACAACCATATAAAAAAATGTCCCTCAAGCAAGCTAAGAAGGATAATAAATTATCGCCAAAGTATTATGGTTTGTACAAGGTGTTGCAAAAGATAGGTATTATGGCATACAAATTGGAGCTTCCTGCAGCTTCCCGAGTGCACCTAGTTTTCCATGTTTCATGCTTAAAGAAGGTTATAGGTGACAAGCTCCCAGTTCAAACAATATTGCTAGAACTTGATGAGAAAGGAAAATTCATATTGGAACCTAAAGCAGTTAAAGAAACAACAACTCGACAACTACAAAATCGATCAATTTCAGAGTATCTTATCAAGTGGAAAAACTTACCCGTTGAAGATTCCACATGGGAAGATGAAAATTTTATACAGAAGCATCCAGAACTACTCAAGTGTTGAGGACAACACTATTTTGAAGGAGAGGGGCATGTTAGGTCCCTATAATACTAGTGATTCCCCCATTACTATTGTCATTGTATCCCTTATTTTTATTATTGTGCCCCATAGAAGCCCACTATTGTTATTTGTGTGCCCTTATATTATTATTGTTAGGTCGGCTTTGGTTATATTGTGACCCCCTAGATTCCTATATATAGAAAGGAGGTTTTGTCATTTGTATCATCCAAGAATTGTTCATTTGTGTAATGTAAAGGAGGTTGCCCCGTCAAAGAGGTTGAATTATAAGGCATTTATCTCTCTTTTCTATCTTATTGTGAGTTGGTTTCATAACATTTTCAGGTTGAGGGAGACATTTTCCATTACCTGTCTTTATGAAATATTATTATAATGTCCAAGGGTTGTAGCCAATGTGTAAAGGAGGGAATTAAATTTTTATTTAGGTTTAACTTTTACTGTGATTTTGTTGGTTTGGTCTGAAGGACAAGCTATTGATCAAACCCCTTCTTTAGATAATCTTTATGATAAATGATCCATTTTCTAAATTTAATCTCAGTTAATTATCAATTTTTAAAGATTAAAATAAAGGGGCTAAACTTTGAAAGCATTGTTGGTGAAAAAACTATCTAAACGTTAACATACAATGAGTATCTTTTTTTTTAGGATGGTTCACAGCCACTGAGTGGTCACTACATCCACGAGGAAATCCAAGTAGATCAAACCAAAGGGTTCTACCCACTAACCAAACTAGCAAGCTTAACCCAAGGGTGTTGAGGAGATTTGACCCCATGGTCTCCCGATAGGCGATGTACTTAGCAATAAGAACTCAACCAACTGAGCTATCCCGTAGGACTAACATACAATGAATATCTAAGTAGGCTTTGTCAATAAATATGTTAAATATGTATGATGTGGAGCCAATCTAGATTCTCTCCTATTTTGCCATGGAGATTCATAATTTGTAAATAAGCTTCGCTACAATACCACATGTCCAAAAAACCATAACTCACGTCCATGTGACATTTTTTCATTAATCAATTTAACTAAAAAGATAGAAAAATAATAACTATTTTTAAGATAAATTTCAATCATTACTCATGTTTACTATAAACAAACTCAGGGGCAGACCACCTTTCAAAGGAGGCAGCGCGCCGACAGGAAGAGGACTGGTTGATATAGGAGGAAATTGATGGCACTTTCCACCAGTTTTACCACAGGCCATTCATGGATCGACACAGGCACCAGGGGATTTAAACACACTATCCTTTACTTTCTTCCTGTTTTTTTACAGTATTTCGCATGCAGTTTAAAATTTCTGTATAAATGTCGCTACAGAACTCTCATCTAGTTTTTTATCTGACAGACTCTCAGTAAAATCTACATCAGTGTTATTACATTTTTGAGACCTTCATGATCTCCCTGCGTGGAGAATCCAGTTCACTGTTTTTCTTGTTGTTTATTTTGAAAACTCTAATAAGTAACAATACTTTTGAGATTTACATGACCTCCCTGCGTGGAGAGTACAATTTTTTTTGTGTTTTGCTATTTCATCAAACAGTCTGGGCAGGCAACCAACCTCAATATGCATATGCTATGACATCTACAAAATGTAATTTCTCTTTACTAATAGAAAGTACGACCTTTTCCAAGGGAAAAAAAAACTTCTTAATTATTAATAATTAAATCAGTGTAAATTCATCTTAACTCCGGATCTATTAAGTGTTTAGAAGGATAAAATCTCTTAAGGTACAAATCTCTTTTTTGTAATATAAAACTTGAAAAGTTTACACCTAAAAAGACTTAAATAAATCTAGAATTGTAATTATTATTATTATTATCCAATTTTAAGGTCACCTAAGTATGAGACCCCTTGTTTGTGGGACAAGAGACCCACCTTACTTTCACACAAAAATTTGACAACAAAATCTACAAAGACATACATATTCTACCCCTTTGGATTTGAAGGTATGACCTCTTAAAAAAAACATATGCTCTTCAGCATTAGACCTCTCAAACAATATGTGATATAGATGAGTATAAAAAAATAATCAAATACATATACACTTCGCCAAATCCATCTCCTTTTGCCCGAATCCTTATAAAACACTAAACATTATCTCACCACCGAAAATCCCCAACTCAAATGAAACCCTAAATTTTCGCAGCACCGTCCTCACTTCTGGGCTTCGAAAACGTTTTGCCCTCCGAACCACCTACGATGATATTCAGCCAGACATCCAGTCCGGCGGGCTCCTCCAGTACTTATTTCTCTGTTTCTGCTTTTTAGTTTACCAAGGGTACGATTTAATCTGTGATTTCAATGTCTATTCAGCCAATATGGAAACGTTTGATAGTGGAGAAATTCCCACTAGTATCCACTTGTGTATCAATCCCAATTTTGCTGTATCGTCCTCTTGCAATCAACGCAAATTCCCACATATAAGTCGCCAAATTCTGCACGGAAACAGCAACCCCATTCCCACCTCCACCAGATGAGGGCGTTGTCACAGAATTTTTAATCAACAAATGCGGTATGACCGAGAAAGATGTTTCAAAAGTACTTAAACTTCGCAAGGATTTGGAAGAAGGTTTGGAGTTGTTAATTGAGTGTGGTTTGACCACCCCTGCTCAGATTCGAAGAGTGGTTCTTTGTAACCCTGGGATTTTCTTATATAAATCCGAAGGAGGCTTATTGTCTAGGCTCAGCTGCCTAAGGTCTATCATGAACAAAGAGGATATCTGCAAGCTTCTTTATACCGCGTTTTCGCTGTTGCAAAGATTGGGTATTGAGGGCGATGCATTACCGAAGTTATTGGCAAGGCAACTTCGTCTCCTCTCGTTTTCGGAGGAAAAAGTTATGGAGTCATTTAAAGTGGTGGAGGGTCTGGGGATTGAGAGGGGATCCAAAATATTTGGGCACCCTTTGTGTGGGTTACTAGAAATAGGGAAAGAAAAGATAGATCGAAAACTGCAATGTTTGAGCAGTCTAGGTTTCTCCAGTTCTCCAGTCGGACGCCGGGGATTCTTGGACTCTCAGAGGAAAAACTGAAACGAAAAGTAGATTTTCTGGTCAGATCACTGGGGCTTTCATTGGATGATATTGTTAGATATTCCGCTCTGTTGACATGTAACTTGGAGACGAGGATAATCCCTCGGTATAGAGTAATGGAGGCCTTGAAGTCCATGCAACTGTTGAAGACACAGAGGATTTCTCCACATATTGTTAATTACACAGAGAAACAGTTCTTGGAAAAGTATGTTAATAGGAATCCCGAATCCTCCACCATTCTGCGGGATATTTACTACGGAGAGAAAGCTGCGAAAGCTGATAGTTGACAAGGAGACTTCAGTGTGTGCTTCAGTCAAAATAATTGAACGAAAGTTGTGAGCAGCTTCACTTAATATGAGATTTCGTTCACTGCCTTTATCTTTAAAGTCTTTTGTGCATGCAAGCAGAGAATGTAACAGTTTATGGATGCCTTGGCATAAAAGAAGGGTGCCTGTAACAGGGGTCAGCTAACAATTCTGAGAAGCAGATTTTAAAACAAGAGCGATTCAAGAGTATTGCTTTTAACTGAAGGTGCAACTCAACCTTCTTCGTTGGCGAGCCATATTTCCCATGATATTGCGCTATAAATGAACGGCGGCTGTATATGTCCACCGTTCGATCTTGTTAAGGCTAGTTCGATTTTGCTAAGCTGTGGGCATATACAGCCGCGGTTAAGACAAATCGAATTATAGGCATATACAGCCTCCCGACATATACAACCACCATTCATTTATAGCCTTGATAGCATGGGATTTATTCCTCCATTACTTTTTGGTGCATAATTAAACTCATTTTATCAGCATGAGAAAGGCAAATACCAATATTGATTTGTACTTAACAGACCACAGACATGATTATGTTGCAAACTAGAACGTGTACTTTACAGAGTTCATGATTATGTTGCAAACTAGAACGTGTACTTTACAGAGTTCAGCGTGCCTCTGAGCAAATACTTGTTTCACAGCAAACGCCTCATCTTTGAAAACCATAAACAGAGTTATCCTGTTATTTGAATGAATGTTATTAATGGTCTTAAATAAGTAGTTTAACTCTTATATAAAGGCAGATTGTCCTTACCAATATGTGCATTTTTTAATTTATTTTTTTATGAAAAGCAGTATCTTTTTAACTTCTTGGCAATTTCTCCCTATGGTTTTTATAGTAAAAAGTAAAATATGAAGTCGTTAACGATTGGACTGTAACCCTAGTCAAGTATTCAAATGACATAATCAAGACTAATCACTGGAAGTTGAAGGCTTGAAGCTCTCACATGGGAATGACGGTTGAATAAGGAAGTGACGTAAAAGTCTCCCTTGAGGCCTAATCTCATAAGTAAATTTCTCTAATGAAATCATTAAAAAAAATTTAAACCACCTACTTTAGAGATGTTCAGATTACTCATCTAATGCAGATAAAAGATAGAGGTATGCCTACTTTAATGGACCTTTGCACCTTCAGTCCAACAAAGGGGACAATTGTGATGTTGTTTAGATAACTCTTTTCACATTTCTTATACATTATAAAACCCTATATGATCTCACATGTTTCTCGGTTACATTCCTCTGGTAGTCGATCTTTGTTGTTAATAGAGATGTATGGAAGCGCAGTTGAAAAACTGTGAATACAATCTATGATTGGTAGGCAATGTAACGGCCTCTTAGATTTACTGATTTAGTAAAATCATTAGCATTAATCACCTCACCTCTACAAAATAAAGGCCAAAGAAGAATTACCAATTTATATATATATATAGATATATATAAACATGAAATAAATATTGAAAGGAAAATATATATATATATATATATATATATATAAACATGAAATAAACATTGAAAAGGGAAATATTTATTAGCTAACCTCAATTATTTCCTAATATTTAAAATCTTTTTGAACATGTTTTTTCATTATTATACACTTTAATTTAAAAATAAATTAAATCTTCAATCTATTTGTTTTGATGAAAAAAATCCTCTAGTAACAATTTGGTTTCACTTAGTAATTGTAACATGAATTGATTTATCTCAATCCATAATTGAAACCTGATTCTATCTTATCCCATGATGGTAGATAAGACGATAAGACGACCTAGAATTTCGCATAATAGGTATGTGTTCTCCAATCTGCTGCATAGCTCAACCTTTTAAAACTTTGCCATGATTAAAATATAATTTTGAAAGTTGAATACTTTCAAGACCGAATCACTCTTAAGAATATTTTTCTTTTAACATGAAAACCTTAATTGTTGGTAAAAAAGCAAAGTCTCATATTTGATTATTATTTGACACTCTTTTGAAGAGAAACATTATTCTTAATTTTGTAGCCATTTTAATTTTAATTTTTATCTATTTTTTCTTTTCCAGAAGAAAAAATCACAACTTTCTATTAAATAAAAAGTTACATGCATTAGTGCATTCAACTGCTTGTCCCAAAAGACCATTATAAGCAAAAGAATAAGCGAGCTGTAGATAAACCAACCTTGGGACCATAAGAATAAATAAAACGTGTCATCTTGAAACCGAGATAAGATTTTTATGCCATAATGGGTCAAAAAATAAGTTTTGCAGCTTTTAATATCTGTTGTCATAGGCTGTAATATATACACAAAAAATAGAGAGCTGATCCATATAGATATCATGTTCAACAAAAAGTAGCCCAAAAACTGGTGTTGTAATAGTAAAATGTTCACTAAAGGCCATTAGACTTAAGTGAAGGTCAGGTGTTGGAAGTGTTGTGTTGCCCCATCTAGATGTTCAGTGAATTGCCTACTGTGTATATGTTGTCTAGTGCTATCCTTAGACATAATATCTGCCTCAAAATTTCTTCCTTTGTAGATTTCACAACAAGAGATAAAATCAAAAGCTTGCTTAAATGAAATATCTCTTGATGTATTGGAATTGTGTGTGATTGTGGCATCTTTGAGAAGCATTAAACCAATTTAAAACATTTAAAGAGTCCTCGAACACTTGGAGAGAACGAGAATCATATTCCAAAGCCTAACATAAAAGAAGTTTCAGAGAGTAGTTCTGCATAATTGTTGGAACCCCTGCCCAGACCATTTTTTTTTTAATTCAGAGAACACTTATCTTTGAAGAAAAAGAGCCCTCCCCACAACCACCATCCTCATTTGATGCTCCGCCAAAATAAGACTAGGCAATTTGTTGATTGATTTCTTTTACAGAGATGATGCATGTCACATGATGAGACTCCTCCTTAGGCAAGAGAGTATAAACCACTCCTATTTCCTGCTAAAATGAGGTTTGGAGCAGATGGTTTGTCCCCGAATATGGCTTTGTTCCTTGCTAGCCAAATCCCCAAGCAAATGAGGGGTGTAATGTTCCTAAAAACTTCATCTCTTGATGAGTCCCACCAAGACTTACATGCTTCAATAAAACTATGCAGCCAAAAATTTATACTCTAAATGGTCATTCACATTACAAGGAAGAAAAAAATTTCAATATCAATAGATGGCAATGATATCCTTTTGTAAATGTGGCTTTGGTATCATTAGTTAATTTATGATCCAATTCTAGTTGTTGGTGTTATTGGTGGTTATGGCCAAAATAAGGATGTAAATAAACTATTGAAATTGAGGTTTTTGGTTTGAACTGAATGATGGACAACAAATGAAATCCCACGTAATAATTCTGACTCGAATGGAACTAAATTTTGTGAATTAATCATATGCTTATGACGATATCAATTGGTGATGTTAGTGGCTCATATGCTGCATATTTTGGTACTAATGAAGTACTATTGTTGATTCATATGTCTGTGTTGGTGATGATGGAAACTAAAATACTAGTGACTGATGAAATACTACTACTGATTAAAATGCCTTTGCACTGCACATCGTTTTTTAGGAAAAAAGTCTAGGAATTGTGTTAATTGTAACAAAATTACGAAGTCAAATATTTAGCAACATTTTATTATGCCTCATAGAGTCTACTACAAAAGACTTGAGTAGTGTTCTACAATTACTTGCTTTCAAGTATCAAAATATCAAAAGCATAGTCACTTTACATCTTCATAAAGGATCACATTTTTTTCCAACTGCTATCACCAACCTATTTTTCTTCAAAAATTCCCTACGGTCTAAATATATAATTTGAAAGAGACATTGATTTTTATCATAAACAATCACATTTCCAGAATTCCAGTATATGTGAAAAGTTAAGACCAAGGTTCATGAATATAAGTAAAAGGGTTCCCTTGAGTGGATTCAAGGATTTTCCATGTTCCTTTTTCCAACATCACTCCTCCTTTGGATAACATGTTTGCTTCCTTGTTTTTGTCCTTGTAAACTTGAGCAAAAGAGAAATAAGTGAAGCCTACTTGTAAGTTTTGAATGTCAAGAAACAATGGTTGTAGAGTGAAGTTCCTTAGGTGAATTCTCCTTTCATCCATTGTATGAAGAGAAATGGATCTCCAAAAATCTAAATTTGAGAAAATCCTCTTTCTTGGACCCACATTAGAACTAGTTTTAGAGCCATAAGTTCATAGAAATTGTTTGTTTTAGAGCCTATTCCCATTTTAAATGATAAATAGTGGCTTGGGAAGAGATGGATAATCCCCCATAGTGCCACTTGTAACAAGATTTCCTTGTGATGCACCATTAAAGAAATACCATGGGATTTTCTTTATTTATTACTTCTTCTACAAGGCAGTTCATTGTGGGATTACGTGTTTGAAGGTTGGGGTAAAGAATCAAGGATGTTTAAACTTTGGGTAGTGCATTTAAGTGGTAGTGTGTTCTCACCCTCGAAGAGTTTGGATTTTCTAGCCAACTAAATTCCCAAAGAAATAGAGAGTGGGAGAACTCTAAACCTCTTATTTTCCTTATTTTGACACTAACCTCCAAGAGATTCTTCAATGGATTTCCATCTAGGTATTATGAAGTCATGCTAACATTTTATCTCCCTCCAAACTTGCTTTGAGTGGTGGTAAGACACGATGAGATGAGAATTGGATTCATTGTTAGATTCACAAAGGTAGGACCTACCAAGGCCTTCACAAATTTTATGCTAAAGGATGTCCAAAGTTAGCGTTTTGTTATTTAGGAGAAGTCACATAATTTTTTTTTATCTAGTTGGGCATTTTAATTTTCAAATTAACTTTCACCACCACATTGGTGGATTCTCACTTCTTACACAAGTGCTTTATAACATACCCTTGGTTCATATCCCCCAAAAGGATTCAAAAATCATATAAGTTAATCCTTCTTATCAAGTTAATCACTCTTTAGGCTCTTCCTTGAGGCCTAGTCCTCCCCAAGAGAGCCATTGTTATAGCTTATTATTTTCATTAGGTCTTTTTAAAGTTTGCCTTAGGGTGTGATAACCTCTAATTTTTAGATGATGAATGACATGGTCTAGTAACTTGAAAGAGTCTCTACTTCCTATCCATGGATCTAGGCCTAATTGGACTTATAGCCCTTTCTAACACGCCATACCAACCAATTGCCAATTAGGGGGAATGTTGAGATGATTTCTTTACGAACAATCGAGGTATTATAGATTTTTTTTAATAGGATTCCTTACTCAATCTTCAATAGAGTTTTGAGCTATATATTTACATTTTATGACCTACACCCAAAAATTGATGTCTTGGAGGATCCTCCAAACATTTTTGGTAGCGAAAGCCTTCTAGAACAAGAAGATGTTCTTGAGGCCCCATCTCCTTGTGATTTTGAATTGCTATTTTTTTCCCCAAGAGACTAACATCATTCCTTTCTTTCCCCTCTCTCTAGACTAGGGTTGCAGGGGATTGTGAGCATCCATACTTAATTCTACTTTCAGCAGTGAAGAAAGGGAATGTTGCCTTGTTTACTAGGATTGTAAAAAGAGATAGAGTTAATATAGCTCATAGTCCACACGACAAATTAATGGTGTATCTCAGATAGATAAGAAGTAATCTAAGGATTAGCCAAATCATCCTATC
The DNA here is from genome assembly GCA_031772625.1 of Pinus tabuliformis. Lineage (NCBI taxonomy): Eukaryota > Viridiplantae > Streptophyta > Pinopsida > Pinales > Pinaceae > Pinus > Pinus tabuliformis. The sequence continues at coordinate 480,225,394 of CM062818.1, read as the reverse complement.
AAAGGCTTTGGATAGATATAATTTTACAATAATTGCTATTAAATTTATGGTATTTATTGAATGGAGTCCTTGAGTAAATATCTTTTTCCACGTGTATTTGTCACCCTTCTAAGAATCCAATGTGCTTGCGAGAGATTTGATGAGGAAGTATCCCTTTCATCCTTCTTGAAATAATCTTTGATATTACTTTTACTGCAGTTGCATAGGTAAATTGGATGGAAGTTTTCAAACAAGAAGGGTTGCTAGATTTGGGAATCAATGCGATGAACAAAGTTACCAACTTAACAAGCACTATGACATCAAAATGGGAACTCAAGCCCCACAAACCCATATTTTTGTGTAAAAAACATGAAAAAACACCCCAAAATGCAAAAGTGGTGATGCAACATCACCATTTTTTTTCATTTTAGGTTAAAATTTAAACATTTTTCCATCAAGGCATTAAAAACCATATATCAATACTATGAAAGACATGAAAAAAACGTCAAAATGCAAAAGTGGTGATGCAATATCAACCCCCCATTTTCAGGGATAAGCTTTCAACATATTTCAACAATTGCATTAATGACAAAATATAATGACTATGAAAAACCTAAAATTCAACACCTATATCTTTACCAAGAACGATTTATTTTTTTAAGGTTTAAATTATAGCTCATTTTTAAATTTTAGTGTAAGACAACTTGAACCCCTTTTCAATGGGGCATCAAAATTACAACATTTTTTTCACTATTATTATGTTGAGAGACACTTTCTAGCTCAATATGGAAGAGATGTTGTAATGTCTTGGTATGTAAACATTTTGATTCAGTCAAATTACATAAAAATAAAATAAACTAAATAAATAGTTATTAAAAAAATTATCGTTGGTGGTTTTTGGCTTTGGATTTTAACAACCCATGCTTTTGCCAATGATATTCTTATGTAATATAGGCAATTATATTCTTATGTAATATAGTCTATTTAAAAAAGTGAAAAATATATTTATATATCTTAACTCTGGATCTATCAAACACTAAGAGGGATCAAATCTCTCGAGGTGCAAATATTTCTTTTAAAGCAACCTAGATCCTATTAGACTAAAGATTACATTGGGGGGAGGGGGCTGGGGGGCGTGTGATTGTATAAGTGTAATGACCAATTTTCATCAACTTAAACAATTTAATTATAAGTCAAGATTGCAAACATAATCATGCATCTTTAGATAACATCATCACATTACCATAAGAGAACACCAGATGCACGTGGAAATTCTTGCGGCATAAAACCACAGTTATTTTTATCTTCTTTAGTTTTGATTACATGGATTTGGAGGCACCAACTCCCAAAAATGCACAAACAACGATTTGTTGTATGCTACAACTTGATTGAGGCACCAACCTCAAAAATATGCAAGCGCTGACTTGTAGTAGGTTTCAACTAGATTGAGACAACAACCTCGATGGAGGCACTACAATATTTCAAACTAGATCCACAAGCTCAAATCACAACCAAATCAACTTATTCTTTAATTATCAATCTTTTGTAACTTATTCATTTCAAATTTAACCTGTTCATGAGTTCATTTTGACAATAACCATGACCCCTTGTTCTCAAAAACCATTTGTAGCTCCCCTATTTCAAATTAGAAAAGAATTCCAACCAAAACCCCTTTTCAAAATTCAATTTGTATTCAAATTAACCCATGTAAACATTATAAAAATTAATTGTTCTACAATTTGCACCTCTTTTTATCTGCTACTTATAAATTACACTTTTCTAGTGGTTATTCTACAAAATGCACTTTGTTATTCTATTATCCATTCGACAAAATGGACTTTGTGGGCAAATATAAAAATTGTGGCCTACCTCATTGAAATCGAACCCTTGACCTCTTGGGGTGTCACAACACGCTTCACCAAATGGGTTATTGTAATCCTTGTTTAAACTCTTCAGAACATATTTATGTCATTGATGTCGATCATACCAAGTCGTGCTAATCGAGCTTCCAAATGAGGAGCCAGATTGCGCCTGCGAAGCCAATTGGATATGGCTACAAAGAGCCACATCACACGGCAATCATACTAATAAGACCCACATCACACTGTCATGGAGGCTTGACCATATGTGTTGCACCAATCATAGAGAACCAATTGTCACGAAGGTTAGACCAATCACAGAGGGCCAACTGTCACAAAGGCCAAACCACCACAAGGTCATACCAAAACTTGTGTGCCAATCATAGAGAACCAATCCACATTGCCATGAGAGCCATACCAAAACTTCTATGACAATCATAGAGAGCCACTTCAAACTACCACGAGAGGTAGAACAATGTGCGCCAATAATAGAGAACCAAATCAAACTACCATGAGAGCTAGACAAAAGATTGTGTGCCTATCATAGGGAGCCAATTAAAACTGCCTTGAGAGACAAACAACAACTTGTGCACCAATCACAAAGAACCACTTCAAACAACCACGATATCCAAACCAAAACTTGTGTGCCACTTACAGAGAGCCAACTCAAGCTGCCATGAGGTTAGACCAAAGCTTGTGCACCAATCACACCATATATAACCACATCATATCGCAACCAAACCATAGGGATAGACTCAAACCCGTGACATCCAAGACTACATACTCATGTTTAGATCACGAAGGCAAAGCCTTCCCATGTTACTCCACTCACATTCCCATCCCATTATCCTCAAGCCATGCGACCTTTATTTATACGTGTGCTGGGGTCTAATTTTGGCATAGGGATGACCTTCAAGACACTTCATGAGATCATACCATATGACTCGAACCTAGGGGTCAATGGTCACCCTTATGTTGATGTCATCATGATGTCACAACTGTGATATGACATTCTCTGAGTGATGCCACATGTTGTCAAAATTTGCCTGCATTGTTCAATAAAAAATGCCATTTCAACATGCCATGTGTCATCATGTCAATATGCCACATCATGATCGCTTTCCATGTCATTACACCTATGTCATTATCCTTTAGCCATGCACGAGCCCCCATGTGTCACTGGACTTCCATCTGCCCAATCTAGATTTGCCACCTCAATGTCCACGTCTTGGATGCCATGTCATTATCACGTGCGCTAGGGGGTCCACGTGGCATCCAAACATGAGGTCTATCTGACACTTGCCACATGTCATTGTTGCATTGGTCCGACATGAGGGGTGCAGGCTTCATTAACCTTCACACATGTTAAAGCTCCATCTATCATTCATGTGTTTTTTAATGGCCATATCTACCCCGAGATGATCGAACATTATTTTGGTTAACTAGTGTGCAAGTTCGCGTGCCATCTATGGTTGATTTTCCCTTAAATTCATGGATATGATCCAGAAATGCACAACATTTATCAATTTGGTGTTTTTTTCCTTTTTTGCCAATGCAAACTTCACATTGACATATCTTCTCATCCGAGAAGAGTTTGACCAAGTGTGATATATTGTTGGAAAGGTTTCGAAGAGGACTATCCAATTATGCAATCCACAGATTATTTGCACATCATAACTTCAACAAAAACTCAATAAAATTCGAATCAATTTGACAAATTTGATGCGATCTTTCAATTTTTCAATCTATCATACTCAATAGTTTGCTTCATTTGACTTACCCTTTGACATCAATGACCACACTATGTCCAACAGATCCATAACTCTAGATCTATCAAGCTGAGAGGGATTAAATATCTCGAGGTGCAAACCTTTCTTCGAATTTTGCACTCAAATAAAGAGACTTGCACTTGACAGATTTGATCTCTATCGACGCTTGATAGACCCGGTGTTAAGATGGATCTAGATTGGTCTATAAGATCATCACTAATGTAAACAATATCATAAACAACACCATTTAATAATTTTTTTTAATTAATGAAAGAATAACTGTTGATAAATGTCTTTCGAATTAATCACATTATTAGGATTTGGTTGACGTTTTGAACCAACTAATGTGGTTCATCCTCAAGACGAGGATGAATCACTTAGTTGGTTCGAAACGTCGACCAAATCCTAATAATGTGATTAATCCAAAAGACATTTATCTACAATATGGATCACAAAAGTCTCAGATCTAATCGAATAATTGTTTGTTAAGAAAAATCAAATTAAATAATAAAAAAAACACCTTTTAAGCAATTAAAAAAAAACAATTAAAATGACTAAAAAACCAAATTTATAAAGCAATTTAGAATCTATATTAAAAAAAATATTACATTACAAAAAAAACCAGTAAAGAAAAGCTATACAAAATAAATAAGAGTGCATATAAAAATTAGAAATTAAAAACTAAAAAAAATTAATTTTTTTTTTAAATAAAATAATTATATTAAAAAAGTATTATTATTATTATTATTATAGTAAATAAAAGAAAAAACAACAAATATAAATACAAACTTTTAAAAGTAAATATCCAACAAATTTAAAAATTAGAGAAAAACAATTTAAAACAAAAATTATAATGAAAAAAAGAAATAATTATAATTAAAAATAGTGAAAGGGTCAGAGGTGATTGTTGAAAATTGCAACAAGAATTTTCGATTTGATTTTGTCTTGATTAAATTGAGAATTAATTCAAATTTCCACATCAGCGGACAACTTGGACACAATGAACTGAGGTGAGACGACTCTTGTCACTCAATTAGCTCAGTAAATTCAAGTTGGAGGAGTTAGAGTTAAGTTAACCATCCAGAGAAGGTAGAAAAAGAAACAAAGAAGTTGAAAGACTCGTGTAGGATGCGAGGGAAAATGTGGGTGCTCCTTCAAATCAGTGCATGTAGAGAAGATCACCTAATTAATACAATCGTTGTATGTCTCTAATGACTGAACTTGTAGAGACTGAACCATCCTCTTTTGAGGAAGCAGTAGAGAAACCTATATGGGTTGATGCATTGGTGGAGGAATACGAATACATTGTAAAGAACGGTGCTTGGGAAGTGGTCCTAAGACCAATAGATAAATCAGTTGTGGGTTTGAGATGGATCTTTAAGGTTAAGCATGCAATGGATAGAAGCATAGAGAAGTACAAGGCCAAATTTGCGGCCAAGTGGTACTCTCAAGTTGAGGGAAGTGACTATAACGAGACATTTACCCCTGTGGCAAGGTACTCATCCATTAGATCAATTCTTGCACTCGCTATGTAGATGGGGTGGAAGATCCACCAAATGGATGTAAAAACAACATTTCTCAATGGGGTTATTGAGGAGGAAGTGTACATCAAGAAACTAGAAGGTTTTGAGACATTTGATCGAGAGTCTCATATGTGCAGACTCAAGCGAGCATTATATGGTCTCAAACAAGCGCCACGTGCTTGGTACACTAGGATCGATAGTTATCTCACCGGTTTGGGCTTCACTAAAAGTGAGACGGATGAAAAAGGTAAATTGATCATTATTGTCTTATATGTTGATGATTTGATTTTAACTAGCGATGAACAACTGATGAGATCTTGCAAGGAGGACATTGCAAGAGAATTTGAAATGAAGGACATGGGTCTCATGCATTATTTCCTCGGTTTGGAAGTATGGAAAGGCGATGGGGAATTGTTTGTCTCTCAAGGCAAGTATGCCAATGAGATACTTCAGAGATTCAACATGGATAATTGTGAAACCATGGAGACACCTCTAGCGACCAACTAGAGGTAGGAGGATGCCACTTCAGGTGAAGAAGTGGATGCTACCATTTATCGACAACTAATTGTTTTAGTGATGTATCTTGTGAACACACAACCAAATATGTGCGATGTAGTCAACAAGCTAAGTCAAGCTATGATTAGGCCAAACAAATTATTTTGGAAGGCAGTTAAGCATGTTTTACAGTGCCTCAAAGGCACTACCAAGTTTCGACTATGGTACAGATGGATACAGTGAGTGAAGTTGTGTGGATTCACAGATGTAGATTGAACAGGGAGTCCATCAGACTGAAAGAGTACATTAACTGGAATTTTCAGTGTTGGGTCCAAAGAAGTTTCCTGGTACAATACGAAGCAAATATCTGTGGCACTCAGCGTGACAGAAGCATAGTACATGGCTGCAAGTCAAGCAACATGTGAGGTGATCTAGATGAGAAAGATACTTGTGGAATTGTTTGGTTAGATGATGCATCCAACTATGATCTACTATGATAATCAGAGTTACATCAAGCTCTATGAGAATCTTGCTTTTCACGATCGATCTAAGCATATAGATATATGGTATCACCATTTACAGGATTGTGCAAAGACATATAATGTTGCTTCAATACATTTTGATAAAGGAACAAGATGCTAGCATTTTGACAAAGGCCTTATCAAGAGGAAGTTTGAGTTCCATAGCGGCAGGATAGGGGTGGTTGATAATCCCTTTCTTGCTGAAAGGGAGTGTTGAAAAATGCAGCAAGAAATTCTCAATTTGATTTTCCCTCTATTAAATTGAGAAAATTTGAATTTCCACATCAACGGACAACTTGGATGAAGTTAACTAAGGCGACATGGCTCTTGCCACCGAGTTAGCTCATTAAATTCGAGTTAGAGGAGTTAGATTTCAGTTAAGCATGTGTGATTGCTAATTTGTAGCAATCAATGTCAGTTATTTCAATTTGTTTTCAACTAAACTAGTTCTAACTGTTGGAGTAACTAGTGGAAGATCAGTCATATAGTGTGACTTCAGTCTAACTTAGTGATTATCTAGTTAACTGATCAATCAACCCAAAATAGCTAGCGCATGCAGAGAATTCGAGTTCTTGAGTTGTGGTGGAGATTCCAAGGCAGTGTAACATTAGTTGTAGACTAGTCTTGAGTGTACAAGTGTTGCAGGGAATTGTGCAATCCATTTTGTAGAAATTCTTACATAACAGGGGCCTAATTTCTTAAGGAATTATGAAATGAAATAGGGGCCCAAGGAGAGGTAGAATTTGACTAGTTATGGGTCAAAGCTTCTTAGTTAGTAGAGAGATAGGTTATTCACTTACAGGTTGTGCTTAGTTGAGCAAAACAATTGTAATACATCTCTATTCATCAGATTAATGCAAACATACATTGGAATTTTTAGCAAATTGCTTTCCTTAGGAAAAATATTGTGTGCATGTATGCTATTTCTTATTGCACGTTTGAAATTATTGTTCTAGATTGTGAAATGCTTGCCGCATGCAATGTCCCATAATAACAATATTAATAAAAAAATATAATATTAAAATATAAGTAAATAAATAATAAACAATAAAGAAAAGATAATAATGATAAATGAATACTAAAAATAAATAAATGAAAGATAATAATGGTAAATAAATAACACAAAAATATAATAATAGTAAATAAATAATAAATAATGAGGAGAATATAATAATAATAAATAAATAAAATAGTAAATAATAAACTGGGGTTCTAAATAAATATATATAAAAGTAAACTATGAAAATATTAAAAATAAGTAAAGTTAGCAAAAAGTAAAAATGAATAATATAAGAAAGAGATAAATTAAGAGAAATATTAAATTAAGTAAAACTTAAAATAAAGAAATAAAAGTTGCATATTGACATATGGAATGTGTGCATGCCATCTCTTTTCCATTTTTTGGTCTATTTAATGGACGACAATGAAGATGAGATTCATCATTCCTTCATCCATTGTCTCGGGAAAAAGATGTTGTGAGACAAAGGATTCCCTAGCAATAGTACATTGATTGAGGGCTCGGGGGTGGCGAGCTGTAGAAATGTTATGTGCAGCTGAGCCTACGATTGGGTGGAGAGTTGTTCCCAAAACTTTGTTGCGGGTAATGGGATTCAAATAGCATTCAACTCCGAAATCACAAGTAAGGAATATCATCGCCACAGGTATGTTGTCTATGCTCGTGTTTTTTTTTTTAAATTCTATGTTAATTAGTTGAATAACTAGGTGTTGATTATTAATTGTATAAATTGATATAATTATTTGTATATTTTAAATCGAGGTTGTTACATATGGTATAAAAGCAAGTTTCAATTCAGTGTGATCTCTTAGCAAAAGTTCGAGAAAAAAAATATTTAATTAAATCTATCCATAATTTTGTTTGTGAAATAGTGCCATAATTCATTCAAGTCTCTCCCATAGTTTAGAAGAGAGTAAAAAAAACCCTCTGTTGCTGCACTGCTGCTTTGCGTGACATAGCCTGGGAACACCCTACCCGCAGCTGCCTCTCAGTGGCCCCTTGCTGTTGAGACCTTGGAGCAAATGGACTCTCCAGAGGATGGAGAGCCACCACCAGATCATCATCAGGAACCTGAAGATTCTGCAAATGCATTTGCTTCTCTCATATCTGCAATGGGACCTCCAAAAAACAGGCCATCAGTAAGCAAGTTCGTCAAAAGATTAGATGAAATTCTTGAATCTCCCTCCCACCTACTCTACTGCGTAGAGCAACGCTATCTCTCGCTGAAGGCAGCCTAGTTGGGCAGTTTCCTAGTCTAAGGCCATCACCCAAGTCGGTTCAGAAATGGGTTGAAAGAAACTAGACCTCGTCAATCAATGGGAAAATTTCAATAAGATTTTGTGGAAGAGGGTATTACACCTTCCATTTTGAAACAAAAGAAAACCAAGATCTAATATTTAGGAACGATCCATACTTCATGGATATGAGAGGACTGTATTTAAATCGATGGACTCCAGATTTCGACCCTAAAATGGATGTACCCAACGCTGTGCCAGTATGGGTTAGGCTGCCACACCTTCCTCTCCACTGCTGGGGAGATGAATCAGTAAAGGTCATTGGAAACGCAGTAGGGAAATACATAGACAGATGTGAACCAAAGGAGAACATGCATGCTTGCACCAGAATATGCGTAGAAGTGGATCTAGGGAAAGGGCTTCCGGAGGCGATAAAGATTAAAGTGGATCAATGGATGCACATTCAACAGCTAGATTATGAACAAATCCCATTCAAGTGCAAGGTATGTCACGAATATGGTCATTTCGCCAATAGATGCTAAAAAAAGAAGAAAATGAAAATGTAGAAGAACCAGAAAACAAATGGGAACAAGTTAAATGGAAGAAATCATCCAATAAACAACCCCTCCCTACTTCATCGCAGCCCCAGGTCTCCACAGAACCTTCCCCTCCATCACCCAATGCAGACATCCCTTCATCTCTCATAAACCTGAACCCCTTTGGGCCCTTGGAAGAGCCTTCACCCCGATCCCCTCTACATCCCCATAGCTCCCCCATTATGTCCTCTCTTCCTACAAACACCCGCACTCCCCTCCCCCATCTTTTGATCGAATACTAACCAGAAACCAGTCCAAGGAGTCCCTTCAAACTTTTGAACATAAAAAAAGTAGGAAGGAAATCCAATAAGGAGTTGAGGGATGAAGCAACAACCAAGGAAATGGCTCTAGGAACACAACAACCAATGGATTATTTTTTTAGGAAAAGTTATGGAAAAAATGAAAAAAACCAGTTGAGAGGGAAAGGTCCCGCACACCACCAAACAAATAAGTAATGATAGTGGTCTCCTGGAATTGTCATGGAGTGGGAACAACCTACAAAGTAAATACAACAAGAGACATTCTAGCAAAAGAATCCCCAGATATTTTCATGATTTAGGGGACCAAAATAAACAATCAAGAATATGAAAAAATGGTAAAAAAATTAAAATTATGAAGGAGTAGCAATACAGGCTACATGAGCCTCAAGAGGAATTTGCACACTCTAGAAAAAAGGAGAATGGGAAATGATACAACAAAAAAATGAACAACATTGGATCAAAACATATCTAAATGAAACAAGCATAAAGGAGCAGTACAATTTCATCAATATTTATTCTCCAAATCATTACATGGAAAAAGAGAAATGTTGGGGTACAGTGAAAGAAACTCTATCTAAAGTCCAAAATGGGAAAATAATCTTGAGAGGGGACCTAAACTTGGTTCGAAATATAGAAGAGAAATTTGGAGGGTCATATCATGTCGATCCATCCAAAGAAGATTTGGAAGCAATAATGGAACAACATAAATTAATTGATATTCCCCCAACCAATGGGAAATATACATGGAGTAATAAAATGGTGGGAAAAAGTAATATAAAGGAGAGGCTGGATCAAATATTGGTCCAAGAAAACATTGCATCAGGGTTCAATTCAGTAAGATCCAAAATTCTTCACACAACGACATCTAACCACAAGCCAGTGGCAATCATATTGGGAAAAATGGATAATCAAGGGTCTCTCCCATTTAAATACATACCAATATGGGACAACAATGAAGACTTCAGAAATCAAATCACAGATGCTTGGGCACAAAATATTACAGAATCACCCCATTATGTTTGGGAAACAAAACCAAAAAATTTGAGAATTAAGCTAAAGATTTGGACAAAAGAAAATGAAATACAGAAAAAAGAAAAGAAAATAAAGCTGCAAACAAAAATGGACAACATGCAAGAAGAAAAGGAAAACAAAGAAGAGGAAAAAAAAGCTTACTTAAAAGAAAAGGATATTTTTTTGGGAAATATATAAAGAAAATAGAAAAGAGGAAGAAGAGATGAGATTGAAATCTATAAGCCTCTGGCTGAATGCAGCGGACAAAAACACAACCTTCTTCCACAACACAATGAAAATAAGAAGAGCAAGAAATCAGATAGATAAAATCCAAGTGGATGGGCAAGAAATAAAGGGAGCGGAAGAGCTGAAAAAACCAACACACAATCATTTCAAAAACCTCCTGACAACTTTTGAAGACACAACATATTATGAGAATTTCCTTTAGCACACAAAAAAAATAAGAGAAGATCATAATTCAGAAATAAATAAAGAGATTTTAGAAGAGGAAGTAGTTGTAGCCATTTGGAGCCTCCACCCAGACAAGGCCCCTGGGCCAGACATATTCACAATTGCCTTTTATAGGCAACATTGGGATATCATAAAAAAGGATTTCTTAAGAATGGTAAGAAATGTATTCAAAAATAAATGGGTGGCAATACAAAATCATCTTATCTGGCTCTAGTTCCAAAGGAACCCAATCCCTCCACTTTCAATAGATTCCGTCCTATCTCCCTTTGTAACTCCTCCTACAAGATTATTACAAAAATAATAGCCAACAGAATCAAGAAAGTGCTCCTGGAAATAATATCTGAAAATCAGGGAGGCTTTGTTCCTAGCAGGCAAATTATTGACAATGTAATTGTTGTACAAGAAGCCATTCATACAAGCATGCAAAGGAAAGAGAAATGAATCATTATAAAATTAGATATGGCCAATGCTTTTGACAGGGTCAGTCTTCCATATCTAATGGCACCTCTTATAAATGGAAGGCCAAGCGATTTCTTCCAGAGCACGAGAGGTTTGAGACAAGGGTGCCCGCTCTCCCCTTTTCTCTATATCATTATGGCTGAAACACTAAGAAGAGCCCTAGAAAAACAAAGGAGAGAAAGAAACATCACAGGTCTCCAAATTGCAAGAGGAGTCAAAAGCATCAATCACTCTCTTTTTGCGGATGACACCCTCTTGTTGGGAGGTGATTCAAGTATAATTGCAGGCAAATTAAAGAAAGTCCCAGAAGATTTTCTTCAGGTCTTTGGTGGGCTTTTAAATAACTCAAAGTGCAGAATATATGGCTGGAATATTCACCCCAGAATCATGCAAAAGATCTTGCAAATTCTTGATATCCCCACTCAACAAAAATGGACCTACTTCTTCTATCTTGGGCTTCCTATCTCAAAAGAGAAATTGAAAGTAGAATTATGGATCAAACAGGTTGAAAAAATGAAAGATAAAATCCAAAAATGGGGTATGATGTGGCTCAATATGGCAGGTAGGGTGATTTGATTAAGGCATTACTCATGGCGCTCCCAATCTATTAGTATGCAATAATTTTGGCCTCAACAAGTGCACATAAGCAAATGGAATTAATAATAAGAGGCTTCCTATGGCATGGATGGAAACAAGAGAACAAAAAATTCAGTTTGGTCAAGTGGGAGAAAGTCACATTACCATATGAACAAGGAGGATTATCCATAAGACTCCCCAGCTTAATGAATGCTGCATTAGGAATGAAAATCATATGGAGAATGATAACAGGAAATGAGAGTTGGTGAAAAAAAAACTCTCGCTATAAAATACATGAACCAATCTAGAACAAAGTTATTGACTGAAAATATTCTCATAAGGTTGTGCACACAAGTATGGAAACTTGTGAAAAAAGACAATCCCTCTACTCAGAAATCATATCTCTAAAATCCCAGGTAACGAGAAAACGGTCTCAATATGGGAGGATAGAATTATGGGAAAAGAGCCTTTAAATCTCCAACCATATCTTGAAGGCATTCAAATCTGGATGACAGAAAGAGGCCTGAACACACTTCACTCAATCTCCACATGGGATCAACGAAATTGGCATGAATGAAAAACTATAATAATCCCTTCAAATCTGAAAGGCCAATGGGACAGATTAAGGCAACACCTCAAAGGAGCAGCTCCCACAAGCATTGAGGAAGAAGATGCATTTGCATGGGATCCAAGCGGAGGAGGCTACACAGTCAAGATGGGTTACAAAGCTCTCCAAGATCATCAAAACCAACAGGATTGGGCCCCTTGGAAATCAATATGGAAGACTGAAAGCCTACCTAAAATCAAAATATTTATTTGGACCCTCTTAAAAGGAAAAATCCTAACCTCTGAAAATCTAAAAAAAAAGGCTTTCATGGCCCATCCAGGTGTTCTATGTGCTTGAAGGAAGAAGAGACCATCCAACACCTATTTCAGGATTGCATGATAGCAAAAGAATGCTGGAAACAACTCTCAAGCCCTCTGGAAATCAACTTAAATTTTGCAAACTCCTTTTCGGATTTCTTCCAAGCCTGGGAGAAGGCATATCCCTATCCAACAAAGAATAAGGCGACAATTAACAGGTTCTGGAAATGCCTACTAGCAGTCTTATGTTGGAAAATATGGCTTACAAGAAATAAAAGCATCTTCAAAGATCAGACTCCAAGAATAGGAAAAATCTTATCAAAAACTTGGGGCTTAACATCCGAAATCTTAAGCACAAATGGGACTACAGTAATGGACTATACCATCTTATAGCAAGAGGAGAAAAACTGGATCAGGAAAGCTATAATAAAAAACAATGGGAAAAAAGGACCTAAGAAAACACCCACAGCACAGAGTTGGAAAATTCGGCTAAATGAAGAAGAATTTGCAAATTGGAAAGAAAAACAAAAAAGATACAACCTCTTCTTTGATGGGGCATCAAAAAACAATCCTAGGAAAGCAGGGGCAGGAGGAATTATAAGCGATCCTGATGGGAAAGAGATAGTTTCATATGAATGGGGTCTGGGAGAAACAACAAACAATAAAGTAGAAGCGTATAGTTTGTTATTGGGATCAAGGATAATTAAAAAGAGAGCCATCTGAGATCCAATAATAATAGGAGACTCAGCAATCATTATAGAGGCAATGGCTAGGAACAAGAGCCCCAACAATTTAGCCATAAATAGAATTTATAAGAGGATAAGAACTAATCTGGAAGGTTCAGGAATGGTTACTTTCAAGCACGTTCTGAGAGAGCACAATAAAATGGCTGACAATTATGCAAACAAAGCAACCGAAAGAACTGAAGGAATCACCAGAGGAAATAAAGAGATATATTACAATTTAGTTCCATAGATCAAATCAATTGTCATGAGAAAAGATTTACTCATTAAAAAAAGAATGAAAACTACCAAAATATCCTCAAAAGGACAACAACAAATCATCGAGAAGATATTTCAGCAGTAACTCTCAGATGGAAATCATGGGCTCCCCATCAAAAAATCTGGAGAAAATCAGCATCCAACTCTAGCCCGAAGACCAAGGAGGATGATCCTATTCGAATGAATGGTGTAGTAAACTGTCTCATCCTTGACAAATACCGATGCAACTCTCCTCCTTTAAAGTGTAAGCATTTCAACATTCCTCTCCGCTGTATTAGTGTTAAATTTATCTCAATCTCTCTGTTTCAGTTATCTCGTAGTACCATTAAAATCCCTCTTGTGACACCTCCTCACCTGATCCACCATCTGAACTCTTCACTCAACACTCTCTTCCTGTATAATCTTCATCCCGAGCCTTACAAAAGCTCTCATCCTCTTTTTCTCAATAAGTGCTCGTCCTATCCTCTCCTTCACCGTTCTCCCTCACACCATCTCGACCTCTTCACTTCATTACTCGTAGACATCAATAAGCTCACTGCAGGCTATCCATCTAAGCGGTCCCTATGCTCCTCTCGTCCCCCATATCGTGCATCCCTGAACTCCTTACCCATTAATACTCTATCAGTTAGCTTCTGCTCTGTTTCATCCTATGATTCAAAGGAAGGGCAACCTATCTCAAAAACAACAACCCATCTAAATCCGGAAATCAACATACTAGTGCAATACAAAATTAGCAGAGGGAACATTCTAGGCAACAGAAATCACAGGAATAACATTCGCAAAAGGAACAACAACTACCTTAAAAACATAGAGAAGGAGTTGACAAAGATGGAATTCAATCCAATTGAGAAAGCAACAAGAAATGACGGCTGTGCCACATGTAAGGCAAACAAGTTTATGATCAACAGGTTTCAAGATGCTCTTCAAGACCTTAAGTCAGAAATGAAAATGGAATTCAACTATCAAAAGAGGAATATGGAAAGCCAGAAAGTGGAGATAATTGCACTAAAGAACAAATGTGTGCACTTGGAGGAAGCGGTAGCCTACCTCAAATCCTCCACCCTGAGCTAGGAGGGAGAAAATTCAGTCCACCAAGGAAAGAAGCAACATTCCTCCGAAGAACAGTCAGTCCATAAAACCTGAAAAAAAAAACAAGTAATATAATGTTTTGTAAATTTATATTACTTGCAGGCTAATATGTAAGGCAATATGCCAGGATAGATATAGGAATGAATAGAATTTTGGATTTCAAGCATAGAATCAGGGACTGCGTTCCCATTTCCCTTTACAATTTGAATTTAATCTGCATCGAATGTAACAGGAGCATGCTCATTTTCACTTTTTTTTGGTAATATAATCAATATCCGACCTTGTCAAAAAAAAAATTGTTTGTGAAATTAAGATTAACCCAATTTCAAGTTTTGACAATTGTGTTTCATGACAACTGCATTACTAGTTAAATTATTTATTCATAACAAAAATAAATAAATAAATACCAAATACATATGTTATAAAAGACTTTTCCTTTAATGACATTAAATAATTTACTCTATCTCCTTATATTAATTATTAAATTTTAATTAGCCTTAAAATTTAAATTTTGAAGGGAATTTTTTATATATACCTAATCAGGTAAACTATATTTCAATAACAAATACCCCACACACACACATATATATATATATATATATATATATATATATAAAAGAGATACTCAGCTGAAAAAGACATGATTCATGTAATATACAATTTTTTAAAAATATTTTTTAATACTTAGTAGGATTGATTTTGAAAAATAAAAAATTTAGCGTTTAACATTTTTTTATTTAAGAAAATGAATATATAAATTCAATATTACAGATTTAACAAAAGACTTGTCACTTATAGTAAAGTCATATTCGATTCAAGCTTCTGTCATCCATAACTTGTTAATTCATGAGAATTTCCGAAAAAATCACATAGAGAGTATTTGGTCTACGCATTTCGAACCAACCATTGTGGTTCATCTTCAGGACAAGATGAAGAGACAGATCTCAGAGGAAGGTTAAATAAGGAACTAGGTCAACCTAATGGTCATAAGGAAAAATGGCTAAATTTAACTAGGGAGGGAAAATATTAATGAAAACCAACTAAACAACTATATAAGCTAGGGGAAGGGGATCACTTTAAATTGATTAAATAATTAATAAATAATAATTTAATTAATTTAAATTTAGTATATTAATTAACTTATTCATACCTTATTTATTAATTAATATTATATATTTATTCATATGATTATTTGATTAAAAATAAATAAATAAATAAAAATATATAGAAATAAAATAAAAAGAAAAAGTGTTCTTAAATAAAAATAAATAAACAAAAATAGAATAAAATGAAACAAAAATATAACAAATTATTAAGTAAACTAAAAATGTATATAAATGCAAGTAAAATTAAATGTTAAATAAACAATATTGAAAATTAATTATCTATATATATATATAAATATAAAAAATTAATTAATTTTCAACACTGTTTATTTAATATTTAATTTTACTTGTATATATATATATATACATTTTTAGTTTACTTAATAAATAGAATAAAATGAAACAAAAATATAACAAATTATTAAGTAAACTAAAAATGTATATAAATACAAGTAAAATTAAATGTTAAATAAACAACATTGATAATTAGTTATATATATATATATATATATATATATATATATATATATATATATATATAATTAATTAATTAATTAATTTTCAACACTTGTTTATTTAATATTTAATTTTACTTGTATATATATATACCCTTTTAATTTACTTAATAATTTGTTATATTTTTGTTTCATTTTATTCTATTTTTATTTATTTATTATTTATTATTTAAGGAACACCTTTTATTTTTTATTTTTTTTTGTAAGCTTGGTAGGACTCTCTTATTTTCATGTCCATTACACACCCCGCTACAGGGGAAGGGTAGCCCAAGATTTGAACCCAAGACTTCTAGTTCAGTGAGACTTCATTTCCACGGCCACTGCCACTTGAGCTACCCCATGCGGACACCCTCTGCTTTTATTTTATTTCTATATAATCTTATTTATTTATTATTTATTTTTAATCGAATAATCATATAAATAAATATATAATATTGATTAATAAATAAGGCAGGAGGAACGGTTAATAGCATGGAAGGCACTCAGATTCACAGCTTTGCCTGGGGGCTGGGGTTCAATTCCAGCATCCAAGCGGAAGCATTGGCCCTGTATCAAGGTCTCAAACTGCTATTGAGCCTGGAAATCAAGGAGGCAATCATTCTAGGGGATTCTCAAGTGATCATAAAGCTCATGGTAACCAACACTGCCCCCCGGGACTTAAGATTAGCAAGGCAGATACAAAGAATTCGAAGCCTGGGAAAGCTGTTCCAAAATCTGAAATATTTCCATGTACTAAGAGAAAATAATAAAGAAGCGGATCGTGAAGCAAATAAGGCCGCTCTTCTCTCCGCCGGGGCAATGATAAGGGACGGGATAGAAACTTGGGATCCAATACCATAATCACTTCAGCACCTATGTTCTATTACCTGATTCTAAATCAGTTTGTTTGCATTTTCAAACTTGGACAAATTACAGAAATCAACTCCATTGTAGAGCCCAAAAAGAGATGAAAGAGGAACACAAATTCAATACTTCAGGAGATCGGTTCTATTGTGGATCTGGACAACTCCCTTTGTAATCAGAACTCTGGCAATTAGGCCAATCAGTTAATATAATCCATAATCGTTCTTGTGACAAAAAATAAATAAGGTATGAATAAGTTAATTAATATATTAAATTTAAATTAATTAAATTATTATTTATTAATTATTTAATCAATTTAAAGTTACTCTTTCTCTAGTCTTATATAGCCGTTTAGTTAGTTTTCATTAATATTTTCCCTAGCTAGTTAAATTTAGTCGTTTTTTCTTATGACCGTTAGGTTGACCTAGTTCCTTATTTAATCTTCATCTGAGATCTGTCTCTTCATCTTGCCTGCAGATGAACCACATTGACTAGTTCGAACGTGACCAAATACTCTATGTAATTTTTTCCGAAAATTCCCATGAATTAACATAATAAAATCATATAAAATTTAAACATAAAATTTAAAATTCTATATGTAAAACAAAATTTTTGGAACCATCTAGCAAGAAACTTGTACTTATAAATCTGGCTTATAATGCGACAATGGAGACAATAAATTTTGGAGATTTTTTAAATAGTAATAAATTGGAAATGCTTAATAATAAAATAAATTAGTTGTGATTTATTTTTTAAATTGAGAATTATCCCATTTCGAAATATCAACAGAAGTGAGTTTCTAAATTCGGTTACTACTTAGGAAATTTAAAATTTAAAACGTGTCTTTTATATTAATTTCTGTGACTACCAAATAATCTGAAACTAGCATTAACGTATATTTTCATAGTTAGCTGTGCCTATGTGACTCGAACACGCAACGTATCATTTCTTAGTTCTTTCACAAAGGTAATGGAAACCAATTATAATGATTGAACACTAACAAAGAAAAAAGGCCATTTATATGGTCACTGAAGGATAACAACAAAAGTTATATTTATTAACCATATATAAGAGAATTGTTTTATTTGATAAAAGAATTTACCAATTTTTTTTTAGGCTATTTTGTGTTGATGTGAAATTCATACATATGATGATTTGAAAGAGATTTGGATGAATAATAAAATAGATTTAGGTTTTGTTTTCGATGGTGGAATTTATTATTATTTTCATGAAAGAAAGAAAGGATATATTTATTTAGTGTTGAAAACCTAATTTTAATCACAATATTGATTTTTTATTTCTTTATTAAGTTGGGATGTCAATTTTATTCATTATTTGGATTTCTTTTGATAGAGCTACTAATGTTGTTGATATTAATAGATTAAAGTTACATTTGATTTAGGGATAATTCTCTGGACCTTATTAGCATTAGTTTTAGAATAATTGATGTTGTGTCAATTATGACTTGATATCATCAATTGATTATAGAATTACCAAGTTTTCTCATGGTGTTCATCCACAATAAGTCATATACAATTATTTCGATACTGCTTACTATATTTATTTATGGGTTGGTAGCAATAATGTGATAATGTGCCCCTATTGTATCCTAGTTGCTAGCATATTATCTTTTGATGGAATTGATGTAAGAGTTTGATCTCGCAAAGGTGTACATTTGTGTTATTTTCGGTTGTCATGTATAGTGGGGAGAATCATTTAAATAATGATATAGACACAATTTGTATGGTTGAATATATATATATATATATATATATATATATATATATATATATATATATATATATATATATATATATAATTGAACTCTCATAGTCATCAAGATTGGTCAACATTGCTCCAAGCATGTCACTCCTTGAAATTTAGCAATGATGTCTATAACCTAGGTAAATAGCCAACTTCCTAGTTAAAAGAACAGGGAATGATTATTGAAAACTAATTGATATCTTGATAAAAACATATCACTAATGGTATTGATGAGATAGCCTAGATCCTAAAGGGATGTTGAATAATCTTATTTCGTAGTTGGTATTCATTGTTTATATAAGAAAATGAAATTGATTCATGATAAGAATGCTTATAGTGTATTATTGCTCTATATTTGATGTGTGTTGAGAATATTCTCCTATTTATGATGTTATGGGATGAGGTTATGTTGACATGTGGTTCTATTTATTATGAGATGTCATGATATATCTGGATGCATATATGCAAGTTTGTAAAATCCGTGTATAGCCTCAAGCAAGCACCGTCAGCCTACTAAGAGAAGGCTGACTGAGCATCTTTTGAAACTCAATTTCAAATATTATGATCTTGATGATGCAACTTTATTTGACAAGAAAGTTGGAAAAATATTTGTATATCTTGTGGTGTATGTAGATGATCTTCTAATGACAAGGAAAAATTAGAGCTACATTGCATCCATAAAGAAAGAATTTAGGAAAGATTTTGAAATGACAGATTTGGGCTATGTTCACTACTATCTTGGTATTGAAGTAACTCAACATCCGAAGTTTATATTCCTCTCTCAGAAGAAGTACATTGGAGACATGTTGAACAATTTTGGCATGGCTGAGTGCAATCCTTTGACTACTCCACTGGAACATAACATAAATCTCACATCTATTGAATGAAAAGAATTTGAGGATGCAACAAAGTATAGACAACTCGTAGGAAGTCTCAACTTTCTGACTAGTACCAAACCAAACATTTCATTTGTTGTTGGAATCCTCTCTAGGTTTATGCAAAAGCCTTGTGAGGGTCATTGGTCTGCTGCAAAAAGAGTTCTAAAGTACTTGAAGGGAACTCAAGACTTTGGACTCAAGTATACACATGTGGGTGACTTCAGTTTGATTGGATACTCTAATTCATATTTTGATGGAGATAAAGAAACTAGGGTATCTACTTCAGGTTATGTTATGAGTCTTGGATCAAAAGCTATCTCTTGGAGCTCACACAAACAATCAGTTCTAGCAGATTCCACAACTGAGGTAAAATATGTGGTAGCAGTTGAAGCAACAAAGGAAATTGTGTAGCTCGGGAAAATTCTGGAGGGTTTGCAGGAGAAACAAGTGCATTCAACTTATCTTTTGATTGATAACACTTTTGCAATAAAGTTAGCCAAGAACCAAAAGTTCCATGATCGAACCAAGGACATAAATACAAAATATCATCTGATTCAACATCATGTTGAGGCCAAGACAATCCACCTACAACATTGTTCCACAAATGAGTAGATTGCAGACATCTTCACCAAAGCACTTGGAAGGGAAAAGTTTGAAAGATTCATAATGATGCTTGGGTTCACCAACACCCCTTCAGATTAAGTGGGGGAATTTTGACACCTAATTCGAAAGGATTGGGATTATTGTAAATAATTCCAGTTATGCATTAGAGAAAACCCAGAGACCTTGGAATTGGAATCCTAAGAGTCTCTCCACTCATGTATACATTCATGAACTTTTTTTTTTTTTTTTTTTTTTTTCTGAATAAGACTATGCTATTATATTACAAAAAAGGCAAAAATTACATCATCAGTGTTACAACAGAGCCGAAACCCTGTGATTCCTATCGAAGGACTGACAGTAAGCTCAGGAATAATCATCTCCAAAATTACAAAATATTGACACTTGAACTAAATCGACATTCATGAGACCGACATACATGTTTAGCTGAGACTGAAACACATGGAGACTGAAACAACTATAGATAGCCGTCACTGTAACAGAGAGGGATAGAATTACATAATGACAAAGACCTGACACATATAAGATAGCGGTGAGAGCAGACAGTGAAAAAATTCCTTGCTCAGAAACCTGTGGCGAATTGCAGAGCGAACTAGTCATCATCAGTGGTGTGCGGGTCGTCCTCCGTTTTGCATCTGGGAGGCTGGTGGATGTCCGGTTCGGTGGGAATGTTGCGCTGCACAGGTTCACTTGGGCCTGCCCCAGGATCTGGGGAGAAACTGTCTTGAACAGGGCGCAGCATGTCAACGGCGGGAAGTTGCATATCGACTGAGGGAGCCAACCCAGGAATCCGCGGAGGGCTGGCATGAAGAGCCTCATCTTGACCTCGAGGATTTCTGCAGTGCTCCACCGAAACCGTTACAAAGAAAGTAGAATTTGACAGTGTGCATGGAATGCGGTATCTTACCATAGGATGCTCAGAGTGCCCACATTCCATCCGTTCTTGGTGTTCCGCGGCTCTTCCTCTGCCCACTGCCCGTCCCCTGGATCGTCTGCGTTCGGAAGAAACCTCAATTGAGGAGGAGGGGGAGGGGGCTTGCCTCTGAATCGAAGCCCGGCCTCTATAACTCCCGCGCCGACTTATCCCTCGTTGGCGCTCTCGCTGCATCCTTGAATTGGGCGGGTAGCAGGTATACTCTCGCGCAGCCTCCTTCTGAACCAGAGAATGAGCCCACACCACCGCCGAGCACCCAATCCTTATACCAGACTGCGGGAGAATGACATACATCCCCGAATTGCTCGAATTGAAGGAATACCCCCTCGCGACCTCAGAACCTCCACAACCACCGTCAGAACCAGAGCAGGAGCCAATACAATGAGCCACCACGACCTCCCTCAGGACCAGAGCATGAGCCAACATGAACTGCGGGAGAATGACCGAGAAGCTTTGGCTTTGAAGCGCCATGTTCCAGTTACCAAGAAGGGCAGTAAATGCCGAAAGGACTCGACTGCCATGAACCATCACCTGCGACCTTAAATGCTGCACGCTGCTACACCTAATACAAATCCTCCTGGTATACGTGTCTCGTCCGGGCGTACAGATGCCCTTATGACGAGCCACGGACCTGCTATGCCAAATAACCACCCGCATCCGGGATATACATTCATGAACTTAGTAATATAATAAGAAAGTTAATTCGTGGAGTTACCCTCCCGGCCTGAAAATATTGGGAAGGAAATCATAGGTACGGGTTCATGGTATTGCATTCATAGGTGACTAGAGGTGGGATGGGAAACACCAAATTGACTATAATTAACCTATTCATTTGTCATCCAAAGATTTAGACTATAACTTTATATTATTCCAAGATTTCTAGATATCTTGAACTTAAAGTACACTTACGAGATTGCCAAAATGACAAAGAAAACATTTTAGGACTTGCCTTACCAAATTGCTAAGTTTGAAATAATAGGAAGAGGTTCCAAACATTGAAATAGAAAAACTTCCTTGTACCATGAAACTTTCACCTTGAGTTTCCTCTAAACCACACAACTTTGGAACCAACAATTCCCTCCACCAACAAACACTACACATAGATTCCATGAAAACAAAAAGAGAGGGAGGTGGAGATGATATATCTCCATCACCTCCTGAAAAAATTGAGATCACCAAGGCACAAAGACCACCATTGAGATCCAACAAGGATAGGGCCATGAAATATGCACTAACACAACCACCAAAACCACAACCAAGACCACCATAGAAAAATAATAATAAAAACTTAAAATTGACATAAAGACTGCCACTACAACCACCTCTGAGGCCACCACCAAGACCCAACAAGGACATAGCCATAAGACTTGTGAAATGTTTCTACAAGGAGAGCCAAACATCCATAATCCATATTTCCAAATCCCAAGCATCAAATGGGTATTGAATTTCCACAAGTTGATTCTGCAAATATAAATGGAATTGAGGAATAAATCTCCCTTCATCCTTCCCAAGGCATGATCTACCTAATTGCATATTGATTCATATTTGGTAGGGTATTGAGCTAAAGCTTAAATTCCCCATTTTTTGACAAATTTTCTTGGATGAAATCAATAGCAAATTTGGCCCAATAATAAATCTTCAAGTTTAGATCATGCTTGATATGAAAGAGTGTGACCTTGTCAAATGAAGAGAGGTCATATTTGATTCTAGAACTACGAGTTATAAGCTCATTCCCAAATAGATTAGAATGACTATTACTGCGATGATTAAAATAAAATTTTAAACGTTGAATGCATACAAAAGTCAATTGCTTTGAGAATATATTTCCTTGAAATGAAAACCTTAAATTAATGTACTTAGGGAGGATAATATGGGATACCTAGGGAGGTATCCAAGGTGATAATAAATGTAATGTGGGCATAATAATGGAATATGCCCACTATGTAATTAAAATGAAATCCTATAATAATAAGGGGTAATTGACAAAAGACCATTATGATTGTTCATGAGAAAGTATAAATACACATGGGTATCATTGTATTGGAGGTGTGTTGAATTTTGTTGTCTTGTAACAAGCATGGATTGTGGAGTGATTCCTTCCATAATGTGTATTTGATGGTGTTACCCTAGCTTAATGAGTTTTCTCTCTATATTCTTATATTTTTCATGAGAAATGTTTGGTTATATTTGGTTTTTAAAGGTTTATTTTGTAAGCATTATGGTAGATTCTCTCTTGTAGGAATTTACAGGGTAAGTTCCTTAGATAGAACACCAAAGGACACCTCTCACAAACAGATCACAGATCAGTACACCAGTATTATTGACGTGGTTAAAACCCTCAAAGAGGGAAACAGTCCCTGGCCTGAGTCAATGCGGCCACTTTAGGCAATTTATTAATGTAAAAGAAATAAAATTTACATAAGCTTCTCTCATGAACGGTCACCTAACAAATGAGCCTCCATGCTCTTTAAATAGAGATCATGGACCAATCTAGTGTTAAGACAAAGATCAAGCGTCGGTAATACCGAGGAGAGAATGAACCGTCAGATCACTTCATGTCTAGAACATATCGTGACCATTGGATTGTAAGTTACAAAAAGTACATACTAAAGAAACACACTTTACCTAAATATACACTAGCCCAAGTTATACTTAATTATTTCCTATGTGTCGAAACATCTTAACATCCCCCCTTAATAACAACTTGGGATAGGGTTGAAGGATGTACAAATATGACACAATAGGAGAAGTAAGGAGGCATTAAAGCATATCCCCCATTAGTGAAAACTTCCTAAACCCCAACCATAAATTGAAGTTTAGTAAACTTCGCCTTTGTGAGAGCCTTTATAAAGATCTCTGCAACTTGACCATCAGTTTAAAAATATTGCACTTCAAGAACATGGTCATGAATGAATTTATGATGAAGTGCATGCGTATTTCAATGTGTTTGCTGCGCTGATGTTGGATTGGATCTTTGCATAGTTAAATGGCACTTTGATTATCACACAAAAGTGTAGTCGGATTTTGCTGTTGAAAACCAAACTCTAACTGGATCTGACGAAGCCACATGGCTTCCTTACTAGCTTCAACAATGCCATAATACTCTGCTTTTGTTGAAGAAAGAGAAATGACACTTTGTTTCTTGCAAGCCCACGTAATAGGTCCAGAACCAAGAGTGAAGACATAACCCGCAGTAGACTTCCGATCATCAGGGTCACCAGCCAAATCAGAATCAGTGAAACCAACCAATAGAGGAGATGCTTCTGCATTGTACTGAATTCCATACTGAATTGTATCTCAAACGTAATGAAGTATTCTTTTAGTTTCTTTCCAATGACTTTCATGTGGGTTTTTCATAAACCGAGCAACAAGGCCAACAACAAAGGAAAGGTCAGGACGGGTATGGGTCAGATACAAATTTTTTTCAACAAGTTGATTGTATAAGGTAGCATCAACTTTAGGGGAAGTACAAGTGACTGAAAGTTTGGCTTCAAACTGAAAGGGAGAAGGAGTTGGCTTACAGACTTCCATGTGAAAGTGGCATAGAAGATCACAGGAATACTTGGACTGGGAAAGGGAAATACCTTATTTAGATTGCAAGATTTGAAGACCAAGAAAATAATGTAAGTGTCCTAAGTCTGTAATTTCAAACTACTTTTTAAGGCTGGACGTCACATGGTTTATAAGGTTGGTATCACTACTAGTAAGGATGAGATCATCAACATAAAGAACAAGAATGATAAGAGACTTACCCACTTTCTTGGTGTAGACAATATTTTCAGAATGACACCTAGAAAATCTAGTATCTAAAAGAAAGTTATCCATTTTGGCATACCAAGCCTGAGGGGCTTGCTTGAGACCATAAAGGGATTTCTTAAGCTGACATACAAGGCTGGAGTCTGTTTGTATAAATCCAGGAGGTTGTTCCATATAGATTTCTTCATGAAAGTCCCCATGCAAGAAGGTGGATTTAACATCCATCTGATGGACTTCCCATTTGAAAGAGGCAGCAAAGGAAAGAACAAGGCAGATAGAGTTCATTTTGGCAACAGGGGAGAAGGTTTCAGTATAATAAATGCTTTCAACTTGTGAAAAACCCTTAGCAACAAGATGAGCTTTATGTTTATCAACTTTTCCATCTGGTCCAAACTTGGTTCTGTAAACCTGTTTTCATCTAACAAGTTTTCGTCCCTTTGGAAGAGAAACAAGGTCCCATGTGTTATTTGCCAATAGTGAACGATATTATTCATTCATTGCTGCGTCCCAATCTGGATGGCCTGAAGCTTCTGCAAAGGTGTTAGGATCATAATTCGCTGAAGCTTGAGCTAGTAAAGAAGAGGCTCTATCGAACTGATAACGTGTACGACGCTGATTTGTAGGATCACCTGCAAGAGCACTTGATGCATCCGGGGTAGCACGGACCCATTTTGGAGGCTGAGGAGCTGAAGGAGGATCCCAAGAAGGTGGGGAAGGATTTTCATCCTCGCTGTCATCATTTGAAGAAGGAATGTTTTCAGAAGTAGAAGGGATAGAGAGAGGTGGCACATCCACCGAAATAGGCTTGTAGGTCGATATATTTTCAACAAACTTTACATTCCTTCTAATGATAACATTTTTGGATTTATATTGAAGAAGTCTATAACCTTTGACATCTTTAGAATATCCAACAAAACTACATTTTTTCACTCTTAGGTTCTAAGGCTTTATGTTTCTCATCTGGAATATGGGCTGATGCAGGAGCATTTGGACTTAGCCAGCAATGTGATGGTTTGTTCACATGTTGTGGCTAAATGAGTTGAATTTCACTGACATGAGTGGTCAAAAGTTAGTTTGGTAGAGAGGGTTGGATCTCTTGAAAATGATCTTTACTTCATTATTGTAATAATTAGAAAATTGTCTTATTTTAGACTAAGGGATAAGTTGTTAGCATAAGTGTGTAATAGAGCTTAAAAAGAGAGAATTGATTGTTAGATTGATTAAAATAGAGATCGAGTTGTTAGTACAATTAGAATAGGATTTGACTCATAAA
Source organism: Pinus tabuliformis (assembly GCA_031772625.1). Classification (NCBI taxonomy): domain Eukaryota; kingdom Viridiplantae; phylum Streptophyta; class Pinopsida; order Pinales; family Pinaceae; genus Pinus; species Pinus tabuliformis. Next base: position 480,198,981 of record CM062818.1, on the reverse strand, counting down.
AGAGGAAAAATTTAATGGAGAGGGATTAGCTGAGATGATTGAGAATTGAGTAAGAGGCAAGAGTTTGAGTGTTATATAGGGATTTGAGATTGAAACAAAGGTCAAACAAATTGTTGTTGTTGAGCCGAGAGGGCCAAGACTCTATAACTTCTATTATATTGAAGAAATTGATTTAGTGTGCATTTGTGTGTTAATCCTTGTGTAGACTCTCGTTTACCTATATGTATCCACATTCGGAAACGTAAACGTGCATTTCTCTGTTTTCACACTTTAATGGTAAATCTCAGTATTTATGTGTTTTTTCACTAAATTGTGGTCATTTAGTGTTAATAAGTAATCTTGAAATTAAGCGCTAAACCACTTGTTAAGCACTTTATTTAAGTTTGATTTAATGCATGTGGTTGTATTGGTTATCGGGTGGAGGAAAAGTGGTAAGTGGTAATTCGGGGTGGTCACCTGATTCCATTAACCAAGCGACACATAACACTCGGGTGGAGAGATAAAACCACTTTATCGGGCGAGTAATCCCTGTGCAAGTGGTTAACCCGATATCACTATTAACCGTTGGATCAAGTGTTCTTTGATCAACGAGTAGGATCATCAAATTGTTTTGTTGATCAGGATGAGTGATGACCATTAGATTTGGAGAGAGGAGATCAACGACGTAGAGCGAAACACTTGTTTAAAAAGGGAAAGTCAATGTGGGACTGACATGTTTAGGGGCAAAGTGGGACCCTCAGGATAAAATAGGCCACAAACAAAATCCACTTGAACGCATTTGATTGGTTATAAAGTAACGAATAGTCTTTTTTTAAGACTACCACCTTAATTTCATCAGACTCCTGCGCCATTTTTGGTATTAGAGCACAGAGATTGAGTTGACTGTAGTAAATATGCTGCCTAGGAGAGGAGCTGGTATAGGTCAAGGAAGACCTAAAGCAAATGCAGTTCTGTTGGAAGAGATCCAGAGTCTGCGTACGAGGATGGACACAATGGAGATTGCTCAGAGGAGAACACCTGAGAGTTGCCAGTGCTACAGAAGAATCTTCTGAAGAAGAAGAAGAGGAGGAAAATGAAACTACCAAATTTATCAAGATGTTGGCTAAAGTAGGTGGAAAACCAAAGGTGGAAATTCCTATGTATGAAGGGAGTATCAATGCAGAGGAGCTAATGGATTGGATCAGTTCATTGGAAAAATATTTTGACTATGAGGAGGTTGACGACAAAAAGAAGGTGAAATTTGCAGTTACCAGATTGAAGGGTCATGCAGCTATTTAGTGGGATGAACTAAAAACATCCATAACAAGAAAAGGAAAGTCCAAGATCAAGCAATGGGACAAGTGGTGAGTAAAATGAAAGCTAAATTTATGCCCTAAGATTATTAGTTAAATATTTTCAAACAATTACATAATTTAAGGCAAAAAGGAATGTCTGTTAAAGAATATACAAAAGAGTTTTATAGATTGAGTATTAGAGCAAGACATGCAGAGGATGACATGGAGAAGGTAGTAAGATATATCAATGGCTTAAGATATGACATACAGGATGAGATCAACTTGTTGAGTCTGATGACCATTGAAGATGCCTATCAAGCAGGTTTGAAGGCAAACGAGAAGATGTTGAGAAAACAAAAGCAGAGGAATAGAGGGAAAAGTTCAGTAAGAGGTAGAGGAACTACCAGACCAAGGGTTCAACAACATTAGCATGAAGCAGGAAGTTCAAGTAGCAGACCAACACAAAGGAGAGATTTTAATAGAGGAAAATTTGCACCCAGAGGAAGAGGTTGAGGAAGAGATATTTGGTGTTACACATGTGGAGAATGGGGACATGTATCATGGGACTGCCATCATAATAAAACAACAAGCCATCAAAATGTGAATGTGGCTGAGGCAAAGCAAGAAACACCTTAAATTATAGAAAAGGAAGAATCTCCTGAAGTAGGAGAATCCCTAATGTTGAAAACGGTATTGCTTAAGGTAGAGAAAGAGATTAGAGAACCAACTCAGAGGAAGAGTTTATTCAGAACTACATGCAAATCAAAAGGTAAATGTTGTAAAGTGATAATTGACAGTGGAAGCACTGAACAATGTAAGGTAGAGATAAAGATTGGTACTTATAAAGATGTGGTATTGTGTGATGTAATGCCAATGGATGTATGCCATGTATTGCTAGGAAGACCTTGGTAGTTTGATCGGAAAGCTATTCATGATGGGAGGAAAAATACTTATACTCTAGAAAAGGATGGAAATAAACATACACTGCTGCCATTGAAAGATGAAGATGACAAAGGAGCACCTAGAAACTGTGTTATGCTAATGAGTGGAAAGGAGTTGTTGCAAGAGGTTGGAAAAGGTGAAGAAATGCATTTTGCTATCATAGGGATATCTAAGGTAATTTTGGCTTCCACAAACTTATATGATTTACCTGAAGAAATCAAAACTCTGTTGAATGATTTCGCTGATATTATTGTGGATGAGTTGCCAAATGCGTTGCCACCAATAAGGAGTATTAGTCATCATATTGATCTAATACCAGAAGCAAGTTTGCCAAACAAAGTAGCATACAGATTAACTCCTCAAGAGAATATAGAAGTTGGAAAACAAGTGCAAGAACTGATGAATAAGGGACTAATCAGAGAGGGTCTTAGTCCATGTGTTGTACCAACAATACTCAATCCAAAGAAAGGAGGCAAATGGCGTATGTGTACAGATTCCAGAGCCATAAACAAGATCACTATCAGGTAGAGATTTCCTTTACCATACATGGATGATTTGATGGATTGTTTGCGTGGGTCAAAGTATTTTACTAAAATAGATCTGAAGAGTGGATATCATCAAATAAGAATTAGAGAAGGAGATGAATGGAATACTGCATTTAAAACAAACAATTGGCTGTATGAGTGGTTAGTGATGCCTTTTGGACTCACTAATGCACCTAGCACGTTCATGAGATTGATGAATTAAGTCTTGAATGAATATGCAGGCAAGTTCGTCATTATTTATCTTGATGATATTCTAGTTTTTAGTAGAAGTAAAGAAGAACATCTAGAGCATATTAAATTGGTTTTAAGAACTCTACAGAAAGAGAAACTACAGATAAATATGAAGAAATGTAGTTTCACGAAAGAAGAATTAATTTACTTGGGATTTGTAGTTTCTAAAGAAGGGTTGAAAATGGATCCAGAGAAAGTCCAAGCAATTTAGAACTGGCCTATTCCAAGGAATATATTTGAGGTAAGAAGTTTTCATGGTCTTGCAAGTTTTTATAGGAAATTTATCAGAGGTTTTAGTCAGATTTGTGCACCAATTCTTGAAACAATCAAGGAGACTAATTAGCCATTCAAGTGGATAGTAGCAGACAAGAATTTTAAGTTACTGAAGAGGAAAATCACAGAGAAACTAGTTTTGGATTAACCTGATTTTGAAAAAGTATTTCAAGTTGAAACAGATGCTAGTGGAGTTGCAATTGGAGCAATTTTGATTTAGGAACAAAGACCAATAGCATACTTTAGTGAGAAATTAAAATAAGCTAAGAGGAACTATTCTTCTTATGATAAATAGTTTTAAGCTATTGTACAAGCCTTAAAAAATGGAGACATTATTTTCTACCAAAGGAGTTTATATTGTATTCTGACAATCATGCATTACAGTTCATAAACAACCAGCCAAAATTGAACCAGAAACATGCCAAGTGGGTAGAGCTTTTGCAGAGCTTTACTTTTGTGATAAAACACACAAGTGGTAAGTTGAAAAAAGTTGTTGATGCTTTAAGCAGGGTAAATTTCATTGTGCAAGAATTCAAAGTTGGTGTTGTAGGATTTGAAGAAATGGTTGAAATCTATAAAGATGATGTAGATTTCAAAGCTATTTATACAGCAGTACAAAATCCAATAGTTCATAATAGAAGTCAGTGGTTAGATTATCTTATCCAAGGACGTTTATTGTTTAAAGGCAACAAGTTGTGCATTCCCAAATGTTCTATGAGGGAAAACATAATAAAGGAGAAATACAGTGGAGGGTTATCTGGTCACTTTGGACAAGAAAAAACCTTTGCTCAGGTAAATACGTTTTACTATTGGCCTAAGATGCAGACTGATGTTAAGAGATTTGTTGAGAAGTGAAGGATATGTCAGCATGCTAAAGGGAGAAGCCAGAATACAGGATTGCACCAGCCATTGCCAATACCAGACCGACCATGGGATGCAGTTAGCATGGATTTTGTTTTGTGGTTACCTAAAACTCAAAGGGGGAATGATTCCATTTATGTTGTGGTAGACAGATTTTCCAAGATGGCACATTTCATTGTATGTAAGAAGACTAGTGATGAAACACATATTGCTAATCTATTTTTTTTTTTCAGAAATTGTAAGATTACATGGATTGCCTATAAGTATTGTGTCTGACAGAGATACAAAGTTTGTAGGGAATTTCTAGAGAACCCTTTGGAAGAAACTAGGTACTAACCTCAGTTTCAGTTCAGCATACCATCCTCAAATAGATGGACAGATCAAAGTGGTAAACAGAAGCTTGGGAAACATATTGAGAAGTTTAGTGTATCAAAATCCTAAGAAGTGGGATTTAACACTAGCTCAGGCTGAGTTTGCTTATAATGACACTCCAAATCGAAGTATTGGAATGAGTCCATTTCAGATTGTTTTTGGGATGAATCCAAGAGGTGTGTATGAGCTCAGAAATTTGGGTAAACAGGAGACAAGAAGTGCAAAAGCTGAAGAGTTTGTAGAGCAGATGCAGAGACTACAAGAAGATGTCAAAGGCAGATTACAGGAAAGCAGTGGAAAATACAAACAAAGAGTAGATATGAAAAGAAAAGAGAAAGAATTCCAAGTGGGAAATTTAGTGATGGTGTACTTGAGAAAATAAATATTTCCTACTAAGGCTTACAATAAACTAAAAATGAAAAAGATAGGACCATGTAGAATTGTAAGAAAGTTTTCAACTAATGCTTATGAAATTGAATTGCCAGAAGGAATTGGAATATCACCTATCTTCAATGTTGCAGATTTGTATCCATACAAAGAGACATAGACAAAGCTATAGGAGGAAACTATAGAAGATGAAGTTCAAACTTTGAACTGGGAAGAACAAATGCCAAAGACAGTTAAGAAAGAGGTGGAAGCTATTTTGGAGAAAAGAGTATCCAAAAGAACCAGAGGACATGTTTATTTTCAATATCTAGTCAAATGGAAAGGACAGCCAGTGGAGGATGCTAGTTGGTTGACAATAGCAGAGTTGCAGAAGTATGGAGTAAAACTTGAAAGTCTGAGGGATGATTCTTTTCTTCCCTGGGAGTCTGATGCAAGAGCATCTGGACTTAGCCAGCAATGTGATGGTTTGTTCACATGTTCTGGCTAAATGAGTTGAATTTCACTGACCTGAGTGGTCAAAATTCAGTTTGGTAGAGAGGGTTGGATCTCTAAAAAACGATCTTTATTTCATTATTGTAATAATTATATAATTGTATTATTTTAGACTAAGGGATAATTTGTTAGCATAGGTGTGTAATAGAGCTTACAAAGAGAGATTTGATTGTTAGATTGATTAAAATAGAGATCGAGTTGTTAGTACAGTTAGAATAGGATTTGACTCATAAAAGAGGAAAAAATGTAATGGAGAGGGATTAATTGAGATGATTGAGAATTGAGTAAGAGGCGAGAGTTTGAGTGTTATATAGGGATTTAAGATTGAGACAGAGGTAAAACAAATTGTTGTAATTGAGACAAGAGGGTCAAGACTCTGTAACTTCTATTATATTGAAGAAATTGATTCAGTGTGCATTTGTGCATTAATCCTAGTGTAGAATCTCGTTTACCTCTGTGTATCCACGTTTGGAAACGTAAATGGGTATTTCTCTATTTTCACACTTTAATGGTAAATCTCACTATTTATGTGTTTTTTCACTAAATTGTTGTCATTTAATGTTAATAAGTAACCTTGAAATTAAGCGCTAAACCACTTGTTAAGGACTTTATTTAAGTTTGATTTAATGCACGTGGTTGTATTGGAAAAGCGGGGTTTTTCCAGTGAAGGTGGTTATCAGGCGGAGGAAAAGTGGTAAGTGGTAATTCAGGGTTGTCACCTGATTCCATTAACCAAGTGACACATAGCACTCAGGTGGAGAGAGAAAACCACTTTATCAGGCGGGTAATCCTTGTGCAAGTGTGTTAACGGGAAAAGTGTCTATTCAGAACGACCCTATCCCACTAAGGTGTGACAGTGACCTTAGAAACAAACAGAGAAAACTACTTTTGTATTCTTCTTTATGAACTATAAACAAAGAGTAATAGGATGAACCAACCTGTGTCTTGCGCTAGTCCTTTGATCCAATCTCTCTCCTCTTTGACAGCTTCCAGCTACTTGCTCCCTTACTTGCCCAGCTTCACCAAGTACCTGCAAGATCACAAAAGAAGGAAACTATACAAAGACATGGGTTTATATTCATAAAAAGCTTAGGATCAGATTTAAGCTAAACATACAAATGTAACAAACATCAATGATACACAAGCATGTAGGAGAAACTCAAATAGTTTTATTGATATAACAAGAAGATCCAGGAGGATTTACAACCGATGATTCCTGATCCACCATCAACCTCCCAGCAAAGAAGCCCCTCTTCACCTCCAACAAAGCATAAATCACCCAATACTCTGATATCTATCTCAAAGCCAACAACAATTCTTTGCAATGTACAAAATTCCAGCCTTCGGATCTCTGGGATGAGGGATCCCTATATAGATGTATGCAAGGAGGATGAGTCAGCTTATGATTTGACTAATGGCTTCTCTCTGTCAGTTCTTGCTTCCACTTGGAGACTGATAGCCTCTTACTCATCCTTGGTTGAATTCAGTGAGGCAAGTGTCATTGGAGAAGATTCTGGAAGCTTCCATTGTCTTTCCACCTCGCGGAATGGCACTGCCATTTGTCATTTCCTGCTCAACGCACCCTGGTAGTGCATTTAGGTGCGTTGCAACGCACCTAGCTAGTGTATTTGGGTGATATGCAGCACAGCTAGCCAGTGGAGCAACTGAAATGATCCTGATTTGACTGATTCTGAGCATTTTCTGGTGGAGAACTTCTGGGAGAAGCTGTAATTTGTTGACCTTGTTCCTTTAGGGGTCGGAACAACGATTTTAGGGAATTAGGATCCCTTGGTTTATGGATATTTCATGCTTAGAGCTGTAAGGCAAAAAAATGTCTATAACAGTTGCCCCCTAAAGTATGAGGTCGTTTATCGGGTGAAATGCTTTATTAGGAGGATCCGAAGTTCTTTCAATGCTGGGAGGAGACCTGTAATAAGATACAATACAATACATTATCTTCATACTATTTTCATGATCTAGCTGAGCGGGAATTCCCATGCTCAGCTTTATAAATTCATTTTCATGTACATAGGACAGACAATCGTCTGATGGTAGACTGATGATTCTGATAGAGCCATCATCCTTTTGGTAGGATGATTATCTGTGCTGCAGTGCTGTACATTTCAATGTCTTTATTTTCCTGAATATATATCGCAGCCCGGATGGATGAAACTAGATCCGGGGTCTTCAATCTCGTCTGATCTTCACTCGAAGTATAAGTCGATCCATGTGAGAAATGTTTTGAAGTCGAACATGGAAAGACATCGCTTGATTACCAGTCAATGATGTAAACTGTTAACAAGCACGAGAGGAATCACCGATAATGATGATGACCCTCAAGGTACTGTAGTACAATTCACGTGGTGTGAATAAAGGACTTGGCGTCAAACACCACGCAAAATCTTTCGGTCGAAGGTCATTGATGTATACCTGTCGCCGGAAGTGAGAAACTTGCCATTGAGGCATGCAAGCTTCAAAGTACTGAATGGGGTGTTCCTAAATCAACTTCTTGGATAATGAGCTGATGTCGACAAGAAGCGATCCGTCAAAGGAGGGCCTTAATGAATCCCACATCAATGACACGGAACGGAGCAAATGATTTTGATGGAGGTGAAAACGATCTGATGATATATGGTTCAGGATGGCGGTCATGAAAGAATGAAGTATAATGTATGGTAGTGGATGGGACACGGGTGACTTCTCTGGATGACTTCTCTTGAACATGTCGGCGACACTTATGTGATGGATTGGTAGCATTTACCCCAAATATGGATGGTATGGCATGACCATGGTGATGTGACCGGCGAATGAAACAACCCAACCTGACTCGGACACGGAGTGGAAGTGTCATGTTCAAGAGCGACTTGCTACCAATAAAGATTCTTTGAGTTTTCTTCCCAATTTTTCCCCAGTCATTGCTGACCAGTACCTCTTTATTTTTGTCAAGCTTGAGGAGGATAACATATGCTTGTTCTATAATTTGCCCTTCGGGCAAATCCATCGCTATGTTTTAACGAGCCTAGCGATAGTGAAACTCGTTCTCGTCTAAAGACAAGTTTGTCGCTATTAATCTTTTTAACGAGTTTAACGACAAAGATAACTCGGTCCTTTTCATTTTTAGAGAGTCTGAAAAGGTACGTAAAGGTAACTCCAAAATTCCTTTTTCGTCATCTAATCCCTTGAGTCCGAAAAAGTATAAAACAATACAGAAGGGATGAATTTTCAATAGTTTTAATGAGCCGAACAAAACAAGCGCTCGATCTTTTTGTGCAATAATCCCTCAGGTCCAAAAAGATTAAAATCTAGAGGAGGGATAGCACTTCCCGTCACTTTAACGAGTTGGAAGGCCAAAACTCCGCAATATTTTCATATTTTACGAGTCAGTTGAAAAGAGCTTAAAGAAGACTCCTCTTTTGAGGAACGAGTGATAAAATGGGTAGCAGTTGATTCCAGGTAAGGGTTGGAATTTTCCAATCACGGCAGTGTCACAAGGCTGGCTAGTGAAATCACTCTTCGTAGCTGTTCCTCAAAATGGGTAAACAATCAAATGGAGGTGAATGATCGGCCAATGGAAAAGTGGAGGTGACGGTGCAAACACGACCAAGGCTTTAATGGCTGAAATGCTACATTCACGGTGGTTATTGACCAGGGAATAGTTCATTTTTTAACGAGCTTGAACGCGGGTGGAAACATTTGCTCATGTCTAATGTTTATTTTTTAACGAGCTTGAACTATGTGCTAAAACTGCTCGATTAATCCAGTCATATGATAAGAATGTCTCATATAAAAAATGGCAATTTTTAGATTTTTGCCCCACATCCTTTCTTTATGCAAGTTAGGTGACGACTAATCCTAAGAGTTTAAAGGGTTAGAGGTCCTAAAAATTTAAAAAAATAAATAGCCGCCCCTCGCTTGCACTCCAAAAGGTTTTCATGCCCCCAGGTATAAAATATGGTTTGAAGGTTACCCCTCAATTTGCAGACAAAACATTTGTTCTATCAGGAGAGGCCTACCTCTTACAGGTTACCAAAGATTGTCTTATTCGCGTTGCGAATGAAACATTTCTTCGGCGATGTCTACCGAGATAAACAAAGGTGAGCGACGATGCCCGCCAACTCACATAACTTTGACAAGAGAATCTTATTCTAGAATAACCCCTCTTCCACTGATGGACGGGGTACAGACTAGTCATATTCTCTCGCGGAAACCTACCCTATACCCGAAGTTTTCCTGCTGAAGCAGACCAGGACGCATGCCCCCTGGGTTTCAGTCATATCCCTACGAATTACTCGCGCTCATCGGGAGGACAGACCGGGGATTGAGACATTTCTTGCTTGAAAAGACCATTTAGGGACGGTATATGACTATTTGCTATGCGTGATCCGGGAAATGAAAGCTGGTCCATGAGCTTGACCACTCTTCCTTCGTGCGGAAAACACATTACTCTAAAGAGTGAAGAGACGATGGCTCCCATGCAATAAATATAGTCTCGTCCAAGGAGTAGGTTATAATCCAAGGGTCCTTGAACTACCATTACGTTCATGCGAACTGTCTTCCCTCTCAATGTTATGGGCACATCGGGAAGGATCCCTAAAGGTCGACTGGTTCCTTTATGAAAGCCTGTCAGATTTCTCATCTCAGGAAAAAGCGATGGCGAACCAAGCGCTTTCCAAGCAGTAGAGGAAAGGATACTCACATAAGCCCCCTCATCTATGATGGTACCAACCATGACCATTCTATATATTTGAACGATAATTCGGAATGGTATGCTTGCTGGTAAACGGGGTCTGCCTAGTTGATTCGAATCGAAGGAGACAACTAGGTTGCTTGGAGGTGGGACCGAGTAGACGGCCGGGTATGGCTCTGACGAACTTCCCTCCTGCGGTAAGGGAATGGGTAGATTGCCCCCATGTTCGTCGGAGTCTGTGTTGATGAAGAGAATTTGGACGGTGTCATCTTTGTTCTCTTCAGTGACTGTATCATCTGAAGATAAAACCTCTGAAGGCAAGACCGGGTCAACTGCTGCCTTGACCTTTTGACTTTCGTCTGGTATGGATTCAGTTGGTTTATCTTCAATGATAGGCGCCTCAGCCGACCACTTGAGCGGGCCAGCTGGATTCTCAACTAGCGACGGACTCGGCAAAAGTTTTTTATATCCAGGAGGAAGTCGTAACGATGAAACCAGACGATAAATCCAAAACTCTTTTAGCTTCGTCTAAGAAGGGACAACGGTGGACGGCATGACTGCCTTCACACAGTTTACAAGGAAAGTTAGCTTTCCCTTTTTGTCCTGGGGCTTCACTTTCACTAGTTGACGGTGTACTTTCAACATGATCACCAGAGGTTGACAACACCGGATTGTGCAAACGAGGAGACCAGTCCCTTAGTATCCGGGGGATGCAAGGACAATCTCTGTGAATGTGGTCTCCTTTGCAAATGACACATGGCGATTTAGGCTTGGTCGGTGCAGTGTGTGGATTTTCGTTAGACGACACTCGTTTTCCCCCATTCGCCTTTGGCTCCTTCTTCTTCTTCTATTTCTTCTTCTTTTCCTTCTTCTCCTTAGGAACTTGACTTTTGGCTTTGCCAACCCCATCAAGTGAAGAGGAAGGAGGAGAGGAAGAATTAGAGGAAGTAGAAGGTTGGTGGGCAACTCTGGACTCGTCTAATTGCTGATTCGATTTTTCAAGAATAGTGGTGTTCTGAACGACATTGGTTGAGAAGAGCCATACCGGCAAGCCAATTGTCAGTCCTGGAAGCCACAATGTGGCCATATGGGGTGCACCAACATCTCCCCAAGAGGAGAAGGGACTAGGATTTCCACCAAGGGGAATTCCTTGGTTGGTGGACTCCATTTTCTCAACCTAAGATCAACGTAGGAAAGGGGTAATGAATATTCCGTTTAAAATAAATTTTTAGACGCTTTGACACAACTTGTTTTTTCAGTTTTTAAGAGTCGAGAAAAAACAAAAGGTGACTCTAGTCTCCTTCGATTTTTAATGAGCCTGAAGTGACAAGTGCTCAGATGGACCTTTTCCGTTAAGGAGTCTGAAAAGGAACAAAAGGGACTGCTCTGGAGATCTAGGTAGAGGGAGTACAAAACCAATCGCAAAACTGCAGAATACTTTTTACGGTACGACAGTCAATCTTCCCGAATGCTGTGTTCGGTGCATTGCGATCAGTAGGGCGGCCGACACGGCTTCCTATGGATAAAAGGATTTAAGCCTATAGGGTCTCCCAATATATACTCGAAGGTACGTGGGAGCACAAGTCCGTACTAGCACTTATCGTCTCAAAGTGGAGGAATCACCCAACCATCAGTGAGGACAATAGTTACCAGGCTTTACGACGCCGGAATACATCTCTAGCCTAGACCTCTAAATGTTGCGCGTTAAGTTCCAAAGCGTTGTTAAGTTCATTGAATTTATTTTAAGTTGATCTTTCTTATGAAGTTTTCCTTTTGGGTTCACCACGAGATGTAGATGTAATTCCTAAAATGCAATCTAAAGATGATAAGCAAACTTTTATCTCTTTTCAGCAATGAAAATCCTAGCTACAAGGGGAAAAGGAAGACACAATCTTTTCACAAAGAGCAAAGAGCACACTGTAAATGCACTTTCGTAAATCAAGCCAAACAGACTGTCAATATGCAAATGCACATGTGCATGTATTTGTTTTTCACTTTCTTAATATTGATGCCTAAAAATAAAGTTGATGTACAAATCTGAATTTGCTTTCAAGTGACCAACACAAACAAGCTTCTTTTCGAAATCAAAAGGTAGAGATGATTACGACACTTTATGATTTTGAAATAAATACTCGTTTCGACACTAGAAAGTTACAAATTCAAACCAAAGGCAAAAGTAAAAGCATAATCGACTGTCAACAACAAATAAACTTTCTCCTATGATCAAAATCGACACTTGCGACAGATCTAAATCAAAGGACGACAGTATGACTATTCTACTTTTGCAATGGAAAACTGTAAATGATGTAACAAACACACAAAAACATCTACAGTCTTTTTGTACAAAGGAGGCGGAATTACAACAAAGAAAAGGGGTTTTTAAACAGACACATACACTGATCACAGGCTGCAAAAAATAGAGACAAAACTGGAAAGAATGAAGCACAAGAACCTCAGCTGCACAGGGCTAGGCTGATCAGCGCACCTGTTACACAGAGAAATTGCATTGCAGCGCAGGTAGCCCTCTCAGGAAGTCCGTTGAAATGCAGAACCTCTTCATAGAGCCTGCGCTAGGGCAGAAACGAGAATTCTATCTGGGTTCTGGGTCACGGTTTGCAGTTTAATTTATGGTTTTTGGTCGAGTAAAAGAAATCAGTAATGCACAATCAGAGGGTAGATTTAAAGAAGGTCTAAGAGCTATCACAAAGGGCAATCAGATCATTTGTGAATCAGCTGTTCAAATCATAAACAGACCCAGTGAATGGATTGAAGTAGCAGATATCTACTTTGCATTTGTTAATGGCAAATGCAGTTCGATTGCTACTTCTAAGTTTATGAAACAAACAGCAAGAGAAACACAAACAAACTAATTAGACAATCATCCCCAGTGGAGTCGCCATTTTGTTAACGGGAAAAGTGTCTATTCAGAACGACCCTATCCCACTAAGGTGTGACAGTGACCTTAGAAACAAATAGAGAAAACTACTTTTGTATTCTTCTTTATGAACTATAAACAAAGAGTAATAGGATGAACCAACCTGTGTCTTGCGCTAGTCCTTTGATCCAATCTCTCTCCTCTTTGACAGCTTCTAGCTACTTGCTCCCTTACTTGTCCAACTTCACCAAGTACCTGCAAGATCACAGAAGAAGGAAACTATACAAAGACATGGGTTTATATTCATAAAAAGCTTAGGATCAGATTTAAGCTAAACATACAAATGTAACAAACATCAATGATACACAAGCATGTAGGAGAAACTCAAATAGTTTTATTGATATAAGAAGAAGATCCAGGAGGAGTTACAACCGATGATTCCTGATCCAGCATCAACCTCCCAGCAAAGAAGCCCCTCTTCACCTCCAAAAAAGCATAAATCACCCAATACTCTGATATCTATCTCAAAACCAACAACAATTCTTTGCAATGTACAAAATTCCAGCCTCCGGATCTCTGGGATGAGGGATCCATATATAGATGTATGCAAGGAGGATGAGTCAGCTTATGATTTGACTAGTGGCTTCTCTCTGTCAGTTCTTGCTTCCACTTGGAGACTGAGAGCCTCTTACTCATCCTTGGTCAAATTCAGTGAGGAAAGTGTCATTGGAGAAGATTCTGGAAGCTTCCATTGTCTTTCCACCTCGCGGAATGGCACTGCCATTTGTCATTTCCCGCTCAATGCACCCTGGTAGTGCATTTAGGTGCGTTGCAACGCACCTAGCTAGTGTATTTGGGTGCTATGCAACGCAGCTAGCCAGTGGAGCAGCTGAAATGATCCTGATTTGACTGATTCTGAGCATTTTCTGGTGGAGAACTTCTGGGAGAAGCTGTAATTTGTTGACCTTGTTCCTTTAGGGGTCAGAACAACACTTTTAGGGACTTAGGATCCCTTGGTTTATGGACATTTCATGCTTAGAGCTGTAAGGCACAAAAATGTCTATAACAAAGTGGCTCACCTGATATCACTATTAACCGTTGGATCAAGTGCGCTTTGATCAATGGTGTAGGATCATCAGATTGTTTCATTGGTCAGGATGAGTGATGATCGTTAGATCTGGAGAGAGGAGATCAACGATGTAGAGCGAAGCGCTTGTTTAAAAAGGGAAAGTCAACGTGGGAACGACGTGTTTAGGGGAAAAGTGGGGCCCTCAGGATAAAGTAAGCCACAAACAAAATCCGCTTGAACGCATCTGATTGGTTTTAAAGTAACCAATAGTCTATTTTTAAGACTACCACCTTTGTTTCATCAGCCTCCTGCGTCATGGGCCCATGCTTCACTTCCAAAAACATGAAAGTGACTTACATCTCATTTAATTGAGATCCATGCTTCTTCTGGAGTGATATTGTTTAAAACCTTAGTAGGAGTGTGATTTACTATGTAATTTTCACATTTAATTGCTTCTGCCCAAAAATTAAGATTAAGTCATTTAGATTGAATCATACAATTAGCCATTTCCTTTAAGGTGTGATTCTTCTTTTCAACTACATCATTTCGCTGTGGAGTATATGGAACAGTATGTTGCAATTGAATTCCATGCTTAGTGAAAACGTTGATGAATTTTTTGTTAACATATTCTCTGCCATTATCATATCTTAGCTTAAGAATTTGATGTCTAGATTGTTTCTCAACAAAGGCCTTAAAGGCTCAGAACATGTTAAATACTTCACTCTTGAGTTTTAAGAAGTATACTGTTTCAGGGAAAACTATTGTCAATTCGAACTGCTAGTCCCACTAAGATGGGTAACTATCTTAGAAATGAACAATGAAAGCTTTCCAAGAGTTCCTTTAAGTGTGATAGATGGAAGAGACGAAGAGAGGACCAACTTGGATCTTTCGCTTTGATCCTAGCTTGATTTCTCCTTTCCTTGATAGAATTTGCCACTCCTCTCCTACTTGTCCCACTTCAAAGAGTACCTGTAGAGTCAAAGTAACAACAAAATATCAAAGCATCTCTATCTAAAACATCATAAACAATGCGGAATCAGAAACACATTGACCATACAATTGCATTCATAAACAATAAGATTCACAAATACAAGATCATATGGAGGAAAAATCAAAGAACTTTATTAATAGTAATGTAAGAGAGGATTACAACCCAGTTGTTTGATCCAGCATCATCCTCCTAGTTGTATAAGCCCTCTTCACCTCATGAACAAGAAAATCACCCAAACAATGCAATGTCTCTTCTCACCAACAAACCAACAACACTTCCTTACAAAATACAAAATTCCAGCCTCTAGATCTCTCGGATGCGGGACCCATTTATAGATGTCTTACAAGGGTGTGAGTCAGCTCTGGGTTTTTGATTAGTGTCATTCCACTGATAATTCTTGGTTCCACTTAGAGATTTCATGATCTCTTACTCATCCCTGGGCGAATTCAGAGAGGCAAGTGTCACAGGAGAAGTTTCTGGAAGATTCCACGATCACCCACCTTGCAAACTGTCTCTGCCATTTGTCTATTCTCGCTCATCGAACCCTACAAAAGGCCATTTGAGTATGCATCACACCTGGCCAGTTAGGCAGTTAGTATGCATCGCACCTTGCCCATGGAGTAGTCTGTATGGTCCAGTTTTGGCCAGTTTTGAGTAGTTTTTCAGGTGGAACTTCTCAGAAATGATGTAATCAGTTGACCATGATCCTTTAGGGTGTGAAACAACAATTTTTAGGGACTTAAGGAGCCCTTAGTTTATGGAAATATGAGTTTGGGGTTTCAATACCCAAATATGTCTATAACAACTGCCCCTTAAAGCATGTGGTCGTAAATCTTCTGATGTCGGGTGAAATGATTTATTCATGAGGATCCAAGGTATTCGAATTGGAAGGTGACCTGTATAAGATACAATACAATACATCATCATCATATTATTTTCATGATCTAGCTGAGGCAGGCATTCCCATGCTCAACTTTATAAATTCATTTTCATGTACATAGGACAGACATTCGTTTGCTGTTGCAGACTTGTTATTCTTCGCATGAAGAGTCATCTTCCATGGTTTAGATGACCATCTGTGCAGCTTCTATGTACAATTGATGTCTTTATTTTCCTAAATATATCACAGCCCGGATGGATGAAACTAGATCCAGGGTCTTCAAAAATCGTGCAATCTTCGCTTGATGTACAAGTCGATCCATGTGAAAAGATGTTTTGAAGTCGAACATGGAAAGCCATTGCCTGATTACCAGCCAATGATATAAGCTATTAATAGACGCGAGAGGAGCCACCGATAATGATGATGACCCTCAAGGTACTACAATACAATTCCCGTGGTATGAATATATGAGCCGATGTTGAACACCATGCAAAGTCTTTCGGTCGAAGGTCATTGATGTAAACCCGTCGCCGGAAGTGAGAAAATTTCCATTAAGGCATGCAAGCTTCAAAGTACTAAAAGGGTTGTTTCTGAGTCAACTTCTTGGATAATGAGCTGATGTCGACAAGAAGTGACTTGTCATAGGAGGGCCTTGATGTATCCCACATCTATGACGCGAAACAGAGAAAATGATTTTTGTGGAGGTGAAAATGATCTGATGATATGGGGTTCAGGAATGGCGGTCATGAAAAATGAAGTGTGGATGTAATGCAATGGATGAGGCGTTTGCTGGATGGTGAATTCTATGAATGAATTCTCTTGAACATATTGGCGACACTAATATGGACTGGTAGTGTTAACCCCATGGATGGCATGGCGGACCAATGGTGACGGTGAACGGAAACCCAACCCAACTCAATCACGGTGATGGAGTGAAATTGTCATGTTCAAGAGCGACTTGCTACCAATAGAGTTCTTCAAGTTTTCTTCCCATTTTTCCCCAGTCATTACTGACCAGTACCTCTTTATTTTTGACAAGCTTGAGGAGGATAATAAATGCTTGGTCTATAATTTTCCCTTTGGGCAAACCTGTTGCTTTGTGTTTAGCGAGCCTAGCGTCAGTGAGACTCGTTCTTGTCTGGGTGGACAAGTTCGTTGCTATTTTTTTAACTAGTTTAACGACAAAGATAACTCGGTCATTTTCTTGTTTAGAGAGTCTGAAAATGGATGAAAACGAGACTCCAACAGTTCTTTTTCGTGGCATAATCCCTTAAGTCCAAAAAAGTGTAAAAATAATACAAAAGGCATGACTTTTCGATAGTTTTAAGGAGTTGACAAAGACAAGCGCTCGATATTTTTGTTTAATGATCCCTCAAGTCCAAAAAGATTAAAATATATGAGAGCATTCCCCTTATTTTAATGAGCTGGGAAGGCCAATAGCTCGACAATATTTTTATATTTAACGAGTCTAAAAAGAGTTTAAAAGAGGCTCGTTTTTTAGGAACGAGTGATATTTCTGGGTAGCAGCTGGTTCCAGGTAAGTTTGGAACTTCTCAAAACATGGCAGTGTGAAGAGGGTGGCAATCAGAATCACTCATCGCAAATGTTCCTCAAAAGGGTAAACAATCAAGTGGAAGCGTATGGTTGGCCGAATGAAATGGAGGTGACAGAAGGAACACAACCAAAGTTCACAAAGGGAAAATAGAAAAGCGATCACAAAGGTTATTTACCAAAGGCGGATTTATTTTTAATGAGCTTGAACCTTGTGCCAACATGTGCTCAGTGTAGGTTGATTTTTTAACGAGCTTAAACCTTACGGGAACATTGCTCTTACCAGTCTTTTGATTATGTCTCTTGGTAGATTTATTTTTTAATGAGCTTGATCACTACTATAACATGTGCTCATGACCTTTTTATGTAAGATAGAAATGACCAAGCTACGAGGTTAAAGGGTTAAGAACCAACAAACTAAGAAAATCAAGGGTCGCTTTTCACTGGCATGCAAAGGTTTCCATGCCCCTAGGTATTTCAGTAAAAGGAGAGTTTCTTGGTTACCAAATGGAAGTTCCTGTGGATAGGCAGGATCGTTTTCGTCGATTGAAAAAAACTCTTCCTTTGCTTTGCCCATCGAAATGGATGAAGGTGATTGCTGTGAGCCCCAATCACATAACGTACGAAGATGAATGATGTAAGCTTCACAATTGTACAAAGGAAATAATCGCATCAGACTGATCGCATAACTTATACGGGAATGTTATTCGGTCCAAGTATTATGACCTTTCTAGAAATTCTCTCTTTTCCTCTGGGTTCACCTGCTGAAGCATACTAGGGTGCACGCGCCCTAATCTTCATCACACTTACCGAACTACTCATGGTAATTAGGTGGATGGGATGAAGATGGAAGAGACATTGTTGATGCGAAGATACCATTTAGGGATGATGGTCGATTTATAGCTATGTTTGAACCAGGAAATGAAAGTTGGTCGACAAGTTGCACCAGTTTGCCTTCATGTGGAAAACACATCACTCGAAAGAATGTGGAAACAATGGCTTCCATGCTATATATATAATCACATCCAAGGAGTAGATTGTACTCTAGTGGAACTTGGACTAGCATCACGTTCAAATAAACAATTTTCTTTCTCAAAGTTATCAGAAACTTTGGAAGGATCCCTAATGGTCGACTGGTTCCTTTGTTGAAGCCCGACAAATTTTGATTTTTAGGAAAAGCAATGGCAAACCAAGCGCTTTCCAAGTAGTTAAGGAAAGGATACTCACCGAATCCCCTTCATCTATGATTGTGCCAGACACGATCATTTCATAAACTTGTACTACGATTCAGAATGGTACATTAGATGGAAGGCGAGGTTTTGTTAGTTGATTCCAATCAAAGAAAACAACTAGACTGCTTGGAGGAGGTACCAGATAAATGTCTGGATAAGTTTCATGAACTGGGGGGTCTCTTCCTGTTGTGAAGGAATGGGCGGATTGCCCCCAAGTTCATTAGACTCTATGTCAACAAGAAGAATTTGAATGGTGTCGTTCTCATCCTCTTTGGAAGCTATATCATCTAAAGGTGGATTTTTTGAAGGCAAGACTGGGTCGACTGCCGTCTTGACCAGTTGACTTTGATCCAGTATGGACTCAGAAGGTTCACTTTCAATGATAGGCGATTCGATCAACAATTGAGTTATGTCAATCAGGTTTTCAACTAGTGAAGGACATGGTAAGAGTTTCTTGTATCCAGGTGGAAGTTATTGCGGTGAAGTAGGATGGTTGTCCAAAATGCTTTTGGCTTTGTCTAGAAAAGGACAACGGTGAAGAGTGTGATCACCTTCACATAACCTACATGGAACTCTAACTTTTCCTTTTTGTCTGTTGACTTCGCTTTCACTAGTTGATGGTGTGCTGTCAACCTAATTGTCAGGGGTTGATGACACCAAATGGTGCAACCAGGGAGACCATTCTCTCAAGATCTGCGGGATGCAAGGGTAATCTTGATGGTAATGGTTCTCCTTTCAAATTGCGCATGAAGTTTTTGGTTTAGAAACTTTAGTGTGTGGATTTTTTCCAGACGATGCTTTGGTGTTTCCTTGTTTAGCTAGCTTCTTCTTCTTTTCCTTCCCTTTATTTTTCTTCTCAACTACTTGGTTTTTAGTGTCACTAGTTTCACCAAGCGAAGAGGAAGGAGGGAAAGGAGAAACAAACAAAGTAGAAGGCGAAGAGGTAACCTCAGTATCATCTGGTTGCTGATTAGATTGTTGAGGAATTGCGGTGTTTTGAACAACAGAGGTCGAGAAAAGCCATACCGGTAGCCCCATTATGATTCCTGGAAGGGACAATGTAGCCATATATGGAGAACCAATATCTCCCCAAGAGGAGAAAGGGCTAGGATTCCCTCCAAGGGGGATTCCTTGATTGGTAGACTCCATTATCTCAACCTCAGATCAATGTAGGAACAAGGATGTTATTCCATTTAAAATCAATTTTAAGACACTTTGAATCAACTTGCTTTTTCAATTTTTAAGATTCGAGAAAAAGCTAAAGGTGACTCTAGTCGCCTTTGATTTTTAATGAGCCTGAAGTGACAAGTGCTTAGATGGACCTTTTCTTTTAAGGAGTCGAAAAGGAACGAAAGTGACTTCTCTGGAAGTCTAGATAGAGGGTTTACTGAATCGATTGTAAAACTGCAAAATACACCTTGGTGATAAATGATAGAGAAATTACTAAGGACTTATGTACGGTAGTCAATCTTCCCGAATGCTATGTTCAGTGCATTACGATCGATAGGGTGGCAAACACGACTTCCTAAGGATAAAGGATATTAGCCTATTTTGGTCTCCCAATATATACTCGACGGTACAGGGAGCACAAGTCCGTACTGGCACTTGTCGTATTAAAGAGGAAGAATCACCCAACCTTCGATGAAAACGATAGTTACCAGGTTTTATGACGCCGGAACACATCTATAGCCTAGACTTCTAGGTGTGTTGCGTTAGATTCCAAAGCATTTTTATGTTCATTGGGGTTTATTTTAGAGTTGATATTGCTTACAAGTTTGTCTTTCAAGGTTCGCCGTGTGATATAGATGTGAAATTCCTAAATATGCAATCTAAAATGATAAACAGTCATTTGTGTTCTTTTAGCAATGACAATCCTAGCTACAAAGGAAAGAAGATAACGATTTTTCTTTCAGCAGAGAGCATAGAGCACACACTAAATGCACTTTCCTAAACCGAATTTCGCAAGCAGTCAAAATGCAGATGCACATGTATGTATTTGTTTTCCGCTTTCTTAATGTGTGAATGAAAAAAAGAAAGCTAAGTACAGATATGAACTATTTTCTTTCAAAGCGACAGTAATAACAATTTCTCTTTTCAAAACGAAAGGAAGACTAAGACGACACTTTTCGATTTGGAATTGAAAACTGTTTTCGAAACTTGAAATACTAGTAATTTCAAAATCAAGTACAATGACAAAATTACAATCAACTATCTAGAAGAGGAAGACTTTACGACACTCTTCTTTTGATTGATAAAAAACGACAGTTCGATTAGGCTACTTTCGACAAAGGAAGATTGCAAATGATTGACAAATACACAAAAACATTTACAATTCCTAACTGATGGAGGCTGAAATAATGTGAAGGAAGATGGTTAAAGCAAGAAGGTACTGATCATGAACAACAAAACTACTGAATAAAGCTGAAAACAAAGAGAAAAAACCAAATTTTAGAGATGAAAAATAGTTCACTCAATCATTGCACCTACAACATAGGGAAGCAGGGATGCATCTCGCCTGCAACACATGGGAGGTGCGATGCATCCAGGTTGCATAGTTACAAATAGTGTGATGCGCCAAGGAGCGAAACTGAGCTTGGTTTTTTCTCAAAAATTGTAGCTAAGTTCAATTATTTAGGCTGAGTAATGATGGACAGTAAATACAAAGCATAAGGGTAGGATCTAATGAGGTTCTGAGCTACCACAAGGGCACTTAGGATGCTTTGTAAGTTAGATGTTCAGTTCATAAACCAACCCGGAGATTGACTGAAGCAACGTTTATCTACTTTGTAATTGCATAGCAAAGGCGTTTCGAAGGCTAGCTGGATAACTTCAGGATCCGTTTGTAGTTTATAAAGCAAACAATAAACAAACAAAACAAACTATTCGTTCCCCAGCGGAGTCACCATTTTTTTCAGGGAAAACTAGTGTTGATTCAAACTGCTAGTCCCACTAAGATGGGTAGCTATCTTAGAAACAAACAATGAAAGCTTTTCAAGAGTTCCTTTAAGTGTGATAGATGGAAGAGAAGAAGAGAGGACCAACCTGGATCTTTCGCTTTGATCCTAGCTTGATTTATCCTTTCCTTGATAGAATTTACCACTCCTCTCCTACTTGTCCCGCTTCAAAGAGTACTTGTAGAGTCAAAGTAACAGAAAACTATCAAAGCATCTCTATCTAAAACATCATAAACAATGTGGAATTAGAAACACATTGACCATACAATTGCATTCATAAACAATAAGATTCACAAATACAAGATCATATGGAGGAAAACTCAAAGAACTTTATTAATAGTAATGTAAGAGAGGATTACAACCCAACTGTCTAATCCAGCATCATCCTCCCAGTTGTAGAAGCCCTCTTCACCTCATGAACAAGCAAATCACCTAAATAATGCAATGTCTCTTCTTACCAACAAACCAACAACACTTCCTTACAAAATACAAAATTCTAGCCTCTAGATCTCTCAGATGAGGGATCCATTTATAGATGTCTTGCAAGGGTGTGAGTCAGCTCTGGGTTTTTGATTAGTGTCATTCCACTGATAGTTCTTGGTTCCACTTGGAGATTTCATGATCTCTTACTCATCCATGGGCGAATTCAGAGAGGCAAGTGTCACAGGAGAAGTTTCTGGAAGATTACATGATCACCCACCTTGCCAAATGTCTCTGCCATTTGTCTATTCTCGCTCATCACACCCCACAAAAGCCCATTTGAGTATGCATCACACCTGGCCAGTTAGGCAGTCAGTATGCATTGCACCTTGCCCATGGAGCAGTCTGTATGGTCCAGTTTTGGCCAGTTCTGAGTAGTTTTTCAGGTGGAACTTGTGGAAAATGATGTAATCAATTGACCATGATCCTTTAGGGTGTGAAACAACACTTTTAGGGACTTAAGGAGCCCTTATTTTATGGACATATGAGTTTTGGGTTGTAGTGCCCAAATATGTCTACAACATATACCCAAGTGCATGTGGAGAAATCATCAATGGAAGTTAAGAAATACTTGTAGCCAGAGAATGAAACAACTGGAAGTGGACCACATAAATCACTATGCACAAGCTGTAAAGGGGCTAAGGTGTGCAAAGAGGCACGTTTTTGAAAACTTTCCCTGTTAGCTCTGTTATGCAATGTTGATTTTCCAAGGTCAGAGGAGAATTTGGTCTGTACTATGGTGTCTTCAAAGAGACCCCTCATGGGTCGTTTTTCCTTTTCTTTCCATCCCACTTTCCCTCCATCACCTTTGTTTTCCTATTTTTCTTCTAAAACCCCAACAACTTGAACCCCTTTGGCCTTAGCCCCGAACACAAAGCCCAAATCCTCCATAAAACCATCCCATATGTCTTCGCGCTTTCATAACTCATCGCGCTCCATCTCTATTGTTGATCACCTCGCCAATCCAACGAACCTGGTTGCACCCGATAAAGGTGACCTATTCCACAAATCCCCACTGTTAGATCATCTCCGCCGAGATCTGACAGCCTTCGCTCTTAGCACGCCCGCAACTCACCCAAATGTTAGGGCACGATGAGAGTGGTTTTTCTCTCTCATCCGCTGCTACGTGTCGGCCGCTGAGTGGAATCACGTGGTCCCGTCCTTTTATCGCTTTATGCCCGAAAGTGGTGCGATCAATACCATTACCGCTCAACCAAACCGCTCCCGCCCGTTAATGCCTGTGCATCTCCATCGGCCGATCACCGTTTGATCTGTTTGCCCGACATCCAATGGCCCTAATTCACCCCGCTCTTACCTCAGTCGATAGCCTCTGCCAAGCCATCTCCGTTGTTCATTTTCCCAATCCGATGGTTATCCTTTCCCCTCTTCCCAACCATCTATTTGTCCATGCACCCCACGTCTTCCAACCATTCTTTTGCCCAAAGAGGAAGATGACTAGCTTGCCAGTATCCGTCACTGATAGATCCCAACAACCATGTTTAATAGACAATATGGAAAAGGGGAAAAAGGACAAGGATGACCTTGTAATTGAATTTATTAGTTATGAAACCCCATTGGTACGAGCACTCCAACTGCCTAAGAGGACAACACAACACCTGAAAGGATCAAATTCACCCACTGAAGCAAGTAAACACAATTAGAGACTCCATTAGGCAGTTAAATGCAATTGGTGGTCAATTATGACCCCTCCATACCTAAATGGCCAAGTGACCTTGCAATGAAACCTATAAATACCCAAAAACAAGATGTAATCAGGGTTGATGGTTGGCATTTGATGTAAAGTTGAACTTCTGGAGACTGTAGATATTTTGTCACTTGCAGCGTCTCGTCTTAATTTTCAGCGAATACAAGCTTCTTTTGCTGTTAATTGCTCACTTTCCATTTCCCTTTGTTCTAAGCTATGCCTGATATGATATGTTCTTGGTCTCTTGATGTTTAGCATTAAATAGCTGTCATCCTGTCTCTATGTTACAATCTTTTATGCATCATTGAACAGGTGGTTCAGGTTTCTTTCTATCTAATGCAGGAGAGCTATCATCCTGTCTTTGCATTAGTAGATTAGATTTGCAGACTTCTTTACTAGTTGCAGCCGGCCATCCCATGGTCTTGTGCATCTGCTGATGTGGTTGGTATTCTCCATATTCACCTTATACCTCAAACTGTGAGTAGTTGGTTGTCTAAAGCCTTGTAGTCTGGGGGTGTTCACGCATGTCTGGAGTGAAACAAAGTAGAAGTGGTTATTTGGCTTGGACAAGCATCATTCCTTCCATTCATCCATTAAAACAATAGTTGAATTTATATGTTATCAGGCATCTCCGAGCTACAACCTAGGATAGTTTCTTAGAATCATAACATAATTGGCGCCACTGCCTGAGATAGGAGATTGAAGCTCAGCTTCCTTGGGAGAATGACACAGATCCAACTCTGATGATAGACAAAGTCGAGACACATTTTTGGCTGTAATCATCTATCTGGCGACTCTACTGGAGGACCAACCTTTTGGCGACTCCACATCACAATTCTGTCTCAATTTGTGAGAAATACTCGGAGAAATCCTCATAAATAACTAGTTGACCCAGTGCCTGACCCTGAGAAGATTCTCAAGCAGGGAAATACATCACAGAAAGGAGCATCAGGATCAGGTAAGCCTAAACAATCTTATGTATCTCTGCAAGAGAGGCTTGTGACTGAGCATGTTCATTTTGAAGATATAGAGCCTAGCATTTTTAGTGAAGAAATACCCCCAGAGATTCATAAATCTCCTTGTTTAATAAGTTCCTCTTTGGATCTCAGTGAAAAGAAAACCTCCCCTATAGTCCATCATATTCCTTTATCCTTGTTAGTCATTTCTTGGCTCCCTACCTTTCAAACTGCCAGTATCCTTCCATCTACCCCAGTCATGGCAGGCCCACAAGCACCCACTAAGATGGAGAGAATCATAGCTGCTAGGTATGGACCCTTGGTCCTGCTTGTTCCTTTGAATGCCATGCCTGCAGGAGAATACCAGAAATACATGCCAAATTTCACTAGTACAAAGGGAGTAACAGCTGAGGAACACCTTGAGTCTTTCTATAGCTATGCTGATAACCTTGATATCAGTGAAGATGATGTGTGGATGAGAGTATTTGTCCAAAGCCTTGATGGAGAGGCTAGAAAGTGGTTCAGAGAGCTGACCCCTAGGTCTATAGCAGACATTGAAGCATTAGATGATGTGTTTTTAAAGCATTGGGGAGATAAGAAAGACCTGCTATACTACCATACTGAGTTTGGCAACCTCAAAACGGAAAATGGGGAGTCATTGCCTGATTTTAATAAAAGATTCAACCGTATGTATAGCAAGATACCAGTTGAGGTAAAGCCTACCCCTACTTCTGCCAAACTCACCTATGCCAATGCCTTTGATTCTGATTTCTGCCTGCTGTTAAGAGAAAGAAGATGTGCTTCTCTCGCTGAAATGCAAGATGCAGCCTTAGAGGTGGAATCCAATATCATGGTTGCAGAAAAACTCAAAAGTCATGCTGACAGAAGGAGGCAGAGGAGTGAGGATTCCTCCTCTTCTTCGTCTTCAGAGCCTAAAATAGACAAAATGACTAAAATGATAGAGTCATTGGCTGCTGAGATATCCAAGCTGAAGGTTGAGCAGAATTCTGGGAAGGCAAGGCTGCCTAGCACATTTGCTCCTAGAAATCCAAATCCATTCAGAAGAGCAAATGAACAACTACAGATCATTCAAAGGGGAAAAGAGGCCAGTGAAGAACAAAGGGTTAAGGCTCCTTTCCAAAACGTAGTCATGGAGGAGGAATAGCTTGATGAAGAGGATGAGATTCACTGCATGGAAGACAAGGGTAGTGTTGCATTTTTGACATTGGCTGCCTATGAAGAATCATTACTTGAAGACCAGACCAGCCAAGAGTGGGACAGAGAAGCTGTTCTATAGAATGAAGACTAGCAGAGATACAACCTGAGGTCAAGAACAAACAATGTCAAAGAGAATCCTACCCAAAGAGCTACTTCCCCCACAGAGCAACAGAGTAGCAAGCATAAAAAACCAGCAGCTGATCCAGTCATCCTCAAAGCACCAGCTCAAGAAGTAAGAGGCCCTGACAAGTCCCCTTTCCTTTCAGTTTCGAATCAGAGGTCCAGAAGTTGAAAATATTTGTACCCTTGATACAACTTGTAAAGGGTGAGGCCTTTAGGAAGCCCATCCTTGATGCCCTTGAGCTGACAACCACACAAGCATCCAATGACTATGTGAATTTACAAGATGATAAACCTACGGTTGTGCTTAGCCCAATGACTGAACCATTTGATAATAGCTCCCCATCATTTTATGTCTCCTTGACCATTCATGACAAAAGCCTCCATAACTACCTACTGGACACAGGTGCCAGCCATAATTTGATGCCCAAAGCTATCATGGAAGAGTTAGGCCTTGAAATTACCAGACCTTATCATGATTTATTCTCCTTTGATTCGAGGAAGGTGAAATGTCTGGGATTAATCAAAGATTTGGCTATCACCCTAACTCAGCTGCCCATGAAGAGCATGATGATGGATATCGTGGTAGCAGATGTCCCCCCTAATTTTGGCATGCTACTTTCTAGAGGGTGGATTAAGAGGTTGGGTGGGACATTACAAAACAACTTATCATATGCCACTATCCTAGTTTTTGGAGGAGAAAGCGGAAGACTGTACAGGGAAGCCCAGCTGGCCTATATCACCAGTGATGAGAAGAATCCCACTAATAATCCCATTTACGCTGTGGAAACTGATTTTGGGGTATATATTCTCCAAATTGAAGAATCCCAGAGGGCATCGGTGCAGCTCAAAAAAACAGTAGGCCAAGCCATGGAAAAACAAGGAAATCAAGTTTGGGAGATGTTCTTTGATGGAGCATGTTCAAGGGAAACTGCAGGAGCAGGAGTGGTGCTGGTATCTCCAACACAAGAAAGCACACATCTGTCTTTTAAGCTGACTTTTTAGGTCACCAATAATATAGCAGAGTATGAGGCTATGATATTGGGCTTAAACGCTACCAAAGATAGAGGAAATAGGGACATAAAAGTGTTTGGAGATGCTGATCTCATCATTCAGCAAGTGAACAAAACATTCCAAGAAAAGCACCCAAGGCTGAAAGCATACAAAGATGAGGTATGGGGACTCAAAGATTCTTCCGGTAGTTTTTGTATCTCATATATTCCTAGAGTCAAAAATCAGCTTGCTGATTCCCTTACTGTGCTTGCTAGCATGTTCATCCCTCCCATGCCCCCTAGATTGGTTTATGCAGTCCAGATACAATATAGACCATCCTTGCCTGATAATGTCCAGCACTGGAAAGTCTTTGAGGATGATGATGAAATAAATAGGTTTCTGCAAGTCATTAATGAATTCTCTGAAATGAAAATTGATCAAGAGAATGAAACCCTGGAGGAAGGTCCCCAGCCCCTGCTAAAGGACAAAATTGGCCAAGACAGTATTGTACAACTGCCTAGCAATCACATACCTAAAGGGTTAGTGCCTTTAGAAAAGCTGTTTGACCAAAATGATGTGCCTCATAAGGTTGCCCAAAAAGAAGATCAGTCTGCAGTCCATAAGCATAACATATGGAGTCCAGATCATCCAAAATATATAAATCTATCCACCCATTTGTTTGCTGCCCAGAGTATTGAATATTGCACCTTGATGAAGCAGTTTGCTGATGTTTTTGCCTAGGAATATAGTGACCTCAAAACTTATGACAAAAAGATCATCCTGTATAAGATTCCATTGGAGAAATACACCGTTCCTTTCAAGCAGAAGCTGAGGCCCATAATTCCTTTGCTCCTCCCTTTGATCGAAAAGGAAATCAAGAAGTTGTTGGCTGCCAAAATCATAGTTCCTCTGAGATATTCAAAATGGGTAGCCAATTTGGTAGTGGTGAGGAAGAGAAGTAGAGAAATCAGGCTCTGCTTTGATTTCAGGAACCTGAACAAATGCTCTAAGAAAGACAACTATCCTCTACCAAAGATGGAGCATTTGTTGCAAAAAGCCTCAGCAGCCAAAGTCATGTCTTTCTTGGATGGATTTTCAGGGTATAACCAGGTTGCTATACATCATGACGACCAAGAAAATACTGCATTCACTACTACTTGGGGCACTTTCATGTACTCTAAGATGCCCTTTCGGCTGATGAATGCTGGAGACACCTTTCAGAGAGCTATGGATATAACATTTGTAGGAGAGAAGGACAAGTTTGTCCTTGTCTACCTAGATGATATAACAGTATACTCCAGAAGCCATCAAGATCATTTGCAGCATTTAAAGAAGGTGTTCCTGAAATGCAGAAGGTCTGGGATATCAGTGAATCCTAAGAAGTCACAGTTTGCTTTGGAGGAGGGCAGGATGTCAGGACACATTGTTTCTGCTGCATGTGTCAAAATTGACCTAGAAAGAGTGAAAGCAATATAGACATTGTTTGTCCCAAGATAAAAAAAGACACCCAATCCTTTCTGGGCAAAATAAATTTTGTAAGGAGGTTTGTTCCTAATTTTGTAGAACTGGTAAAGCATATCACCTCCATGTTGAAAAAAGGATGAGATATCAAATGGACTGATGCAGCAAGAAGATCTTTTGAAGTCATCAAGAAGGCTATTATGGAAGCTCCCACTTTGATCAGCCCAAAATATAGCAAGGAGTTCCATATTTTCTCCTTTGCCTCCGGTGACACCCTTGTAGCAGTCCTATTGCAAAAAGATGAGGTGGGTTCAGAGCATCCAGTGGCATTCTCCAGTAAAACATTAAGGGATGCTGAACTAAGATATGGTATCATTGAGAAACATGTCTATTCTCTTATCAAATCCTTGAAAGCTTTCAGAATATAGATTCTAAACTCCAAGGTAATTGCATATGTGCCCTCTGCTTCAGTAAAGGATGTCCTAACGCAGCCAGATGTTGATGGAAGGAGGGCTAAATGGATTGCAAAACTTATTGAATTCAACATAGAATTAAAGCCCACCAAGCTGGTCAAAGGTCAAGGCCTTGCCAAGCTAATGGCTGAAGAAAATTGCAGAATGCTGGACATGAATTGGATAGGCACAAGCTCAGATGACAGATAGACAGGGGAAGAAATAGTTGAACCAGGGCAGAACTAGTCATTGGCAAAAAATCTAGCTTCTTGTGAATGGTATTCTACAATAGTTCAATTTTTGCTGAAGCTAGAAGTTCCTCCAGGCCTAAGTTCAAGCCAAGCCAGAACCATTAAGCTCAGAGCAGCTAAGTATTGCATTCATGAAAGCCTACTCTATTGGAGGGATCCATCTGGAATCCTTTTGAGATGTCTGGACAAGGAACAATCCATGGAGGTCATGCACCAGTTCCATTCTAGCATTTGTGGAGGGCATCACTATTGGAAAACCACAACCCACAAGATCCTCAGAGTTGGGTATTATTGGCCCATACTATTTTCTAATGTCTTTTCATTTGTAAAATCTTGTGATAGATGCCAGAGTTTTAAAAGAAAACAACAGTTAAAGTCTTTGCCCTAGAAGCCAATTCATGCTAGTGGTCCTTTTCAACAATGGGGCTTGGATTTCATAGGAGAAATTAATCCACATTCCAGTGGCCAGGATAGATGGATCTTAGTAGCCACTGGCTACTTCACTAAATGGATTGAGGCCATCCCTACCAGGAAAGCTGATCATCAGGTTGTCATGAAATTCTTGACAGAAAACATTTTCACTAGGTTTGGCTGTCCACACAAATTGGTTACAGACAATGCAACAACCTTCAGGGCAAAAGAGAGTTGGTGGACATGTGTGACTCAATGGGAACTAAGCTAGTCCATTCCACCTCATATTACCCTCAAGGTAATGGTCTAGCAGAATCATACAATAAGAGTCTCATAAGGATAATCAAAAAGATTCTGGAAGACAACAAAAGGAACTGGGATTCCAAGTTGAAATATGCCTTGTGGGCTAACAGGATGACCACCAAGAAATCCACAGGGAATTGTCCATTCAAGTTGGTATATGGCACTGAGGCCGTATTCCCAATTCAGTTGACCCTCCTTGTGGCAAAATTCTTGCAGGAAGAGCAGAATGAGGAAGATGACATGGCAAAGAGGATTACTGACTTGGCAGAAGTTCACCAGATCAGGGATCAGCTGATTGAAAAGTCTGCAACACATCAAAAGAGAATCAAGGAAGCCTTTGACAGAAAGGCAAAGATGGACAATTTTCAGATTGGAGACTTGGTGCTCAAATGGGATGCACTAAAGGAAAAGAAAGGAAATCATGGGAAGTTTGATGCTCTGTGGACTGGACCTTTTATCATTGCTCAGATCCAAGGGAACAACACTTTCATGCTACAAAGTATGGAAGGAAAGATAGTTTTCGATGGCCCAGTTAATGGGCGATTTTTGAAAGTTTATGTTGTTTAAGGTCTTCAGGCCTTAATGTTTTAAATAGATTGCTTTTATCAGGTTTTAGTGTAGACATAATTAGACTCCATGCCTAATGGAATACTGGGCAATGTTCCTATTTTTATGTAGAAGGTAGTGGTCTACGGTTCTTGAGACCTCACAGGGAGGATCTCATCCCCAGAAGGAGCCAATGTTAGCTCTACTATGCAATGTTGATTTTCCAAGGTCAGAGGAGAAACTGGTCTATGCTGTGGTGTCTTCAAAGAGACCCCTCATGGCTCCTTTTCCCTTTTCTTTCCATCCCACTTTGCCTCCATCACCTCTGTTTTCCTGTTTTTCTTCTAAAAACCCGATAGCTTGACCCCCTTTGGCCTTAGCCCTGAATTCAAAGCCCAAATCCTCCATAAAACCATCCCATATGTCTTCCCGCTTTCATAACTCATCACACTCCATCTCTATCGTTGATCACCCCACCGATCCAACGGCCCCGGTCGCACTCGATAAAGGCGACCTGCTCCACAAATCCCCACCGTCAAATCATCTCCGCCGAGATCTGACAACCTTCACTCTTAGTGCGCTCACAACTCACCCGAATGTTAGCACGCGATGAGAGTGGTTTTTCTCTCTCATCCGCTACTACGTGTCGACCACTGAGTGGAATCGTGCGGTCCCATCCTTTTAATACTTTACGCCTGAAAGTGGTGCAATCAATATCATTACCGCTCAACCAAACCGCTCCAACCCGTTAACGCCTGTGCATCTCCGTTGCTCGATCACCGTTTGATTTGTCCGCCCAAGATCCAACAGCCCTAATTCACCCCGCTCTTACCTCGGCCGATAGCCTCCGTCGAGCCATCTCCGCCGTTCATTTTCCCGATCCGATGGTTATCCTTTCCCCTCATCTCAACCGTCTGTTTGCCCATGCACCCCATGTCTTCCAACCATTCTGTTGCCCGAAGAGGAAGATGACCAGCTTGCCAGTACTCGTCACAGACAGATCCCAACAACCATATTTAACAGACAGAATGGCAAAGGGGAAAAAGGACAAGCATGACCCTGTAATTGAATTTCTCAGTTATGGAACCCCACTGGTACAAGAACTCCATCTGCCTAAGAGGACAACATAGCACCTGAAAGGATCAGATTCACCCAATGAAGCAAGCAAACACAGTTAGAGACTCCATGAGGTGGTTAAATGCAGTTGGTGGTCAATTATGATCCCTCCATACCTAAATGGGCAAGTGCCCTTGTAATGAAACCTATAAATACCCAGAAACAAGATGTAATCAAGGTTGATGGTTGGCATTTGATGTAAAGTTCAACTTCTGGAGATTGTAGTTATTTTGTCACTTGCAGCGTCCTATCTTCATTTTCAGCTAATACAAGCTTCTTTTGTTGTTAACTGCTCACTTTCCATTTCCCTCTGTTCTAAGCTGTGCCTGATATGCTATGTTCTTGGTCTCTTGATGTTTAGCATTAGATAGCTGTCATCCTATCTCTATGTTAGAGTCTTGTATGCATCATTGAACAGGTGGTCCAGGTTTCTTTCTATCTAATGCAGGAGAGCTGTCATCCTGTCTTTGCATTAGTAGATTAGATTTGCAGACTTCTTTACTAGTTGCAGCCGGCCATCACATGGTCTTGTGCATCTGTTGGTGTGGTTGGTATTCTCCATATTCACCTTATACCTCAAACTATGAGTAGTTGGTGGTCTAAAGCCTTGTAGTTTGGGGGTGTTAACACATGTCTGGAGTGAAACAAAGTAGAAGTGGTTATCTGGCTTGGACAAGAATTATTCCTTCCATTCATCCATTGCAACAATAGTTGGATTTATATGTTATCAGGCATCTCCGAGCTACAACCTAGGAGAGTTTCTTGGAATCCTAACATCCCGATGATGTTTTACGAGTACACATACGAAACAAACACCATCTCTGCAAGATACCGTAGGAAGACTTGTCACCATATTTTCTTTACACAGGTTTTGAAGGGAGTGATAGTTGAAGTGACCAAATCGTTCATGCCATAGTTTGCTCACTTCATCATTATGAGAAACAAATACCGAGGGAAGATTTCATGACCCAAATTTGTTAAACTTATACAACCTTGTAGAATCATCAGTAATGCTAGTAGCTAACATATGTCTAAGATCTCTAGGTCCTTAATTACAACATCATGTGGTGAAAATTCAACAGTTTTACCTTCACCTGAATGAGTTATATGATATACATATAGAAGGTTGTAGGATAAGGTAGGAACACATAATACACTTTAAATTGACCATTGTCTAGATGAATAATTACAGTCCCTACAACACTAAGAGATCTATCATCGCCAACATATATATTTTTGGTGTTACAGTCATTTAAAGAAGAAAACATGGCTTTGTTTTTGGCCATGTGATAAGAAGCTCCAGAATCAATGAGCCACTCATGAGAATGTGAAGAATAAGATACATTTAGTGCATAGCCAGACCGAGATGCTTGAAAACCACATGCAGAAAGTATTTTTCCTGAAGATGAAGTTGAAGTTGAAGAGTGCTCCAAATGGATGTTATGTTGCTTCATGGCTACTTCCAAGGATTCCATATTCTTAAAGCATTTGGATTCTAATTGGTCATCACAATTACAAAAGTTACAATGTTGATCAGTCTTCTTCCCTTTGTTTTTAGTTTTCTTATCATTTTGTTGAGTTGATTTTTCATTTTGAGACTAAAATTGCTTAGGACCCTTGTTTGGTTTAGGACCATTATTTTTAGGATGTTGATTCTTAGGATTCTTTGAATTTGGTTGTTGTTGGGATTCTAAGGCTTTCTTAGAATAGTTTCCAATATTAAGAAGACCAAGATGTAAGAGTTTTTCTTGTTCTCTTATTAAAGAATCACAAAAGGCATCAAACGAGGGGGATTTGTAGGTTTCTCCTTGAGAAATAAATGCTTCTCTAGTAGAATGGAAGGTGGAAACAAACATAGAGTAGGTTGGTCCTAACTTAGTAAGAATGGAATAGATAAGGCTACCATCTTCTTTCTTAACCTTAACACCTTCCAAAATAGGTCTAAGGGTTTTGAACTTGGATAAAAAATCTTCAATGGAAGAAAAATTATTGGGGTCTAATGTAAGCAGCTCATTTTCAAGTTGATGGGCTCTAATTTCATTTTTAACTACAAAAACTTTATTGAGTTGTTTCATTGCTTCATCAAGGGTATCAATATCTATGATATGGAATCTAAGGTATGGAGAAATAGACATCCCTATTAACCCATGTGCTTGATATTGCTTATTTTCCCATTTGGCTTGCTTATCTTCATCTTTAGATTTAGACTCTTGGCTTGAGGCTATTCTATAAAGACCTTTACTTCTAAGTAAATCCATAATGTAGGATAGCCAATGGAAGTAGTTGGTACTGTCAAGAATAACTAGGCATAAACTTTCCATTTTAAAATAAATTGAAGTTGTAGATGCTGAAACTAAGTGTTCCAATGGAAAGATCTCGAAAAATTAATTCGATTTAAAAAAACAGCTCTGAAAAAAGCTTCTGGATGAAGAAGTTATGACTTTTTGAAGAAAAGTTGTTGAAGATGTCGATGAACCACGTGAGTGTTGGGAAATGAATAATAATGTTATATTTAAAAAAAAAAATCTCCTTATTTCCAAACTTAATCTAATTAACTCACTTTAAAAAAAATACTACTTTATGTGATCCACTTTTATAAATAAGTGAAAGTCACTTTTATAATAGTACTTTTTGAACTATCCACTAAATTGTAAATTAAATAAAAGATAAAGTGATTTTAGAATTATAAGTGACTCACTTTTTATAATGGGTGAGAACACTTTTACATAAAGTAACTTTAAAACATAATTTACATGTGTTTTTTGAAAAAGTAACTCAACAAAAGGAAAGACTTGAACCCAAAATCTCTATTCTCATAAAGTAAATTTAGACCAAGTGAGCTAGTTTAAAAGGTTAGTACTCTTTGGAAAGGAGGAATTTTTTTTTTTTTTTTTGTTAATATTGAAGCTTTGGGGTGCATGCTTACTTGAAAACCCCTTTTTGCCTACAAAACATAAAAACAACCACACAAACCAAACGAACAAACAAAAGTATCCAAGCCTTACAACTTAAAGTTAGATATGACCAGAAACTAAATACTTCCCTCAATGCTTCTAATTTTCGAGATCACACTAAGGCATAGCGGAAAAGAGCATACACATGAGAAAAATCCTTTCTTTTTGTTTCTGGTTTGCCAAATCGCATAGAGTCGCGGGAAAAGAGCATACGTAGAAATGAAAGATATAGATCCGGTAATAATTTTTTTTATAGATGACTATAAACCGAAATAAACAAAGAGATAAATAACTATAACTACAATAAAGATTGTATACCTCCATATCTTAAAAATAACGTAGCTAGGGCTACCGAAAACATTTTCGCGTGAAATGAAAGGGGTTCTTCACTGTAACATATGCTCCTAACACAATAGAGCGGTCCTCTCAGACCAAAAGCGGCCAGAAACAATAGATCTAGGAATCGATAGTCAAATGCAGTTGTGCCGACTTTGGATTTGGATCACCAGTGGATGCGACCCTCTAATAGCTATAATACCATGTAGGAATTTATAGGGTAAGTTCCTTAGATAGAACACCAAAGGACACTGCTCAAAAATAGGTCACAGATCAGTACACCAGTATTCTTGACATTGTTAAAACCATCAAAGAGGGAAACTGTCCACGACCTAAGCCAACACGACCACTTCAGGCAATTTATTAATGTAAAAGAAAGAAAAATTACATAAGCTTCTCTCATGAGCGGTCACCTAACAAATGACCTTCCATTCTCTTTAAATAGAGATCATGGACCAATCGGGTGTTAAGCTATGGATCAAGTGTCGGTAATACAAATGAGAGAATGAACTATCAGATCACTTCATGTCTAGAACATATCGTGACCGTCATATTGTTAGTTACAAAAAATACATACTAAATAAACACACATTACCTAACTATACACAAGACCAAGTTATACTTAATTATTTCCTATGTGTCGGGATATCCTAACATCTCTTATATATTTGAAATTTTACTACAATTACTATCAAAGCTCTTTCTTGGGCATGAGGTGAAAGAATTCTTGGGCACAAAGTGAGATGTCTTTTAGATGATATTTTATAGTAGAAAGAGGATGACAACATTCACATTGATTTACGATATTTTTTTTGTAGAATTTAGAGAATCCAATTTGAGAATTGAATTTATCTTGAAGAAATACCCAAATTCATCAAAATAATAATAATCCAAAATAGAGTTCAATAAGTGAAAGTTATCAATAACTTTTTAGGATTTCTTTTGGTAATGTATGCAATTTCACAGAATGGATGTCTTTTGGTAGAGAATGAAAATTAGTCAAACCAATGCTAAAATATCTAGAGAAGTTGTGGCATTTCATAATCAGTGTCATAATAGTCAATTCAAGAAGTATAATGAAAGTTATGATCATTAGATTCAAATCCTAACTGCATAAATGAGCTCCATTGAAAGGTAAGTGATTCTTTTCGAAACCCCAATATTATTTTTGACAAGATGTATTTTGATGGAAAAGATTATGATCCCCGTATTAAAGAAAGGAAGTCAAAATGGGGAAAGAAGTAGAGATTTTGGATACACTAGAGTTTAAGAGATAATGCAAACACATGGTGGAATTTTCTAAACCATAACAAGATGGAGACACTTTCAGATGAAGAATTTGAAAAAATATTTCTAGAGACCCGGTTTCATGTTGTGAAATAGGATACAAAGAGCATTAGGGATTTATTTGATATGACAAATTATATCACAAGTTTATGGATGTATGGATGTATTCAACAAGAGAAGGTCATAATTTCCCTTAAGCTTAATTGCAATCATAATTTCATCAATGTAAAATTAGCTAAAAGATTGTAAGTTCCCACAAAAAATATTTAAAGCATAGAGCTTGGAGGTGAAAATGTTCAAATTTTTATGTTCATGAATAAATATGTGTTGCATTCAAATTTTTATGATATAGATATAAATGATGTGGATATTATTTTGCAACATTCTTAGATAGATTTAGTTTGTACATTTAATATGAATGCATAAAATAAAATTTTGAAGCTTTTGTAAAAGAAAAATAAAATAATATTTTAGGATATTTCACTTACTGAGCAAGAAGCACCCAAGGGAGGAAATGGTGAAGTATTTGCAGAGAAACATATTGCAATACCTCATTACAGATCATATGAAGATTCTAGGATTGAATCAAATGAAGAGCTTATAGAAGCACTTGAAGAAAAGTCGAAAGAAGGGATCCAACAAGACGAAAAAGACACATAATCACATGTTGATGAGTCAAAGAAAGAAGAATCAATAGATAATATGGTTTTATATTTCCACCCACACCATTCAAAGTAACAACAAATTTCAAAGAAAGGGCATAAGTGTTAGCAACCTCACTATGGATCAACATGTAACTAGAGAGGAAACCAATATTAAGGCATGTGGAGGAATAAAAGCAATGGATGTAGTATTCAAGTAGTGCAATGAAGACATTGATCCCAAGGAGAAACCAGAGTTATGATTGAGGAAAGGCCAAGTTGGGCCCCATGTCCATAGTTCACTACAATGGTTGGGTGCTCGTGCATGTACTGATTGACTACATTTATTAGTAGGTCACGTTATATGGCTTATTCCCATGTTTTGAGGACAAAATATGTCAAAAGGGTGTTGGGTTAAATAAACATTTAGGGCCTCATCTATACATAATTAGGTCCACTTATGACTAATTTTATTCTTCTACTACACATTTCCTACCGTTTGGGATAATATTTTATTTTTAGCATTTTCCATTTTTATTAAGCACATTTTTAGCTGGGGGTGCGACTTAGGATGACATGTTGTAGTGATTGGGCACAAAATGGCTAGTGGCATGACTATTTCTTATCCACTAGTGTGCATTACCATATCCATAACATCCCTAATCACTAATGCACACTTCCTCTCTTATTTTGGGAGACTGTCTTATCCACAACCTTATCCCATCATCTTATCACCTTATCCTTTGACTTTTAGTCTTATTTTTGGAGGTTTCTTACTATTTTTGAGTTAGGAGTTGTATGAGGCAGTTATCACTTTAGTTATAATTTTTTTTTACTCCACTTATATTTAGTCAACCTTATTTTATACTTTTAAGGCTACTAGCTAATCAAGGAAAATGCTTAACTATTTTCTAGTGTGCATGCACTATGGAACCCCAACCTAGTGTGCATTGGTTCTCTCTCAAGGAGGGTTATTTAATTGCATTCATGTCAAGCAATAATACACAATAGTTATGGGTAATTTGAATCTTTAGAGAAATTTTGAGCTAAAAAATGGGCCTCAAAACAAAAATGTACAACCAAATTCAACTTTTATAGGAACTATTAGGATTCAAGATGATGTTGTCAACCATGGGGGATGATTCAACATTTTTGGAGTAAAAAAGTAAAAGGATTAAAAAAATAAAATACTTAGTTTTCAACTTATCGCCTTACGGTTTTACTCAAATTTCGAGTGGGAGCACTCATTGGATGTGGAATTTCATTCCTCATCCAAGGAGTACCCATGTTACATACTTTTGATGGACCCTGCTACAAGAAAAATGAGAAATACATGAAAAAACATGATTGTAATCACATTTTTTGCATGTATTTCTCATTTTTCGTGTAGCAGGGTCCATCGAAAGTATGTAACATGGATACTCCTTGAATGAGGAATTACATTTTGCATCCAACTAGTGCTCACGCTCAAAATTTAAGTAAAACCGTAGGAAGATAAGTTGAAAATACGAGTTGAAAAAGTAGTTTTTTCTTTTTTTCCTCTAAAATTTGATGATATAATCTAATCTTATTTTATTATTTTCACTATTATTTTATAATTTTCCTTAGGAAGCCCATTTCAGGCCTCAAAATTTCTCTAATGTGGTTTTCTTTAGCTACTTAGTTGTTTTTAGTGCAATTTCACTCTCTTCTTTCTTGTTATGCAATCTACAGTATAGTAATTTTTACACAATAGGTCTTGTGCTTGTGCCTAAAATCCAATAGGGGATATAAGAACATAATATACCCAGGGAAGATAATATTGGGTACTTTGGGAGGTACCCAAGAGGATAATGAATGTAATGTGACCATTGTAATGGAATAGTCCCACTATGTAATTAACATGAAATAATATAATAATAAGGGGTAATTGGCATATGACCCATAGAAATAATCATGAGAAAGTTTAAGTACACATGAGTATTTAGTATTTCACATGTGTTGAATTGTATAGTCTTGTAGAAATCATATTTTTTTTCAACAAAGAAAAAACCATTACTTTTTTGTATTAAAAAGGTAGTTACATCTTTCTATATTCCCAAAATAAATGGACCGAGTATATGCAACATTTAATGACCATTTTCCCGCCTAGAAAGAGTCAATCTACTTACATGGTAGCCAAACAAAAATATACTTGCATTGTATCAATCATGACATGAAAAATATTCCTTCCATAAGATGTATTTAATATGGTTACTTTGCCTTAAAGGTTTTTCTTTCTATAATCTTTTATTACTCATGGTGAATATTTGGTTATCTTTGCTATTTAAGGGTTTATTTTAGAAGATTTATGGATCATTGATCAACAAAAGAAAGTCTCATAATTGCTTTTATGGATTCATTGGCATTATTTTAAGGAGAAGCAATATTCTTAATCTTGCAGCAAAAAATGTATGCTCTAAATATTCATTCACATCGCATGGAAGAAGAAAACTTAAAATTTGATCGATGATAATCCATATCCTACTTAAATGTGGATTTGGTATAATTAGTTAGTTATGACTTCATCCCTCTTGATGATTCGATCCATTTTTAGACAATCCAATTCTAGTTATTGGTGGTTGTGGCCTAGATAAGGATGTAGATAAACTATTGAAATTGGGGCTTATTTTTTGAATGGAATGTTATCCAATGAATGAAATTATGTCTAATAATTATGATTCAAATGGAATTGAGGCTTATAAATTATATACTTATGAGAATATCAATTACTAATCTCAGCGGCTCATATGATACAGATTTTGTTATCGGATAAAATACTAATAAGGATTTGTATGCTTATGTTGGTGATGATGCTAGTGGAAACTAAAAAGCTAATAATTGGTGGAAATAATACTAATGATTTAAATGTCCTCAAGCTACACAATGTTCTACCTCGTCACCTCCACTAATTTATATCTTATAGGGTTCTTTTAACAACCACTTTCAATAAATCACACATATTAAAAATAAAAGAAGCACTTCAATTTCTTGATCCAAACTCCCCTCAATTCTTTCCCCCAAAATTGCACAAATGTACAAATGAGAAACATGCCTCCAAAGTGGGAATCTTAATACTTAAACCCTAAATTCACTAATACTCTTTAGCTCACAAGAGATATAATTCATTGGCATTGGATTAGGAGTTAAGATTCATGCTTATATATCCACTGAAACACTATCTTAATACTGCATCGAAACAATTTAAATATACTATAAAAATACCATTAAAAATGTGTAAGAAAATTACACATTGAATGGATGTAGATAAATTCCCCTTATCTCTTTTCTATAATTGTTAGAAAAAAAATATTTAAAATTAATTTTAAGAAATTGCAAATGGTCACATGTCCTATTGTTCAAATTCAAGTTGGTGGTCATCGATGATAGTGCCAATGGTGTGAATATTATTAACTAAGAGGTTATTATGTTTCTATTGTATGCTCCTTAGTGGAAAATATAAGGAAACTTGCAAAATGGATTTAGAATTCAATAGTGCCCATAGTAATTCATTGTTAATCTACTCTCATTGTAACTCCCATTATTAGGTTTTCTCACACTTATGATTCATAAGCTTGGGATTGAAGTAGCTATGAGTTCAATACTAAAGCTGGCAACACCCATAGACCCTTCTTCTCAACCTTCAATTGAAATCCAACTTGGGATGCATATGATGATATGTTGGAGTGGTGTTAAAGGCATGTATGGTTAAGAAAGCCAAGTGTGTGGCCTTCATATATTGATTAGTATTCAAATTGCCACAAAAAGTGGGAAATCATGTTGAGAAACCATTTAATACACAAGTGATGATGATCTAACTATCATGAAAATATTTAGGGAAAAATTTAATGCAAGTAACACTAAAATTATGTCGAAAGACCTCCTTCCTAAGGGATCTATAGAAGCTTGAATCAATAAGCCCATAGTGGTTTTTAAAGGGCACTCTTTTCAATCAAGTTGTAGCATACCCAATCACCTCAAGGATTTTTTAGGGTATGGGATGTACTTTCCCAACCCCTAAGGTCAATTTATGGAGGCCGGGTATCCAAAAGTTATCTTCTTTTAACCATATCAAAACTCCTTTTTTGTGGCCACCATCATCATTTTATCATAGTGAGCTTTCCAATGATATAAATTCATCAAATTTTGAGCTTTGGACATGAAGGTATGGGCCTCAAAAGTTTTACCTTTCTTAGTGCCACATCAACAATCATACTATTGACACATGGAATACATGTAGCAATTTGGTGCCAAATTTCAACACCATATTGTCCCACATCAATTGTTTGACATGTGGATGACATGTGGTAGTCCTCTACTCATGTGTCACCATCACATAGTGCCACGTCTATAGTCAGACAAGTACCAAGTTATTTTTTTGGATCAAGTAAGAGTAGAGCCTTCCATTAATCGAGAAAATCATACATAATGTACACATCTTTACCATAGTAAAGAGCAACAACACCATCTCTGTGAAAATTCAGAAACAGCTGGGTTGACCTTTAGTCTCATGCCGAACAATCAAAAATAGACCTTTAGTCTCACTTTCTAAAGTGAAAAGCTAACAAAGATAGACCTTTAGTCTCACTTTCTAAAGTTAAAAGCTATCGCTTAGAAAATCCTTACACTCCACCTTTAGGTAATCCTACAAAAGGACGGTTGAAAGAGAACACCAATGCATTGACACCATCAAACAATCCTATGCCTCTGCCCCGTCGGTCAAAACATTACAGTGACACCAACAGACAAAGCATCAAAGCATCTAATCATTGATCAAAGCATCGAAGAACTGACAGTTCTTATAACACCACTTTGGAAAACAAGCGCATCATAAAATGGCTAACCATATCTGAAAACCAAAGTTAAGTGAAACTAGAAAGCAGCGGATCCACCAGGCCTCTTATCCCTCAGACATCTTAGAACCAATGACCCTTAGATGACCAAGTCCAACAGATCCGACGACCCCCAATACTGCCTTAATCTTTCGTTGCATTTTCAGCTTGATAACCATGCGATCCATCCCTCATAGATCCGACGGTTATCAACAATTTCAGGCTGACAACTAGCATGTTATTTTTTTTTTTTTGGACCCGATAAGATTTGTAAGCTGCCAAGCTAAACTTTTTCGGGTCTGCTTGAGGACATAACTTTCGCATTGTTTTTCCACCCGAATTCCATAGGATGAAGAGTTTTGAGTTAGCTTCAGTACGTAGCTTTCCAACTAGCTTGCTATTTAACAAGCGTTCCTTCCCTGTGATTGGTCCATTATCTACAGCTTCCATTGGTCTAATTTCATCATTTTTCTCATGTTTTGATAGTTCTCCTTGTCTTCGGCCGCCTGTTTATGACAATCATCCCTCAAGTTCCCTGACGGTGTTGAAGCCTAATCATATTTTGTTGCTACTTCTTGAGCAGAGCACTCCTTCATTCGCCAGGCGATCTGCCAGTCTATTAGCTGTTCTTTGTACATGAGCAAACTTGATTGTTCTCAGGGCTCTTGGGTTGGAGTGAATACGTTGATAGAATTGCAATAGGTGCCAATGGTTCGACACTTTTTCTGGAGTTGTGCCGTTTCATATCTTCTTGACCGAATTGACTACCATTTCAGAGTCTGCTTCAATGATGGCATTGTGTAAATTGGATTTGATCAGGATTTATAAGCATTTCTCTAAGGCCATGAGTTCCACCATATTGTTTGTGTCATTCCCCAAGTGACTATGAAAGATGACTTTTATGTCTCCCTACTCATCTCTTATAACTCTGCCATAACCCGCCCTCCCAAGGTTTCCTTTAGAGGCTCCATCTATATTGAATTTCAATAATCCTTGAGGGGAGGTTGCCAGAAGTCCTTACTGGTTGTTGTCTTGCTTACACTCTTTCTTATGCCACGGGGGATTAGCGAAAGTAGACCTAAATGCTTTATAATGTGAGAATCCTGGTCCAGAGGCGGGTTGTTAGGAGGTTTCCTTAGAAGGGTGCCCACAGTTTCTTTTAGCTGTCTTAAGATATGTGCAATGATCTTTTGGGATGAGCCAATTTTGTTCTTGAAGATCCTATTGTTGTGTTCTTTCTAGACGTCCCAGATTAAAAATCCTGGAACCAGAGTCCAAGCTTTGTTGATTAGTTCATTTTCTAAGAAGTCTTTCCTACAATTCTTCAAAGTGGCAGTGATGTTGAAATTGTCCCTGTCAGTTTTCCTGAAGGTAGAAGCCACCCAATTCCACAAGGTAGAGGTGAATGGGTAGTGGTTGAGTAGGTGTTCCATCGTTTCTTCTTGTTGACCACATAACTGGCATCTAGATGGGCCCACTAAACCTCTTTTCCGAAGATTGTCCCAGGTCATAATTTTTTTATGTTGCACCAACCACATGAACAACTTGATTTTCATCCAGTGCGGGTTTTGCCACAGGTCCTTCCATACCTTATTAGGATTTGGGAAGTCAAGCCCTAGGGAAATTCTCTTGGCTTCTTTGAGGTTGAATTTTCCTTCTATGTTTCTACCCCATCTCAGCTGGTCATCCGAAGTTGATGTTAAAATATTTCTTTGTTCCAAGACCTCTGTAAGAGATTCTGCCCGGGCCTTAAGAGGGGTCTCATCACTATATACCAGTTTATTACATATTCCCCATTTACCCTTGTTCTTTCCCTGATCCCAGAAGTCACTTACCTTGATTAAACCTTTACTGTCAGTGTCATTTTTGAGATTGGATAGTTCTTCTTTGAACATGTTAGGTTCCTGCTGCCAGTTGTCCTCCCAAAACCATGCTAGATTTCCATCTCTGATCTCCCAAAAACTATGCTGCTGAACAACGACTTTGTTCTCCCAAGAATTATTCCAAATGTGGGAGCCTTTGATGTGCCTAGACATTCGAATGTGATCCTTTCCTACCAATTATTTGCATATTTTTGTTTCCAGATCTTTGCCCAAGGGGTTACCGATTCCTTTAGCCATCTCCACCAAATTTTTTCCCCCAAAACTTTGCTTAGGGCTTCAGGGTCAAGAAGACCCAAACCACCCTAGGTCTTGGGTGTACAGATCTTATCCCAAGCTACTAAATCCCATTTCATTTTCTCTTCCATTTGCCCCAAAGAAAATCTATTTGAATGTTCCTGATGTGTTGCATAACTCCTTTAGGAGCAGGAAGAGTTGAAAACATGAAGATGGGAATAGTTTGCAGGATAGACTTTATAAGCAAAAGCCGTCTTGCTAAATTCAAAGACCTGCATGTCCATTTCCATATCTTCTCCTAAAGTTTATTAGTTACTGGCTCCCACACTTCTTTACTCAAAGGTTTGTCTGTAAGAGGTATTCCTAGACACTTGGAAGGTAGCTGCTCCCTTTGAAAGCCGAGAATTCTGGTGAGGTTTCTTTGAATAGAAATGTCATTATTAAAAAAGAAAATATTTGATTTGTTAAGGCTTACCTCTGTCCTA
Organism: Pinus tabuliformis; assembly: GCA_031772625.1. Lineage (NCBI taxonomy): Eukaryota > Viridiplantae > Streptophyta > Pinopsida > Pinales > Pinaceae > Pinus > Pinus tabuliformis. The sequence continues at coordinate 480,154,683 of CM062818.1, read as the reverse complement.
GTGGACATAGTAAAGTTGTTCAAGATTTGTTTAAAAGCTTTAGCTTCCTTGATAGTGGGTGTACCCTGCAACATAGTGTCATCCACAAATTGTTGGCGAGTCAAAGCATCCCCATTTGGGGCAAATTTAAGACCTTGGATTCTTCCATCCGCTTTCACTGTTTTGATTGCTTTTCCTAGTCCTTCCATCATGAGTATAAGTAGGAAGGGGGAGAGAGGGTCTCCTTGTCTGAGGCCTCTCGAAGGCCTAAAGGTTCTGAAGGAAGAGCCATTAAGCAGGATTGAAAAACTGGCTGTGGTAACAAGGGCCATTACCCATTTTATCTAGTTGTGTTTGAAGCCATAGGCTTCTAGTATTGCCCTGATGTATGACCAACTTAGCTTATCATAGGCTTTCGCTAGGTCAAGTTGTATGATCATACCCGTCTACTTATTACTCTTCACTGAGTGAACCACCTCGTGAGCTTGAATGATGTTATCTAGAATTTGCCTTCCTTCCACATAGCCAGTTTTCTCCTCAGACACAAGAGTTGGAAGAAGGGGCTTGGGTCTATTAGCAATTATTTTGGAAATGATTTTGTACACCACATTTCATAAAGCTATGGGTCTGAATCTATCAGGTGTCATGGATTTTTCGTGCTTTGGAATCAAAGCTATGAAAGAGGCATTAAGCACCCTTAACACTATTTTGGATCTCCTCGAGTCCTCCACAACATCAAAAATATCTTGTTTAACTATTTCCCAACAAGCTTTGAAAAAGTCTACATTGAACCCATCCGAGCCAGGAGCTTTCCAATTTTTCATCTCATTGATGACTGCCCTGACTTCCTCTTCAGTCACTGGCCTATTAATATTGTATTTATCTTCCCTTGTTACAAGCTTTGGAATGTGCTTTATGAAGTTGTTGATAAATTGAGATCCGTTTAAGAGAGGCTCCTCTGCTATGCTATGGAAATGTTGAACCACAACAGATTCCATTTCTTTGTGTGTGCTGGGCTCTTTTCCTTGAGTGTTTCTAAGTTTTGAAATCTTGTTATGAGACCTATGGTCCAAGGTTTATTTCTGAAAAAACTTTGTATTTCTTTCCCCTTATTTGATCCATTGCACTCTCGATTTCTGTCTCCAGAAGATCTCCTCTTGCTAGCATTTGTCTTCCCATTCCTTCTGAAGAGAGTCAGCTTGCATTTTCCTTTCCTTGGTAAATCCATCTCTGATAATGATTTGATTGATTCCTTGGAGTTTCTGTTCAACTTCTCTTTTGGATTTGAAGATATTGCCAAACTCATTTTTGTTCCACTCTTTAAGCCTGAGTTTGATGTGTTTTAGTCTTTGTTGTAGTATGAACATATTAATGCCTTGGATGTGCATATCTTCCATCCACCATTTTTCAATATTGCTAATAAAGTCAGTGTGAGTGATCCAGACATTTTCAAATCTAAAAGGTCTATTTCTCGGAGTACCTATAAAAGATGCTTCAAGTTGGACAGGCCAGTGATTCGAGCCTCCATAAGGAAGGATTAAAGCTGACAAGTTAGGGCCTGTGAGAAGGAGGTTCTCTGAGATTAAGAATCTGTCTGGTCCAGAGGCAACTTAAGAAGCCCCTCCCCTCTTATTGTTCCAGGTGAAAATCACATTTTCTGTTTCCGTGTCCACTAGCCTCATGTTGTTTAGGAACGTTTGGAAGGCAAAAGAGTCTCTGCCTAGAGTTCTGGTTCCGCCTTTTTTTTCTGTGAGAGATATAATCATATTAAAGTCCCCTCCTAGAATCCACGACATAACAGGATGTCTCTCTCTCAGCTCCTCCAGTGAGGTGACAAGCCTGAGTTTGTCTTCAAGTTTTTGAGGACCATAGACATTTGTGATCATATAGAGTTCCTTATCACCCAAAGGTTGGATCACCAATGAAAGGTAGTTCCTGGATGCTTCAGTATCTAGGATTCCAAGTTTTTGGGGATTCCAAAGTGTGAGAATCCCTCTTGCTGTGTTGTTTGCTTTAACTTAAAGATAATCGTAATTAATGAGCCATTTTTTGTGTATCTCTCTAATTTTATCTATCGAACATTTTGTTTCCTAGATAAACACCACATTTGGTTTTTCTTCTTTTATTCTATTGTTTAGATTTCTTTGTTTCCTTTTACTTCCCAGACCCCTAATGTTCCAGGTCATTAGCTTCATTAAGAAAGATTTGTAGATGAGTAACTGGTAAGAACTCTCATCTTACCTGAGTTAATCACGAGTTTCCCACACTCTGTCAGTAGCTCATTATGTCTTTTCCTTCCTCTTTTCCTGCCTGGGTTCTTGGAAGAGTGTCCTGATGTTTCCCCTATCGTTTTTACCCCTCTATTTTCCTGGCTATCATGGTTTCTTTTGACTCCAAAACCCTTTTCTTGAGATCTCCAGAGGTATAGCTATTGTACTCTATCACACTCCTCTTGTGGTAGAGAATCAACTCCTTTGGTAGTTCCCTGTTTCAGGAACTTTTCTAGATCTAGATTCTCCCTATCAAGAATCTCCTGCAGTTCCTGTTCCTCCGTTCCAACCTCACTTGGGGTCATCTCATGGTCTCTGTCAAGATCCCTTGTGCTTGTTAGATCCTCCTTTAGTTTGGTGTGCTCAGGTATATCCTCCATACTAGTATCTCTTTCCTTCTCTGCAAGATTATCTTCCGGTTCTTGGTTTGTCCTGTTGTTCTTGTCTTCTTCTTCTAAAATATTGAAACTGTTATGACTCAGTTGCTTATCCTCGTAAGTTTTCTTTTGATACTTTTTTCCTCCTTTCCCTTTACCTCCCACCTTGGTAAAGCCTTCAATGTCTTTGCCTGTCTTGGCTTTCATATTGTCCTACAGTTTGCTTAATGGGCAGTCTCTGTAGAGGTGCCCTTGTTCATGGCATTTACAGCATCTGAATGGTATATGTTCATAGTACACTATCTGCACCCATTCTTCATCGTATACTTCTAGAATGATTTCATTCGGAAGAGCTCCAAATAGGTCCATTTCTACACATATTCGGGCGAAGGAGGTGTATTTTCCTCACAGGGTCGTATCTGATATTTTTATGAAATGTCATAATTTATTGCCTATATATTTTAGAGATTTTGGTAGCCAATAATATAAAGGTATGGAATAAATTCTTATCCATAACGGTACTGAAGTGAATGTTTCTCATTTCGGGACAAAATTCATCACCCATGGTCGCATGTAGAGGCCCGCAACAACGTAAAAATAGGGTCCTCCTTCAAACACTTTGTCTTTGTCCTCTAAGATCATGAACACCACTATGAAGAAACCCTTGGACCCAAGGTGAAGGGTTGTTTCCCCCTTCGGTTTCTAGTGGTTTCTTATCCATGCGTGCAAAGCTTTCTTCGTTGGCCATATTCCCATAAATTTGCATATAACTGCGCATGCCACCATGTGTTCCCTATGCACTTGTAGCGTTGGATCACTTAAAACAACCCGGGGTGTAATGGTTGACCTGGGTTAATAGAGTCCTAACACACTATTGTGCACTGCTTTCTGACTGCCTTCTCCTGTCCTCTTCTTCCTTCTAACTTCCTTATGATTCTCTTCTTGTTCCTGGGCTTTGATGTTTTCCAGTTTTTCTATGCTATTATCCTTAGTTGCTGCCTCCATTGGTTTCTTGAAGCCATTCAAACCAGTTTCCTTGCTTCTATTCGCAGCTACATGACTGTAGGAGGGAGTGGAACTCCCTCCTCCTCGTCCCGCCATGATTACCAGTGGTAATACTCTGTCACAAACCCTGGTTCAGCTTGCTCTGTTGTTCCCACTCTTCCGTCCTAATTTCACTTCAGCATTGTTTGAAGTGTTAACTCGACAAGTACCAAGTTATATTTGAATATGTGGATTTCAATAAATCCCTTTTATTAAAAGAGTTATACCTATAGAGTTTCAGATTTCTAGATATTCGAAGGACCCAATTTAATCACTTAAATGGAAAATTCATATCTAGATATCCAAATTCTTCGATATTCAAGATTCGCTTATCCAAGAGCATTTGTAAATTCATTTGAATAAAAGTGCCATATCCAAATATCTAGTTTTTCAAATATCCATAATCCACTTATCTGGAATTTCCAAAATGACATTTCTATTAAATAGTCGAATCTCCATATTATAAAATTATCTGCCTCCAAAGACGCACATCATCTACCATAATGGACCTTCCTAATCTCACTCAAAGGTGTTAGGTTTGAGTCCTAGGAACCAACCTCCACAAAGGTAGGATGTTTGGGGCATATTAAGCTAAACAAAAATGGGCCAATCTGTCCAAGCAGATGGCCAAGAACAAGCCCTGAGTGAAGGGTAAGTAGTTGAAACTTAGGAAATTTATATTTGGTAGTTGTGGAAGAGGCTAGGGAGGAGAGTGTGGTGAGGGTAAGCTATCGAAGCTCAAAAAAATTTTGTTTTGTAGCTATGGAGGAGGCAAGGGAGGATATTGTAGTGAGGGCATCAATACTTGTCATATGGGAAAGATTGTAGGGTTCCCTACCCTATGCTAGGGTGGTTCAAACATTATGCCTCGATATCATTGGATTTTCAATTTGGATATATGTTTTCTTGGTGAGAGCCATTCGTGGCTTTGTATGGGTAGCATTTCGATGAGTGGCCATATTATCGGTTTTTCAGGATGAGAGAGACATTTTCCATTTCTCGTCTTTATGAATTTTTATTATAATGTCCAAGGGTCATAGCTAATGTGTAAAGGAGGGAATTAAATTCATATTCAGGTTAAACTTTTACTGTGATTTTGTCGGTTTGGCTTGAAGAATAAGCTATTGATAAAACCCCTTCTTTAGATAATCTTTATGATAAACTATCCACTTTTCTAATTTAATCTCAACTAATTATCCATTAAATGGCCTAAATTTTGAAAGCATTGTTGGCAAAAACATATCTAAATGTTAACATACAATGAATATCTAAATAGGCTTTGTCAATAAATATGTATGATGTGGAGCCAACCTAGATTCTCTCCTATTTTTCCATGGAGATTCATAATTTGTAAATAGACTTCATTACAATACCACATGTCCAAAAAACCATAACTCATGTCCATGTGACATATTTTTAATCAATTTATTTAAAAATATAGAAAAATCATAACTATTTTTAAGCTAAATTTCAATCATTACTTGTGTTTACTATAAAAAAAATATTTTAAAATATCAAGTATAAGTTGAATATATACCATCAACTTATTAATTATTAATAATTAAATCAACATAGATCCATATTAACTTTTGATCTATCAAGTGCCTAGAGTGATCAAATCTCTCAAGGTGCAAATCTCTTTTTTTTAGTGCAAAACTTAAGGAAAGGGTTACGCCTAGAGAAATTTAATGCCTTTAAAGACTTAATAAATCTAGAATTATAATAGATATGGATTGGTGTAAAAAAAATGTCAAATATATTTATTTAACTTTTCCAAATCAATGATGATAATAGCATCAAATCCATAAGACACTTTTAAAAATGCCACTCAAGGTGCGTAAAACCAACCTAGATCCATCTTAACCCCGGATCTATCAAGCGTTGAGAGGGATCCAATCTATCGAGGCGCAAACCTTTTTTTTGAGTGCAAAACTTGGGGAAAGGTTTGCACCTCAAGATATTTGATCCCTCTCAGTGCTTGATAGATCCAAGGTTAAGATGGATCTAGGTTGGTTATATAATATCTATATTTGTATCTATGTGTCTCTTTCTTATTCCCTCTCTTTATGTCACCCCCCAAAGATACACATTATCTCTCTCTCACTCTCTCTACATCACTTCCTTGCCACTCTCTCTCTCTCTCCCCACCATTCTCCCTCTATGTATTTTTTTCCTTCCCTCTCTTTCCCCCTCCAACTCCATCTCTCTCTCCTTCTCTCTCTTGAGCCCTCTCTCTCCCTTCCTCTCTCCCTCTCTTTCTCTCCCACCTTCCTCTGTCTCTTCCCTCCAAATTTTTCACTATCACCCTCCCTCTCGCCTTCTCTCTCTTCCCTCCATATTTGTGCCTCCCTCTCTCTCTCTCTCTCTCTTACCCTTCTCTCCCTATATATCTCCCCTCCTCTCCACTCTCCCTCACGCTCTCTACATTTCTCCCATGTTATGCCCTCTCTCTTCCCACCTCTATCTCTCTATTTATTTTTTTCTTTCCTCCCCCCCCATATATAGCTCTCTCTCTTCCTTCCTTTCTCTCCCACCTCCCTCTTTCCATATTCCCCCATATCTCTCTCTCTCTCTCTCTTCCTTTCTCTCCCACCCCCTCTCTCCCTCTTCCCCCATCACTCTCTCTCTCTTTCTCTCCACCCTCTAACTTTGTCACTATCCACCTCCCTCAACCCCCCACCCCTTAAATTTTATCCCATTGTATTGTGTTTAAGAAAGTATATAAATTAAAAAAACTCAATTGGTTGTAAAATATTAAACCTATATTTTGGATCAATCATGTTAAAGAAAATAAAATAATGAAAAACTTTAAAAAATCATGCATTATCTTTCCTCTATTATTGTTAGTCACTTTTCTTGCTCTCATCGCTTGGATCCTTAGTTAAGATGGATCTATGTTGGTTCTTAATAATACTATTTATATTATATACATTTCACAAATTTAAATATAAAAAGTATTCTAATTTTAAATTCTATTAAAATCTTAATTTAATTTCTATGGGGATATTTTTAGTAATCCTTAAAGGGTTTAGATATTTCTCGAAAGTGATTATAATCATTATCATTTTACCTTCAATTAAAAAAATGTTATTGGCCCATGGTATTGTAACAAAGCTTATTTACAAGTTAATAATATCCATGGTAAAGTGGGGGTGAATATCCATGGTTAAGAATGTTGTCATATTTTTATAAAATATTTTGATTGTGAAATAAGTTATGATTTTTTGGCATGTGGTATTGATAATCCATGGTATTAGCCCATGGTATTGCAACAAAGCCTATTCACAAGTTCATAATATCAATGGCAAAGTGAGGGTGAATATCCATGGTTAAGAATCTTGTCATATTGCTATAAAATATTTTGATTGTGAAATAAGTTATGATTTTTGGGCATGTGGTATTGATAATCCATGGTATTGGCCCATAGTATTGTAACAAAACCTATCTACAAATTAATAATATCCATGGTAAAGTGGGGGTGAATATCCATTGTTAATAATATTTTCATATTGTTATAAAAAAATAATTGATTGTGAAATAAGTTATGTTTTTTGGGCATGTGGTATTGATAACCCATGGTATTGCCCTATTGTATGTAATAAAGCCTAGTTTTTACAAGTTAATTAGGTCGTAAGGCGTTTCCCTATGAGAAACACACTTTCCTCTTGACCCACTTGTCATCTTTGTGTGTCATTAGATTAAATGTTAGATGATTAGAAGAAGTTTGGTCGTTTGATCGTAAAGCAGTTGGAAAGAACAATTATTTAACCTAACCCCTTATATTAAGGTTCACATGCATGCAAAGGGGGAACCACCCACTTCCCTCAGGGATGACGTTGGTTGAATTGAAACCTGTTCTCTTCGATGCGAGGTCTGCTAAGTGAATTCAGATCTTGAACTATGCCTGTCACTGTTTCGCTCCCAAACCCAGTGAATTCAACTCTGAGTAGTGCCTGCAGCTGCTTCGCTCACACTCAGTGAGTACCACAACTTTCAAATTTAATTATGTTTATGGAAGTTTGTTTATAACTCAGGAAATCAAAGTTAACTTCCTTTTCTGTTCTTAAGGAACCCTGTTCTGGTTAAATAGCCATTCAGCCATGCCTTGTGACTAATGTCGATAATCTTTTTGTTTAATGTGGCATCCACCAATTTGCAAGGATCTTGTGACTAATGTCGATAATCTTTTTGTTTAATGTGGCATCCACCAGTTTGCAAGGAAAGTTTAAGGTAATCTTCGGTAGTCTTATTTATTCATTTGCTAGTAAATATATTGGATTAATATTTACTACGCTTATTGGCACTCTCCAATTCTGCCTAGCTTCTTGTTCATTCGCAGTCTTCATTTCACTGGTAGTGCTCTGTCCTTTGCCATGAAACCTGAAGTTGGAATGAGGGTTCCTCTTCATTATTTTATTATCTATTGAACAATTCAAGTACTCCGAGAGACTCAGAGCCTTCAATTTCTTAATTCCATACGTTTTTTTTAACCCTCTATCATGGATGGATTCTTGCTTATTGAAAGTTTTTAAACACATACATTAACCTTTAAATTTCAAATAGTGTAGGTTTTCTATGTTATTTGCTCTAAAACTATAAGATTTTGGTGATACTGGGTTTGATCTTTACTGTTGTGCATACTTTCAACAAACTCTTCATTAAAAGTTTTACCTTGCAATTTGCATATAAACTTACTTTTTTACTATAACATTGAATCAAAAGTTGCACATCCTGAAGTTATACCTTGGAATTTGTGTATTTAACCACCTTAATACTGAGAAACTTACATTTCTAGGCAATACTTCGGCTTTTTACCACGCAAGTTTGAAGAAAAGAGTTTGCGCTACAGTAAACGTTGTGATTGGCATTCTGTTGTTTGAGAACGATACATATTCTTAAAGAGAGTCTTGTTTTAGGTGACAAGCTACAGGAGAATGTCCAAACAATTACAGAAATTAATGAGATCGATGAGTTAAAATTTAAAGCCACATGTCAATTTTCTCATTCAAACATAGGAAGCGAAAATGAAACCACGAAGAATGTTGTGCTGCCATGAATTCCACTACAATATTTGTCCATGTTATAATGTCGCACATCTAGTGTCAAATTTGGCAGATTCTTTGGTAACAATAATCCTGGAAGTATAAGGAACTCATCATAGTCCTCGAAATAGAAAATATATTTCTACATCTAGTGACCCCTTAGGCAGAGTCTTCGGGAAAACTAAGCTCGGAGGTGTACTCATTAGAATCCTCTTTGGCAGAGAAAACACAATCCAATAATACTCTAGTCACTCATGAGAATCCTCCTTGATAGGGGAAACATAATTGAAAGACATAACAATCTTTACAGAATGTGCCAATAGCAACAATTAATGGTGTCCAAACACAATAATATTAATTAATTCGTTAAAATACCAAATTTATTTTTTAGTTTTAAAATTTAATGGTGTCCATAAAGTGGAAAATGTGGAAAATGTTGATTGGTATTTTAAAGACAGTGTTTTTTCTAGTTGAAGATGAGCATGGAGAAGATTAGTAGATCATCGACTATAGGTGAATTTGGTTTATTATGGTTAAAAATAGTAAAATTATTATTTAGAAAGGTGAATTATGGTCAAGAAATGGTTGAATATGGATGATCATTGTTGTCCATGTTAAATTAAAGTTGTTTATGATAGATCATAATTTACTATAGTTGATGATTATGTCTTTGATGGTGCCTTTACAAATGATGACAATGTATTGTTTTGGGGAATCAAATATTACAACGATATGTTTTTGGAAGCTTAACTAATGGGGAATATCCAGTCTGAATTGCTGCTTCAGAAGGATACCCAAACATTCACTCTAAAACAATATGTGTTCCCTCGAAGAATCTACTTCTATGGCGAGGATTTACTTTTCATTTATGCAATATGTGTTCCCTCGAAGAATCTACTTCTATGGCGAGGATTTACTCTTCATTTATGCTCTTTTTATGGCGAGGATTCACTTTGCATAAATGCTCTTTTTTTATATGCTACCGACTTACGACATTTCCATTGCAACATTTGGTGCAATTGCTAGTAATATCCACTGTAAAGTGGGGTTCCATTGCAACATTTGGTGCAATTGCTAGTAATATCCACTGTAATGTGGGGGTGAATATCGATGGTTAAGAATATTGTCATCTTGTTACAAAATATTTTGGTTGTGAAAAAAGTTATGGTTTTTGGGCATGCTGTATTGATAAGCCATGGTATTTTAACAAAGCCTATTCACAAATTAATAACTAAATCAAAATATAACAAATTGAATTTTATTATTTTTATTGCTTTAACTTTTTATTATTGATTGAGCCAACATTTAAATATTTGCAGTCATCACGATATAACATTTAACTTTTTTTTTCTTAAATAATTAAGCCAACATTTAAAAGTGTTTACATACTTACATTACACCTACACATATACCCTATACTACTCTATAGAGTGCCTCTCAGCACAAAGATCCATCTTAACCCCGGATTTATCAAGCACCGAGAGGGATCAAAACTCTCAAGATGCAAACCTCTTTATTGAGTGCAAAACTTGAGGAAAGGTTTGCACCTCGAGAGATTTGATCCCTCTTAGTGCTTGATAGATCTGGGGTTAAGATGGATCTAGGTTGGTTATATAATAATATATAATATATATATTTTCATATATGTGTCTCTTTCTTATTCCTTCTCTCTATTTGAACCCCAAACATACACACTCTCTCTCTCTCTCCCTCCTTCTTCCTCTCCCTATATCTCTTCCACTTCTCTCTCTCTCTCCCCCTCCTTCTTCCTCTCCCTATATTTCTTCCACTTTTCTCTCTCTCTTCCCCTTCTCTCCCTCTCCGCCTCCCTCTCTCTCCTTTTCTCTCCCTTCCCTCCCACTCTCATCTCTCCTCACTCTCTCTCTTGACCTTTCTCCCTCTATGTCTTTCTTCTTCCCTCCCTATCCCCCCCTACAAATCCATCCCTTTATCCCTCTATCTATCTCCTGATTCCTCTCTCTTCCTTCCTCTCTCTCCATATCTCTCCCAATCCCCTTAGTCTCCCTCCCCATCAATCTCTCTCTCCCTTTGTCTTCCCTAAAGCTCTCTCACTACCTCCCTCCCTCTTTCCTTCTTCGTCTCCTCTATCTCTCTGTCCTTTCTCTCCCTATATCTCTCCTCCCTCCTATACTCCCTCCTCTCCTCTCTCCCTCACTCTCTCTCCGTCTCTCCCTTGTCACTCTCTCTCTCTCCACCTATATCTCTCTATCTGTTTGTTATTTCCTCCCTATATCTCCCCCTCCAACTCCATCTATCTCTCTCTCTCCCTCTATCCCTCTCTCTCTCTCTCTCTTTCTCTGCCTCCATCTCTATCATTATCTCCCTCTCTCTTCCCCACCCTCTTAAGTTTGATTCCATTGTATTGTATTTAAGAAAGTATCTAAATTAAAAATACCCAATTGGTTGTAAAATATTAAACTTTTATTTTGGATCAATCATGTCAAAGAAAATACAATAATGAAAAGGGATCCAAGTGATGAGAGAAAGAAATGTGACTAACAATAATAGAGGAAAGTTTTTCATTATTGTATTTTATTTGAAATGATTGATCCAAAATATAGGTTTAATAAATTACAAACAATTCATTTTTTTTTCTTTTTTTTCTTTAAGATACTTTCTTAAACACAATACAATAGGATCAAATTTAGTAGAGGGGGAGGGGGCGCGGCACGGGCGAGAAGAGAGTAGAGAGTGATAGAGTTGGAGGGTGGAGAGAGAGAGGGAAACAGAGGAAGGAAGAGAGAGAAGAGAGGAGAGATAGAAGGATAGGGAGGTGAGAGAGAGGGAGAGAGAGGAAAGAAGAGTGAGATGATGGGATAGAGATGAGATAAGGAGAGAGAGATATGGAGTTGGAGGGGGAGAGAGTGGTAGGAAAGAATAAAGACATAGAGATATATAGGTGGAGAGAGAGGGGGAGTGACAAGGGAGAGATGGAGAGAGAGTGAGGGATAGAGGAGAGGAGGGAAGAGAGAGAAAAGGAGAGGAGAGAGAGTGGGGGATAGAGGAGAGGAGGGAAGAGAGAGAAAAGGAGAGGAGAGAGAGTGAGGGATAGAGGAGAGGAGGGAAGAGAGAGAAAAGGAGAGGAGAGAGATAGGGATAGAAGGGAAAAATAGAGAGAGAGAGAGGAGAGGAGGGAAGAGAGAGAAGAGGAGAAGTGAGAGAGAGAGAGAGAGAGAGAGAGAGAGAGAGAGAGAGAGAAGGAGACACATAAATGGAGGGGATATAGAGAAGGAGAGAGGGAGGGATATAGTGACAAAGTTGGAGGGAAGAGAGAGGGAGAGAGTGATCGGTGGGCGGGGGGGTAGAGAGGGAGGAAAGAAGAAATACATAGAGGGATAAGGGTGGAGAGAGAGAGGGAGGAGAGAAGAAATACATAGAGGGATAAAGGTGGAGAGAGAGAGGGTGTGATAAGAGAGAGATGGAGAGAGAGTGAGGGAGAGAGGAGAGTAAGAGGGAAGAGACAAACGAGAGAGAGAGAGAGGGACAGAAAGGGAAGAGAGAGAGAGAGTTAGAGGAAGAGGGAGGGAGATATATATATATATATATATATATATATATATATATATATATATATATATATATGGAGAGAGAGTGTGTGTATGTTTGGGGGGGTGAGATAGAGAGAGGGAATAAGAAAGAGACACATAGATACAAATATAGATATTATATAGTATTATATAACCAATTTAGACCCATCTTAACCTCTGATCTATCAAGCGGTGAGAGGGATCAAATATATCAAGGTGCAAACTTTTCCTCAAGTTTTGCACTCAAAAAATAGGTTTTCATTTCGATAGAAATATGGAAATGTTTTATAATAAACAATGTCCCACTAGTATCCACTCGTGTATCGATCCCAATTTTTTTTGTTTCATCCTCTTGCAATTAATGCAAAACACCGCATAAAAATCGCCAAATTCTGCATGGAAACAACAACCCCATCCCCAACTCCACCAGATGGGAGTGTTGTCACAATTTTTTTCATCAATAGATCTTCAAAGTCTTTTGCACATGCTAGTAGAAAATATAAAGGCCTCGTTTTTTAATAATTATATATTCCTTCGCAGGGGCCAACTAACGGTTCAACAACATTGCTTTTAATTGAAGGTGTTATTCACCCTCTGTTCCTCCATTATCTTTTAATGCATTATTAAACTTGTTTTATCAACATAAGAAACAGAAATAACCAATATTGATTTGTAACTAACACACCACAAACATGATTATGCTACAAATTGAATTCAGGGTGTGTCTGAGCACATACTTGTCTCACAACATTCAGGGTCCGTTTGATCACATACTTGTCTCACAATAAGCACCTCATCTTTGCAAACCATAAATATAATTGTCATGTTATTTGAATGGATGTTATTAATGGTGTTAAGTGAGTAGTTTTTTGAAAATAGCAACAAGAAATGCTAAAAATAGAAGTGCTAAAAATAGCACTACTATAAAGAGCAGTTTAGGTACCAGTGTTGGACATAGCAACAAGGAATGAAAAATGGAAGTGCTAAAAATAGCATTGCTGTAAATAGAATTTCGGGATAAATAGCAACAAGTATGTACTAGGACTGAAGAGAAATTTGGTGTCGATCGCAATGCTGGAAGACAAAGGCTATGATGTAGTCTTTAATAAGGGAAAGGTTTTCCTTCGACACATCACCACGAGACAGGTGAAGAAGATCAGTTCACGAGTCAAGAACTTGTATGCTCTTGAGGTTCAAGATGCATGCAAAGCCTTGAGGAGCAAGGAAACTAATGGAGACTTGGTGGTTGAGAGGGATAGTACATTACCTCTCAATTGTGGAGGAGCCACAATTGGTGAAGCAGCTTCAGGATGTTGTGGAACAACCACAAATAGAGAAGCTGAGAGGAGACTGAGTGGAGGCATCCACTCATGTAGAGACCTCTAGTAGGGGGGAATTTCAAGCCAAGTGGGTAGAGGGATCACATGCATCCATACCTCTAGGTAGGAGGTGGGGCGATGTGGAGTGACAGTCCCAAGAAGGCTGGAATAGGGGCAGGATCATTGAGGTACCCAAAATCTTTGATTAGACCTTGCTATGGGAGCCCCGACAAGGAGTAGTAGGACTAGCTGAGTGGGTAGAGACAGATGCAGATGGAGCGACAGAGAGACCTATAGTGCAGGAATCCCAAAGTAGTGCAGAGCTAGCAGGCTACAACAATGTGAGAGGCACAAGAGTGTTGCACCAATGTAGGATGACACAAAGAGGTATGAAACGATGCGAGATGCATGGAGTGTTGCAACAACTTAGAGGTCATAGAGGGAGTAGTTTTCATCGATAGAGGAAGCTTCAGCATCAGAGGATGTTTCTAGCGCAACAGGAAGGTCAGTTGGGAGTTTTTTTTGTTTCTAGAGTTGCTGGAGTAACAACACTTGGGAGAAGTATTGCATGCAGAACATTACAAAGGTTCAGGATTGAGTTCGAGTTGAATGCCTTTCCTGTCGAAAGGGAGTGTTGAAAATAGAAATAAGAAATGCTAAAAATAGAAGTGCTAAAAATAGCACTGCTATAAATAGCAGTTCAGGTACTAGTGTTGGACATAGCAACAAGGAATGAAAAATGGAAGTGCTAAAAATAGCATTCCTATGAATAACATTTCAGGATAGATTCCAATTTTAGTTAGTCCCTGAACTAAAATTGAGAAGTAAAATTCGAATTTGATCTTAGCAGCTGTTTGTAAAATAATTAATTAATTCACCATGAGTTAATTAGTTGTGGAAAATCAAACATGAAGTCTATGTGAGGACATGCAACAATTTCTCCATTGATTGAGGAATTTATCCCTTAGTTAAGGAGATGAGGATGAGTTGTACTTTGAGTTGTAATTAGTTAGCTCAGTTAACTGAGTTAAGTCCAGTTAGATTAGTTCTAACAGTTTGTAGAATTAATTGTGAGTTCAGTTAGTTAATGCTTGCATGCATGTAATTGCTGCTCTCCAGATAACTGAATATTCTCTCATAAATAACTCATGCATGTCAGTTCAGTCAGAGACCCAGTTGAGATCAGAGGAAGGGACAGTGTACTATCAGTTGGAGGATTTTTCCTATATAGGAAACTCATCCATGCAGAAGGAATTATCTCCTTCAGGATTGCGCAGTTACTACTGAGCCAAGTGAGTAGTGTGAGGTGGGAATTCACACAAGTGGAAGCACTGGACCCCAGGAAAAACTGCGCAAGGAAATAGGAGGCTTGGAGGGTAGAGGAGAAGGTTTGTGAGAAGCCTTTGACTGTCTATGAGCAGTAGAGGGATTGTACTGAGAGCTGGATAGCTTCTGAGCTAAGGCTTTGTGTAATCCAGACATATTTCCACTTGTATGATAATACAGAGATCGGGGTTTTAGGCTGAGGCTTTCCCCAGAGTATTCTTCTGTGTTAATGTGTGATTGCTTTCTCATTCTCAGTTATATGTGTTCTAATTTATTTTGCTCATATTCGATTAAGCTTCCGCAAAGTTTGTTGTAGAAGTATATCTTATATTTTGCTTTAGTATATTGCATAATCTGTTGATCTATAGTGGGAAATTCTACATAGTTTAACTCTTATATAATGGAAAATTTTCCTTAACAATAAATGAAGGAAAACAATACTTTCTATTTAACTTCTCGATATTTTTTTTCATTTACTATACATTTTCATTTGGTATTATATGTCTTTTTAAGCAAAATATGAAGTTGTTAACACTTGGACTTGAACCCTAGTAAAGTATTCAAACGACATAATCATGTCCTCTAGTCTTGAAAACCTACAAGTTCCTTATAATGAATCATTGTATTTAGAGATGGATGACCTATTTTATCTTTTGATAGAATTTGAAATAATAGTTGAGCAAATTTAACATTCTTTATAGGTTTGTCATTGTTGTCTAACTGATTTGGATGCTTTGTGGGTTGTAACCTAGAGTATAATTCTGTTCTTATTTGAGCTTTAGCCACAACCAAAAGTTTTGTAAATTATTTGTCACAATGTTTGTCTTAGAAAATTGTCATTTACTAGTGAGACCTGTATATGGTAGCAAGAGTCACGATTCTTTAATGTCTTACTCTTTAAAATGGTGAGCAATGTCTCATTTGAGCTTTAGCCACAACAAAAAAGTTGATCCAGGTGGATATTGGTGGCCACCCGCCAATTCCACTTGGACACCCACCATTGTTTCTTTCAGTTTTTTTGTTTCATTAATTTTAGCATAATTTACTATTTTTAGCAGTTTTTCGGGTCCTAAACTTCCTGAGCCATTTTGAGGCCCTAAACGACGTTTTTTGGCAATCTTGTACCAACAATTTTTTCGTCTAAAATCGTCTTTTCCATTGTATTCCTTGGAAATATCTTTCCAACGGGGTATCATGCAAGTCAAACGAAGATAATATGACCAAGTCACGACCCCGGGAAGTTGGTTGTCCAACTAACCCCAACAGGGCCCATAAACTCTTGGTGTTACATCTCCTCGGGTTAGGGCTTTGGTTGTTTAGGGTTTTTTCTTATTGTTCAATAATAAAAATGCCCTTGATCCTCATTGTAACGCAGTTCAAAGGCATGTAGCCGCCACATCTCTTCTCAGAGATAAGCTACCATCGCCCGAGCTAGTCTTATTTCCATTCTGTTTGTAAGCATATTTTAGTATTTGATATTAATGAAATGAAGTGTTATTTCTACTGCATCTTTGTATTTATGTTTATATATATAATTTCTTGTGTTCATATTTAAATCCAGATCAGTGGTATCATAGCGGTATGCTCTTTCTCTGTTTTTCTTTGCATGTCCCCAATGATGTCAGGATATAAGGAGTCAGGGCTTGAACTAGTCGAACCTTTGCAAGAACAACCTCGTAAATCTCGATGGCGCCCCATGGCAGATGAAAAGAAAGACAAGGGGCATGAGATCCTATCAAAATATTTCTTGAAGAAGCTCTCGAGTGACAAAGGAATGCGATGATGGACAACTTTGCCCAGATCCTTCAGCAGCTACCCAAGGGCAACACATTTACTTCCGGTAGCTACTCTGGAAGCGCCACACCCTTTAAGGTATAATTTAACTTTGAAATTCCCATATTTGAGGGTCAGGTAGATGTAGACGCTGTAGATAAATGGTTAAATCTGCTAGAAGGATATTTTTCCGTTCATGATTTTTCCAGTCGGGAAAATATCACTTTTTCACTTCTCAAAGCAGCCCCCCATGTCAAGGACTGGTGGGAAACCTGCTGTGAGCATAAGGATGAAAGTAAAAACTCACTATTTTCAGCCGCACCCACTTGGAACTCGTTTTGGGATGCCATCAAGGAGCAATACCACTCTGTCGGGAGCTATGAGGATAAATGCATAAAGTGGACAACATTGCGACAGGGATGGGACCAAGATGTGCCAGAGTTTATCAATGTTTTTCATACCCTTCACACGAAGTTGGGTATCAAGGATTCTAAGAATAATTTGGTTCTCCAGTACTGCGACTACCTGCATAGGTACATATAGGATGAGGTGGAACTCCTGGACATCTCCTCGCTTGGCACGACATACCGATATGCCATCAAGATCGAGAAAAATTTTAAACAGAAGAAGCAAGACTTTGGATCTGCGAATACAAAGCAAGGGAAAGGTGCCCCCAAAACATAGAACAAAGGACAAAGCCAAGGTGGGGTGGCCCAGGACAACCCGCCAAAGCTATAAGTAAAGAACAACACCACAAAGTTGAAGGACATGGGAAAGTGGTGTGAGTTCCATAAGAGCTCCACTCACAACACAAGTGAGTGTTGGGCCAAGCAATCCTTGGTGGCTGAGCTAAAGGCCTTGGAATCAGATGCATGTTATGACTCTGAGTCAAAACCCGACAAGGGGAATGAAAAAGGGAAGCATATTATCGATGTGGAGCCCAACGCCACCGTTGCCACCATAAAGATCCATAAGGAGGAACCCGAAGATCCAGAGGAGGAGGATCACCTCTTCCACTCCAAGATGTGGGTAAAGGGTTCCCTGCTACAGTTCATTGTCGATAGCGGGAGCCAAAAGGACCTCATCTCGGTAGAGGTCGCGAAGCAAGTAGGCTTACCAACCACAACACATCCACAACCATACACCATCGGGTGGATTCTAGGGTTTCGCTGCTCCAAATAGGTCATCGTGGAATTTTCGGTATAAATTGTTTTTCTGCAACGTTTCAAAAGAGAAAAAAAAGCCCATTTGAGACAAATCACACTTAACCTTAGTTTCGAATTTCAGAGCTTTTCGCGCTATATTTGCGGAGATATGATCTGAGTAAGTTGGTATTTTTTGCAGACTCCTAAATTACATTCCAAAAAGGTGACCTTGGGAAAATCATCATAACTTTTGTTTTGAGCATCAGATTGCAATTTCATAAGAAGTTATAGAAAGAGGATGGAGTGTTGTTTCCTGTGTATATTTTTTAGACCTGAAGGTCAAAACAGTGACACGTGGCACCTCATACAAGTTTGCTCTTCTGAAAAGGTATATAATCAGGTCATCTTGGGAGATTTGGCATAACTCTTCCTTGGAGAATCCAATTTGGATCAGAATGGTGGCATTGGAAAGAGGACACAGAGGGCAAATGGAGGTCACAATCTTAGAACTGGAAGAACCAAAATTACAGAGTTATAGTCATTTCAAGATCAAGCTCCTAAAATTAAGAAAAGGCGATATGAGGAAGTTTGATGGCAAGGATCCGATAAATTGGATACTTCAGATGGAGCAATATTTTAATCTACATGGTGTACCACTATTACAAAAGCTATGTATTGCATCTTCATATTTAGAACCAGATCAATTTTTATGGTATAAAGGGCTTTGTTCTCGTAAACAACTTGTTACGTGGTCAATTTTCACGGAGGAAATGATAGCACATTATGAGGATACAAAGAGCAACACCTTCTTTAGAGCAACACCACAACAATTGGAAAGAGTAAAAGAGCTTTGTTACATAGTGGAAAGTAAAATTATGGCAAAAAGGAAGTCTACCCCTCACAACTATAATAATGGAAGTGTTGTTTCTCCTAGCCTTCCACAACCTACAAGGGTTACACCACAACAATTGGAAGAGAAAAGAGAAAAAGGGCTTTGTTACAATTGTGATAGCAAATGCACTAAAGGTCATAAGTGTGCTAAGAAGAAATTATTTTACATAGATTATGAAGAGGAGGAAGAAAAGGATCAAGAAACATCAAAAGAAGAGTATATACACTAGGAACCAACCCCAGAGAAAGAAGAAATGAATCCGACCATATCTTGTAAAGCATTGGCAAGAATTACCACTTCTCAAACTCTCAAGATAGAAGGACATATCAAGAAGAAAAAGGTTCAAGAAGTGAAAGATCACATCAAGAAAGAAGAAATGAATCCAACCATATCTTGTAATGCATTGGCTGGAATTACCACTCCTCAAATTATCAAGATAGAAGGACATATCAAGAAGAAAAATGTTCAAGAAGTGAAAGATCACATCGAGCATCAAGAAATGAATCCGACCATATCTTGTAAAGCATTGGAAGAAATTACCACTCCTCAAACTCTCAAGATAGAAGGACATATCAAGAAGAAAAAGGTTCAAGCAGTGAAAGATCACATCAAGCATCAACAACAAGTTCTCCAACTTTTAAAGGATAATGCCACTTTGGTGCAAAATTGAATGAAACAACAGGTAGATCAACATTGTAGTGAAAAATGTTTTGATGTAGGTGATTGGGTATTTTTACTGCTACATCTCAAGCAAGCTATTTATGAGAAGGAAATGTTGGAAATTTTGGCATTTTGGCACAGGTGTGGCGCTACGGTACAGGTGTTGTCCTTGATGGCAACTCTCTTTGATGACAGATCTCAGTCCAGACTACAAGAATGAAGAGAAATTTCATATACATAGGTTCATTAAGCCCAAGTTGCGTATACACGCTGGTACGCTATATACTAAGTCGCGGATACGTAGGCTCGCTATATACGAAGTCGTGTATACACGCAGTTTCATGAACAGAAAAGGGCGTACATGTCGAGAAGCTTTCCTTTGGTCCGTGGTAGTTAGTCCTCGGTACTTGAGCCTATGTTTTTGGACCAAGGTATCTCGACAGACGTGTTGATCCCTAGTTTTGAAGTTGATGGTATTGTGTTACTATGGTTTTGGACCGTGGTATTGTGAAGGGCCTAAGGCTATATAAGGAGAAGAAGATCATTAGGAAATTGCATTGAAAAAAGTCTTGAATATCTGATAAAGAAAGAGATCTAGTATGCAGGTTCTGGGTTGCTTGATCTAAGCTAAGGAGAGATCACATCGGTTGATGGAAGACTAGATCTAAGCATAGATCGGGATCAAATTGTTTGAAATGAACTATCGTTATATGGTTGATTATGCGTATTTTTAGATCTGCATACTGACGCAATGTTATGTTCTGAGTATGACTGATGTCTGGTACAACTGCAAGTTATGAGAAATTATTTTTAGATCTGTACGCAGGTTGTCTTTGGTAAAAGCGCGTGTATACGTGGGTTGGTTTCATTGAAGTAGCGTATATCTTTTGAAGCTTAATTTTTGGGGTTGCAGTTGGGTCTGACTGTTATTGCAGAGTTCTATAGTCTGCTCTGTGTTCTGGTGACTGGGTGTTGACAGGGTTTCAGTGGTTCAGTGATTCAAAGATTGATGATGCTAGTATTGGTTGTTTTGTGCTTCAATGATCGGTTATGAAAATTGGATGAATTGTGGTCTTCAGATTGTAATGTTGTGCTTCAGGAATATCCAGTCTGAAAATGTATGAAAAGTGGTACCTGAAGGAAAGAAGATTGTAGGCAAGCACCTACGTACTAGTATCTTAGCTAGTACAAGAGAAAAGGGTGTTGGAGCTCCCTTCCAGGAGAGTCTGGAAAACGAGAGAAGGTTGTAGCCTTCTGCAGGTTGTAGCCTGCGTACTGGTATAACGCTGCACCAGTACAAAAGATTGTAAACTGAAGTTTCTTATTAAAGAAAGATAGAGACGACTTGCAGCAGGTGGTTTTCACCCACATTGGGTTTCCACCTTATATCATGGTGTTCATGTGTGTGGCTTTTGTGTGATGATCTGTTCTGTTATACTGCACCTGTTTACTATTAATATGGTTAATAATGTCCTGATGCATTTACTGAAGATAAGCTAACTGAATCATAAGATTTTTGGTTATACGCTGGTTGCTTTAGACACAGTAGCGTGTACACGCTGGTTCACTTAACTGAAGTAGCGTATATGTTTCTGAGTATGAAATTGAAATTTTTTTATTGATCTGATAATACTGATTCACCCCCCCCCTCTCAGTATTATTTCCAACAATTGGTATCAGAGCAGGTCCTTCAGAGAAGCTTGATCGCTTGAAGGTAGATCGTTCATCATGAGCAACTACGAGAGAGAAGCATCAATCAGGCCACCGGTTTTTGATGGGACAAACTTCAATTATTGGAAGGTAAGAGTTACTGCCTATCTTCAATCTCTTGGTACAGAAGTTTGGGACATCGTAGAGACAGGCTACACTTTTCCTTCAGCTACTCCTACAGATTCAACCAAGAAAAAGAAATATGAAACAAATGCGAAAGCAGTCAGTACTCTATTGGGATGTATATCCCAATCGGAATTCATGAAGGTAATGCACTATAAATCCGCAAAAGAAATATGGGACAAAATTGTCACGAGCTATGAAGGAGACGAACAGGTAAAGCGTGCTAAACTTCAAACTCTTAGGATTAAGTATGAGACTCTCAGAATGTATAATGATGAAAGTGTGGCTAACTATTTCCTTAGGGTAGATGAGATTGTTAATTGCATGAAAAACTTGGGTGAAGAAATAAAAGAGGTTATTGTGGTTGAAAAGGTTCTAAGATCATTGTCCCCCAAATTTGAATCTAAAGTGTCTGCAATAGAAGAAAAGGAAAATCTACGAACTCTTACTATGTCTCAGCTTCACGGAATTCTAACTGCTTATGAAATGAGAAACGGAGGTCCATCAGACAGAAGAGAAGCTGCTTTCAAGGTTTCAGGCAAAGAAGATTATTATGAAGCAAGTCACGTGCCAGAAGATGAAGAAGAAGAATCAAATTTTGTCAGAAATCTTCAAAGGGGTTCTGGAAGGTTCAGAGGTAAGTTACCTTTTAAATGCTTTGCTTGTGGAAGAGTAGGTCATTATGCTGCCAAATGTCCTCACAAAGATAAGAATGACAAGGGAAAGAAACCTGTTAAATGGAACAAGAAACAGAATGAAAAGAAGAAAAGCTACTACACTCATGAAGATAGTGATGGTCTTTCAAATAGTGACGAAGATGAACAAGGTAATAGATATAAACTTTTAATGGCTTTTGAAGATGATGACTACATGGATGCTATAGATGTAGAAGGCTTTTGTGAAGAAATGAATAATCTCAAAGTTTGCTTAGAAGAGAAAAGTGCTATTATTGATTCTCTACAATGTCAACTGGCTGAAAAGGAAAAACATCTTGAAGAATCGGAATGTGAGATTGTTTGTCTTAGAAAGGAGATTGAGAAAACAAAAGCGATTAATCTTAAATTTGTTAAAGGATCTGAAACCTTGGATGAGATTATCAATGTGCAACGTTCTCCTCTGATCAAGACAGGTCTGGGTATAATAGAGAAACATCTCAAGCTTCAACCTCTAAAAGTTATCTTGATGCAGCAAGGAGGAGCGAGCAAAGGCCAAATAAAAGTCATCAGGTGAATCAGGGACAGTTTACCTCAAGAACAAATAAAGACTATCAAGAAATTCGGGGACAAGCTGCCTTAAGGACAAACAGAAGCTACAATCAGTCACAGGTAAAATCTTCCCAATTTGCCCCAAGAATGGATGTCAATAGAAGCTAGAATCGGTTGGATGATAGATCTGATTATCGCAGAAATTTCTTTAATGGCCAATGTTTTTCTTGCCATAACTTCGGTCACAAAGCAGCTCAATGTGTTGCCTACAAGACAATCATGACTAGAGAAGCTCAAAAGCAAAGAAGTATGACTGGAACCATGAAAAGGACTTATAACAACTTTTCGGTTCTTGAAAATGAAGTTGAATGTTCTATTTGTAATAAATTTGGTCATGAAGACTCTGAATGCAGGAGCAGGTTCTGGAAGACAACTCAGAAGGAACAAACCTCAAATGTCAGAATATGGAAAATAAATGAACCGCAACCAGAAAGATGTGGGATAGCCTTTTATACAGAAGGTCAAGAAAGTCTATGGTACATTGACAGCGGATGTTCGAAGCATATGACAGGGGACAAAGAAAAAGTTGAATCATATACCGCATTAGAAAAGGGAAAGAAAGTTTCTTTGGAAACGATATCTCTGCAGCCATAAAAGGAAAAGGCGTTGCTCCGTTGAAAGAGAAGGTCAAAGCTGGAAATTTTTTGTATGTTGATGGATTGAAGCATAATCTTCTGAGTGTCAGTCAGATGTGCGATCAAGGAATAGAGGTAATATTTAGATCAAATGGATGTTGTGTTCGTGATCTTGATATAGGTGAAACAGTGATCAAAGGAAGAAGGACTCCAAATAATCTATACATATTTGAAGAAAGACAACAACAATGCTATTTGAGCAAGGATGATGAACACTGGCTATGGCATCGGAGGTTGGGGCATCTAAGCTTTTCACAAATAAGGAAAGCATGCAAATGTTAGGCAGTTCATGATCTTCCAGATATCAAAATTCCAGACAACACCATATGAAAATCATGTCAGTTTGGAAAGCAAACCAGAACTAATTTTCCTGAGAAGGAAGAATCAGCTAGCATGCCTCTTGAGCTAGTACATACAGATACATGTGGTCCATTCAGAAAAAGAACACCTCGAGGAGAAGAATATTTGATATTATTCATTGACGATTTCTCCAGGTTTGTCTGGTTAGGACTTATGAAGCACAAAGATGAAGCATTCGAAAAATTCAAATCCTTCAAAGCCTTGGTTGAAAATGAATCAGGACACAAAATTAAGTGCCTCAGATCTGACAGAGGTGGGGAGTTTACCTCGAATGAATTTTTCGATTTCTGTGAAGAACATGGGATAAGAAGAGAATTCTCTACAGCTAGAACTCCTCAGAAAAATGGAGTTGTGGAAAGAATGAACAGAACAGTCCAACAAATGGCTCGTGCTATGCTTGATGAATCAGGTACTCCCGCAACTTTCTGGGGTGAAGCTACACATGCTGCGGTTATTATTCTCAACAAAACAAATGTCCGAGTAAACAGCACTCAAACCCCTCATGAGCTCTGGTGTGGTGAGACTCCTTCGGTGAAGCACTTCAAAATCTTTGGGAGCAAATGTTATATTAAGAATACTGATGAGCAACTTGGCAAACTTGAACCAAGAGCAGATGAAGGCATTCTTCTTGGTTATTCTCCACATAGCAAAGCATACAAGTGCTACAATAAAAGACTTGGCAGAATTGTTGACAGCATTGATGTTGTGGTTGATGAGAAGGGATACATTCCTAGGCAAGTTCATCATGAAGACATCGAAGAAGATGAAGGCTACCCTCAAAGACAGAATGATGAAGAAGAAGAACCTCAAGAAGAACCAGAGGAGCAGACAAGAATAGAAGAGAAGACTCCATCCATATATGTTCAGAAGAATCATCCAGAATCTCAGATTGTGGGGCAGAAAGAAGCAGGAGTACAAACAAGAAGAACAATTGCAGAAGCTTCAAGCTATTTGGCATTACTCTCTTCCACTGAACCACAAAATATGAAAGAAGCATGCAAAGATGAATGTTGGGTCAAAGCAATGGATGAAGAACTTGAGCAGATCGAAAAGAACAACACTTGGGAATTGGTTCCTAGACCAAAAGATAAGAATGTCATAGGGACAAAATGGGTCTTCAAAAATAAATTGAATGAAAATGGAGAAGTAATTAGAAACAAGGCCATACTTGTTTGTAAAGGGTATGCGCAGCAAGAAGGAATAGATTTTGAAGAGACCTTTGCTCCTGTTGCAAGACTTGAGGCCATCTGAATGTTCCTTTCTCTCTCAAGCTTTCAAAACTTCAAGGTATTTCAAATGGATGTGAAATCAGCGTTTCTGAATGGAGACTTAGAAGAAGAAGTATATATTGAGCAGCCAGATGGTTTCATTCTTGGGAATGATCCAAACCTTGTATGCAGATTGAAAAAGGCTCTCTATGGTCTCAAACAAGCTCCAAGGGCTTGGTACTATCGTTTGGACAAATATCTTCACCAACAAGGTTTTTCAAAAGGATCAGCAGATAGCAATCTCTATATAAAAGTTGAAAATAACAAATTGCTAATACTTGTTGTGTATGTAGATGATATTATCTTTGGCAGCAATGAAGAGGCTACGAGTCAAAACTTTGCCTTGGTTATGCAGAAAGAATTCGAAATGTCATTACTTGGAGAATTGACATACTTTCTTGGATTGCAAATCCAACAAAATGAAGGAGGTATTTTCTTGTCTCAAACCAAGTACCTCAAGCAGATCTTGAAGAAGTATGGCATGGAAGATTCAAAGCCAGTATGTACCCCCATGGTTACAGGATGAAGCCTCAGTGCAAATGATGAATCAGCAGCAGTTCATCAACCAACTTATAGATCCATGATTGGAAGTTTGCTTTATTTGACAGGTACCCGACCAGATATTATGCATGCAGTAGGAATTGTTGGAAGATTTCAAGCCAACCCAAAGGAAACTCATCTTCAGGCAGTCAAAAGAATCTTCAAGTATCTTCAAGGGACTCAAAACTATGGCTTATGGTATCCTAGAGATACAAATCTCACTCTTCATGCTTACACAGATGCAGATTGGGCCGGAAGTGTGGATGATAGGAAAAGCACAAGTGGTGGTGTATTCTTCATGGGTTCCAGATTAGTATCTTGGTTCAGCAAGAAACAGAGTTCGATTGCTTTATCTACAGCTGAAGCAGAATATGTGGCTGCGGCATCTTGTTGCACACAACTTCTTTGGATGATGCAGACCTTGCAGGATTTTCAAATCACTTGCACTCCACCTGTCTCTATCTTATGTGATAATACAAGTGAAATCAACATTTCAAAGAATCCAGTCATGCATTCAAAGACCAAGCACATACCAATCAAGTATCACTTCCTCCGGGAACAAGTGCTTGAACAAAAGGTCAAGTTGGAGTATGTTTCTTCTAAAGAACAAGTTGCTGATATTCTCACAAAACCACTGCCCAGAGAGACTTTTGAATATCTCAGACAAAAGCTGGGAGTAGTTGATGCTTCATCCTGCTGTTGAAGCTTGTCTGTTCTAAAGAAAAGTTGGTGTACACGTGTTGTATAAGGGATATCCGCGTACATACGCTGATTTATGTAGGTGAAGTCACGTATATGGAGTTCTGAACAGCAAGGGCAGACTCTGGTTGGGGAAGGTCTGAGATGGGTATGCCAGAGTCCTTCAGGCACAGTTTCAGGAGGTGTAGCAGGCACAGTTTCAGGGGGAGCAGCTTAAAGTCTAATAAAGCATTGTTGGCATTTAGATGCTTTTGGTTCTAGTTCACAACTGTTGTTGGTTTCAGGAGAAGGAGCACAGAAGGAAATCTTGGTTGCTGATCTAAAAGATGATTATTAGATGCTGCTGGTGACTTTCATAAGTCTTGGTCTAGATTTTTCGTCTCTATGTCATGTATCTCTTTTGTGATATCTCTTTTATGGTTTCAAGGTCATGTAACGGCCTATTTTGGTTTCCCCACTATGCCTGGGATGAATGATGTAATGTAATTGGTTGTTATATGTAAATTTCTGATGTATCCCCTCTTGGTTGGGAGTATGGATGTATGTATTGAGTCTTTTGGTGATAGGAAGGTCCTTTATGATGTATAAGTCTTGGTTCTTTTTGAAGAACATCTTTTGCAGATCTTGCCTACAGTCAGGGGGAGCATGTTCAACACAGCAGAGCAGAGATATCAACATGTACTCAGGGGGAGCACAGCCCTTTGCCCTTGATGACAAAGGGGGAGAATGATTCTAAGGAGCTTGGGGTTGCCATCAAGTCCAAAGGGGGAGATTGTTGGCATTTTGGCACAGGTGTGGCGCTACGGTACAGGTGTTGTCCTTGATGGCAACTCTCTTTGATGACAGATCTCAGTCCATACTACAAGAATGAAGAGAAATTTCATATATGCAGGTTCATTAAGCCCAAGTTGCGTATACACGCTGGTACGCTATATACTAGGTCGCGGATACGCAGGCTCGCTATATACGAAGTCGCGTATACACGCAGTTTCATGAACAGAAAAGGGCGTACATGTCGAGAAGCTTTCCTTTGGTCCGTGGTAGTTAGTCCTCGGTACTTGAGCCTATGTTTTTGGACCAAGGTATCTCGACAGACGTGTTGATCCCTAGTTTTGAAGTTGATGGTATTGTGTTACTATGGTTTTGGACCGTGGTATTGTGAAGGGCCTAAGGCTATATAAGGAGAAGAAGATCATAGGAAATTGCATTGAAAAAAGTCTTGAATATCTGATAAAGAAAGAGATCTAGTATGCAGGTTCTGGGTTGCTTGATCTAAGCTAAGGAGAGATCACACCGGTTGATGGAAGACTAGATCTAAGCATAGATCGGGATCAAATTGTTTGAAATGAACTATCGTTATATGGTTGATTATGCGTATTTTTAGATCTGCATACTGACGCAATGTTATGTTCTGAGTATGACTGATGTTTGGTACAGCTGCAAGTTATGAGAAATTATTTTTAGATCTGTACGCAGGTTGTCTTTGGTAAAAGCGCGTGTATACGCAGGTTGGTTTCATTGAAGTAGCGTATATCTTTTGAAGCTTAATTTTTGGGGTTGCAGTTGGGTCTGACTGTTATTGCAGAGTTCTGTAGTCTGCTCTGTGTTCTGGTGACTGGGTGTTGACAGGGTTTCAGTGGTTCAGTGATTCAAAGATTGATGATGCTAGTATTGGTTGTTTTGTGCTTCAATGACCGGTTATGAAAATTGGATGAATTGTGGTCTTCAGATTGTAATGTTGTGCTTCAGGAATATCTAGTCTGAAAATGTATGAAAAGTGGTACCTGAAGGAAAGAAGATTGTAGGCCAGCACCTACGTACTAGTATCTTAGCTAGTACAAGAGCAAAGGGGGTTGGAGTTCCCTTCCAGGAGAGTCTGGAAAACGAGAGAAGGTTGTAGCCTTCTGCAGGTTGTAGCCTGCGTACTGGTATAAGGCTGCACCAGTAAAAAATATTGTAAACTGAAGTTTCTTATTAAAGAAAGATAGAGACGACTTGCAGCAGGTGGTTTTCACCCACATTGGGTTTCCACCTTATATCATGGTGTTCATGTGTGTGGCTTTTGTGTGATGATTTGTTCTATTATACTGCACCTGTTTACTATTAATATGGTTAATAATGTCCTGATGCATTTACTGAAGATAAGCTAACTGAATCATAAGATTTTTGGTTATACGCTGGTTGCTTTAGACACAGTAGCGTGTACACGCTGGTTCATTTAACTGAAGTAGCGTATATCTTTCTGAGTATGAAATTGAAAAAGTTTTATTGATCTGATAATACTGATTCACCCCCCCCCCCTCTCAGTATTATTTCCAACAGGAAATACTACACACACTTAAGAAATGGCGACCTTACTGTTGTTGGGAAAAGTATCCAATTCGGAATGCCCCTATCCCACTCTAAGGTGTGATAGTGCCTTAGCAACAAACAAGGAAAACTATCTGAGTGTTCTTCTTTATGAGATGTAAATAGAGAAAGAAGGATGTAACTAACCGGCGTCTTCCGCTAGTTTGTCGATCCAATCACTCTCTCTTTTGTTCGCTTCCCGCTGCCTGCTCTTTCGCTGGTCCAGCTTCACCCAGTTCCTACAAGATCACAAGAGAGGAAAACTAGACAAAAGACATAGATTCACATTCATAACTAGTTTAGGATCAGATATAAACTAAATATGCAAATATAACAAAACATCATTGATATACAAGCATATAGGAGAAACTCAAATAGCTTTATTGATATGATAATAAAGTTCAAGAGGAGATACAACCAAGTGAGTCCCGATCCAGCATCTACCTCCCAGCAAAGGAATCCCTTCCTCTTCTCTAACAAAGCATAAATCACCCAATGTACTAATCTCAATCTAAAACCAACAGCAATTCTCTGCAAAGTACAAAATTCCAGCCTCCTGAACCTCTGGGTGAGAGATCCATATATAGATGTAAGCAGAGAGGATGAGTCAGCTTATGTTTTGACATGTGGCTTCTCTCTGTCAGTTCTTGCTTCCACTTGGAGGTTGAGAGCCTCTTACTCATCACTAGTCGAATTCATTGAGGCAAGTGTCATTGGAGAAGATTCTGGAAGCTTCCAGGGTCTTTCCACCTCGTTGAATGAGCTTGCCATTTGTCATTTCCCGCTCAGCGCACCCTGGTAGTGCTTCCACCTGCGTTGCAGTGCACCTAGCCAGTGTAGCCTCTGCATTTCAACGTAGGCAGCTAGTGGAGCCTCTGAATTGATCCTGAATTGACTGTTTCTGAGTGGTTTTTGGTGGAGAACTTCTGGGAGAAGCTATCATTGGTTGACCTTGTTCCTTTAGGGGCAGGAACAACTCTTTTAGGGACTTTGGATCCCTTGGATTACGGACATTTCATGCTTAATGCTGTAAGGCACAAAAATTTCTATAACAGTTGCCCCCTAAAGTATGAGGCTGTTTATCGGGTGAAATGCTTTATTAGGAGGATCCGAAGTTCTTCCAATGCTGGGAGGAGACCTGTAATAAGATACAATACAATACATTATTTTTCATACTGCTTTTATGATCTAGCTGAGGCGGGCATTCCCATGCTCAGCTTTATAAATTCATTTTTCTGTACATAGAACAGACAATCGTCTGATGTTAGACTGATGATTTTTATGAAACCATCATCCTTTTGGTAGGATGATTATCTGTGCTGCAATGCTATACATATCAATGTCTTTATTTTCCTGAATATATATCGCAGCCCGGATGGATGAAACTAGATCCGGGGTCTTCAATCTCGTTCGATCTTCACTCTAAGTACAAGTCGATCCATGTGAGAAATGTTCTGAAGTCGAACATGGAAAGACATCGCTTGATTACCAGCCAATGATATAAACTGTTAACAAGCACGAGAGGAATCACCGATAATGATAATGACCCTAAAGGTACTGCAGTACAATTCACGTGGTGTGAATAAAGGACTTGGCGTCGAACACCACGCAAAATCTTTCGGTCGAAGGTCATTGATGTATACCTGTCGCCGGAAGTGAGAAACTTGCCATTGAGGCATGCAAGCTTCAAAGTACTGAAGGGGGTGTTCCTAGATCAACTTCTTGGATAATGAGCTGATGTCGACAAGAAGTGATCCGTCAAAGGAGGGCCTTAATGTATCCCACATCAGTGACACGGAATGGAGCAAATGATTTTAATGGAGGTGAAAACGATCTGATGATATATGGTTCAGGGTGGCGGTCATGAAAGGATGAAGGATAATGTATGGTAGTGGATGGGACACGGTTGACTTCTCTGGATGACTTCTCTTGAACATATCGGCAACACTTGTGTGATGGATTGGTAGCATTTACCCCAAAGGTGGATGGTATGGCGAGACCATGGCGATGTGACTGGTGAATGAAACAACCCAACCCGACTCAGGCACGGAGTGGAAGTGTCATGTTCAAGAGCGACTTGCTACCAATAAAAGTTCTTTGAGTTTCTTCCCAATTTTCCCCAGTCATTTCTGACCAGTACCTCTTTATTTTTGTCAAGCTTGAGGAGGATAACATATGCTTGTTCTATAATTTTCCCTTCAGGCAAACCCATCGCTATGTTTTAACGAGCCTAGCGATAGTGAAACTCGTTCTCGTCTAAAGACAAGTTTGTCGCCATTAATGTTTTTTAACGAGTTTAACGACAAAGATAACTCGGTCCCTTTTCATTTTTAGAGAGTCTAAAAAGGTACGTAAAGATAACTCCAAAGTTCCTTTTTTGACATCTAATCCCTTAAGTCCGAAAAAGTATAAAACAATACAGAAGGGATGGATTTTCGATAGTTTTAACGAGCCGAACAAAACAAGCGCTCGATCTTTTTGTGCAATAATCCCTCAGGTCCAAAAAGATTAAAATCTAGAGGAGGGATAGCACTTCTGGTCGCTTTAACGAGCTGGAAGGCCAAAACTCGGCAATCTTTTCATATTTTACGAGTCAGATGAAAAGAGCTTAAAGAAGACTTGTCTTTTGAGGAACGAGTGATAAAACAGGTAGCAGCTGATTCCAGGTAAGGGTTGGAATTTTCCAATCACGGCAGTGTCACAAGGATGGCTAGTGCAATCACTCTTCGCAGCTATTCCTCAAAATGGGTAAACAATCAAATGGAGGTGAATGATCGGCTAATGGAAAAGTGGAGGTGATGGTGCAAACACGACCAAGGCTTTAATGGCTGATAAATTTGCATTCATGGTGGTTATTTACCGGAGGATAGTTCATTTTTTAACGAGCTTAAACGCAGATTGAAACACTTGCTCGATCTTATGTTTATTTTTTAACGAGCATGAACTATGTGCTAAAACTGCTCGATTAATCCAGTCATATGATAAGAATGTCTCATTTAAGATTCCATTTTTTATGGAGCTTGCGCCTTACAAAGCTTTGCTCCGGATTTTTTTCTTTATGTAAGTTAGGAAACGACTAACCCAAAAAACAGATAAATAATCGCTCTTTGCTTGCACTCCAAAAGGTTTGCATGCCCCCAGGTATAAAGTATGATTTCAAGGTTACCCCTACTTCATTTTCCGCCAAAACATTTGTTTTATTGAGAGAGGCCTACCTCTTTCAGGTTACCCAAAGATTGTTCCGTTAATCTTTCAAACAAAACACTTCTTTGGCGATGTCCACCAAGATGAACAAAGGTGAATGATGATGCCCGCCCTTTCACATAACTTTGACAAAAGAATTTTATTCTAGAACAACCCCTCTTCCAATCACGGACGGGGTATGGACTAGTCATATTCTCCCGCGGAAACCTACCCTATACCCAAAGTTTTCCTGGCGAAGCAGACCAGGATGCATGCCCCCTGGGTTCCAGTCATATCCTTCCAAATCACTCGTGCTCATCAGGAGGACGAACCGTGGGTTGAGACATTTCTTGCGTGAAGAGACCATTTAGGGATGGTATATGACTATTTGCGATGCGTGATCCGGGAAATGAAAGCTGGTCCACGAGCTTGACCACTCTTCCTTCGTGCGGAAAACACATTACTCTAAAGAGTGAGGAGACGATGGCTCCCATGCAATATATATAGTCTCGTCCAAGGAGTAGGTTATAATCCAAGGGTCCTTGAATGACCATCACGTTCATCTGAACGGTCTTCCCTTTCAATGTGATAGGCACATTGGGGAGGATCCCTAAAGGTCGACTGGTTCCTTTATCGAAGCCTGTTAGATTTCTCATTTCAGGCAAAAAGCGTTGGCGAACCAAGCGCTTTCCAAGCAATAGAGGAAAGGATACTCACAGATGCCCCCTCATCAATGATGGCGCCAGCCATTACCATTTTGTATATTTGAACGATAATTCGGAATGGTATGCTTGCTGGCGATCGGGGTCTGCCTAGTTGGTTCCAGTCGAAGGATACAACTAGGTTGCTTGGTGGTGGGACCGAGTAGACGGCCGGATATCGCTCCGACGAAATTCCTTCCTGTGATAAAGGAATGGGTGCATTGCCCCCGTGTTCGTCAGAGTCTGTGTTGATGAAAAGAATCTGGATGGTGTCATCCTTATCCTCTTCAGTGACTGTATCATTCGAAGATAAATCCTCTGAAGGCAAGACCGGGTCAACTGCCGCCTCGACCTTTTGACTTTTGTCTGGTATGGATTCAGTCAGTTTATCCTCAATGATAGACGCTTCAGCTGACCACTTGAGTGGGCCAGCTAGATTTTCAACTAACGAAGGACTTGGCAAGAGTTTTTTATATCCAGGAGGAAGTCGTAACGGTGAAACCAGGCGATCTTCCAAGACTCTTTTAGCCTCGTCTAAGAAGGGACAACGGTGGAGGGCATGGTTGCCTTCACACAGTCTACAGGGAGGTCTAGCCCTCCCTTTTTGTCCAGGGACTTCACTTTCGCTAGTTGACGGTGTACTTTCAACATGGCTATCAGAGGTTGATGACACCGGATTGTGCAAACGGGGAGACCAGTCCTTTAGTATCTGAGGGATACAAGGACAATCTCTGTGAAAGTGGTCTCCCTTGCAGATGACACATGGCGATTTAGGCCTGGTCAGTGCTGTGTGTGGATTTTCATCAGACGACACTTGTTTTCCCTTATTTGCCTTTGGCTCCTTCTTCTTTTTCTCTTTCTTCCTCTTTTCCTTTTTCTCCTTAGGAACTTGGTTTTTAGTTTTACCAGTTCCGTCACGCGAAGAGGAAGGAAGAGAGGAAGAATTATAGGAAGTAGAAGGTTGGTGGGAAATTCTAGACTCGTCTAATTGTTGATTCAACTGTTCAGGAATAGTGGTGTTCTTAATGACATTGGTTGAGAAGAGCCAGACCGGCAGGCCAATTGTCAGTCCTGGAAGCGACAATGTGGCCATATGGGGCACACCAACATCTCCCCAAGAGGAGAAGGGACTAGGATTTCCACCAAGGGGAATTCCTTGGTTGGTGGGCTCCATTTTCTCAACCTAAAGATCAACGCAGGAAAAAGGGGTGATTTTTCCGTTTAAAATAAATTTTAACGACGCTTATACACAACTTGCTTTTTCAATTTTAAAGAGTCGAGAAAAAGCTAAAGATGACTCTAGTCTCCTTTGATTTTTAATGAGCCTGAAGTGACAAGTGCTCAGATGGACCTTTTCCGTTAAGGAGTCTGAAAAGGAACGAAAGGGACTGCTCTGGAGTTCTAGGTAGAGGGTGTGCCAAACTTTTCGCAAAACCGTAGAATACTTTTTAGGGTACGGGCGGTCAATCTTCTCGAATGCTGTGTTCAGTAGGGCGGCCGACACGGCTTCCTATGGATAAAGGTTTTATTCCTATAGGGGTCTCCCAATATATACTCGATGGTACGTGGGAGCACAATCCGTACTGGCACTTATCGTCTCTCAGGAGGAATCACCCAACCATCAGTGAGGCGACCAGTGACCAGGTTTTACGACGCCGGAACACGTCTCTAGCCTAGACCTATATGTTGTGCGTTAAGTTACAAAGCGTTGTTAAGTTCATTCAATTTATTTTAGGTTGATCTTTCTTAGAAGTTTGCCGTTTTGGATCACCACGAGATGTATGATACAATTCCTAAATGCAGTCTAAAGATGATAAGCAAGATTTTATATCTTTTCAACAATGAAACCCCTAGCTACAAGGGGAAAAGAAAGACACCATCTTTTCTCAAAGAGCATAGAGCACACAGTAATGCACTTTTCCCTAAATCAACATACAAACTGTCAAAATGCAAATGCACATATGCATGTATTTTTTTTCACTTTCTTAATATTGATGCCTAAAAAGAAAGCTGTTGTACAAATTTGAATTCGATTTCAAGTGAAAAACACAAACAAGTTCCTTTTTCGAAATCGAAAAGACGATTACGACACTTTATGATTTACTTGTTTCGACACTAGAAATGAATAAATTCAAACCAAAAGACAAAAGTAAAAGCTAAATCAACTGTGAACAACAAAAAAACTCACTCCTAAGATCAAAACGACACTTACGATAGGTCTAGATCTAAGGGCGACAGTGTGACTAGTTTACTTTTGTAATGGGAAACTGTAAATGATGTAACAAATACACAAAGAACAAATACAGTTTCTTTATACAACTGAGGCAGAATTGAGGCAAAGAAAAGGGGTTTCAGATAGGTACACTGACTGATAACAGGCTGCAAAAAACAGAGATAAAACTGAGCAAAAGGAAGCAGGGAACCACAGCTGCACAAGGCAAAGACTGATCAGCGCACCCTCAACACAGAGAAACTGAACTTCAGCGTAGGTAGCCTTCACGGGACCTGCGTTGAAATGCAGAACCTCTTCACAGAGTCTGCGCTGAAGCAGAAACGAGAGTTGTTTCTGGGTTTTGGGTTACGGTTTGCAGTTTAATCTACGGTTTTTGGCCGAATAAAAGCTATCAATTAGGTACAATTAGAGGGATGATTTATAGGAGGACTAAGATCTATCACAAAGGGTTGTTAGAGCACTTGTGGATCAGCTGTTCAGATCATAAACAGGCCCAGCGAATGGACTAGAGTAGCAGATCTCTACTTTGCATTTGAAAATGGCAAATGCAGTTCGATTCGGCACTCTTGAGTTTATGAGATGAACAACAATAGAAACACAAGTAAACTAACAAGATACTTTCCCCAGCGGAGTCGCCAATTTGTTGTTGGGAAAAGTATCCAATTCGGAATGCCCCTATCCCACTCTAAGGTGTGATAGTGCCTTAGCAACAAACAAGGAAAACTATCTGAGTGTTCTTCTTTATGAGATGTAAATAGAGAAAGAAGGATGTAACTAACCGGTGTCTTCTGCTAGTTTGTCGATCCAATCACTCTCTCTTTTGTTCGCTTCCCGCTGCCTGCTCTTTCGCTGGTCCAGCTTCACCCA
Source organism: Pinus tabuliformis (assembly GCA_031772625.1). Taxonomy (NCBI): domain Eukaryota; kingdom Viridiplantae; phylum Streptophyta; class Pinopsida; order Pinales; family Pinaceae; genus Pinus; species Pinus tabuliformis. The sequence continues at coordinate 480,119,375 of CM062818.1, read as the reverse complement.
GTTCCTGCAAGATCACAAGAGAGGAAAACTAGACAAAAGACATAGATTCACATTCATAACTAGTTTAGGATTAGATATAAACTAAATATGCAAATATAACAAAACATCATTGATATACAAGCATATAGGAGAAACTCAAATAGCTTTATTGATATGATAATAAAGTTCAAGAGGAGATACAACCAAGTGAGTCCCGATCCAGCATCTACCTCCCAGCAAAGGAATCCCTTCCTCTCCTCCAACAAAGCATAAATCACCCAATGTACTAATCTCAATCTCAAACCAACAACAATTCTCTGCAAAGTACAAAATTCCAGCCTCCTGAACCTCTGGGTGAGAGATCCATATATAGATGTAAGCAGAGAGGATGAGTCAGCGTATGTTTTGACTTGTGGCTTCTCTCTGTCAGTTCTTGCTTCCACTTGGAGGTTGAGAGCCTCTTACTCATCACTAGTCGAATTCATTGAGGCAAGTGTCATTGGAGAAGATTCTGGAAGCTTCTAGGGTCTTTCCACATCGTTGAATGAGCTTTCCATTTGTCATTTCCCGCTCAGCACACCCTGGTAGTGCTTCCACCTGCGTTGCAGTGCACCTAGCCAGTGTAGCCTCTGCATTTCAACGTAGGCAGCTAGTGGAGCCTCTGAATTGATCCTGAATTGACTGTTTCTGAGTGGTTTTTGGTGGAGAACTTCTGGGAGAAGCTGTCATTGGTTGACCTTGTTCCTTTAGGGGCAGGAACAACTCTTTTAGGGACTTTGGACCCTTGGATTACGGACATTTCATGCTCAATGCTGTAAGGCACAAAAATGTCTATAACACTTACCGAATGGGAAGACACTTCAAGGTAAAAATGGATCATGATAGTCTTAAATACTTTTTAGAACAAATATTATCTATAGAAGAACAGAAAAAATGGGTCACAAATATATTGGGTTATGAGTTTGACATCATCTATAGAAAAGGGAAGCAAAATTTTGTTGCAGATGCACTCTCAAGAAAGGATGAGGATGTGGAAGCATTGTTTTGTGCTATTTCTATTATCCAACCAGATTGGATAAACGAAGCAAGGGATGAATGGAAGAAGGACGAAGAAGTGTGGCCACTCATTCAAAAGTTGTAGAAGATCCCAATTCAAACAATATTGCCAGAACTTGAAGAGGAAGGAAAAATCATATTAGAACCTGGAGTAGTCACAGAAACAAGAACCCGACAGCTACGAAATCGATCAATTTCAGAGTATCTCATCAAGTGGAAGAACTTACCTGTTGAATATTCCACATGGGAGGACAAGAATATTCTACAGAAGCATCAAGAACTACTCAAGCGTTGAGGACAACACTTTTTGAAGGAGAGAGGCATGTTAGGCCCCTATACTACTAGTGTAACCCCTTATTGTTATTAGTACATCCCCCTTATTATATTGTTGTACCCATGTAGTCCCCATAGTGTTACTATTGTGCCCCATAGAAGCCCACTATTGTTATTATTGTGCCCTTACATTATTATTGTTATGTCGGCTCTGATTATATTATGACTCCTTAGACTCCTATATATAGAAAGGAGGTCTTGTCATTTGTATCATCAAAGAATCATTCATTTGTGTAATGTAAAGGAGGTTCCCCCTCGAAGAGGCTGCATTCTAAGGTGTTGATCTATCTTTTCTATCTTTTTGTTAGCTGGTTTCATAACAGCCTTCCATACAACATCAAGCCCTTCACGGATGAGGTATTATGTGATGTTGCTCCCCTTGATGTTTGTGATGTATTATTATGCCAACCATACTTATGGAAGAAACATGTTATGTATGAGTCAAGGCCTCGTGTTTTTATTGTTACTTTTGGAAATAATTTGTACAGGATACCGAAGGTAGCACCGCATACTGCCATATCTTTGGTTACTGCAAAACAATGTAGTAAGATAATTTCCAAAACTAGGAAATTTGTTTTCCAGATGATACACCCTCAGGGAAAGAAGAATATGATGGCCACGACCTCCAGACAGGGCCCCTCCACATGACAAAAACAGATGGACAAGGTCGTGGAGGAGTACAAGGACATATTCACCTTCCCCACAAGGGTGCCTCTACGCTGTTAGGTCAAGCACTCCTTCGATTTGACCCTGGGTGTGCCGCTTCCCGATGGACCAATCTATCAGTGCTCAGTTTTGGAGAATGACAAAATCAAGAGGTAGATTCAGGAGCTGCTGCAGAAAGGTCACATCTGTCTGAGTTCATTTCCCTGTGCGTGCCTGATTGTGTTGGCACAGAAGAAGGATGGGACTTAGAGAGTCTGTGTTGACTATCAGGCGCTGAACAAGATCACTGTCTGGAATAGGTACCTGATCCCATGGATTGATGACATTCTGGACCAACTGAAGGGGGGAAATATTTCAGCAAGATCAACTTGAAATCAGGATATCTCCAGGTACCAATCGAACCCTTCGATGTGTGGAAGACTACCTTCAAAGCCAAGGAGGGCCTTTTCGAATGGTTGGTTATGCCTTTCGGGTTGATGAATGCTTTTGCAACCTTCATGAGGTTGATGGATGACATATTGCAGCCATTCACCAACTCATTTGTAGTGGTATACTTGGATGACATCTCGATATTCAGCCAGATTTGGGAAGAGCACCTCGCGATAGGTTCTCCAAACACTGTGGCAACACAAGCTATGTGCCAATTTGGAGAAATGCACTTTTGGCATGACCCTGGTTCAATATCTGGGATACATTATTGATATAAGCGGGTTGCATGTGGATCCAACCAAGATCCAAGTCATTCGGGATTGGCTAGCTCCAGCCACTCTGACAGAGCTCCACAACTTTCTGGGTCTTGCCAATTTCTACTGCGGGTTCATGTTGAGATTCTCTCATATCACTTGGCCCTTGAGTCAAGTCACAAAGGGAGGAGTGAAATAAAAATTCTTTTGGTATGAATCTCAACATAAGGCATTCACAAAGTTGAAGCATCGCCTCTGCTCTGCACCAGTGCTCACATTACCATACTTTCAAAAGCCATTTGTGATCGAGATAGATGCCTCTGACTATGCTATTGGGGCAGTCCTTACTCGACAGGGGCATCCAGTGGCATATCACAGCGAGACACTTTCAAACAGTTTAGAAGTATCCCACTTATGACAAAGAGATGTATTCCATTATGCAGGTCTGTCGACAATAGAAGCATTACATTTTAGGGAAGGAAACGGTCATCCACATAGACCACCAGCCCCTGCAGTTCATACTGACGCAAGAGAAGTTGCAAAATGGTTGCCATCAGAAGTGGTCCACATACCTGCAATAGTTCCATTTGAATATCAAGTATAAGAAGGGTAACACTAATAATGTTGCAGATTTCCTCAATCGACCACCGATCATGGTGTTAACCACCGTGCTCAACTCTTGTGGGCACGAGACTTCTGATTGGCCACTTCTCTACAAAAGCAACCCAGAATTCAGCCACACATACCAGACGCTCTTAGAGGGTTAGCAAGTTCCAGATTTTCACCTCCAGGATGCCCTATTATGCCACCTGGGACAGCTTTGTGTTCCTTCAAGTGAGTGTGCCAAGATGATTTGGGAAGCACACTACAGTCGAGCCACTAGGCATTTCAAGGTCGAGAAAACGGCGACAGTACTATAAAAGTATTTCTATTGACCGAATCTTTGATAGGATGTCAGGAAGTACATCAGATCTTGCATTGCCTGTGCCATTGCCAAACCAACCATCAAGAAGCAAGGCCTCTATACTTTGCTACCTACTCCTAGTCAACCTTGGGAATCCATCTCCATGGATTACATGTTGGGCCTTCCTTCTACTAAGCATGGCAATGACTTGTGTTCTTATGGTCGTCAACAAATTCTCGAAGATGGCCATTATCACTGCCTGCAAGAAGAATATCAAAGCAGAAGCCACTACTAAACTCTTCTTTGAAAAACTATGGGTACACTTTGGGATCCCAAATTCTATCATCTCAGATTAGGACAACAGGTTCCTCATTACATTTTGGTCCTATCTCTGGTCGATGCTAGACACCAAGCTCACTAAGTCCACCGCTTTCCATCCCCAAACTTATGGCGATATAGAGGTCGTCAACAGGATGATCGTACACATTATGCACATGTACAACTCAAAGCATCCATGCACATGAGATGAGAGCCTCAGTTCCTATGTCCGACATAGTTATAACCGGGCTCTCCACAACTCAACTGGCCACAACCCTTTTCAGGTGGGCTTGGGATTCTAGCCACTATGTCCCATTGATGTGGCCATGCCATTTGCAACTACTCAAGTAGATTCAGATCATGTCTAGTTCGAAACCGATAAGGAAAACAACTTCATTGAGCACATCCAACATATCTGCCATCAGGTCCATGACATTCTAGAGAAATCAAATGCCAAGTACAAGTAGCGACATGATCAACATCAGGTGACACACAAGTTTCAGGTGGGCGACAAAGTCTGGTTGCATTTGCAAAAGGAACACCGTACTGGAGCCTATCGAAAACTCAGACCACTCCGATATGGTCCTTACACCATTACCAAGGTTGTGGGAGACAATGCATTTGAGCTTTGAATTCCCCCATTCCTTGGCCTACACCCAGTGTTCAATGTGGACCACCTTTGACCATACTTGCCACCATTGCTAGACACATCAGACATTGGAGAACAACTCACACCTACATAGTTAAATCTAAATTGCATGAAACAAGCCACAACTAATTGGATCATGGACACACAAATCAAGCACACTTTCCAGCAGAAGATCCAACTATATCAAGTTTTCAAAGCAGGCCAACTCCTTCACCAGGGTATGTGGCTCACGAGGGACTGAGTTCGGCAGAAGTTTCCCCATTTCATGGAGGAACTCAACGCAATGGGTACCATTGCTTCCTAATGGGGGAGGAATGATCCAGGTGGATATTGGTGGCCACCATCCAATTCCACTTGGACCCCCACCATTGTTTCTTTCAGTTTTTCAGTTTCCTTAATTGTAGCATAGTTTACTATTTTTAGCAGTTTTTTCGGGTCCTAAACTTCTGGAGCCGTTTTGAGGCCATAAACGATGTTTTTTTGGCAATCTTGTACCAACAAAATTTTGTCAAAAATCATCTTTTTCGTCGTATTCCTCAGAGAGATCTTTCCAACGTGGTATCATGCACGTCAAACAGAGATAATATGGCCAAGTTCCGACCCCGGGAAGTTGGTTGTCCAACTAACCCCAATGGGGCCCATAAACTCTTGGTGTTACATCTTCTCGGGTTATGGTTTTCGTTGTTTAGGGTTTGCTCTTATTGTTCAATAATAAAAAGGCCCTTGAGCCTCATTGTAACGTAGTTCATAGGCATGTAGCCGCCACATCTCTTCTTAGAGATAAGCTACCATCGCCCAAGCTACTCTTATTTCCATTCTGTTTGTAAGCATATTCTAGTATTTTATATTAATGAAATGAAGTGTTATTTTTACTGCATCTTTGTATTTATGGTTATATTTGTAATTTGTTGCGTTCCTGTTTAAATCCGGATGACAAGTGTTGTGAATTGTTTGTCACAATGTTTGTATTAGAAAATTGTCATTTATGAGTAAGACCTGAAGATGGTACAAGAGTCATGATTATTTAATGTCTTACTCTTTTGAATGGAGAGTAATGCCAACTAGTGAGACCTGAAGATGGTATCAAGAGTTATGATTCTTTAATGTCTTACTTTTTAGAAAGGAGAGCATTGACATTAGGTGAATAGTTGTTGGATAGTATGTCCATGGTTTTGAGATATAATTGAATCATTAATAAAATTATTGTGCATTTTATATTTTTAGAAGAAAAAATATTAAATAATTTGAATACTCTTTTATTGACTATTTTTTTATTTTTATTTTTTTACCATCTAGGGTTAATCCTAATGTGGAATGGAAAAATGATATGTCCACTAGTGGATGATTTCACCAACTTTGTGCAAGACTGAATGCCCGTTCCGTATTATGTTTGAATATCTATCAACTACTTATGGATGAGTCAAACTTGCAAGTGACAAGTCAACACATAAGTTACTAACCAATGAGTCCAAATCATGTGCTCCTTGGCGCTAGTGAACCTTGTTTATGTTGAACTCCTAATTCAAACTTTGACTTCGTAAAAAACAAATAAAGGTTGTTCAAATTTTGACTTTACAAGTTTATTGAATAATTATAGTATTATCCCATATGACATGGATGTTCCATGGATATTGTCACATAACATGGCTAATATTTTAATATAAATAACGCAATTAAATATTTGATATCAATTATATATTAAAATAATGATAATTACACTTTTTAAAGATGGATGCCATTAAATTTATTTCCATGCATAAGATATTCAAGAATTATTATGTGAATGAGTACCTAGAATCCAATATATATATATATATATATATATATATATATATATATATATATATAATTAATTAATTAATTTAAATTTTAAACAATTAGCACATTTAAATTTTAAACAATTAGCACTGGCCAAACCATTGATAGCATGAGTGAATAAGAAGAGGGGAAAAAATGTGGGGGCTAATGCATCCAATAAGCTTTTTCGAGATCATTAAGATGTGAGAAACAATCATAAAACCCAGTATAGGGCAGATGTGTAGGTGTACTGTAAGAAAGTTTGTAAACATTTTTACATGTCCACTTAATATGTTCAATTTATAAGATTTAAGAGACTTGTAAACATTTAATAAAAGGTAAAAAGTAATATAGAGCCCACTATGAGGAAGATGTGTTAGTATCCTAAAAAAAGGGTATGAGTAATTAAAATAATAAATTCAATTTTTATATTGTAATTTTGTCTAATAAAAATAAAATAATAATAATATACATATAGTAGTAGCTATAAGTTATCCCTTTTACCTTATAAATTAAAATAATGATTTTGTAACCATATTTAAATTTAATTAATAAGCACATAAAAACTTTAATGCTTACAATAAACTTACCATATAACAATAGTTTTAACCATGGATATTCACACCAACTTTACCATATATATTATTACTTGTAAATTTACAATACCATGGCTCATCAATACCACATGCCCAAAAACCATCTCTCATTTGAGAATAAAAATATTTTATTAATATTTTATTTGAACTTAATTTATAATATAGTTTTTAATTAAATCTAAAAGCAAAAAGATTACAATTATTTTTGAGATATATCTAAAACTTCTATCACATTAAGATATATAAGATATAAATAGTAGCTATAAATTACGATCCATTTTACCATATAAATTAAAATAATAATTTTGAAACCACATTTAATTTTATTCATAAACACATAAAAATTTAATACTTACAATATAAAAAGAATTTTAACCATAGATATTATTAACTTTGTTACAATACCATGGACCAACACCATGTCTCATTAATACCACAAGCCCAAAAACCAATGGGTGAGTCAAATTAAAAAATAAATAAATGATTAATTATAATTATTAATAATTAATAATTAAACCAGCCTAGATCCCTCTTAACTTCGTACCTATCAAGCTCCAAGAGGGATCAAATCTCTTGAGATGCAAACCTTTCCTCAAGTTTTTCACTAAAAAAAAGGTTTTGCACTTTGAGAGATTTGATCCCTCTCAGCGCTTGATAGACCCGAAGTTAAGATGGATATAGGTTGGTTTTATATATTCTAATTAGTTCGAAAAAGAAGAATACAAATATCATCTCATCATCAAAGAACAACATGTGTGTAACACGCCCCCTCTCATATCTACCCACTTTCACTGGTTTGCCTAGGTAAACATGTGCTGAGGGGCTATTATGATAAGACTCAACCTCCTATATGACTTTCAGGAAATGGAGTCGACAACTTAAGACCTTACTGACGTCTCTCAGGTTCTACAAGACCTCTAGGAGCAACCTAAACCCTCCAGGTGTCCAACCCCTAAGATAACTCTCCTTTTTCTTGAGTTAGAGCCCTAATCACTCCCTTTCCAAGGCTTCCAAGCGACTATGGGTCTCAAGTCAATCCCGTGAGCCTTCCTGAGTGCTATTGTAGCCTTTTTCTGCCAGTGTTATGCTAGTGACTGTGATATTTAAGGGTAATTTCCAGGGTTGTGGCTTAGCCTCTGCCCATAACTCTATGAGACTTTCTGAACTCATAAAGACATGAAAACAATGCTTTTGATAACAAACTTGATCAAAGACTTGACCTACCCTAGTCTAATCATGGCTGACATTTCGTCAAACACTTGGTAAATATGCAACCTACAGGTCATGAATGAAAGTCTAAACATAAGGCACTGAAAAATTATCTGAGGTTTAACAAGAAGAGTCACTACCTTCTCACATTATCTGTTATTACACCAATTAGGTCTTGCATTCGTTATTCATTCAGTGACAAATAAAAACATGAGAAGAGCCATGATTGAGAATTGTCATATAACCATGCTTATAACCAACATATAACTAGATAAATAACAATGAGAGAACAACCATTAAAGCCACATAATAACAAGTACATTTACTCATCAAAATCAAGGGAAACTTAGCTATTATTAGACATAAGCAAAATCCATCCAAGTTCGGGAGTTCCATGTACCACCTGACCATAGATTGGTTGAACCAAATCTTTCTTTCATCCAATCACCCTCGTGCCATATTTCAAGCATGAATGTGGGATCTCATGGGATAAACCAATCCATAAACAACCAAGGGAATCCATAGGTTAAACCACCTCCACTCTCACCATACCGTGACCTCACCTAACCAGTGTCGAGATCACAAAACCAAATTGAACTTGGATGCCTCATTATTTCTTCTCCAATACCTTGAGGAATTTTTTTTCCATCTCTACCCTCAGGCTTTACTGTGTATCCCACCATTACCGGTTAAGGGATTCCTAGGTCTTTGGGAATTTTCTTGAGACCACCTCACCCGGATCCAAAATATTCTGGAAATCCAAAGCTCAAACCGAGAAAAGTCCCATCACACCATGGTTGTCTGGAAATGGCAAGGCTAGGGTAAAATCCACTATCAAAATCTGGCAAACCCATGACAATGACAACAAAAGAACCAAATACCAACATGCACATACCATGCATGTCAAAACCAACTAGGAAATCATACATGAAAACTATTAGCTGCAAGTATTCCTGTTGAAACTGCTTGATCCAACTTATCCTTGCTTTCCTTGGCTTTCCATGTCCTTCATTTGTTTTCCTTGTCCTTTAATGCTTTACTTCTCCTCTTAGTGCTATTTTCCTCAATGAAAACTAATTCCAAAACTAAAATGACAAAAGGCTACCAACAGATGCTCTTATGTCTTTTTATTATTCATGCCTCTAATTTCTTCATTTTTCCATTATTTTCCTTCATTTTCCTCCTCACATGAAACATGTGACCTTTCACCTCCCGTTTCTCCTAATTTCCTTTATTTTCATAAATAAAACGCCAAAAATACTTTTTTTCTTTTCAAATCCTTTTCCATTTCCTTTGCCAATTTCCCTTTATCCATAAACACATAAAGTGATGCCCACTAGGATATTTCGCCCAACATTTAGGTTGGAATAAGTGTCCTTGATTATGGTCTTATTTTTCCTTTATTAACTTTTATTACATGAAATTTTAACCTGGGGCTATTACAGACCCCTCCCGTTTAGGGGAACACCATCCTCGGTGTTCTATGACACCTACAACCAACAAAACCACTGAAAAGAAAAACATATTGCCCATGGAGCTTTATAACCGAGCTGGTTGCATTATTTACAATGAACAACATGCTCAAAAGAAAACCATCATGACAACATGACAACCATACCACTTATTTGAGATTTATAACACAACTCATGGCGGTATTTACAATAGAAACCATACATAAATATGTACAATACCAAAAATCATTTTCCCCCACGGGGAAACAATGAAGGATACATAGCCCGCATTGATCAACCATCTACCATGTAACTTCATCAGGGCCAATGTGCTTCCATTGCACTTTAACTTGCTCAATTTCTCTGTTCTAGAGCATGAAAATTTTCTGATGCAATGCACTGAGGTTGCAACTGTAATTTTCCTTCTTGCTCCACCTGCAATACAAACCAATCAATAACATGATCAACATCCTTTACATATCTTTTAAGCAATGAAACGTGATAAATATCATGGACTTTCACTGTCATAGGTAGTGCAAGTCTGTAGGCCATTGGTACAATCCTCTCAAGGATCTCAAAAGGCCCGCAATACCGTGGTTCCAACTTGGCACATGAACCAATCCTTAAGGAGATCTTCTTGGGATTGATGCAAAAATACACATGCTCCCTAACCTGAAACTCCATAAATTCCCTGTGTTGGTCTGCATAACTCTTTTTCTTGTCCTGTGTTTCCAAAAGATTCTTCTTTATAACTTGCATTTCTTGTTCCATGTCTGCCAACATGGCCAGTCCAATAAGTACCATGTTCACTGGATCACTCCAACTAATGGGAGTGTTACAAATCCACCCATACAGTGCCTAGAACAAACTCATCCTCGGTGACTCTTGATAATTGTTGTTATAAAAAAACTCAACCAATGGAAGGTACTCCTCCCATCTCCTCTATTGGTGCATCACATACATCCTTAGCATATTCTTTAGTATCTTGTTGACCCTCTCTATCTATCCATTTGTCTGTGGATAATGAGTTGTACTAAAGGCCAACTCTGTCCCTAAACTTGTAAACAACTTTTTCCAAAACTTGGAAGTGAACTTGGCATTCCTGTCCGAAACAATCTTCTTTGGAACACCATGCAATCTCATGATCTCCCTAATGAAGACATGTGTTACCTCTCTAGTTGAATAAGTAGTCTTTACTGGAATGAAGTGAGCTACCTTTCTCTACCTATCTACCACAACCATGATATAATTATGTTACCTCGATATCCTTGGAAGACTTGTAGTGAAATCCATGGAAATTACCTCCCATTTCCATTCTGGAATCAGAATAGACTGAAGCAACCCACCTGGATGCTTACACTTTGCTTTCACCTGCTGACAGTCCAAACATCTAGCCATGAATTTTACCACTTCTTTCTTTAGATTTGACCAATAGTAGAACTTCCTCACTGTTGTCAATGTCTTCTGATATCTTGGGTGACTTGGATATGGATTTACATGAAACTACCTCGAGATAAACTTCTTGAGTTCATTGTCATCCAACACATAGATATTGTCCTTGAATCTTACCAAGCCATCTGCCATGAGATAGTAGTCTACATCTTGATCACCTATACCTTGTTATATCATGTGCATAAGCTCCATGTACCTGTCATCCTATTTTCTTTCCCGTGAGATCTGATCTTGTAAATCTATCCCATATGAGCTCATTGTTGCAACATGGTTCAACTGCACTTTCCTTCTGAGAATCTACAACCCTATTCTCCTTACCCTTGATGTATTTGATCGCGAAGTTAAACTCATTGATTGTGGCCAACCATCTAGCTTTCCTGACATTTAGATTTAGTTGGTCAAATATATATCTCAACCCGTTGTTATCGCTCGTCAACACAAACATCCTGCCAAGAATATAATGTCTCCACATCTTTAAGGCACGAATAATAGCCGCCAACTCAAGATTAGTAGTCAAATAATTCTTCTTGTGCTCATTCAATTTCCTAGACTCATAACATATCACCTATCCCTCTTGCATAAGGACTCCACCAAGCCCTCTCTTGCAAGCATATGTGCACACTACAAACCTTATCTAGATTTGCAATCTTTAACACTGGAGCATTCGTCAGTAATTGCTTTAACTGTTCAAAACTACCTGCACACTCTTTCCATTCAAACTGCTCACCTTTCCTTTGCAATGATGTAATAGGGTAGGAAATGCATGAGAAGTTCTTGATGAACCTCCAATAGTAACCTGCTAACCCCATGAATGATATGACTTCATCCATATTCTTAGGAGCTTCTCACTCCATGATAGCTCTTACCTTTTCTGGATATACTGCTATGCCTTCCTTGGAGACAACATGTACTAAGTAATGTGCCTCTATCTGAAAGAATCTACAGTAGCTAATACTGACATACAACTGATGTTCTCTTAGCAACCTCAACAGTTTTGTTAAATACTCGACATGCTCTTCCTCATACCTAGAATATATCAGGATGTCATCAATGAATACAATAACAAAATTGTTTAGATAAGGTCGCAACACACTATCCATCAAGCACATAAAATTAACTGGATCATTAGTCAAACTGAATGGAACTACAACAAACTCATAATTCCCATACCTGGACCCTGAAGGCGGTATTGTAGATGTTCTATTATTTGATGTGTACCTAATGGTATCTTGATCTCAAGTCAATCTTTAAGAACATTAATGCTTCCTTCAACCAATCTAGCAAGTCATTAATCCTCGAAAACATATACATGATCTTGATGGTCACCTTATTCAACTACCTATAATCAATTCATAATCTGAGAGTATGATCCTTCTTCTTCACAAACAATATTGGTGCACCCCAAGGTGATACACTTGGCCTAATATACCACTTATCAATAATTTCCTTCAACTAAAACTTCAACTCTGCTAACTCCAATGTGATCATCCTGTAAGGTGCTTTTGATGTTGGTGCTACCCCTGGTACCAACTCAATAAAAAAATCCACTTCCATGTGGGGAGGAAACTATGAAATCTATACTGGAAACACATCTTGAAACTGTTGTAATACAGGGTACCTCTTGAAGATTTATGCATCTTGAAATCCATACCCTTGTCACTGGAAATATGAACTACAAAAATTACACACCCTTTCCTACAACTGTTTTTAGCTAACATAGTTGCGACCATCCTCATTGATGTAGGCTTCTTCTTTCCCTGGAATATTCTCTTTTCCCCATTATCATCTAGGCACTCAATAGCCTTGTCATAAAAATCTACTTTGGTCCTATGAAGATACAACCAATCCATACCCAAAATCATATTATATGATCCCAATGGTAGTACATTCAAATGTGTTGCGGTAGGCATACCATTCAATTCAAATGCACAAGCTCTTACCTAGTGATGAACTCTCTTCTTAGTACATGTACCCAACTGCACCAACTAAGACTTTGCATTCACTTCTTTTCTCAAGCCACACTTATCCACCAGGTCAGAATTAACATAACTATAATTAGATCTAGGATCAATAAAAATAGAAATAACTCGACCACAAAGCTTACCTTCCATCTCAATAATGGATGCCTGATGATCTACCTTCTTGTTGTCCACAACTACATAGATCCGAGGAATACTATGACCAACATTCCAAACTATTTGCGCCTCTTGAGCACTACATATATGACACCTAACTCCTTGGTACAATGGACAATCCTTCTTACACTGATATTTGCCACATATCCAACACTACAACAGTCCTCTACCATCACCTCCGGTCTGTTTCTCTCCAACATGTGACCCATGTCCCTTCTCAATTGTATTGAACTTCTTGTAAGGAACCACATTTTCTTTTTCACCTGCATCCTGAGGTCTTCCCCACTTCGGTGGCCACTTCCCTTTAACTTTCTAATTTCCCTTCAAGTCATGTTTAGGATCATCTTTGCGCTTTGACTGCTCATAACAATGCTTCAATTTCTAGATGGATTCCTCTAGTGATCTAGGCTCATTAAAATCAATCTGGTCTCTATATGTTGTTGGAAACCCACTAATGAACCTCTGAATCTTAGCCTTCTCATCCTTGAGATAAGGCACATACCTCAACAGCTCCAGGAACCTGCTAGTGTACTCATCATCTGTCATAGAACCCATCTGTAGCTCATAAAACTCCTTAGCTCTATCATCATAGTACCTCTATGACAAGTACTTATTCTTGAAGAGTCTCTCAAAATCCTCCCAAATAAACTCCTCTTCCCGAATGCCCTTGAAATTCTTCACATCTTCCCACCAAATGTCTGCTTTCCCTTTAAGACTGAAGGTGGATATCTTGGCTTTCATGTTCTATGAGTAGCTACACAAATTGAATAATCTTCATCCCAAGAAACCATGCCTCTGCATCTTCTTCCTTCTTCATCTCTCCATCAAATGTAGGAGGCTTGACTTTCTTGAACTCCTCAGGTAAATACTCACCCCTCCTATAAGGATGATGATGGTGATGACTGTGATGATGTCTCCTGGATGAGGAACTAGAATGATGCCCATACATATCAGTCCTCCTGTCAGGTGTATCCAATGATTTTCCACCTCTAACTATGTCTCCACTATCCAACCTGTATATAGACTAAGACTTTCTACCATAAGATCCATTATTTTTCTCTTCCTACTCTTGATTGATCCTCAATTGTCCCTGTCCCTATAACTCTGACAAGACCTGAAGGATTTCTGCATTAACCTCTACCTGCTTCTCTTGAGCCTTTGCAAGCCTTCCTGAGTCTCAACCAGCCTGTCATTGTCTGCTTTTCAACTTATGATCTATGCAAGTAAAATTTTAAGAACCACCCTAAATTTATATGTATAATAAATGGGTGAATCCCCATGATACATAGGAAAAATGTGAGGCAATTTTATCAATAATATAATATGTATATATAATTTTTTTGGTGAATCTCTCACTGGATTATATTATCTTGTAAAGTCATGGCAAATCTATCACTGAATTATAAAATCTTGTAAGATATTGGCAAATCTTTCATTGAATAATAAAAAGTGAAGTCTTGGCAAATGTTTTGTTAAAGTATGAAACCATATATGATAATAGGAAAACATATTCATTAAATTGTAATATAATAACATACATGTTTGGAAAAAGGAAACATAATTTTATCTTCCTACAAACAATGTTGCAAGTTTCAATGGCCATGTTTGTCAAGGTTCTCACTGTACACTCTTTCATATCCTTCTATTAGTTTTGATAATATTCCACAACAAAGTTCTTGTAGGTGTTGATCTTTACCACCAGTTCTGTTAAGGTAGGAGAGATTAATCTTTTCTCTACCACTTTTTTCAAGCTATCAAATTTCTTTCTTATTCCATAGAGTCCAACTAGGAGATAAAAAAAACATATTTTGTACCACTTTTGTCAAGCTATCAAATTTCTATCTTATTCCATAGACTCCAACTGTGAGATAAAAAAAAAAAAACACATTTTGTTTATCCCAACACGCCAACAAGTAGCAAGCCCCAATTATATAATATAAGGAAGTAGTAGGTATCCCAAAGGCCTGAAGGGGATCTAACGGAAAGAAGTGACCATTGTGAGAAGCCTTCCAATCAATATATTAATATATACATATAGATTTATGATTATTTTAATTGGAAATCTTCAATTAAATAATAAAATTTAATTACGTCTCCCCCAATCTAAATTTCTTTTTAGCATAATTCACTACCTTCATACGTCTTGCATTTTTTAACAACGTTGTAACATGTGGATTAATTTACTTTTTGGTGCACAATCTCCACCTTTTAGGACAATATGGAGCACTGGCACAACCCCAACAGATCATTACGAAAAATTAAGAAAAACATAGAAGATGAAAGGTTGTACAAACCAACATATTTTTCAAGCACTGGCCCAACCCCTACAGATCATTACGACAAATTAAGAATAATAGAGAAGATGAAAGGTTGTACAAACCAACATATTTTTCAAACAACTAATCCAACATCAGTACCTTAACTTTTTCATGAAGATATCATATTGAGAACGTTTGAAAAATGGTGGGAAATCTGGGCACTGACTATCTCTCTTCTGTGAGGGTGATGCAGAAAGAGTGATAAGATTTCACTGTTTTGATTTTTTTTTTGTTAAATCAGAAAAACCAATATTAATGGAGATATTGGTATTTTTTACTAAATTTTGTGAAGTGACTAAATGTAGCTTTAACCATTCACCTTAATATGTTTTTTATAATATAATTTCCTAAGTCTATTTAATATCTTCATTATCATAAAAACCAGCCTATATCCATCTTAACTCCACTTCTACCACTCTTGGAGGGATGAAATCTATTTATCCCTCTCATCACTTGGTAGACCCCGAATTAAGATGGATCTAAGCTGATAGAATTTCCCTTTTAAATAGTCTATGCTCACATGAATACCATGATATTACCATGGGTCAATACCATGGGTTATCATAAACCTGGAGCTTAAAAACTACTATTAGTAATTTATAAAAGTTAATAAATTGATAAATTGATTTTTATTTTATTTTTATTTTATTTTAACCAAATTGAAATGTTTAAGTGACATTAAATTACAAGATCCATTTTTACCCTTGATCTACCAAGCCCGATGATCAAATATTTTTCACTCTATGCTAGTTTTCATATCAATATATTTGATCCCTCCCGGGGCTTAGTAGATCTAGAGTAAAGATGGATCTATGCTGGCATTCCACGTGGATACCATGGGTCAATACCACGTGCCATCTTTTTTTTCCTATTAATATTAATATTAGGGTTAATAATGAGTTAATAATGTGTTTTTTTGCATGGTATTAATAATAATTTGGTCCATGGTATTTGGCCCATAGGCTTCACCTAAATATAACACATTTTTTGAGTGTTCTTAAATATAATGTGACTTCTAGAGTAAATACAAAAAAATGTTTTATTTATTTACCGTACCTCTCGTTTATTTATTTATTTATTAATTTACCATACCTCTTTTATAAATATGGTATTTGGCACATAGGATTCACTTAAATAAAACCTCTTTTTTGAGCCTTTATATTTTTATTAATTTACCATACCTCTTTTATAAATATGGTATTTGGCCCATAGGATTCACTTAAATAAAACCTCTTTTTTGAGCCTTCTTAAATAGAAAGAGGGTTATGGACTAAATATAAAAAGACGATTTATTTATTTACCATACCTCTAGTTTATTTATGTTTATATTTATTTACCATATCTTTGGAGTAAGTATAAAAAGAGGTTTTATTTATTTACCATACTCCACTTTATTTATATTCTTATTTATTTACACGTAAATATAAGGTGACTTATGGAGTAAATATAAAAAATGATTTCCATTATTATTTATATGATTATGACTAAACAGATGCAAACTTGGAATATGGCAAGAACATTATTCAATCTTTCAATAAACATGAAATAAGAGACTTGAATTTTTAAATAAAATGAATTATTTTTTTGTGACCTTTTGTTCCAAAAAATAAGGCCATTTTCTCAAAATTAACCCCAATACCATGAAATATGGGAAAATGAAAGAAAAAAACATTTTTTACACCAAATGCGGAGGGTGAAATAACTATCATAAATACCTATTCTTGAAAATTAGGGCGAATGGAAGGTTGTAACTCCTAATTTCAAGGGCTAATTTTTTATTTTTTTTTACTCTCTCCCTTAATGTACTATGATACAAAATATTCGCCCTATAAAAATATAAAACCCCTTAATTTCGCCCAAGGGTGAAAATTCACCCCTAAAATTTTCCATGGATCTATGCCCTCAAGTTCCTCAATGTATCTGCTATACCAGGAAAATACTCTTCTCCTTGCTACCCAACTTCTCTGTAGGGAGAGTCATGAGGACTGTAGTCGACCATTTTTCTCATCATCTTTGATTCTCTTCTTCTTGAAAATGTACCATGTCAGATAAACCAAATAGATACCAAAATCAAATCCATACCTTAGTGATGTTTAGGGGAGACTTATCCCATCTTCAAGGTCAATCCACATTAGCATGTGCATGTATAATCATAAGCATATCCATATGATCATATCAACACATCAGCATAACAACATAAAAACATCATGCATAATCATACCAACTGTATTCCATAACAACATGTATGACAATCATAACCTTGACAACATCATACTTTATCCAAGAGAGTGAAACCCACTCTGATACCACCCTGTAACACGCCTCCTCTCATACTTACCCACTTTCACCAGCTTTCCCTGGTAAACATGAGCAGAGGGGCTACTATGATAAGACTCAACCTCCTATATGACCTTCAGGAAATGAATTCAAAAACTTAAGACCTAACTGACTTCTCTAAGTTGCTACAGGACCTCCAGGAGAAACCCAACCCCTCCAGGTGTCTAACCCCTGAGATAACTCTCATTTTTCATGACTTATATCCCCAGTCACTCCCTTTCCAAGGCCTCCAAGAGACTATGGGTCTTCATTCGCTCCCATGATCCTTCCTGAGTGTGACTATAGCCTTTTTCTGCCTGTGATATGCCAATGACTATGAGATTTAAGGCTAATTTCTAAGGTTGGGGATTAGCCTCTGCCCATAACTCTATGAAACTTTTAGAACTCATAACAAACATTAAGACAATGATTTTGATAACAAATTTGATCAGAGACTTTACCTACCCTAGTCTAATCATGAGTGACATTATGTCAAACATTTGGTAAATATGAAACCTACACATGAATGCAAGTCTGAACATAAGGGACTTAAAACTTATCTGAGGTTTAACAAGAAGGGTCAATTCCTTCTCACATTAGCTTTTATAACACCAATTAGGTCTTGCATTCATTATTCATTCAGTTACAAATAAAAACATGAGAAGATCCATGACTAAGAACTGTCATATAACCATGCTTATAACTGGCATATCACCAGATAAATAAAAATGAGAGAACAACCATTAAATCCACATAATAACAAGCACATTTACTCAGCAAAAGAAAGGGAAATTTAGCTCTTATTGAACATAGGCAATTCCAACCTGGTTCGAGACTTCCATGTACCACCCAACCATAGATTGGCTGAACCAAATATTTTTTTCATCCAATTCCCCCATCCCATATTCCAAGCACGAATGTGGGATCTCATGGGATAAACCAATCCATAAACAACCAAGGGAATCCATAGGTTAAACCACCTCCACCCTCACCATACCATGTCCTCACCTAACCAGTTCTGAGATCTAAAAACCAAACTGAGCTTGGATGCCTCAGATTTTCTTCTCTAATACCTTGAGGAATTATTTTTTCTGTCTCAACCTTCAGGCATTATCGTGTATCCATCCATTACTGATTAAGGAATTCCTAGGCCTTTGGGAATTTTCTTGAGACCACCTCACCCAAATCCAAAATCTTCCGGTAATCCAAATCTCAAACCGTTAAAAATCCCATCACACCATGGCTATTAAAAAATGGCAAGGCTAGGCTAAAATCCACTGTAAAAAACTAGAAAAAATATGTTGATGACAACAAAAGAACCAAATACCAACGTGCACATACCATGCATGTCAAAACTAACTATGAAATCATACATGCAACCTATTACCTACAAGTATTCCTATTCAAACTACTTGATCCAACTTTTCCTTGATTTCCTTGTCCTTTCTTAGCTTTCCTTGTCCTTCCTTTGATTTCCCTGTCCTCTTTTTTCTTGCTTTCTTTCCTTCTCCTCTTGGTGCTCTTCTCCTCTCTGAAAACTAATTCCAAAAATGAACTGAAAAATGGATACCAACTGATGCTTTGATGTATTTTTATTATTCATGCCTCTAATTTCTTCTCTTTTCCATTATTTTCCTTCATTTTCCTCCTCACATGCAACATGTGACCTTTCACCTCCCTTTTCTCCTAATTTCCTTTATTTTCATAAATAAAATTCCAAAAATACCTTTGTGCCTTTTCAAAGTCTTTGCTATTGTCTTTTGTAATTTTCCTTCAACCATAAACACATGAAGTGATTCTCACTAAGATATTTTGCCCAACTTTAAGCTTGGAATAAGTGTCCCTTGACCATGGTCATATTTTACCTTTATTAAATTTTATTACATGAACTTTTAACCTGAGGATGTTACAATGTGCGTCACATGCATATGCAATCACCCACATATATTAGACACAAGTAGTATACATAATATCAAAAACAAGGCCTAAAATGCATTAGTTTATGAGCCACGTATGAGATAAGTCATCAAGTCAACCAAGAACAAACATCCAAATTATATTGATATAAATCCAAACAAAATGGGGCATGACATACTCCGTTTCTTTGAGAAACTTAAACTTTATCTTGAAATTGTTATGCAAATACAAAAAAACTTGTGCTATGTCAAAACTTATTGCAAATAATTATTTTGGCCTCATATGTATCATGTTAAATATCATAATGAATTGACTATTTGGCTGAGTGAAATGTGAGTATTTTAGTTTCTTCCAAAATTCATGCATATCTATAAAATTATAAGCATAATCTCATATTAGCACCTATGATACAAGTCCTAGGTGATAACGAATTAATGCATTAAGAATGCATTATTTCATATAATCCATGCCAAAAAAAATTTTCAATATTTATTTCTTGTTTCAAATATTATCATTAAGCATATCTCAAATGGTTTCCATGTTGTATGAGGGAAGTGTTGACTAACATTTGAATTACTTCAAGCTAATATTTGGTTTCATTGCAAATCTATATATTATTGTTATTTAGTGTTTATTTCTGATCATCTTCATGGGTGTCATCTCAATTGTTTCAATCAGTGATGTCACACATAACCATCATGGTCATAAACAAAAATTTTCCTAGATGTATGCTCACCATCACCTTATCATATGTGGTGATTATTAACTGGTCACCTGAAATATATGGCTATTACAATAATTCTCATCTCTTTTACTTGGCAAACACAAATCTTACAAAGCATCAAAATCTTGTAGGTCAATTCCATATGTAATATTAATTGTTTTGTTTTCTTGAAGAAAAATACTCATAAATTCATTCATAATAAAATGATGAATTTAAATTTTGCATATACACTACAAGTGTATTCTTGAAATATCCCAACATAGCAGCTTAACATTTTTAGCTCGCTTGAGGATAAAAGGTCAAAATTACAGAGCATATGTCAACCATAATACCTGAGATAAAAATAGAAATATTTACATCACCTTATACAATGGGCGTATATTAGAAAAATGTCACTACAACTGAACCGCCCATGAGAGAGAAAATATTAGAGAGGTATCTCAAAAAAAAAAACAAGGCCTTCCAAAAAATGTAGATATGGAAAAACACTATGCATTGAAATGTGCAGAAAAAATCATATAAGGATTGAACAATCCCTTTGCATAACAAAAACATAGTTTTCCCTTATGAATCTGTGTAATAATTATCAGCTAAAAAACTAAGAGTTGTCTAACAAAATAAAAAAAATGAATGCATGCATTTATATGAATGGGTCCCTGAGTGTCAACCGCTGTCAGCAATTGGAGCCGTCATATGATCCTTGTATGGATGACGGAAGTATTCATTTGTTTTATAATTTGCATGTTCCATTATAGCCCAAAGATTATTTTCCAGAAGGAGGTCATCTTTTGACAGGATGTTAGCAACATGATTCCTTTCCCTGTACATATGTGAGAAAAAAAAATATGTGAAAGTGTCAGTAATATGTTTTATCTCCTCTAGAATAGGCATAAGGAAGTTGTTCCTGCAAGTAATAATGTCATTAAGCCAATTTATAGATAGCATGGAATCCCCAAAGATGTGTAATTGAGATAAATCCTTATCTTTTGCAAACAGGAATAAATTTTTGCAATCTATATGTTCAACTTGATTATTGGTCTCGGGTCCTATAGCCCATACCCATTTTGATTTTGAAACTATGATTTAGGGAAAGGAATAAAATGAACTCTCCTGGTTATACAGAATCTATGACTAGGGACATAAGCATCCTAGGCCTGGTGGACTGACCTAGAACAACACAAAGAAAACGACACAATGTCTTCCTTAAAGTAATTCCCATGATGGAATGAGGCCTACCTAGAATATGTCGCAAGCTTCACTCCTTCCTTAGCTTGTACGCTCTAACCTTAGCTCTGATTGCTATAATTAGAACCTGCACAATCAAACAACACAAGCCAAATATCTATGACATCTATGTAGCATAATCCAATCACTTCATTCAATAGATAAACATGGTATTGAACTACATGAAATCATAACATCATATATAGGAAAACAATCTACTCTTTGTATTAATAGAAATGGAGAGAGTTACAACCAAAAATGTTGGGTTGTGTTATATTCTTTCACGACTAGCCCACGTAGTTAACCGAGCAGTTAGAAGGGGGGTGGATCCCCCCTTTGTTGCGCCAATTGCGAAGCGAGGGGAGTCACAGGGGGTTTGAGGGGTGGTGGTAACCCCACTCTATGGGGTTCGGGGCAGTGCCCCAGATTTTTTTTTTTTGGACCCTATATTAGGTTGTGTGGACCTACCTATGGTTTTATACATGATTTTTCACACATGGTTTTGGACGTGATGGTTTTCGGTCCATGGTTTTGGACGCGATGATTTTCAGTCCATGGTATTGGATGCTTCGACATGTACAAATATGTATTGTAACATTGAAAGGAACACACTGAAAAGTCAAGCTGGTAGTCTCGGTTTTGGGATCCAGGGGAAAGTCTCTGTGTATCTGTGTTTTATGTGTTATGCTTTCGCATTGTTTATTTTCTGTGTTTTAGAATTCGTATGTAGGTAATTTCCGTACAGGGTTAAAACCTACATTTGATATCAGAATTGTTTTGGCTTCAAGGGGATGCCTTTTTTGCTTAGGGGTTTCGCTTGGGCCTGTGGTAGACCTTGTTTAGTGGGAGATCTGCGGGATCGATTTTGGTAGTGAAAGAAGATGGCGAGCAATGGAAAGATAGAGATTGATAAATTTAATGGTCAGAGTTTTGAGTTATGGAAACTCAAGATGGAGGATCTGTTGGTGGATAAAGATCAGTGGATCGTGGTAGATCTGGGTACTAAACCAACGGGAGTGTTCGATTAAGAATGGAAGAAGTTAGATCAGAAGGCAAAGAGCACAATACGATTGTGTATCTCAGATTCAGTATTGCTGAACGTATTAGGGGAAGCTATGACTAAGGCTTTGTGGGACAAGTTGGGGACTTTGTACCAATCTAAGTCACTGGTGAATAAATTGTTCCTACAAATAAAGTTGAATAACCTGAGGATGAAATATGGAGACTCGGTGATAGAGCATCTGAATGCATTTAATAATGTGGTAAGTGAGTTATTATCTGTTGATATCAAAATTTCAGATGAAGATAAGTGCATTAGCCTTTTGTGTTCTCTACCAGATTCATGGGATAGTTTGGTTATTGCAATAGGTAAAAATGCAACTACATTGCAGTTTGATGAAATAGTCTCATCCTTGCTGACGGAGGAGATGAGATGGAAAAGTATGGAGAGCCAGAATGGTGATGCCTTGTCTGTATGAGGATGGTCCCAGAACAGAAACAAAAATAAGTCATCGAGTGGAAGATCTAAATCTCTAGGAAAACTTGTAAAGGTGGTGTGGTGGAAATGTGGAAAGGAAGGGCACTACAAAAGGGACTGTAAATCTAAAGCTCCTAAAAAAGGAAAGGGATCTGATGATGCTACTTCTGCTGAGGCGAAAACCACCTCCGATGAAGGTGGGGATGTGTACTTGGCTTCTTCAAGTACACATGTAGATCATGAGGCATGGTTGATTGACTTAGGTGCATCCTTTCACTTCACTCCCCATAGAGAGTGGTTCTGCGAGTATGAGAAATATGATGGTGGTGATGTCTTCTTAGGGGATGATAGGAAGGCTAGAATCGTTGGTTGCGGAAAAGTAAAGTTGAAGTTGCAAGGTGGAAGGGCTAGAACACTTCTGGGTGTTCTACATATTCCTGCACTGGCCAGAAATTTGATTTTTGTAAGCGAGTTGGATGATGCAGGTGTAAAAACAGTTTTTGAGAAGAATACCTGCAATATGGTTCGGGGGGAACTGGTATTGATGCGGAGAGTTCAAATTGGAACTCTATACAAGCTGCAAGGTAGCACTTTTGTTGATCGGTGCAACAGTTTTGTGGTTCCTGAAAGTGGAGCAGAAAATCTAGTGGTCTCTGGAGAGAAGACCATGCTGTGGCATCAAAGGCTTGGAAATATTGGAGAGAAGGGCCTTCGAATACTTCATGGTAAAGGTATGTTAGAAGGTATGAGTAATAGCTCTCTGGATTTTTATTTATGTGAAAATTGTGTATATGGGAAGCAAAATCGGGTGAGTTTCCCCTCTGGTGGTAAGAGGGAGAAACATGTATTAGAACTTGTGCACAATGATGTATTTGGACCTATGAAGGTTCCATCACTGGGTAAGTCTATGTACTATGTATCATTTATAGATGACTTCTCAAGGAATACATGGATATATTTCCTTAAGAATAAATCTGAAGTCTTTGATAGGTTTAAAGAATTTAAGGCTCTGGTGGAAAACCAGACAGAGAAGAAGATAAAGGTGTCGAGGACAAATAACGGTGGAGAGTTTTGCAGTAAGGAATTTGAAGAATTTTGTAAGAAGTGTGGTATATAACGGCATAAGACTACTCCATATACACCTCAGCAAAATGGAGTTACAAAAATAATGAACAAGACATTGATGGAAATGGCAAGAAGCATGCTCAGTGGTGCCAAGTTAGGACAAGAATTCTGGGCAGAGGTGATGGAGACTGCATGTGACCTGGTCAACGGATCACCTTCATCAACATTGGAAGATAAGACTCCACAAGAGGTATGGACTGGTAAGAAATCTTCTCTTTCACATCTGAGGGTATTTAGATGTGATGCATATGTACATGTTCCAAAGGATAAAAGAACCAAGTCGGATAGTAAATCTGAAAAGTGTGTCTTTTTTGGGTATAAGGATGGTTTAAAGGGCTATAAGCTTTGGAACCCAGTAACAAGGAAGGTTGTGTACAGCCGAGATGTGGTGTTCAAAGAGGTGAACGATGTTATTAAACATGAAGTCCAACCAAAGGAACCTGAGAAGATAGAGTTTGTGCTAAAGGAGGAAGAATCATACTCTACAATAGAGGAGTAATCAGAAGATGAAGAGCCACAAAATCCGGGTGTGAGAAGATCAATTCAAGAAAGAAGGTAGCCAGAAAAGTATAGTCCATCTGCTTTCTGTTCAAATTTTTCTTTATCTATTACTGACGATAATCCCAGAATTATGAAGGAAGCAGTAGATTCAGAGGATGGAAAAATCTGGAAAGAGGCCATGATTGATGAAATGGCATCTTTGCATAAAAATGAGGCTTGGGATCTGGTGGAGTTGCTGGCTGGAAGGAAACCCATTGGTAGCAAATGGGTGTTTAAGAAGAAGACAAATGCAGAAGGAAAGGTGGAGAAATACAAAGCTCGATTAGTAGCAAAAGGTTAGTCCCAGGTGCCGAGAATTGATTTTAGTGATATTTTTCTCATGTTGCCAAGGTAAATTCTATTAGATTACTTTTATCTATTGTTGCTGCTTTTGATTTTGAGGTAGAATAGATGGATGTGAATACAACATTTCTTCATGGGGATCTAGAAGAGGAGATCTACATGAAGCAACCTAAAGGTTTTGCGGTGAAGGGTAAGAAAGAACTGGTATGCAAGTTAAAGAAGTCTTTGCATGGGTTAAAATAGTCACCAGGGATGCGATATCATGAATTTGATACATTTATATGGGGACTTGGCTTCACCAAAAGAAAAGAAGATCACTGTGTGTATTTTAAATTAATTGGTGTCCGTGTTATTTATCTGGTCTTGTATGTGGATGATATGTTGCTGGTTGGAAATGACAAATAAATTATCCAGGATTTGAAGACCCATTTGTCCTCCAAATTCGACATGAAAGATCTTGGTGCTGCAAACTATATTTTGGGCATGGAAATTAAAATAGATCAGACAAAGAGGAAGCTCTGGTTAAACCAGAGGAAGTATGTCGAAACAATATTGTAGAGGTTTAATATGCAGGATAGTAAACCGGTGAAGGTTCCTATTCCTGTAAGTGTAAAGTTATCTGCTGAACAATGCACCAAGACACAAGAAGAGGAAGAGGACATGTCTCGTGTTCCATATGCAAGCGTAGTCGATAGCCTGATGTATGCGATGGTTTTTACTAAACCAGACATTGCACATGCAGTGGGAGTATTGAGTAGGTTTATGTCAAAACCAGGAAAGGAGCATTGGACAACAGTGAAGCGGGTTTTCAGGTATTTTCATGGCACTAGGGATTATAGTTTGTGCTACCAAGGAAGACTAAGATTGGACAGAGTGTTGGATATTCATGGCTTTGTTGATGCAGACTGGGCTGGAGATCTGGATCAGAGAAGATCTACAAGTGGGTATGTTTTTAACCTATTTGGAGGTGCAGTCAATTGGATGAGTAAGAAACAATCTGTAGTGGAACTATCAACTACAGAGGCAGAATACATGGCAACCACTCATGTAAGCAAGGAAGCAGTTTGGTTGCAAAGATTGTGTTCAAGTATGGGGTTAGTACAGAGAGCTATAAGGATAGACTGTGATAACCAAAGTTCAATTTTCTTGGGAAAGAACCCTGCATACCATTCAAAGACAAAGCACATTGATGTTCAATATCACTTTGTTAGGGATATGATAGAAGACAAAAAGGTGATGCTGGTAAAGGTGGACACTTTGAAGAATATTGCATATGCATTGGCAAAAGTCGGGAGATCTGAGTGGTTCTCTTGGTGTAGAGAAACAATGGGCATTGTAGGGTTGGATAAATGACTAAGCTCTCTTGTGGCCCCCTGTGGAAAGAAAAAAAAAAGGTGGGAGAATGTTGGGTTGTGTCATATTCTTTCCACGACTAGCCCATGTAGTTAACTAGGCGGTTAGAAGGGGGTGGATCCCCCCTTCGTTGTTCCAATTGCGTAGCGGGGGGAGTCTCAGGGGGTTTGAGGGGTGTAGGTAATCCCACTCTATGGGGTCCGGGGCAGCGCCCCAGAAAATTTTGTTTTTGGACCCTATATTAGGTTGGGTGGACCTACCTATGGTTTTGTGCATGATTTTTCACACATGGTTTTGGATGCGATGGTTTTCGGTCCATGGTATTGGATGCTTCGGCATGTATAAATATGTATTGTAACATTGAAAGGAACAAAATGAAAAATCAAGTTGCTAGTCCCAGTTCTGGGATCTAGGGGAAAATCTCTGTGTATATGTGTTTTATGTGTTATGCTCTCGCATTGTTTATTTTCCGTGTTTTAGAATTCGTATGCAGGTAATTTTTGTACGGGGTTAAAACCTGCAACATTTATATGAATGGGTCCTTGAGTGTCAATCACTATCAGCAATTGGAGCCGTCATATGATCCTTGTATCGACGATGGAAGTATTCATTTGTTTTATAATTGGCATGTTCCATTATATCCCAAAGATTATTTTCCAGAAGGAGGCCATCTTTTGACAGGATGTTAGCAACATGATTCCTTTCCCTGTACATATGTGAGAAAAAAAATATGTGAAAGTGTTAGTAATATGTTTTATATCCTCTAGAATAGGCATAAGGAAGTTGTTCCTGCAAGTAATAATGTCATTAAGCCAATTTATAGATAGCATGGAATCCCCAAAGATGTGTAATTGAGATAAATCCTTATCTTTTGAAATCAGGAATCATTTTTTGCAATCTATATGTTCAACTTGATTATTGGTCCTGGATCCTATAGCCCAGACCCATTTTGATTTTGAAACTATGATTTAGGGAAAGGAATAAAATGAACTCTCCTGGTTATACGGAATCTATGACTGCGGACATAAGCATCTTCCCTAGGCCTGTTGGATTGACCTAGAACAACACAAAGCAAACGACACAATGTGTTCCTTAAAGTAATTCCCATGATGGAATGAGGCCTACCTGGAGTATGTCACAAGCTTCATTCCTTCCTCAGCTTGTACACTCTAATCTTAGCTCTGATTGCTATAATTAGAACCTGCACAATCAAACAACACAAGCCAAATATATATGACATCTATGTAGCATAATCAAATCACTTCATTCAATAGATAAACATGGTATTGAAATACATGAAATCATAACATCATATATAGGAAAACAATCTACACTTTGTATTAATAGAAATGGAGAGAGTTACAACCAGAAATAAGAGTTGATCTTGTAGAAGAGATCCCCAAGTTGACTTGTCCTTTCCTTGTCACAAAGTATGCCTGTATGTCACCCCAATGCATGGAATAATGGCTCTCAAAGTAATATAATGAGGGTAGAATCAAACTCGAAAATACAACCCCTTGCCCATGGATGGTTGTAAATATATAGATGAGGGAGGTAGTTCATGAATTCTTATCCGTTTGCCAATCTAGGCTTGATATCCACTTGAGATGGGTGGATGGGCTCAAGGGATAAGAGGTGAAAACTTCAAGGTAGGATAGGATAGGATTCGAGACTCTTATCCAAGGTAAATGGTTGAAACAACCTTAGGAAGATTCTGGAAGAGGAAGCTTCGAGATTCTTTTTATTTTTCCTGAATTTATAGAATTAGCTCACCCCAAAGATAGAGAAACCTATTGGTGATCAGCGTAGATGCAAAGAGGGTCAACCTGGTAGTCAACGCTAGTCCTTAAAGGGAAATAGTGTGTTGGGCCTTAAAATATTGGAATCTCAGCAGTTAATAGCATAAACTCATGAATTTAGTAGATTCATGCTTAGGGCTTTATGTAGGGATGATGAAAATATGTTCAAGGATGTGAATTGGTCCCATTTGAAGGCCTATTGACTAGTTGTGACAAAATGGCCTATAAAAGATTGCCCCCGAAACCGCAAAGTTAGAAATGAAAACTGATCCCTGAAGGGCTTTACCTTGTGACAAGTTAGGATTAGGAACAACTGATGAGAACACCATATGTTACAATACATTTTCATCATGATATATTTGCTAAGGGAGGCATGCTTAACACATAAGCTAACATTACATGTACAGTGACCAAAATACATGTCCATAGATGACTGATGGTGGACCCATGACTGAATGATTGTATGTATGATCATAGCCATCATACAGTGTGATCTTGTATTACTCTTGAAATCGCAGGCCAGATGGATGAAACTAGACCTGGGGTCTTCTATCTCTTTCACACAACCAACCACTGTACAAGTATAACCATGCGAATTAATGAGATGAAGTCGAACATGGTAGACACCATCTGATTCCAGCAAATGATGTAAGTTGTTAACAGACGTGAGAGAAACCATCGATGATGTTAATGGCTCTCAAGGTACTCTAGTAGTACAATCTGTATGGTCTGAATGAATGAGTTGATGTCTAACACCACAGAGAATCTTTTGGTCAAAGGCCAATGATGTAAACATGTCACCGAGAGTGAGGAAACCTTCCATTGATGTATGCAAGAACCAAGGTACCAAAGGGGTGTTTCTAACTAAACTTCCTAGATAATGAGTTGATGTCAACAAGAAGCGACCCATCGCAAGAGGGCCTTGATTTGTCCCCCATCAATAACACGAAACATGTATGATGATTTGAGATAGAATGATCAGAATGATGTTGATACAGAACTGGATTAGGAACGAAAAAAATGGAATGGAGGCTTAAGAGTATTGTAGCATATATTTACTAAATGACTTCTCTTGAACACAACGACGAAACTGAAATGGAGTTGGCAACATTGACCCAAAACCAAAGCGAAGGCTTTGAAAAGGTATGATAAACCAAAAGACATCATATTTCCCAACCCAAAAACCACAATATGAAGTGGAAGAGCTTCGTTTTTGAGAGTGAGTCACTACCATTAACAAGTGGAGTATCCCATTTTCCTAATTTCCCCAACCATTACTAGTTAGTACCTCTTTATTTTTGACAAGATTGAGGAGGATAACATATGATTGATCTATAATTTCATCCTTCAGATGAATCCCTCTGAGTATATTTAACAAACTTAGAGAAGGAGTGGTTTGTTCCCATCATGATTGGCGAGTCCATTGTTGAAAATGCAACAAGATGATGGAGCTTAGTGGAAAGGAGTTGCCTTCACTAAGTGGGCCCGCAGGCTATTTTTGGCGCAAAGTCTATTTTTAGACTATGTCTATTTTTAGACATATGGATCATGGTCTATGAGTTACATGATGTTGTTTATGGATGATTGGTCATGTTGGGAAAAATAGATGGACTTCTATTTTTGGTTCACAACGGAGTGATCAGAGCCTATTTTTAGACTGCCAGGCTAAAAATAGAAATAGTCAAATATTATTAGCCCTTAGTAATATTTGGACTCTAAACATTATCTTATTCTCTTGGAGCACTTCAGTTCGAGCTACAGATGTGGCACATGCAGCTGATAAAAGGAATCACATGGTTTCTTATGTGTTAGTTGAGCTATTGCATGGAGGACTTCAGTTAGAACTCATGCATGTGAGTTCTGTGGAGTTGGATGTGGAGTTGTGTTC
The DNA here is from genome assembly GCA_031772625.1 of Pinus tabuliformis. Classification (NCBI taxonomy): domain Eukaryota; kingdom Viridiplantae; phylum Streptophyta; class Pinopsida; order Pinales; family Pinaceae; genus Pinus; species Pinus tabuliformis. The sequence goes on along the minus strand of CM062818.1, from coordinate 480,089,163 downwards.
AATTTGACTTAGTTGAACTAGTTGTATTTTAGTCTAACTAAAGAATACACTAGTGATGAGTTGTGTGAATTGATTGTTAATTAATTCACTAATTATTAACTAATAAAGAAACTAAAGAATACATCAGTTAACTCAATGCATGGACAATTCAACAGAGATAGGTGTTAGAGGTAAGTGAAAGGGTGAGTTGTGACTACCAGTTGTGCATGAGATTTGCACATGCATGGATTGAGTTATGCCAATGAGGATTGCACAGTGTGGGTCAATATCAAGGCAATTGTAGTTTGTGCTCACATGATTTTCACAGGGCATTGTGCAGTGGAGGCAGGGAAAGCAGTGGAGGAGATTTGAACATGTGACTTGTTCGGATCTGAGCTAGTTTTGTGTGTAACAGGTGGAGATAGTACTGAGTACTTGTGAGGAGTATTGTACTATGTATTGTTACATGTTCTCAATCATTATAATATACAGATAGTTGGGGGTTTTTAGCTGTATGCTTTCCTCGGGTTACATATTGTGTTAATGTGTGCATGTGATTGATGTTTCATTGTTTTTAATGCTGCTAAATATATCAAAGCGGGATTGATCATCAGATCTATTATTCAGAAAGTGTTTACATTTTATTTCTTTAGGTAGAGTCTGTAATCGGGCCAGGTAGCTTTTGGATTCATCCTTCTTTTGGAAGGTGAGATATCCGGTGAATGCCCATAGAGTCGATCTCTGTACAAGAAATACTTTGTTCTCACGAATTTTAAATCAGAAGCAGTTGAGTTTTGAGCTGGTGGAATGGCGCTCAAGGATAAACTCAGAAACATCTAAGTGTGAGAATGGAGATAGTATACCTCAGTATCTCACAAAGTTCACCCAATGCTAGGATGAGTTGGGAAGTGTGGGGGTGACTGTCGATGATGAGGACTTGTTGAGCTTGGCTCTCCTTGGTCTTCCGAAGAGTTGGCATTCCTATCAGGACTCTGTCAATGGTCGGGAGAAATTTCCAGGATGGGAGAGACTTTGGTTGGATCTTGTGCAAGAGGAGATTAGACGGAGCACCAGAGACAGTTCTTCATCCATGCATGGTGAGGAGAACTGTTCCTTAGCAAGTAAGGTGAAGAAGGGGAAGGTGAAGGGTTCTCTTTCTGAATCCAATTCTTCCAATGATGGGAAGAAGGTTGACAAGTTGAAGGTGCGATGCTTTCATTGTCATGAGTTGGGCCATTATGCTACTAATTTACCAAAGAAGAAATCCAAGAAGGGATCCGGGGAAGGATCTGAAGGTGAGAAACTTGCTTCACAGTTTGAGTTGGATTTCACACTCTTCACATGCATGGTTTCATCCATGGTGGGAAGTGGTTGGTTTCTTGATAGTGGAGCTTCTTTCCACATGATTGGTGACAAAAGTTTGTTCAGTACTTTGGAGGAGAAATATCTCCAGATACTCATAGCGATGGGTAATGATGAGAAGTTGAGTGTCTCAGGTGTAGGAACGGTTATTTTTCAGAGGGAGCATGGAGCTCGCCTTACCTTGACCAATGTCAAGTATGTACCAGGACCGAAGAGAAACTTGGTGTCGATCACGATGCTGGAAGACAGAGGCTATGATGTAGTCTTCAGTAAGGGAAAGGTTTTCCTTAGACACATCATCACTAGATAGGTGAAGCAGATTGGTTCACGGGTCAAGAACCTATATGCTCTTAAGGTTCAAGATGCATGCAAAGCCTTAAGCAGCAAGGCAATTGATGGAGACTTGGTGGTTGAGAGGGAGTGTATATTACCTCTCAACATGCAGAGCCAGAAGAAGTTTCAGACGATTGTGGAGGAGCCACGATTGGTGCAACAACTTCAGGAGGTTGTGGAGTAGCCACAACAAGGGAAGCTGAGAGGAGATCGAGTAGAGACATCTACTCATGCAGAGACCTCTAGTAGGGGGAAACTTTGAGCCAGGTGGGCTGAGGGATCACATGCAGCCATACCTCCAGGTAGGAAGTGGGGTGATGTGGATTGATCATCCCAAGGAGGAGGGGCAGGATCCTTGAGGTACCCAACTTCTTGGATGAGACCTTGCTACGGGAGCCCTGATGTGGAGTAGTAGGAACTGACTGATTGGGTAGAGATAGATGCGGATGGAGCGACTGAGAGAGCGATAGTGTAGGTAATCCCAGGACAATGCATAGCTAATAGGCTGCACCAATGCGAGAGGCACAAGTGTTTTGCACAGTGCTAGGTGGCATAGAGAGGTGTGCAATGGTGTGAGATGCATGGAGATGTTGCAGTAGCGCAGATGTCAGAGAGGGAGCACTTGTCAGTAGCAGGTAGAGCTTCAGCATCAGAGTATGTTCCTAGCCCTATAGAGTGGTCAGTTGGGAGTGTTTTTGTTCTAAGTGTTGTTGGAACAAGTGGACCGGGCAAATGTGTTGCATGCAAAACATTCCAGAGTTGTAGGATAGGGGTTGTAGATAATCCATATCTTGTTGAGAGGGAGTGTTGAAAATGAAATAAGATGATGGAGCTTAGTGGAAAGGAGTCGCCTTCACTAAGTGGGCCTGCAGGCTATTTTTGGCACAAAGTCTATTTTTAGACATATGGATCATGGTCTATGAGTTACAAGATGCTGTTTATGGATGATTGGTCATGTTGGGAAAAATAGATGGACTTCTATTTTTGGTTCACAACAGAGTGATCAGAGTCTATTTTTAGACTGCCAGGCTAAAAATAGAAACAGTCAAATATTATTAGCCCTTAGTAATATTTGGACTCTAAACATTATCTTATTCTCTTGGAGCACTTCAGTTCGAGCTACGGATGTGGCACATGCAGCTGAAAAAAGGAATCATGTGGTTTCTTATGTGTTAGTTGAGCTATTGCATGGAGGACTTCAGTTAGAACTCATGCATGTGAGTTCTATGGAGTTGGATGTGGAGTTGATGGAGTTGTGTTTAGTTTGACTTAGTTGAACTAGTTGTATTTTAGTCTAACTAAAGAATACACTAGTGATGAGTTGTGTGAATTGATTGTTAATTAATTCACTAATTATTAACTCATAAAGAAACTAAAGAATACATCAGTTAACTCAGTGCATGGATAGTTCAACAGAGATAGGTGTTAGAGGTAAGTGAAAAGGTGAGTTGTGACTATCAGTTGTGCATGAGATTTTCACATGCATGGATTGAGTTATGCCAATTAGGATTGCATAGTGTGGGCCAGTATCAAGGAAATTGTAGCTTGTGCTCACGTGATTTTCACAGGGCGTTGTGCAGTTGAGGCAGGCAAAGCAGCAGAGGAGATTTGAACTTGTGACTTGTTCGGATCTGAGCTAGTTTTGTGTGTAACAGGTGGAGATAGTACTGAGTACTTGTGAGGAGTATTGTACTATGTATTGTTACATGTTCTCAATCATTATAATATACAGATAGTTGGGGGTTTTTAGCTGTATGCTTTCCCCAGGTTACATACTGTGTTAATGTGTGCATGCGATTGATGTTTCATTGTTTTTAATGCTGCTAAATTGATGATCAACTTAGAGGAGGTTATGTATTATCCATGTATTCCGAAATAGTGTATAATCAGGATAATCTCTATGAATAAGTGTTTATTATTCAAAATTTCTACATCCATCATTGTTTGATGTTCTTACGAGTCCATTGAAGGTGAAAACTCAACATCTTTTTCATGTTTAGAGAGTTTGAAAAAAAGGTGAAAAAGAAAACTCCAAAGGTTCCTTTTCAAGATAGTCCCTTAAGTCTGAAAAGTAAGAAAACAATAGTCAGGAGAACCTCTTAGCCATGTTCAACTAAGGTACTCCTTTTTTTAAGTAGTCTATCTCAGTTCATAAAAGGGTTAAATTTATACTGAGTAGACGTCTTTTCATTTACTTTAACGAGTCTGAAATGACAAGTGCTCGACAATGTTTTCATATTTTGGGAGTATGAAAACAGCTGAAAAAGGAATCCTCCTAGAGGAATGAGTGGTATAAAGGGTAGAAACTAGTTCTAATCGTGATGGAACTGCTCAAAACAAGTAGAGGTCAAGCTAACAAGACCACTCATCGTAGTTTTTCCTTAGGCAAGGGTAAAAAACAAGTGAAAGCGTATGATGGGCCAACCAAATAGTGATAATGGAATGAGAAAACCAAGGCTCATATGAAAAAAACAGGCTGATAAAAAATGTAAGTCACAAGAGGTAAAGTGGGAATGGTTTCATTTTTACACAAGCTTGAAACATGGGAAATTATGCTTGAAAATACTAGAAGATGGTTTAATTTTTATACAAGATCGAAACATGAGAAAAATTGTGTTTGAGAGTGGTTTCATTTTTATAGAAGCTTGAAACAAAGAAAAATTATGCTTGAAATAAGCTTGCATGCCCCCAACATAATGACTCAATTCGAGGTACATGCCCCCCAAGCTTCATTTCATTCACCTAAGTAGACTATTATTTACTAACAGGTGGATGGAATGAAGGTTCATTTATGAGATCAAGTGAAAGACTCGATTGGGAATTTATGAGATCTAATTAAAGACTCAAATTGGAAGGGGATCTATTTCATTTTTTAATGAGCTTGACACATGAAAAGAATTATGCTCATGACACCTTGTTTCATTTTTTAACGAGCTTGAAACAAGAAAATGAACTTTTCTCAAGCACCTTGTTTCATTTTTTAAGGAGCTTGACACAAGAAGAGGAAATCTACTCCAAGAACCTTGTTTCATTTTTTATGGAGCTTGAAATAAGAAAAGGAACTTTTCTCCAAGAACCTTGTTTCTTTTTTTTAAGGAGCTTGACACAAGAAAATGAACTCTTCTCCGAGACCTTGTTTCATTTTTTAACGAGCTTGACACAAGACAAAGAACTATGGTCTGAAATCAAATCATGGCCTCCAAGAGACCATGGCTTACAAGAGTTTCTCATAATATGAATGAAAAGCACTCTAGAAAGGGATACATATCAAGGGATCTAATGTAAATATCAGGCTGCAATGCTTCCAGTAAATGATTCACCATATTGCCTACTAGATCTAGGTTGTAATAAATTGAGTAGTCAGTGAAAGGCTCATCTTCATTAGTAGGTACGCAAAAAGGATATGTTGTGATCCAAGTGGCTCCAAACACATGCAGAAGTCCCAGAAGACTCAGAAAGGGTCAAAATTCAAAGTGGTCAGATTGCTCTCAAACTAGCAACAGATCAAAGTGTTTGTTGACCTAATTTCAACGGTGCGAACGACACTCAAATCCAAGCTCATATGAGGGAGAAAGAGCTAGTCAAAGTTTCGGTCAAAGTTGGGCTGTGGGCCAGGTTTAAGTGCCCTACAAATTGACCGAGTCCTGGACATGAAATATGGCTCCCGGGGAATGGGCAAATTTGTTGGATACTTAATTTGTCTAATATCCCTTATATTAGACAAAAAAAAGATGACCATTATTTTTACAAAAATAAAAAAAATAATAAATGAGGTGGCAAGCCATGACCTTGGCCACCATCCCAAAATATATATATTAAAAATGATTTTTTAATTAAAAAAGGCCGATGGCCCATGACCCCCACCGGCCCAACCACCATACCTGCATACACTATATGCATATATAAAAACGTTACAAACAGGCGGTGAGCTGGCCACCTCAGGTGGACCCAACCCATGCCCCCACCAAAATATAACGTATATAGTTATGGGCTGACAGGAATCAAACCCAACCGGCCACGTGGCCATCTTGCTCCACGGGCGGCCCAACCCAAACCTGGCAACCATTTAACACACAAAAAAAATCGTGCCACTTACGCCCCCCAATCGTTTATGTATTAAATGACAACGGTTCATTAAACAAAAAACAACATGCATTTGCCTTTTGGGGGTCGGTGGGGTTGGAACCCCCAACTGCCCTCAACCTATTCATGACAAATACCAACAAGCCACACAACGATTCATTGTTAACTCCGCCACCATTGTATATATGAACCCGACTTTCATTTACACGGAAAAAGGGGAAGCGCCAAACGAAGGAACATAACCACGTTTTGTAGAGCCAAGAAAAACCACGCCCAAGTGGAACCATGATAGTGCACAGAGGTGAAACCATGTGGCACGGATTTCGAGACATAAATCTTTTGATGCTGTGAGGAATCTTTGAGATTCCATGGGGAGGTAAAAATTCATTTTGTCGTAATGTAATCAAGTTTGTAGACATTTTTCTCATATTTTCGCAGGGAACACAATGTTGAGGTTGGATTCACCTTTTGAGCAGTGGATTTGAAGATTCCTAGCACAAGAGAATCTTCGAGAATCTTGAGGGAATCTTCCATATTCCTTGGAGACTAAAATTTCCCAGATCTAGAATGCAACCAACTTTATACTCATTCTTCTCAGAATTTCACAAGGATCTTAATGGCGAGATCAGTTTTCTAAATTGAGCTGCAAATATCTAGACAACCTGAAGGAGGGAATCTTTGGAGAATCGTGAGGGAATTTAAAGGATTCCTACAAGCCCAGATTTTGCCAGTGTCAGAATTCGACGAATGGATAGTCGATTTTACACTTCCCGATGACAAAAATTCAGTGGTGTGGTCAGTTTTTGCACCTAAGCCTTTTATTTTTCGGCCATTTTCCAAATTGGAATGACGGTGTTAGATTTCAGAGTGTGGACAGTCAATCCTATGCCATTAGATACCATGATTTCGATGGTGCATTCAGATCCAGCTGTTGAGCATTCCATTCTTTAGTCAACATCAGATTTGATGTCTATGGAGTGTTTTTGTCATGTAATTCTTTGATCATCTGTTGTGAGATGTACTACGTTGTTTCGATTCCTGCTTGATGTATGATGCAGAATCTTTGTGTCTATTTCATGTGAGATGTATTCATCATGGATTGTTATGTATGTTTTGATGGAGATACCTTTGTTGCCATGATGGTGGGATACTCATTGTCACCATAGGTGTTTTTGTTGAGATCCCTCTAATGCCATGATGTCGGGATACTCATTGTTACCATGTGTAAATTTATGTCATGCTAATAGGAGGTCTGTTGTGAGTTATAGTTCCTGTAGCAGAATGTCTCGTGGAGAAAATTTTCCACTCATGTAGAGGGCACATGTCCTTGTATGATAGGAAACATATTCCATGTACATCTTCACCATTTCCAGCATTGAATGGAGCGGCCAACACCATCTTGACATGGGGCCTGGAGATGTAGTTCACGCTGGATGAAATCCGTTATCAACGTCTTGTGTTTTATGTTGCTGATTCTTGTCATCTTCCCTCTTATTTATAGTATGAATATATGTTCCTTTATGTTATTTTAAGTGAAATTCTAACAACATCACAGAAGTAAAAGATCTTGGTTAAATTCGTGAGTTGAGTCAACTCGGATCAAGTTTGGTATCAGAATGGTCTTTGTGTGGATGTGAATTGCAAGCATGAACAATGGAACATGCAACGATGGAGGATGAAAGAGCTATGTATGATACCATGCTCAGAATTTCCCAAAAGGTGGAAATAATGTATGAATCTCTACTAAAAGAGACAACGGAGAAGCAGCGAGTGCAACTTCAGTTGCGAGCCACGAAAGAGGCCTTGGAAGAACTGAAGCACAACAACCAGAATATCCAAATAGATAACGCGAAATTGAAGATGCTCCTAAAAGAAGCGAAAGAGAAGAAGTAGAGGTTACTATGCCAACTTCAAGCTAAGTACGAGGCCTTGGAAAAATTGCAACGTGATCCATGTGAGGTAAAAAGTAATTCTCTTAATTCATGTATATTTCCTGATGATGATTTCGCTGTTTTTGAAAATCATACCACAGGAATTGGCTCCAAACTATTGAAGAGGATGGGGTATGAAGGAAAAGGCTTGGGAATTAATGGCCAAGGCATTGTCAACCCCATCAAAGTAGAAGAATTACCCCATCAGGTAGGACTTGGGTATGTCAAAAAGGAAGTTTGGGAATGTGTCGAGACAACTAGAGAACCAAAAACAGATGATGAGAAGCCCTCATCAGTTCTTTCCAAATCAACAGTGGAGGTAAAAGATGTTGATTTCCCTTCAGTTTCATCTTCACATAGTATAATTTCTGTTGGAAATGTGGGGATACCAATTACAGGGAAAAACATGAGGCTCCTTACTAGGAAGAAGAACTTGGTGTTAATAGTCGAGGCATTACTCAGCCATTGTAGGTTGAGCAGAGACCATGATTTTCAGACTTCAGATACACCGCAGGAGAATGCTCGAAGGTGTCAAAATATTCCATGACAATGTTGAAATCATTAAGGAAAGAGACTGATGCGAACTCATCACCATCATCCCATGGTAGTGCTCATTGTAGGGAAAGAGTTGAGGCAAGCTCTCATCACCATAATGACACTAGAGACAACAAGGAAAGGTATAACCAGTCTCGATATTCAAATGTTCATTTTGATTATAATCATGTTGTTAATGATGAACCCAAAACATGGCATCGAAAAACATGTACCTTTTGTGGATTACATAACCATACATTTGTTGAGTGCTGGAAAAGAATTGCAGCACACAAAAGGATGAGGCATGAAAGACCCTCTCAACAATAGGAAAAGAAGAAGGTAAAGTAGATCTAGAGGAAGAAGACCTATTGTAGTCATTACAACAGAAGTGGTCATCAAAGGGACACATGTTGGAGGCTCCATCCAGAGCAACACCTTAAAGACAAAGTGTCGATGCATGAACTAGTTGAGAAAGTCGTTCGACAAGCAACACCACCACAGGGGGTGACCCATTCACAATGATAATTGAAAAATGGTTTCTAAATATGTTAGCTTGTCATGGTCGTGCTTTTGTAAATCATTTGTTGCATTTTAAGATGTAAAAGTGATGATGTGTTTTCCATCACCTGTTAAGCAACAATGATGTCTGGTCTTGTTTTGTGTTGCATTTTAAACTGTGAAAGTGATGTTTTATTTCCATCAATTGTTAAAGAAACAATAGTGTTTGGCCTTATTTTTGTAAATCATGTGTTGCAGTGATGATGTGTTTTCCATCACTTGTTGAAGAAACAATGATATTTTGGCCTTGTTTTGATATCTGGGGTATTGTTTCCATTTTGATGTAAACTTGACTAGCGAGTATGTGTTATAAACTTGTGGCAAGTATGGGATGCTTAGATCATTAGTTGGTCATGTAAGTCAAGCATGTAATTTGAAAAACAATGTACTACAGGTTTGCAGAGGTGGCAGGTGTCGGTTCATCACTTATGGCTGCGAAGGACAAAGGAGAAGGAGAAGGAAGGGTGACTTATCATACACTTGTAAGTGCAGACAAGGTACATAAAAATGGCAAATTGTTTTTCATGCTTTTGGAGGACCAAAATATTCTTGGTGGGGAGGATTGATCCAGGTGGCTCCAGACACATGCATAAGTCCCAGAAGATTCAGAAAGGGTCAAAATTAAAAGTGGTTAGATTGCTCTTAAACCAACAACAGATCAAAGTGTTCGTCGCCCTGATTCCAATGGTGTGAACGACACTCAAATCCGAATTCATATGAGGGAGAAATAACCAGTCAAAGTTGCGGTCAAAGTTGGGCTTTGGGCCAGGGTTAAATGTCCTACAAATTGACTGATTCATAGACATGAAATATGGCTCTTGAGGAGCAGGCAAATTTGTTGGATACTTAATTTGTCTAATATCCCTTGTATTAGACAAAAAAAATGACCATTATTGTTACAAAAATAAAAAAAATAATAAATGAGGTGGCAGGCCATGACCCCCACCACCATCCCAAAATATATATATTAAAAATGAATTTTTAATTAAAAAAAGCCAACGAGCCATGACCCCCACCGATGTAACCACCATACCCGCATACACTATATGCATATATAAAAACGTTACAAATAGGCGATGGGCGGGCCACCTTTGGTGGACCTGGCCCACACCCCCACCAAAATATAATGTATATAGTTATGGGCTGATGGGAATCAAACTTACCCGGCCACGTGTCCGGCCTGCTCCACGGGCGGCCCAACCCAAACCTCGCAACCATTTAATACAAAACAAAAATTGTGCCACTTGCGCCCCCAAATTTTTATGTATTAAATGACAATGGTTCATTAAGCAAAAACAACATGCATTTTCCTTTTGGGGGTGGTGGGGTTGGAACCCCCAACTGCCCTCAACCTATTCATGGCAAATACCAACAAGCCACACAATGATTCATTGTTAACTCAGCCACCCTTGTATATATGAACCCGACTTTCATTTGCATGGGAAAAGGTGAAGCACCAAATGGAACCACGTTTTGCAGAGCCAAGCGGAACCATGCCCAGGTGGAACCATGATACATTGCACAGAGGAAAAACCATGTGGCACAGATTTTGAGACAGGAATATTTTGATGTTGTGAGGAATCTTTGAGATACCATGGGGAGGTAAAAATTCATTTTGTTAGAATGTAATCAAGTTTACATTCATTTTTCTTAGATTTTCACAAGGAACGCAATGTCAAAGTTGGATTCTTCTCTTAAGCAACGGATTTGCAGATTCCCAACACAGGAGAATCTTCAAGAATCTTGAGGGAATCTTCTAGATTCCTTGGAGGGTGAAATTTCCCAGATCTAGAATGTAGCCAACTTTATACTCATTTTTCTCAAAATTTCACAAGGATCTCAATGGCGAGATCAATTTTTTGAATTGAGTTGCATATCTCCAATCAACCCGAAGGAGGGAATCTAAAGGATTCCAATAGGCCTAGATTTTACCGGTGTCAGAATTCGACAAATAGATAGTCGATTTTACACTTCTCAATGACACAAATTCAGTGGTGCAGTCAATTTTTGCACCTAAGCTTCTGTTTTTCAGTCATTTTCCAGATCGGAATGATGGTGTCAAATTTTAGAGTGTGGACAGTCGATCCTATGCCATTAGATGCCACGATTTTGATGGTGTATTCAGATCCAGTAGCTGAGCATTCCATTCTTCAGTCAGCATCAAAGTTGAGGTATATGGATTTTTGTTGTCATGTACAACTTGGATCATTTGTTGTGGGATGTACTATGTTGTTTCCATTCATTCTTGATGTATGATGCGAAATATTTGTGTCTATTTCATGTGAGATGTATTCATCATGGATTGTTATGTATGTTTTGATTGATATCCCTTTGTTGCCATGATGGCAGGATACTCATTGTCACCATAGGTGTTTTGGTTGAGATCCCTTTAATGCCATGATGTCGGGATACTCATTGTCACAATGTGTAAGTTTATGTCATGCTAATAGGAGTTCTGTTGTGAGTGATAGTTCATGTAATGGAACGTCTCATGGAGAGAATTTTCCACCCATGTAGAGGGCACATTGTAGAAATTCTCATTGTAGATCACTTGATAATGCAATATACTAAAGCAAAATACTTGATCTACTTCTACAAACAAACTTGCAGAAGCTTAATCAATTTTGAGCAAGATCAACTTAGAACACATATAACAGAGAATCAGAAATCAATCACACATGAACACAAAAGAATACTCTGGGGAAAGCCTCAGCTAAAAACCCCACTATCTATATTATCAAACAAGTGGAAATATCTCAGAGATTACACAAAGCTTTAGCTCACAAGCTATCCATCTCCCAGTACAATCCCTCAATACAACTCATAGACTGAATAGACACAACATATGCCTTCCTTCAATCCTCCAAGCCTCCTATTTCCTTGCGCAGTTTCTCTTGGGGTCCAAAAGTTGCCACCTGTGTGAATTACCTCACACACTACTCTCCAACCTTAGAAATAATTGTGCAATCCTCAAGGAAATAATTCCTTCTGCATGCAAGAGATATCCTCATGGGAATATTCCTGCAACTGATAGGCCACTATCCCATCCTTTGATCTCAACTGGGTCTCTGACTGAACTGACATGCATGAGTAATTTATGAGAGAATATTCAGTTATTTGAAGTAGACTAGTTGCATGCATGCATGCATTAACTAACTGAACTCACAATCAGTTCCACAAACTGTTGGAACTAATCTATTTGGACTTAGCTCAGTTAACTAAGCTAACTAATTACAACACAAAATACACCTCATCCTCATCTCCCTAATTAAAGGATAACTTCCTCAATCAAAGGGATAATTCTTGCATGTATTCACATAGACTTCATGTTTGATTTTCTCCAACTAATTAACTCAAGATGAATTAATTAATTATTTTTCAAATAGCTGCTAAGATCAAATTCGAATTTTAATTCTCAACTTTAGTTTAGGGACTAACTAAAATTGGAATGTATCCCGAAATGCTATATATAGAAATGCTATTTTTAGCACTCCTATATTTAGCATTTCTTGTTGCTATTTTCAACACTCCCTCTCAACAAGAAAGGGATTATCTGTCACCCTGATCCTGTCTCTGTGGAACTCGAATTTGCAATTTGACAATGCCTTAGTCAAAATATCTGCATCCTTCTCCTCAGCTAAAACATACTGCAACAACATGATCCTCTTCACCACAGAGTCTCGAAGATGATGATATCGGATATCGATGTGCTTGGACCTATCATGAAATAATGGATTCTCAGAGAGTTTGATACAACTCTAATTATCATAATAGATCATGGTTGGATCCATCCTCTGATCAAACAATCCAACCAAAATTTTCCGCATCCAAATGGCCTCACATGTAGCCTAACTAGAATCCATGTATTTAGCATCTGTTGAGCTAAGTATAATTGATCTTTGTTTCCTGATGTACCAAGAAACTGCAACTGAACCAAGGTTGAAAATTCCTCCTGAAGTGCTCTTCTGATTTGATGGACTCCCTACCCAATATGCATCTGTGAAGCACTGAAGCTTCAATCCCTCTGTCTGTCTGTACCATAATCCATACTGAGATGTGCCTCTGAGGTATCACAACACATGCTTCGTTGCCTTCTAAAACAGCTTGGTAGGCTGAACCATAGCTTGACTCAGCTAGTTCACCGCAAAGCACAAATCTGGTCATGTGTTCACTAAATACATCAATGAACCCACAAGCTACCGATAAATAGTAGCAACTACTACCTCACCTGAGGTAGCATCCTCCTTCCTCTAGTTAACTGCTAGAGGAGTCTGCATGGGCTTTCACTTCTCCATGTGGAATCTCGTAAGTATCTCATTCGCATACTTGCCTTGAGACACAAACACTTCCCCATCCTTTTGCCACACTTCCGTGCCTAGAAAGTAGTGCATGAGACCCATGTCTTTCATCTCAAACTCTCTTGCAAGATCCTCCTTGCAAGACTTGAGCAACTGATCATCACTTGTCAATATCAGATCATCAACATAAAGAACAATGATCAATGGCTTACCTTCTACCATGATGTGGTAAAGGTTCGCATCCACTTCACTCTTTGTGAAGCTAAACTTAGTGAAATAACTATTGATCTTGGTTTACCAAGAACGAGGTGCTTGCTTCAACTCATACAAAGCTCTCTTGAGTCAACACACATGCGACTCACGATCAAAGGTCTCAAATCCTTCCGGCTACTCTATGTACACCTCTTCCTTAATCTTGCCATTGAGGAACGCAGTCTTCACATCCATCTGATGGATCTTCCAACCCATCTGTGCTGATAGTGCCAACATCGATCTGATAGATGAGTACCTTGCTACGGGAGAAAAAGTCTCATCATAGTTGATCCCCTCGACCTGTGAGAAACCACAAGAAACAAACCTTGCCTTATGTTTCTCAACACTACCATCAACCGCCTACTTTACCTTGTAAAGCCATCGGGAACTCACCACTGACTTGTCCTCTGGTCTTGGGACAACATCCCAAACATTGTTCTAAACTATGGAGTCACACTCCTCCACCATAGCATCAACCCAGTCTGGCTATTGTACTACTTCCACAAAGGAAGATGGTTCGGTCTCTACACACTCCCCAACAAGGGCCATGTAACCAATGTACCACTCAGGTGATCTCCTTTGTCTGCGCTGAGAGGATGGTTGTCCCACATTCTCTCTCGCATCCATCATCAATTTGTTAGCTTCCCTTGAGCATTTCTGCCCATCTTTGCAAGACTCTGCATGATTGGATGTCTCCACTCCTGGATCCTCTGCATGCAGATGCTCTGCATCAGTCTTAGGCTCCTCCTCCTTAGGAAACAAAATTTCCTCCTCTCCATGCAACTTGAGCTCCCTCTCAAGGGAAACTCACGTGCTCTTCTGCTCGTTGAACTTCAGATCTCTGCATACCACTATCCTCTGACTGGTAGGCAAGAACACCTGAGAGTTTTGGGGTGTATCAGTGTACCCCACAAGTATCCCCAAATTAGCTGTTGGCTCTAGCTTCTTCTGGGCATCTTTGGTCACATGGAAATAAACCAATGATCCAAAGATCCTGAAGTGACTCACATCTGGTCTCTTCCTAGAGAAGGCCTCTACTGGTGTCTTCATCCCCAGTATATGATGTGTGCTTCTATTCTGCAAGTATACTATTGTATCGCATGCCTCAGCCCACAAATGAAGTGGTAGGCCTTGGTCATGCAGCATCGCCTGAGCTGCTCCCACAATTGTTATGTTCTTCCTTTCGGCCACCCCATTTTGCTATGGGTTATGGGTTGCCATCAACTCTCGTTTAATTCCTCTTGCTGCACAGAGTTCCTTAACTGTTGAGAGACATATTCTCCACCATTGTCGCTTTGCAAGGCCCTTATTTTCTTTCCAGATTCTTTCACAACCAAGGCTTTGAACTCACAAAACCTTGAGAAGGTTTGATCCTTCTTCTACATGAATTAGATCCAACATCTACGAGAAAAATCATCAATAAAAATAACATAATACGTTTGTATGAACTCGCTCCAGGATTGCTCCAGCTCAACTGTCTCGATCCTGAAAGGAAGATTATGCATACTTACCCAAGGTACAAACTTTGCATGTACCCACTTGCTCCAGTTTACCCTTGGGAAGTCTGGTAGAAATCTGCTGCATGATCTTCAAGGCCCCATGGTGCAAGTGGCCCAATATTCTATGCCATAGCTCACCAATATCTTGGCTTTGCACCAATTCTGCTTTGTAACTCAATGCAGCATAGTCATCTACCTCCAGCTTGTAGAGATTCTTTACTCAAATCCTAATCATGTTGGTCTGTCTACTATCGATGTGCCTCAGGAATGCCTTTCCTTTACTAAATACTACATCATAGCCTCTGTCTTCCAACATAGAAATGGACACCAGGTTCTTCTTCAGTCCAGGCAAATAATTTACATTAGTCAGGGTCAGAGGAGCTCCATGCTCCCTCTGTAACACAATCGTACCTTCAAATAAAACATGATACTTTCCATCATCGCCCATCTCTATGCACATATGGAGGTCCTTCTTCTCCAAGGTACTGAATAAACTATTGTTGCCGGTCAAGTGGAATGAGGCTCCATTGTCCAGGTACCAAACATAACCCACCATCGATGAAACCATGCATGCGATGAGGCTAAAATCCAATTCGAACTATGAGGCCATTGCCTCACCATATGATCCTTTCGAGGATCCCTTCTTGGATTTCTTCTGTGGACAATTCATAGCATAATGGCCCACCTCATAATAATGAAAGCATCGCAGTTTCGATTTGTCAATCTTCTTCCCACCATGGGAAGAATTTGATTTGGAATGGGAAGCCTTTCCCTTCCCTTTCCCCACCTTCCTTATTAAGGCTATATTTTCTTCATCATCATGCTTTGATGAAGATCCATCTCTGGTGCTTCTCCTTATCTCCTCCTGCATCAGATCCGACCACAGGTGTTCTTAATCTGGCAGTTTCTCTTTTCCATTTACTGAGTCATGGTAGCTATGCCAGCTATTTGGAAGATCGAGGAGAGCAAGACTCACCATGTCATCATCAACTACCATGATTCCTACACTTCCAAGCTCATCCCTACAGGTGGTGAGCTTGTTCAGATATGTAGAGATCGTGTCACCCTTTTCACACTTGATTTTTCGAAGCTTGTCTTTCAGCGCTAGCTTCCTATGATCACTGTTGTTCTGATATAGATCCTTCAATGTTTTCCACATTGAAAATGGTGTGTCCTTCCCATGGAGACTCAAGACAATGTGGTCTCAAACTCCCTCTAGAGGACTCCTCCTCGCTCTAGCCACACATTTCTTCCATTCCACCAATTCTTGGGCATTAGCAGCTGCTGGCTTAGGGACTTCTTGATCAATGAAGTCCTTCAAAACGTTGTCCTCTAATACCGCTTCCATGCGATCCTTCTAGGCTATATAATTCGAGCTGCCATCTAGGGCATACTCAAGTCTCAAACCGTTGAACACCATTGGTTTGATATGTGATAAGAATTCGATTTCTATAATCAGGAACTTCAAACTTCGAACTTCTCCCTTCTTTGTATATTGTTCTCTTCTTTGATCACCTTTGCTCTGATACCATGTAGAAATTGTCACTGTAGATCACCTGATAATGCAATATACTAAAGAAAAATACTTGATATACTTCTACTAACAAACTTGCGGAAGATTAATAAATTTTGAGCGAGATAAATTTAGAACACATATAACAGATAATAAGAAATCAATTACACATGAACATAGAAGAATACTCTGGGGAAAGCCTCAGCTAAAAACCCTGCTATCTGTATTATCAAACAAGTGGAAATATCTCAGAGATTACACAAAGCTTTAGCTCACAAGCTATCCAGCTCTCAGTACAATCCCTCAATATAGCTCATAGACTGAATAGACACAACATATGCCTTCCTTCAATCCTCCAAGCCTCCTATTTCCTTGCGCAGTTTCTCTTGGGGTCCAAAAGCTGCCACCTGTGTGAATTACCTCACACACTACTCTCCAACCTTAGAAATAACTGCACAATCCTCAAGGAAAGAATTCCTTCTACATGCAAGAGATATCCTCATGGGAATATTCCTATAACTGATAGTACATTGTCCCATCCTTTGATCTCAACTGGGTCTCTGACTGAACTGACATGCATGAGTTATTTATGAGAGAATATTCAGTTATCTGAAGTAGACTAGTTGCATGCATGCATGCATTAACTAACTGAACTCACAATCAATTCCACAAATTGTTGGAACTAATCTAACTGGACTTAGCTCAGTTAACTGAGCTAACTAACTACAACTCAAAATACAACTCATCCTTATCTCCTTAATTAAAGGATAACTTCCTCAATCAAAGGGATAATTGTTGCATGTCTTCACATAGACTTCATGTTTGATTTTCTCCAACAAATTAACTCAAGATGAATTAATTAATTATTTTTCAAACAATTGCTCAGATCAAATTCAAATTTTAATTCTCAATTTTAGTTCAGGGACTAACTAAAATTGGAATGTATCCCAAAATGCTATTTATAACAATGCTATTTTTAGCACTCTTATATTTAGCATTTATTGTTGCTATTTTCAACACACATGTCCTTGTATGATAGAAAACATAGTCCATGTACATCTTCACCATTTCCAACACTGAATGAAGCAGCCAACACCATCTTGACATAGGCCCGGAGACGTAGTCCACGCTAGACGAACTCTGTTATCAATGTCTTGTGTTTTATGTTGCTGATTCTTGTCATGTTCCCTCTTCTTTATAGCATGAATATATGTTCATTTATGCTCTTTTAAATGCAATTATAACAGCCACACAGAAGTAAAAGATCTTGGTTAAATCTAGGAGTTGAGTCAACTCGTATCAGGTTGCCACATAATTAAATTATGGCAAGGAAGATACCACTTGCACATTTGGAATGCTTAGGGAAGTAGGATGATTGGTTATCAAATCAGGACCAACAAATGAAATCTAATCGATAGTCACAATCCTTCCATTGTGCGGGAATAACATCACTCAAAAGAGTGTGGAAACAATAACATTCATTACATAAACATAGTCTCGCTTGGGGAGAAAATTGAAGTCCAAAGGGCCCATGAAAATCATAACATCAATACATATATTTTTTCCTCCCAAGGTAACAGGATACTAAGGAATGATCCCTAAGGGTTGACTAGTTCTTTTGTTAAAAGCTAACATATTTGGAGTGGTAGACACAAGTTGTGGGGAACCCAAAGTTTTCCAAGCAGTGGAGGATATAATATTCACATAAGCTCCCTCATCTATAACAATGTGATGGATATTATTGTAACAAGCCTTTACCATGATCTTAAAAGTATGTAAGGAGGGAGATGAGGTTCTCTCAATCGACTCCAATCAAAGGCATTGATCTTCTTTCTTTGAGGGGGTTTCATAGTAATGGGATAAATTCCCCCTTGTCAGGTAGAATCAGAAGAAAGAAGAAGAACCTGAGCGATATGATCCTCACGCTCTATGGGAAAACTATGATAGAATGAAGGTGGTATTGGGTCAACAATTTTCTCAACCAATTGTTGGTCAGGAACAGACTCATAGGATTCATGTTATGAGAGAGTGGGATTGACTAGGACGGATTCAGATCAATCACTTCATCAACTAGTGGAGGATTGGGAGAAAGCTTATGGTAACTAGACGAAAGATGAGGTTGAGAAGATGTAAGTTTTTCCAACACTTTTAAGGATTCATCCATATAAGGACAAAGGTGAGTAGGATGATTCCCTTCACATAACCTACAGGGAAATTTGACTTTAGCCTTTTTCCCATGGACTTGACTATCACTAGTTGAAGGTTTGTCATTAGCATGATCTCCAGAAGTTGAAAACAAAGATCGATTTGAGCTTGTGGACCACACTATTAATACTTTGGGAATACATGTACAATCTCTAAGAAGGTGATCACCCTTACAAAGCATGCAAGGGAATTTAACTTTTCAGGGGAATTTGGAAGGTTCCTCCATACTAGTTGCATTCATGGAAATGGTTGGTTGGTTGTCCCCCTGCTTATTTTTTTTTCTTAATATTCCTTTTCTTCTTTTTCTTATCCACTTGGTTACTAACTTTGAGGCTTTCACCATATGAAGAGGAAGAATAGGAAGAATACCCAACAAGAAAAAAAGGAAAAGGGTCAATTTTAAGATAATCTTGAGGTTGATATTGTTCAGGAGGAGGAGAACTTGGTTGAGAAGCAGTTTGGACATTTGGAACCAAAGAGGTCAAAAAACACCAAACTTGAAAAACAATGGTAAATATGGGAAGGGACAATGTTTCCATGTAAGGAGCACCTATATTTCCAAAAGAAGGAAAAGGAGGACTAGGATTTGCGTCAGAAGGTTTCCTTGATTGGTATACTCAGGAACTATTTCCATTAGTCTCAACCTAAGATCTACTAAGGAGTTCTTCCACAATAAGGATGATATTTCATGGTCATTTAATTGATTTTTGAAATTAAAGACACAAAATAAAACAAAACAGGGTAACTAGGCAAAAGGGTTTACTAAGCAACTGTGAACTACAATCTACCACCTTGGAAAACCAAGAATTTACGTATAGGCAGGAAATCTCCCAGAATGATGTGATCGGTGTATCATAGTGTACAAGGGGGTCGAATCAATCACCTAAGGTGGGGATAGAAACCTATATACGACTTCCAAAATATACTCGATGGTACATTGAAGTGTAGTCCATAGTAGTGTTTTCTAATGTGTAACCATTCAATGAGATACTTTTCATGCATGGAGCGTCATTCAATATACCCGAAGGTACGTGGAGTATGATATGATACACTTACATACATGGAATGGGATATCATCCCTAGGATAAAATTCTGGAAAACAATGACAACTCCTACTTTTGACGACGCTGGAACAGGTATCCAGCCTAGACCTCTATGTGTGTCATTAAATTTCAAATGCTCCTTAGGTTAATTGATGTGAAATTTAGAGTTCATCTTGAATTATGTTTCGATTTCAAGGCTCAAAACTCAATGTCACCTGAACACACCTATGATGCAACTAACATGAAAAAAATAACTCTCTTTTTTCCTTTTAACAATGAAAGGCCTAACTAAGTAGGGGAAGAAGAAATCAATAAATAATGCAACAGAAAAGTGATGCAACCATTGATCTACTCACTATTCAAATCAAAATCAAAGCCCTATATGCGATATAAAGATATTTTTCTTTTAAATTTCCTCTTAAATTTCAAAATGACAGAAAACTAAGATGCATGTCTAATCACTAATAAAACAAAATTTTCAGAATGGTGATTGGAAGACTATTCTTTCAAGCACTCAATGACTAAACAAATCAGTTTGCTAATGACCTAATGACAAGAGGAAAGGAAAATCTAAACAAATTATCATCAAAGGAAATAAAAACCATAAGAAAACCATATGGAGGCTTCTTAGAAACAATTAGACAGTGAGGGACACAAGGAAGAGCATTTGGAAGAAGGTTCGACAGAGAGAAAACCAAAACAAGGCAAATTTTTGCATGAAACTGTTAGCACCTAAATTTGCCTTAGGCTGAAGGAAGGCAAAATTAAGGGTAACCACAAACCACGCTCAGTTTGGTAGCTAGCCCACCAGAACATGAGAGGGCTCTCTCCCAGTCACACTCAGGAAAATAAACAATAGGGTCTGAGATGATTCAAAAATGAATACTAATTTTAGGCTAGGTAAATAAATAAGATGGAGGTGTTTTGATAAATGACTGAGTTTTCTGGGATGTGTGGGGCCAAGGAACAGCATGAGCAGAGAATTTAACTCAAAGACATAGGTTATTTCATGAGGCAAGACAGGCAGAAAGTATAGCAATTAGATTTGAAATAATATGAAGTGGAGAGATTGTTTGAGAGTGTGAAAAGGGCATAAATACATGAATCCTTTTCAACAGAAGAAAACATAGAACGTGAAAACTATCCCAAGGCAGAGAAGTACACTGAATTCTACCTTTTTTACTTAGAAAGCTTTCACAGGAAATGAATATGAATGAAAATATGAAACATAACGAAATACATATGAAACATAAAGAAGATAAATTTGCTAAACTCACGCCACAAGAATCTCATGAACCAGAGCTGCAATCTTTCATTAATTCTCTGTCAAAATGTACATTGAGTGACTGGGTTTCTCTCCCACAGTTTCCCAGAAATTCCAACCCTTTACAAAATGACTCTCAATACAATAAATAAACTTTGCCATGAGAAGGTCGATCAACCCAGGAGATGAAGAGCCAACCATTAACGGTTACATTTAATTTTCTATGAGGACCAATTAGAAAAAAACAAATATGAGCGTAGATTTTGTGGGTGGCTATTCGCCTTCATTTGGCCACATGGATAGGAGCCAAAAATGATTTTTAAAATTTGCCTTTGATTCCGGGAAATATGTGTTGTAAATGAGTGGGCCCACTTGAAGAAAATTGCGAATCGAAATTTCGCGAAGCGGGAGCGATTTTGGCCTTTGGGTCTCTGTGTGCTGCGCCAAAAACAGTATGCGTCGCGCCACTTTGGAGCTGGCTTTGAGGAACTTTTTGAAGTCAAAATTGAGGCCAAGTATGCTTGTTGGAAATACCTACCTGTCTACTTTCCAACCCAAGTGGAATTTATGAATTTGGTTCCTATTTTCCCCTCCAAAACTGCAATCTCCCAATATTGCTTTGTGTGTGTCAAAATAGGGGCAGAGAGGTCATTTTTTGGGTGTTTTTGACCTCCTGAGGACTCAAAATTGGCCCAAAATTCTTGGCCATGCACCAAAATTCATGATTTTCCATGGAAAATCCAAAAATGTAAACCTTTTGTCATTTGGAGCTTCCTATTGTAAGCGCGCGCCACGTGGCGCGACACAGAGGGAGAAAAACCCTGTTTTTTGCACAAAAATTTCCAAAAACACCAAAAATGCCCCAAATTTCTTGAAATTTGGGCTGGAGCTTCCTTATCAAGTGTTATGCTGGGCTAAAGAGGCTTCGGCCAATATCTGAAGTCGATTGAGCTCCATTTTCCTCTTTTTCTTCTTGATTGCTTTCCACAATTTCGCCTTCAAATTCCTGATTCGGGCCTTGCACATTTTGTTTCGCGCCATGTAGTGGAAAGCCATGTGTCTTAGTAATGCATGGTCCTTGTCGGCCTTGTCCAGCAGCCTCTATAGGTGCATGTTAACTCTCTCGAGTTTGGCCTCCCGATCCTCATTAATCTCTTGCTCTAATGACGTGAGCTCAACTCTTCTCCTTTGCGCTGCTTGGCGATTCTCGCAAATGTTCTGTAGCTCCATGATTTCTTGCTGATCCTCAAGCTTTTTGTTCCTCTACTCCAAGTATTTCATGGTCCACTTAGCCCTCTCCAAGTCAAGGGATAAGGCTTCGATCTCTGATTGCTGCTCCTGGATGATCTCTCTAAGTTTGGCGCTTTGTGGACCCGTATCTGTATCATCATCATGAAGGAGAATGAAGTTGGTCTCTCGTTCACCGGATGGCTCACCTGAAGGCTGCTCATCCTGCATTGGCTCCTTGCCTTTGTCCTATTCCTATGATGCTGATGGAGGAAACGAGGCCCCTTCCACCTCGGGTGGAGATAACACTCGCTTTGCCGCTGCAAACAAACGTCTGGTGCCTTTCTGATATGTGATGAAAACCGGCACACTAGAAGTCTCATGGCGCTCATACGGATGAGAAGGTTCACCCTCGTGCTGAACGTCTGATACTCCCCGTGAAGCTCTGAAGAAATCACGCGAGATGAAATCACCCCAAGTGATGCCCTTCAATCCAAGCTGATGAACCACCAAAATCTTAATAAGAGAAAAATGATAGACATTGTTAAGTTGTTGCTGAGGTGTTTTGCGTTGTATAAAGGTGGTCATCCTCTCTATGTTCCGACAATTGAAATACAGAATGTTCATCATCCGTACCCTGGTGAAATACATGAGCAACCTGATGTGGTAAGCATAAAGACGAGAGAACCGTCCCTCACAGCTGAAATATTTCATGATCAATCTCATTAGTGGAGCATATTCATCCTTCAGATATTGGGACGGGAACACTCTCTTGAGATGCCATAAGAAACTGGTTTTGATGTATGGCTCATAATGCTGCCGGTCGATCTTCTGTTTCTTGTGCCATGGTTCACCAATGTTCGGTATACCAGTTGCTAATAAGACAGATTCTGGTGTAAGTGTGAAGGTGACACCAGCCAAGAAAGCTTGATCTCCGTGCAAGTGCAGCACAAAAAGACAAGACAACTCATGATGAAATTGGACACTAGCCACCTTTTGAAAAAACTCATAGCATGACTGATGCTGAAAACATGACATAGCAAGAGGGCAGGCCTGTAATTCTGTAAGGGTGGTCAGTTCTTCTCTAACATGTCTGCCACTTTATGAGGCCTCCGGGGTGCCTGTTCTTCCAAGGGAGAGTCACTTTGGGTTTCCACCTCATAGTTCGAGGAATGCTCGGATGCCATGACTGCTATACAAAATACCTTGAAGACAAGATGACTTCTGTGTATAAACTGTGCTTGAACTGCTCTTTGTGGTGTTGTATTTCAATTTCTGCCACCAAGGGAAAAAACAAATGCAACAGGGACTGTTAGGGATTGTTAGGAAGGGGAAACAATATTGAGGAATGATAATTATTGGGATAATTTTAATTAGGGAGAGGAGGGGGGATTTTATATATGGGAATAAGGTTTAGGGTTTGGGATTAGTTATATAGGGTTGAGGAGATTTTAATAAGGGATAGGGTTTTGGGATGTTGAATGTAATGTAGGATTGATCAAATTGGTGGTGGGGTAGGAAATGAGGCAACAAGGGAGAATGGGGAAGGAGGAGAGTCCTTGGTGACAAAACTGTGAGCTTTGAAACCCTGGCAGAAAATTTGTTTTTGTTGGGTATGAATTTTTGTTTCAACCTTTATCACCCTTTCACCACCATCTCTTATCATAAAATCTGAAGCAATGTCAAAATAGAAGGCCCTACCTAACAACTCCACGCAAGGGATGAGCAATTCGAAAAGATTTGACACAATTTCGAGCTCTGAACTATGTGCACCGCGCCCAAAACCCAGTCCGCCGCGCCCGTTCAAATTAACACTGGGCAGAAATCCCCATTGCACTGCGCCACTCCACCTGTGCGCCGCGCTCTAACTCTTAACACAGTCACGGCCTTTTCGAACTGCAGTTTTCTCTTCGACCTCCAAATTCGACTTTGCTATAATATTTCATGAATATAACTTGGTGCAAATGATTTATATACTTGGAGAAATATCTTGCAAGAGTTGGATTTGATTCTTTCTTTCTCCAAAACCCATTTTGTAATGTTTTCACTTCAACACTTTTTCACAATTAATACAACTCTGCTTTTCACACTTCCTTTTGATTTCTTTGACTAAAATGATGAAATTTTTGGCAATTTTTTGCAGGGGTAGCCGACATGGAATTTGGCTAAGGAGACCAGGGTTGCGCTTGGAGAAATCCACTGAGAAACTTTTGAAATTTTTTACAAATGACAAACTGTTTACTTTTCTTCAAAACGGAGTTTTGAAGAATAGTTGTAATCTATCAACATGAAGATGACAATATTTGAATCACAATTTTATAAGAGCCTCCCTCTAGCCTTGTTGGCTTTATTGGACATTGTTTGAAGACCAAATGACTAATCCCTAGACTTAATGACCGAAATGACTCTTGTCCATTAAAAGATAAACATTGACTGTCATGGACTTTAATACACATTGATGAAAAGACCTCAGCCAACAGGTACAAGACATGAGGGGAATGAATGATAAGGCCCTTCCATCAGATTATGGCATGCCCCTAGCAGAATGCAGTTGAGTGAACAGAGTGAGACACCTAAAAATGAAATGCAGAAAGAGTTTTGATCTCTGACGGAGGACTAACAAGACCGACTCTAACATTGGCTCCAATGGGGGATGGTAGCTCCTTGGAGGTGCCAAGAACGACAGATCTTTGGGAGAGCAGACAGTGCCTTCGTCCATTGGGCTATGGAGTCATTATTTTGACAAACAACACAAGACTCTGACTCATTTATTGACTAAAACCTGACTCAAACCAACTCGATTATGAAACCAAAATGACCGAAAAACTGACTCAAATTTGATCTTAAAATGACTTGAAGACTGACTTGAAAAACTCTAACCAAAACTGAAATAAAATGGTATTTATAGTGACAATGGAAACAATAGAAACAACTCAGAAGTGGTACCGCTTGAGCAGCCGACCATTGATCGGCCCTCTTGGACAATCTTCCCCGTTCATTTCCTTAAGAAGAAAGGCATTCTGACCCCGATATGTTGCAATCTTGAAGGGACCTTTCCAGAGATTCTCGAATTTACCGTGCTTACCCTTTTCCTCATTCCTTGTATCCCACTTCAGTACTACATCATCCAGCTGAAATTTGTCCACCTTTGCTTTTCTGTCATAAATTTTCTTAATTTTCTCCTGCAACTTGGATGTGTTTTGGAAAACTTCTTCTCTGGTATGCTGCAAATGGATCATTTGATTCAATCTTCTTTGCATAGGATCATCTTCTCTATTGGCTTCCTGAAGAAGTTTGACTACCGGGGCTGCGAGAGAGGTAGGAAACAAGGCATCAACTCCATACAAAAGCTCAAAGGGGGACATACCAATGGATTTCTTCTGACTGACCCGATCTGCCCAAAGTGCATTAACCAACTTCTTATGCCAACTCTTCTTGTTGATTTCCAGCAGCTTCTTAATGATGTTGACCAAAGATTTGTTAGAGGACTCCGCCAATCCATTGTCTTGCGGATGATAGGCAGTTGAGTGACCCAAAATGATGTGATATTTATGACAAAACTCTACCATCCTTTTTGATTTGAAAGCTACTGCGTTATCAGTGATTAACTTATTCAGGAAACCAAAGCGAGACAAGATTTTATTTTCAAGGAATGAAATAATTACCGTATCTGTAGCTTGTCTGGTGGGAATTGCTTCGATCCATTTCGTGAAGTAATCTGTTGCTGTGAGAATCCATCGATGCTGACTGGAAGAAGCGGGATGAATTTCACCAATGAAATCCAGGCCCCATTGCTGAAAAGGGGCACTCACCTCAATGGGCTTAAGCGGAAAAGGCTGTAATTTCTACCTTCCTTCAAAAATTTGACATTTATGACAGCTCTTGACAACCTTATATACATCAGCAAACAATGTCGGCCAATAGTATCCCGCTCTCAAAACTTTATTTGATTTTGTTTTCCAAAAAAAGTGACCACCACAATCTCCTTCATGGAAATCCTCCATGACCTGCTTTGTTTCTTCTTCCACCAAACAATTCAAAAGAACGCCACCGGGATCTTTCCAATAAAGTGCAGAATTTAGAATGCAAAACTTGGCAGCCTTTAATTTGAGAGTTCTAGCTTTGTTTCTAGTCATGCCGGGTGGTGGTGACAAATTTTGAAGCACATATATAATGTTTGAATACCACGGAGAAAGAGAAAACATTTCAGGTACCTGAATTGATGAACCTTCCTCATTCTCATCGGACATAGAAGCGATCAGATTTATGTCTCAGGCGTGCAAGTTTGATTCGGCCATTAAATTTGCCAATCCCTGTCCTTTAACAAGCTTTGTGGGCTTTATTTCCACATCATATTCCAACAAAGTTGCGATCCACTTGCCTCGTCTTCCTTTCGGATCTTGGGCTCGTTGATCTCTCTGCCTTATCCTATACTATGGCTGCTGCTGGCCACGAAAGTTAGGATTTCTAACTTGTGGCTCAAGTTTGTTGAGTTTCACCCTTTCAAGAATTTGCTCTACCTTCTTGAGTAATTGATCCATCGAGGAAGACTCTTCCTTGACTGTGACCTTCTTTTCTGTTTTTGCTCTAGCTCTCTTGGACAGTAGATTTTATTCAACGCTCACCGCGATTTTCTGCATGTCTTCCATTGTGGCTGGCTCTCTCTCTCTCAGTTGATAAGCCATGTCAGCATCAAAACCATCCGGAAATTTCATCATAGCTAGTCCCACAGGTGGCCTTAGATGATCAGGAATTTCATTGTAAACGGAATTGAATCTAATGCAGTAGTCTTGGACCAACTCATGAGTGTTTCGTTTGATTTGCTCATACTCATCAAGAATTTGAAGAGGATTCTTTTTCACTTCCTAGCGGTCTAAAAATTGTCTTTACAGTTCGAACAAGGTAGCGATATGTGCAACCGGCAAACCTCTGAACCATTTCCTAAGTTCACCTGCAAATGTCTGTACAAAGAGTCTCATTGCTACATTTTCTGCATCGATCTCATGAAGGTCATAGAAATCTGCCATTCTGTCCACATGTTGCTGAGCGGTAAC
The DNA here is from genome assembly GCA_031772625.1 of Pinus tabuliformis. Lineage (NCBI taxonomy): Eukaryota > Viridiplantae > Streptophyta > Pinopsida > Pinales > Pinaceae > Pinus > Pinus tabuliformis. The sequence continues at coordinate 480,062,028 of CM062818.1, read as the reverse complement.
GCTGTGAGGGGCACCATCAAACAAAGGGATTTTGCTTTCATAATTTGTGGGCATATCATCTAGAACTTGAGGCAGCACAAGAGGTGCAAAACGGGCAACCATCACTCTTGGGGGATTTGGTCTTGGAGGTGTTGGATGGGTGTGTGCATTTTTTAGGGAATTAACAATTTGAGTTTGAAGTTGTGTCGCAATATAATTATCAATTGACCGGTTAGCCCCCTCAGTTTCTAGGTCTACAAGAAACTGTGGATTTGGGAAAGTAGAGTCAACAGCCCTTTCGGATTTGGTCTCAAACAATGATATTTCAAACCGTTCATCAAACTCAAGCTTTTCAAGATACTCAAAAATGTCAGGACAGTAATGGGATTTGAACACGGGAGTTATAGAGCTCTCTTGATGAAGGAGTCTTGGAATCAAATTGGGGTTTTCGTAGATATGAGGAGGATCTGGATCTGGATTGGCTCTGTTATATCGTCTCGAAGCCAGCTTGCTATTTTTGAAAAAATCAGAAGGACATGAACAACTTACTCAGCCTATCAAATCCTAAACTTATCATCTGAAAGCTTAGAATTATCGGAAGTATGGGGTGTTCGTAGGTTAAGCCTACCATTTACGCAACGGAGCAGACTAACAAATAAAGAATTTTGTCCCCAACGGAGTCGCCACTATGTTAGCACCTAAATTTGCCTTAGGCTGAAGGAAGGAAAAATTCAGGGTAACCACAAACTACGCTCAGTTTGGTAGCTAGCCCTACCAGAACAGGAGGGGGCTCTCTCCAGGTCACACTCAGGAAAATAAACAATAGGGTCTGAGATGACTCAAAAATGAATACTGACTTTAGGCTAGGTAAATAAATAAGATGGAGGTGTTTTGATAAATGACTGAGTTTTCTGGGATGTGTGGGGCCAAGGAACATCATGAGCAGAGAATTTAACTCAAAGACGTAGGTTATTTTGTGAGGCAAGACAGGCGGAAAGTCTAGCAATTAGATTTGAAATAATATGAAGTGGAGAGATTGTTTGAGAGTGTGAAAAGGGCATAAATACATGAATCCTTTTCAACAGAAGAAAACGTAGAACGTGAAAACTATCCCAAGGCAGAGCTGTACACTGAATTCTACCTTCTTTTCTTAGAAAGATTTCATAGGAAATGAATATGAATGAAAATATAAAACATAAAGAAATACATATGAAACATAAAGAAGATGCATTTGCTAAACTCACGCCACAAGAATCTCATGAACCAGAGCTGCAATATTTCATTAATTCTCTGTCAAAATGTACAGTGAGTGAGTGGGTTTCTCTCCCACAGTTTCCCAGAAATTCCAACCCTTTACAAAATGACTCTCAATACAATAATAAGCTCTGCCATGAGAAGGTCAATCAACCCAGGAGATGAAGAGCCAACCATCAACGGTTACATTTAGTTTTCTATGAGGACCAATTAGAAAAAAGCAAATATGAGCGTAGATTTTGTGGGTGGTTGTTCGCCTTCATTTGGCCACTTGGGTAGGAGCCAAAAATTCTTTTTAAAATTTGCCTTTGATGCCAGAAAAATTTATTGTAAATGAGCGGGCCCACTTGGAGAAAATTGCGAATCGAAATTTTGCGAAGTGGGAGTGATTTTGGCCTTTGGGTCTCTGTGCGCCGCGCCAAAAACGGTATGCGTCGCACCAATTTGGAGCTAGTTTTGAGGCACTTTCTGAAGTCCAAATTGAGCTCAAGTGTGCTTGTTGGAAATCTCTACCTGTCTATTTTCAAACCCAAGTGGAATTTCTGAATTTGGTTCCTATTTTCCCCTCCAAAACTGCACTCTCCCGAGACTGCTTCCTATGTGTCAAAATAGGGGTAGAGAGGTCATTTTTTGGGTGTTTTTGACCTCTTGAGGACTCAAAATTGGCCCAAAATTCTTGGCCATGCACCAATAGTCATGATTTTCCTTGGAAAATCCAAAACTATAAAACTTTTGTCATTTGGAGCTTCCTATTGTAAGTGCGCGCCACGTCGCGCGGTGCACTGGGAGAAAAACCCTGTTTTTTGCACAAAAATTTCCAAAAACACCAAAAATGCCCCAAATTTCTTGAAATTTGGGCTGGAGCTTCCTTATCAAGTGTTATGCTGGGCTAAAGAGGCTTCGGCCAATATCTGAAGTTGATCGAGCTCCCTTTTCGTCTTTTTCTTCTTGATTGCTTTCCGCAATTTCGCCTTCAAATTCCTGATTCGGGCCTTGCCCACTTTGTTTCGTGCCATGTAGTGGAAAGCCATGTGTCTCAGCAATGCATGGTCCTTGTCGGCCTTGTCCAACAGCCTCTCTAGGTGCATGTTAACTCTCTCGAGATTGGCCTCCCGATCGTCATTAATCTCTTGCTCCAATGACGTGAGCTCAACTCTTCTCCTCTGCGCTGCTTGGCGATTCTCGCGAATGTTTTGTAGCTCCATGATTGCTTGCTAATCGTCAAACTGTTTGTTCCTCTGCTCCAAGTATTTCATGGTCCACTTATCCCTCTCCAAGTCAAGGGATAAGGCTTCGATCTCTGATTGCTGCTCCTGGATGATCTCTCTAAGTTTGGCGCTTTGTGGACCCGTATCTGTATCATCATCATGAAGGAGAATGAAGTCGGTCTCTCATTCACCTGATGGCTCACCTGAAGGCCCCTCATCCTGCATTGGCTCCTTTCCTTTGTCCTGTTCCTGTGATGCTGATGGAGGAAACAAGGCCCCTTCTACCTCGGGTGGAGATAACACTCGCTTTGCCGCTGCAAACAAACGTCTGGTGCCTTTCTGATATGTGATGAAAACCGGCACACTAGAAATCTCATGGTGCTCATACCGATGAGAAGGTTCACCCTCATGCTTAACCTCTGATACTCCCCATGAAGCTTTGAAGAAATCACGTGAGATGAAATCATCCCAAGTTATGCCCTGCAATCCAAGTTGATGAACCACCAAAATCTTAATAAGAGCAAAATGATAGACACTGTTAAATTGTTGCTGAGGTGTTTTGCGCTGTATAAAGGTGGTCATCCTCTCTATGTTCCGGCAAATGAAATATGGAATGTTCATCATCCATAACCTGGTGAAATGCATGAGCAACCTGATGTGGTAAGCATAAAGACGAGAGAACCGTCCCTCACAGTTGAAATATTTCATGATCAATCTCATTAGTGGAGCATATTCATCCTTCAGATATCGGAACGGGAACACTCCCTTGAGATGCCTTAAGAAATTGGTTTTGATGTATGGCTCATAATGCTGCCGGTCAATCTTCTATTTCTTGTGCCATGGTTCACCAATGTTCGGTATACCAGTTGCTAATGAGACAGATTCTGGTGTAAGTGTGAAGGTGACACCAGCCAAGATAGCTTGATCTCCGTGCAAGTGCAGCACAAAAAGACGAGCCAACTCATGATGAAATTGGACACTAGCCACCTTTTGACAAAACTCATAGCATGACTGATGTTGAAAACATGACATAGCAAGAGGGCAGGCCTGCAATTCTGTAAGGGTGGTCGGTTCTTCTCTAACATGTCTGCCACTTTTATGAGGCCTCCGGGGTGCCTGTTCTTCCAAGGGAGAGTCACTTTGGGTTTCCACCTCATAGTCCAATGCATGCTCAGATGCCATGACTGCTATACAAAATACCTTGAAGACAAGATGACTCCTGTGTATAAACTGTGTTGAACTGCTCTTTTTGGTGTTGTATGTCAATTTCTGCCAGCAAGGGAAAAACAAATGCAACAGGGACTGTTATGGATTGTTAGGAAGGGGAAACAATATTGAGGAATGAGAATTATTGGGATAATTTTAATTAGGGAGAGGAGGGGGGATTTTATATATGGGAATAAGGTTTAGGGTTTGGGATTAGTTATATAGGGTTGAGGAGATTTTAATAAGGGCTAGGGTTTTGCGATGTTGAATGTAATGTAGGATTGATCAACTTGGTGGTGGGGTAGGAAATGAGGCAACAAGGGAGAATGGGGAAGGAGGAGAGTCCTTGGTGACAAAACTGTGAGCTCTGAAACCCTGGCAGCAAATTTGTTTTTGTTGGGTATGAATTTTTGTTTCAACCTTTATCACCCTTTCACCACCATCTCTTATCATAAAATCTAAAGCAATGTCAAAATAGAAGGCCCTACCTAACAACTCCACGCAAGGGATGAGCAATTTGAAAAGATTTGACACAATTTTGGGCTCTGAACTGTGTGCGTCGTGCCTAGAACCCATTGTGCTACGCCCGTTCAAATTAACACTGGGCGGAAATCCCCAGTGCGCCACGCGCTTCCAGTGCGCTGCGCCACTCCACCTCTGTGCCGTGCTCCAACTATTAACACAGTCATGGCCTTTTCCAACTGCAGTTTGCTCTTCAACCTCCAAATTCGACTTTGCTATAAGATTTCATGAATGTAACTTGGTGCAAATGATTTATATACTTGGAGAAATATCTTGCAAGAGTTGGATTTGATTTTTTCTTTCTCCAAAACCCATTTTGTAATGTTTTCACTTTAGAACTTTTTCACAATTAATACAACTCTGCCTTTCACACTTTTTTTTTATTTTTTTGACTAAAATGATGATATTTTTGGCGATTTTTTGCAAGGGTAGCTGACATGGAATTTGGCTAAGGAGACCAGCGTTGCGCTTGGAGAAATCCATTGAGAAACTTTTGAAATTTTTTACAAATGAAAAACTGTTGACTTTTCTTCAAAACAGAATTTTGAAGAACAGTCGTAATCTATCAACATGACGATGAAAATCTTTGAATCACAACTTTATAAGAGCCTCCCTCTGGCCTTGTTGGCTTTATTGGACATTGTTTGAAGACCAAATGACTAATCCCTAGACTTAATGACCGAAATGACTCTTGTCCATTAAAAGATAAACATTGACTGTCATGGAATTTAATACACATTGATGAAAGGACCTATGCCAGCAGGTACAAGACATGAGGGGAATGAATGATAAGGCCCTTCCATCAGATTATGGTGTGCCCCTAGCGGAATACAGCTGAGTGAATGGAGCGAGACACCTAAAAATGAAATGCAGAAAGAGTTTTGATCTCTGACGGAGGACTAACAAGACCGACTCTAACATTGGCTGCAATGGGGGATGGTAGCTCCTTGGAGGTGCCAAGAACGGCAGATCTTTGGGAGAGAAGACAGCGCCTTCATCCATTGGGCTATGGAGTCATTATTTTGACAAACAACACAAGACTCTGACTCATTTATTGACTAAAACCTGACTCAAACCAACTCGATTATGAAACCAAAATGAACGAAAAACTGACTCAAATTTGATCTTAAAATGACTCAAAAACTGACTTGACAAACTCTAACCAAAACTGAAATAAAATGGTATTTACAGTGACAATGGAAACAACAGAGACAACTCAAAAGTGGTACTACTTGAGCAGCCGACCATTAATCGGCCCTCCTGGACAATATTCCCCGTTCATTTTCTTCAGAAGAAAGGCATTCTGACCCCGATATGATGCAATCTTGAAGGGACCTTTCCAGAGATTCTCGAATTTACCATGCTTACCCTTTTCCTCATTCCTTGCATCCCACTTCAGTACTACATCATCCAGCTGAAATTTGTCCGCCTTTGCTTTTCTGTCATAAATTTTCTTAATTTTCTCCTGCAACTTGGATGTGTTTTGGAAAACTTCTTCTCTGGTCTGCTGCAAATGGATCATTTGATTCAATCTTCTCTGCATAGGATCATCTTCACTGCCAGCTTCCTGAAGAAGTTTGACTACCGAGGCTGTGAGAGAGGTAGGAAACAAGGCATCAACTCCATACACAAGCTTAAAGGGGGACATACCATTGGATTTCTTCTGACTGACCCGATCTGCCCAAAGTGCATTGACCAACTTCTTATGCCAGCTCTTCTTGTTGATTTCCAGCAGCTTCTTAATGATGTTGACCAAAGATTTGTTAGACGACTCCGCCAATCCATTGCCTTGCAGATGATAGGTAGTTGAGTGATCCAAAATGATGTGATATTTATGACAAAACTCTACCATCCTTTTTGATTTGAAAGCTGCTGCGTTATCAATGATTAACTTATTTGGGCAACCAAAGCGAGACAAGATGCTATTTTCAAGGAATGAAATAATTACCGTATCTGTATCTTGTCTGGTGGGAATTGCTTTGATCCATTTCGTGAAGTACTCTGTTGCCGTGAGAATCCATCGATGCTGACCGGAAGAAGCGGGATGAATTTCACCAATGAAATCCAACCCCCATTTTTGAAAAGAGGCACTCACCTCAATGGGCTTAAGTAGCAAAGGCTGTAATTTCTGCCTTCCTTCAAAAATCTGGCATTTATGACAGCTCTTGAAAACCTTATATACATCAGCAAACAATGTCGGCCAATAGTATCCCACTCTCAAAACTTTATTTTCTGTTGTTTTCCAAAAAAGGTGACCACCACAATCTCCTTCGTGGAAATCCTCCATGACCTGCTTTGCTTCTTCTTCCACCAAACAATTCAAAAGAATGCCACCGGGATCTTTCCAATAAAGTGCAGAATTTAGAATGCAAAACTTGGCAGCCTTTAATTTGAGAGTTCTAGCTTTGTTTCTAGTCATGCCGGGTGGTGGTGACAAATTTTGAAGCACATATATGATGTCTGAATACCACGGAGAAAGAGCAAACATTTCAGATACCTGAATTGACAAACCTTCCTCATTCTCATCGGACATAGCAGCGATCAGATTTATGTCTAAGGCGTGCAAGTTTGATTCGGCCATTAACTTTGCCAATCCCTGTCCTTTAACAAGCTTTGTGGGCTTTATTTCCACATCATATTCCAACAAAGCTGCGATCCACTTGCCTCGTCTTCCTTCCGGATCGGTCTGCACTAAAACATCTTTGACAGCAGCGTTAGGAACATAAGCCAAAATATGAGAATGCAGAATGTATACCCGAAAATCTTTCAATGCTTTCACAAGTGCGAGGGCTTGCTTCTCAATGATGTTTTACTTTAAGGCTGCATCTCTTATTGTTCGGCTGAAGAAAGCAATTGGTCTTTCGATATCATCTCTTTTCTGCATCAACACCGCTGCCATAGTATTCTCCGAAGCGAATGAAAGCAATATAAAATCCTGAGTGTATTCCGGGCTGATTAGAACTAGAGCTAAGGAAAGAGCTAATTTGACTAAATTGAAAGATTTTACAGCCTCTTCCATCCACTTCACTTGGCTGTCCTTCTTAAGCATGTTTGTGATCTCTCTTAGGTGCTCAGCAAGATAAGGTACAAAGCGGCGTAAAAAATTCATTTTACCATTGAAAGACTGAATCTCCTTCTTATTCCAGGGTAGATCGATTTGCTGAATTGCTTGCACACACGCTGGATCAATATGAATTCCGTCTTTTGAGATGATGTGCCCAAGTAGTTTGCCCTCCTCAATGGAGAACAAGCTCTTTTTCGGATTTAGCGATAGACCATATTTTCTGCACTTTTGAAAAATAGTTTTCAGATGATACATGTGTTCTTCATCAGATTTGGAAAACACCGTCAAATCATCAAGGTATACAACTAAAAAGACATCCTTCTCATTTGCGAAAGCCAAGTCCATTGCCTGCTGAAAGGTGGCACCTGCGTTCTTCAAACCAAAAGGCATTTTAGCATAATGAAAAGTTCCCCACGGAGTGGTGAACGCTGTCTTGTCTCGGTCATCTTTGTGGACAGAAATTTGGTTATATCTAGAATAACCATCAAGTAGTGACATACGAGATGCCCCAACTACTCGCTGAAGTATATGATCCATGTTGGGCAGTGGATAGTTATCTTTCAATGAAACTTTATTGAGATTCCTAAAATCAATGCACAAGCGAATCTCACCTGTCTTCTTCCACACGGGCACCAAATTGGAGATCCAATCCGAAAATCTGATGGGAACGATGATTCTTGATTTGTACAACTTGTTTATCTCCAATTGATGGCAACAATTTTGGATTTAGCCTTCTCAACTTCTGTCTAAAAGGTTTCTGATTAGGCTTAATGGGTATAGTGTGCTGAATTATATTGGTATCGTATGTCTTCAAGTCAGAATATTCCCCAACAAACACGTCAGCAAACGAAGACAAAAAACTGATATATTTGGCTTTCATCTTTCATGGCAATGCTTTAGATAGTTTTACCATTTTAGGATTAGCAGCGGCTCCGATATTGACCTCTTCAACACCCTTCTCTGTTGGCTGCAATGTTGGTTTGCGGGCCACGTCATCTTGATCAAAGAGTTCTTCTAAAGGTATCAAGCCTTTAGGAATGATGTTATCCTTCAGCTACAACACGTCCATTTGATTGATCTACACCTCACCTTTGCCCTCATCATTTTCTTCATCAATTGAGGTCTCTTTGAACTTACCTTTGTTTTGCAGAAAATCATCAATCTCCTCATCATCTTGGAAAACTTGCCAATATCTCTGATTGTCGGGGACAGTTGGACGATGCTTGACATGGATTTCGAATTTATTACTGGAGTTCATTGGAATCTTCAAACTACTGGCTGCCTTAGCAAGAGCATCAGCAATGTTGTTTTGAACACGAGGCACACATGTCAAGGTATATTCTGAAAATAATTTCAGGATGTCTAGGACTGCATTCTGGTAAGCTCGCATCCGAGGATGCTTTGCTTGATATTTGCCTCTGACCTGCTTAATCACCAATTCAGAGTCGCCATATACTGCAATCCTCTTAGCATTAAGCTTTCTTAGAATCTTTAGGCCAGCAATCAGAGCTTCATACTCAGCCTCATTGTTCGAACAATCAAAAGCTAATTTGTAAGAGCATACCCACACATTACTAGGCACCTTGTTCGGGGCGGAGAAAGGACTGCGTACCCAAATACCAATTCCAGCACCATCATTTCCCACTGCACTGTCGAAATCCATGGTCCACAAACCTTCTTCTTCTCCTTCCAAGTGCTGAAATTCTGTTGGCTCTGTTTTTCCTGCTTGCTGTCCATTACCTTCAACTGATTTCTCAATGGTGTTTTGCTGCTCTTGTCCTTCTTTCTTCAAAACTTCTCTGAAATTTTATACTATTTTTGGAATACTTTCTGCTTCAACTAATTGACTATCTACATCATTAAAACTATCTGAATACAAAACAAAAGACTCTAGATTTGTATGTACATAATTAATTGGATGATTAATGGGTTTCTCCTTACTCGTAATCATGTATTTCATTTTTTGTTCCCGATACAGTTTTCTCATCTAACCAAACACTAGAATTGTTGCATAGGAGAAATCTAGTTGTAGTGTCCCTTTCAATTTTGCTGCCCAAGACCTGGAAAGGAGCATGCCGAACCTGGGAGGAATATCCGCTACCACAATATCCATCAAAACATTCTTCACTGGGATCTGATCCAGACTTACAACCAAGTCTTTGATGAGCCCGATACATCTTACTCTGCTGGAATCAAATGAATAAAGATCATGGTATTTCCGGGTGACTTCCAAACCTAGCTTATCCATGATAGCCTTGGGCATGAGATTGTGAGAAGCTCCGGAATCGAACATGGCATTATGTAACACAAAATCATGCAATCTTAAATTGATATAAAAAGGTGGCACATCATTATTTGGAGACTCACCATTCAATCCTAGCCCAAAAATCATTTCGGGTTGATCATCTTCGACATTCACCATATCAGAAATTTTCCCTCTATAATTGTTGTTCTTCATTATTTCAGTCAAGGGAAAGGATACCTGCAATTTAAAAATTTCATTCTGTAAACTAAAAGTGGAAGTCTTTTCTACCTCTTTGATCGAGAGTTCTTTCCTTTCCTTTTCTCTCAATACAATTTGTTGATTTGATTTTTCTGCTGATGGTGAATTGCTACTGTCAGGTCTAAGTGCCTCTTTGCCTTTCTTTGTGCAAATAATGAATCATTCTTTGATGCTGAAATTTCCTTCCTCTTCTGAATTGGGTTAGCTGGCACATCTCTATTTCTAAGTGAATATTGCCGCTGCTGAGCGGACAGAGCATTCATATAGCCTCTTTGATACTCCTCTGATTCTTCTTCCAAAACTGTGTCACTTGTTAGAATGAAATCTGCATCTTTGTGTGCAGCTGAACTTTCCGCATACTCCTCCTCTTAAGTAATGTAAGTAGGCAAATCATCAGGAGTAAAGAAGTGGTTATCTTCCCCTATTAGCTTCCCTTCCTCATCAAACTCTGGTCCATTCACAAAATTTTGCTGAAGAGGTGTCTGTACTGGCTGCTATGCTGTTTGATCTTGGGTTCGTTGATCTCTCTACCTTATCCTATATTGTGGCTGCTGCTGGCCACGGAAGTTAGGATTTCTAACTTGTAGCTCAGGTTTGTTGAGTTTCACCCTTTCAACAATCTGCTCTACCTTCTTGAGTAATTGATCCATCAAGGAAGACTCTTCCTCGACTGTGACCTTCTTTTCTGCTTTTGCTCTAGCTCTCTTGGACAATAGATTTGCTTCAACGCTCACCGCGATTTTCTGCATGTCTTCCATTGTGGCCAGCTCTCTCTCTCTCAGTTGATAAGCCATGTCAGCATCAAAACCATCCGGAAATTTCATCATAGCTAGTCCCACAGGTGGCCTTAGATGATTAGGAATTTCATTGTAAACGGAATTGAATCTAATGCAATAGTCTTGGACCGACTCACCAGTGTTTCATTTGATCTGCTCATACTCAGCAAGAATTTGAAGAGGATTCTTTTTCACTTCCCAGCGGTCTAAAAATTGTCTTTGCAGTTCGGCCAAGGTAGCGATACGTGCAACCAGCAAATCTCTGAACCATTTCCTAACTTCACCTGCAAATGTCTATACAAAGAGTCTCATTACTACATTTTCTGCATCGATCTCATGAAGGTCATAGAAATCTGCCATTCTGTCCACATGTTGATGAGCGGTAACACTGTGAGGGGCACCATCAAACAAAGGGATTTTGCTTTGGTAATTTGTGGGCATATCATCTAGAACTTGAGGCAGCACAAGAGGTGCAAAATAGGCAGCCATCACTCTTGGTGGATTTGGTCTTGGAGGTGTTGGATGGGTGTGTACAGTTTGTAGGGAATTAACAATTTGAGTTTGAAGTTGTGTCGCAATATAATTATCAATTGACCGGTTAGCCTTTTCAGTTTCTAGGTCTACAAGAAACTGTGGATTGGGGACAGTAGAGTCAACAACCCTTTCGGATTTGGTCTCAAACAATGATATCTCAAACCGTTCATCAAACTCAAGCTCTTCAAGATACTAAAAAATGTCAGGACATGAATGGGATTTGAACACGAGAGTTATAGAGCTCTCTTGACGAAGGACTCTTGGAATCAAATTGGGGTTTTCGTAGATATGAGGAGGATTTGGATCTGGATTGGCTCTGGTATATCGTCTCGAAGCCAGTGTGCTATTTTCAAAAAAATCAGAAGGACATGAACAAATTACTCAGCCTATCAAATCCTAAACTTATCATCCGGAAGCTTAGAATTATCAGAAGTATGGGGTGTTCGTAGGTTAAGCCTACCGTTTACACAACGGAGAAGACTAACAAACAAAGAATTTCGTCCCCAGCGGAGTCACCACTATGTTAGCACCTAAATTTTCCTTAGGCTGAAGGAAGGAAAAATTCAGGGTAACCACAAACCACGCTCAGTCTGGTAGCTAGCCCTACCAGAACAGGAGAGGGCTCTCTCCGGGTCACACTCAGGAAAATAAACAATAGGGTCTGAGATGACTCAAAAATGAATACTGACTTTAGGCTAGGTAAATAAATAAGATGGAGGTGTTTTGATAAATGACTGAATTTTCTGGGATGTGTGGGGCCAAGGAACAACATGAGCAGAGAATTTAACTCAAAGACGCAGGTTATTTCGTGAGGCAAGACAGGCGGAAAGTCTAGCAATTAGATTTGAAATAATATGAAGTGGAGAGATTGTTTGAGAGTGTGAAAAGGGCATAAATACATGAATCCTTTTCAACAGAAGAAAACATAGAACGTGAAAACTATCCCAAGGCAGAGCAGTACACTGAATTCTACCTTTTTTACTTAGAAAGCTTTCATTGGAAATGAATATGAATGAAAATATGAAACATAACGAAATACATATGAAACATAAAGAAGATACATTTTCTAAACTCACGCCACAAGAATCTCATGAACCAGAGCTGCAATATTTCATTAATTCTCTGTCAAAATATACAGTGAGTGTCTGGGTTTCTCTCCCACAGTTTCCCAGAAATTCCAACCCTTTACAAAATGACTCTCAATACAATAAATAAGCTTTTCCATAAGAAGGTCAATCAAACCAGGAGATGAAGAGCCAACCATCAACGGTTACATTTAGTTTTCTATGAGGACCAATTAGAAAAGACAAATATGAGCGTAGATTTTGTGGGTGGTTGTTCGCCTTCATTTGGCCTCTTGGATAGGAGCCAAAAATGATTTGTAAACTTTGCTTTTGATGTCGGGAAAAATGTATTGTAAATGAGCGGGCCCACTTGGAGAAAATTTTGAATCAAAATTTTGCGAAGCGGGAGCGATTTTGGCCTTTGGGTCTCTGTGCGCCGCGCCAAAAATTGTATGCATCACGCCACTTTGAATCTAGTTTTGAGGCACTTTCCAAAGTTCAAATTGAGCCCAAGTGTGCTTGTTGGAAAGCCCTGCCTGTTTTCTTTCCAACCCAAGTGGAATTTCTAAATTTGGTGCCCATTTCCCCTCCAAAACTGTAATCTCCCAAGACTGCTTCCTATGTGTCAAAATAGGGGCAGAGAGGTTATTTTTTGGGTGTTTTTGACCTCCTGATGACTCAAAATTGGCCCAAACTTCTTGGCCATGCACCAAAAATCATGATTTTTGATGGAAAATCCAAAACTATAAACCTTTTTTCATTTGGAGCTTCCTATTGTAAGCGCGCGCCACGTGGCGCGGCGCATAGGGAGAAAAACCCTGTTTTTTGCACAAAAAATTCCAAAAACACCAAAAATGCCTCAAATTTCTTGAAATTTGGGTTGGGGCTTCCTTATCAAGTGTTATTCTGGGCTAAAGAGGCTTCGGTCAATATCTGAAGTCGATCGAGCTCCCTTTGCCTCTTTTGCTTCTTGATTGCTTTCCGCAATTTCACCGTCAAATTCCTGATTCGGGCCTTGCACACTTTGTTTCGCGCCATGTAGTGGAAAGCCATGTGGCTCAGCAATGCAAGGTCCTTGTCAGCCTTGTCCAATAGCCTCTCTAGGTGCATGTTAACTCTCTCGAGATTGGCCTCTCGATCCTCATTAATCTCTTGCTCCAATGACGTGAGCTCAACTCTTCTCCTTTGCGGTGCTTGACGATTCTCGTGAATGTTTTGTAGCTCCATGATTGCTTGTTGATCCTCAAGCTATTTGTTCCTCTGCTGCAAGTATTTCATCGTCCACTTAGCCCTCTCCAAGTCAAGGGATAAGGCTTCGATCTCTAATTGTTGCTCCTGGATGATCTCTCTAAGTTTGGCGCTTTGTGGACCCGTATCTGTATCATCATCATGAAGGAGAATGAAGTCGGTCTCTCATTCACCTGATGGCTCACCTGAAGGCCCCTCATCCTGCATTGGTTCATTTCCTTTGTCCTATTCTTGTGATGCTGATGGAGGAAATGAGGCCCCTTCCACCCCAGGTGGAGATAACACTCGCTTTGCCGCTGCAAACAAACGTCTGGTGCCTTTCTGATATGTGATGAAAGCCAACACCCTAGCAGTCTCATGGTGCTCATACAGATGAGAAGGTTCACCCTCATGCTTAACCTCTGATACTCCCCGTGAAGCTCTGAAGAAATCACGCGAGATGAAATCATTGCAAGTGATGCCCTACAATCCAAGCTGATGAACCACCAAAATCTTAATAAGAGCAAAATGATAGACATTGTTAAGTTGTTTCTGAGGTGTTTTGCATTGTATAAAGGTGGTCATCCTATCTATGTTCTGGCAAATGAAATACGGAATGTTCATCATCCGTACCCTAGTGAAATGCATGAGCAACTTGATGTGGTAAGCATAAAGACGAGAGAACCGTCCCTCACAGCTGAAATATTTCATGATCAATCTCATTAGTGGAGCATATTCATCCTTCAGATATCGGAACGGGAACACTCTCTTGAGATGCCTTAAGAAACTGGTTTTGATGTATGGCTCATAATGCTGCCGGTCAATCTTCTGTTTCTTGTGCCATGGTTCACCAATGTTCAGTATACCGGTTGCTAATGAGACAGATTCTGGTGTAAGTGTGAAGGTGACACCAGCCAAGATAGCTTGATCTCCGTGCAAGTGAAGCACAAAAAGACGAGCCAACTCATGATGAAATTGGACACTAGCCACCTTTTGACAAAACTCATAGCATGAATGATTCTGAAAACATGACATAGCAAGAGGGCAGGCCTGCAATTCTGTAAGGGTGGTCGGTTCTTCTCTAACATGTCTGCCACTTTAATGAGGCCTTCGGGTGCCTGTTCTTCCAAGGGAGAGTCACTTTGGGTTTCCACCTCATAGTCCGATGAATGCTCAGATGCCATGACTGCTATACAAAATACCTTGAAATCAAGATGACTGCTGTGTATAAACTGTGCTTGAACTGCCCTTTTTGGTGTTGTATTTCAATTTCTGCCACCAAGGGAAAAAACAGATGTAATAGGGACTCTTAGGGATTGTTAGGAAGGGGAAACAATATTGAGGAATGAGAATTATTGGGATAATTTTAATTAGGGAGAGGAGGGGGGATTTTATATATGGGAATAAGGTTTAGGGTTTGGGATTAGTTATATAGGGTTGAGGAGATTTTAATAAGGGCTAGGGTTTTGGGATGTTGAATGTAATGTAGGATTGATCAACTTGGTGGTGGGGTAGGAAATGAGGCAACAAGGGAGAATGGGGAAGGAGGAGAGTCCTTGGTGACAAAACTGTGAGCTCTGAAACCCTGGCAGCAAATTTGTTTTTGTTGGGTATGAATTTTTGTTTCAACCTTTATCACCCTTTCACCACCATCTCTTATCATAAAATCTAAAGCAATGTCAAAATAGAAGGCCCTACCTGACAACTCCACGCAAGGGATGAGAAATTTGAAAAGATTTGACACAATTTTGGGCTCTGAACTGTGTGTGCCGTGCCTAGAACCCAGTGCGCTGCGCCCGTTCAAATTAAAACTGGGCGGAAATCCCCAGTGCGCTGCGCGCTTCCAGTGCACCGCACCACTCGACCTGTGCGCCGCGCTCCAACTCTTAACACAATCACAGCCTTTTCAAACTGCAGTTTTCTCTTCAACCTCCAAATTCGAATTTGCTATAGGAATTCATGAATATAACTTGGTGCAAATGATTTATATACTTGGAGAAATATCTTGCAAGAGTTGGATTTGATTTTTTCTTTCTCCAAAACCCATTTTGTAATGTTTTCACTTTAGCACTTTTTCACAATTAATACAACTCTGCTTTTCACACTTCCTTTTGATTTCTTTCACTAAAATGATGAATTTTTTGGCGATTTTTTGCAGGGGTAGCCGACATGGAATTTGGCTAAGGAGACCAGGGCTGCGCTTGGAGGAGTCCACTGAGAAACTTTTGAAATTTTTTACAAATGACAAACTGTTGACTTTTCTTCAAAACAAAGTTTTGAGGAACAGCCGTAATCTATCAACATGACGATGAAAATCTTTGAATCACAACTTTATAAGAGCCTCCCTCTGGCCTTGCTGGCTTTATTGAACATTGTTTGAAGACCAAATGACTAATCCCTAGACTTAATGACTGAAATGACTCTTTTCCATTAAAAGATCAGCATTGACTGTCATGGACTTTAATACACATTGATGAAAAGACCTAAGCCAGCAGGTACAAGACATGAGGGGAATGAATGATAAGGCCCTTCCGTCAGATTATGGCGTGCCCCTAGCGGAATGCAGCTGAGTGAATAGAGCGAGACACCTAAAAATGAAATGCAGAAAGAGTTTTGATCTTTGACGGAGGACTAACAAGACCGACTCTAATAGAAACAACGATCAACGCGAGTGCTTAAGGGACACCAGTTCTCTACAATGCAGGCACATAAATGGTTGGGGTGCACTATAACGTAGGCTCAAGGAAGTCTCAGGTGTATTGCAACGCACTGTCTCTAGACTAGAGGTTGCGCTGATCAAGGAATCTCAAGTTCCGACACAAAACATGTAATGGAATCTCAATGATAGATCTTCCTATGTCCAATCTCGAATGACTTGTATCTTAGCCAGACCCCGAAAGGCGTGACCAACCACTCAAAAAGGCCCTCCTTGGATTTGAAGGTGGTCTTCCATACATATGTGGGTTCCATTGGCACTTGGTGATAGCCAGACTTCAAATCGATCTTGCTAAAATATTTGGCCCCCTTGTGCTAGTCAAGAAGGTCATCAATCTATGGGATTGGATACCTGTTCCTGACAGTGAGTTTTCTTAGTGCCTGATAATCAGTGCAGAGCATCCAGGTTCCATCTTTCTTCTATACAAGTACAATCGGGCTCCCACAAGATGAGGAGCTTGGTCAAATGTGCCCTTTTTGTAGAAACTCTTGGATATGCTACTTGATTTCTTCATTTTCGAGAATGGAGCGATGGTATATCGGCCCATTCTATAGAGGTGCTCCAAGAGTCAAATCGATTGAATTATTGACCTAATAGTGCAAGGGTACCCCCATGAGTGAGGAGAAGATGTCCCTATATTCTTCCATGACCTTATCCACCTACTTTTGTTGCATGGGGAAACCCTTCCTAGGGACCATGGATGTGGCCACTATCTTCCCCTTGCTTTGAGAGTGAATAAGAAACTAAACAAATTTCCCAATATAAGATATGATCTTAATGCATTACTTAGTATAAATCAAAGAGATGGCAGTAGATAGGGCTACCTCTGATATCCTGTATAACTTATTGCCCAAAGTAATAAAAATAGTGTGAGGCCATGACTCATACACAACATGACGCTTCCACAATTATGTTTGGCATAATAACACATCAAAAACTTCAAGAGGAGAAACATCTCATAGTACCTCATCCGTGAAGGGCTTGATGCTTTAGGGAAGGCGACACTACTAGCTAACAGAGATCTTGTCCTTGATGGAGCCACCTGATGGTGTATAGTTGCGGGTGTGGTGTAGTCGATAATCCCAATCGCTTCATGACCTATATTGAAATGAGGTTGTTTTGGCTCCCACTATCGAGAATGAACTGTAGCAAAGAACCCTTCACTCACATCTATGAGTGGAAGATATGTTTCCCCCTCCTATGGATCTTCAAGCTCAGTCTTTTGCACCTTAGCGGTGGAAATGGTGGCATTGGGTTTTTCATTAATAATCTACTTCCTCTTTTTGTTCCCCTTATCAAGTTCTAGCTCAGAATCAGATAATGCATCAGAATCTGAAGCTTTCAACTCAGCCAACAATGACTACTTGGCACGACACTCATTTTTGTTGTGAGTGGGGCTCTTATGGAACTCACACCACTTTCTTGTGTTCTTCTTCGTCTTCGTTGTGTCAATATTTGTTTGTGGCTTCAATGGGTTGTCCTAGGCCACTCCACCTTGGCTCTATCTTTTGTTCTGTAGTTTGGGGGCACCCTTTCCCTGCTTCTGATTAGTAGATCCAAAGTCACACTTCTTTTGTTTAAATTTTTGCTCAATCTTGGCAGCATATCAGTATGTTGCACCAAGCGACGAGATGTCCAGTAAATCCATTTCTTCCTAAATGTATTTGTGCATACATTCAGAATACTTGAGCACCAAATTTCACTCATAGTCTTTGATACCCAACTTTATACATAAAGTAGGAAAAATATTTGTGAACTCATGCACATCCTGGTCTCTTTACTACCATAGTGTGGTCCATTGTATGTACTTGTCCTCATAGCTCCCCACAGGGTAATACTATTCCTTAACAACATCTTGGAAAGAGTTCCAAGAGGGGGTGGCTAAAAACACAGAGGGTTCGTCAACCCTTTTCTCACAGTAATTCTCCCACCAATCCTTGACATGGGGGTGACCTTAAGGAGTGAAAAAGTAACATTTTCCCTATAGGAGAAACTATGGACCAAAAAATAACCTTCTAGCATATTCAATGATTTATCTACAACATCTGCATCTAATTGACCTTCGAATACAGGGATATCGAATTTCACTTGTAGCTTGAAGGGGGTGGTGCCTCTGAAGTGACTGTTAGATGAAGATGTGTCATTTGTTGGAACCGTCAAAGGATCTCGGAAAAGTTATCTATCATTCAATTCCTTTTCTACTCGAGATCTTCTTCGAGAAATAATTGATAGGATCTCCTGATCTCTCTTTTTTCTTTCATTCTGCCATGGAAGGTCGTTGGTGTTGGCAGGGACGGTCTTGCAAAGGCTTAACTAGTTCAGGTCCCAATTCCTTTTACCCTGACCTCATTGGGGACATGCACAAAAAAAACAGATATAAATAGAAACACATAGATACAACAAAAACAAAACTTAAATTCATTAATAACAAAGTACACAAAATTGTTTACATACATAATGGAAATAAACTAGCTCAAGCGATAGTAGCTTATCTCTGAGAAGAGATGTGGTGGCTACATGCCTTATGAACTATGTTACATTGAAGCTCATAGGCCTATATATTATTAAGAAACAATAGAAAACCCTAAACATCCAAAAACTTAACCCTAGGAGATGAAGTGCCAAAACTCAGTGGGCCCCATTGGGGAAAATTGGTACATCAAATTCTAGGGATCATAACTTTGGCATACAATCTCTCTTTGACACGTACAATACCTTGTTAGAAATATCCATCCTAGGTCTACAACTTTTGACTGTAAACCTATATTGAAATTAATTAGTTGGCAGGTTTTCCAAAAAAAAATTCATTTGGGGCCTCAAAATGACTCTGAAGTTTAAGACCCGAAAAACTTTTAAAAATATTAAATTGTGCTACAATTAAGAAAACTGAAAGAAACAATTATGGAGGTCCAAGTGGAATAGGAGGGTGGCCACCAATATCCACATGGATCAATTAGGCACATGTATAGAAGTGTAGAGGGAGTCCATTGTGTTGAGGAAGCTTTAAATCTTTCATTGTGTGGATGTGTGCACTTCTCACTAAAGACGTGTGTATATTTTATCTCGAGGAGGCTTGGAAGCTTTCATTGTGTGTATCTCTAGACTCTGCGTTGAAGGCATTTACTATTAATATTTTAGTATTAAATAATCCATATTTTTTGTTCGAAATAACACTGAAGCAAGCAGTTGACCCATATGATATTATTGCTAATATTTTAATTATAAAGAATGTGCATCTCCATATTCCCAAATATCAGTAGTCAATTGAGTAAAGGTTGTGCACAATCCGATGAAAATTGGATCATTGAGCAAAAGCCTTGTTTATGGTTATGTTGTTGAAATTAGGAAGATTTGTGGAAGTAGAAAGGAAGTCCATTGTGTAGAGGAAGCTTTCAAACTTTGATTCTGCTGTGAACCTATTGTCGTTGTGAAAAAGACCCTCCAAAATTCTTGCCTAATTTAATTTTGTAGCTTACATGAATTGTCATGTCAAGCTATCTTGTGTCCTCTTGTCATTTTCTTGTGTTTTCTAATTGTTGACTACCTTTGCATTATTCCTAAATTTTATTTTTCCTCCTAAGTCAAAGTTTTCTAAGTGTCGTCACCTTAACTTTAGGAGCGTTGGTGTCATCCTTCTAGAAGATAGGAAAAGGACTAACTTTTCTTGATTTAGTGACTAGATTTCACTCGATATGCATCACACACAAAAGAAAGAAAACACAACTTTTCTTTAAGAAAAGTGCACTTTCCTAACATATCAGTCATGAAGGCCCATTGTTGGTTGGAACTGCACCCTCTCAAGAAAAAACATACTCCCAACTCACAGTGAGCGCACTCTTAACTCTCAATGTTGAGTGCACTCCTTGTTATCTAGAACTGTGCCCTAATGGTCCTAGGTTGAGTGCACTCTTTCAGCTTAGTGACTACGCCCTCTAACCCAGTTCACTCCTTGTTGTCAAGAGCTGCGCTCTCTTTCCTTCTTGCATGCACTTTCCTTTGTTGCATGGTGAGTGCACTCCTAGAAAATACGAGGCCACTCCACTTTAACTAATTGACTCACTCATCAATTTCCAAGTGGCAGGCATGCATGAGCTTTCATTGCATGTAAAATTTCTTTATAACCAGCCCAACTAATCATTCATTCTCACAATCATTCTCACTTTGGGTTGAGCACACTTCTTTGCATCAAGGAGGTTCTTTTCGATCTTGATCAAAAGTAAGTTTTGCATGTTGCTTTTCTTTGTTGCTTTTGTTATTTTTGTTGTCTCTTTTGGTTTCCTTGTTGGCGTTTCGATATGTTTCAGTTTTTTTAGTGGTGTTTACATCCATTATTCATGTTACAAGTGTCATCTTGTTGTCGCAAGTGGTGTTTCTTGTGACTCGTCACATTCCATGACTTTTCACGTTTTGGTCATGATTGTGACAAACCTATAAGTACTTGCAAACCCTTCATCTCAGCATTATTGTGATTCTATCTTGTTTTTGGTCTTTACTTAGAAAATTTTGAGCAAGAGCACACTTTTGGAAGTTAAGATCCAATTGTTTTGAAAAATTTCACCCAAAAGGCCAAGTCCCCTTTCAGAGTGCACTTCGGAGAAACAAGAGCCCTTTCCTCTTGAAAATTGTGCCCAATAAGAAGCCCTCTCTCTCTTGAGTGTATAGCACACCGATAAGCAATATTCAACCTTCCTTGTTCAATGTTTGTGTGCCATGTGCCCTCACTGGCCTCTTTAAGTGCATAGTGCACCAACAAGCATCAAGATTGACCTCATGTTTACTGAGCCTGCGTCATACACCCTCATTGGCCCTTATTGAGAACATAGTGCAGCGAAAAGCATCAATCTAGACCTCCTGTTCACTGAGCCTATATTGTTTGCCATCATTGGCTTCCCTTTAGCACTTAGTGCTCTCACAAGCATTAGTAAGGCTTCCTTATGCTTTAAGACTGCACCTTGTGCCCTCTAGACTGATTCTCTCTTTCTCCTTGAATGCATAGTGCACCATCAAACCTCAAGCAGGCTTTGATTGACCATCGTTTCTCTGAAATGCACCCTTATCTTATCTTGAAGCAATTTTCACTAGTAGTGGCTTGTTAATACCCTGTCTTACTTGCGATAGGCTTAGCTCTGAATCAGAACTAACTTCCCTTCATCACTATCTTTGAATGGTTTTGCATTTTGTAGACAAGGATTTTCTTGAAACTAATTCTTGTTCACCTTGAGTGCATCTCCACATATAGGTGTTTCAGGTACAAGCTATATTACTCTCTCATCATCTGTTGGAACAATGCCTCCCACAACCCATCAAGTTGTCTCAAAGGAAATCTTAGAAGAAAGTAAAAAACATGCAGTCGATATTGTCAAGCCTACAATGCTTATTCTTGTAGATACACAATACTTCATAGAAAAACCATTCAAAGTATCATGGAAATAAATTAAGGGTAACTTCATGGAAGAGAAATTCCCTGAGAATCTAGAGGATAGGGAAATATACATCAACATCAAGTTGTCCAGAATACGTAGAGTTGCATGCATATTCTGTTGGGTGTGGAGCTTGATTATCTTCTGTATTCAAAGGTTTCAACCGGATGTATACCCCAGGAAGATTGTACACCCCTCCACGCGGGGGGGTAAATCCCCCTGGCTGGGGGGTTTGGGGGCCAACGGTCCCCCGGCGGGGTTCAGGGGCAGCGCCGTCGAAGCTAAAAATAGATGTAAAATTGCCTTGTAAAAGTCTAGTAATTTCTATTCAATCTGGGCCCTTCATTAGGCAGATGATTTGACGGTAGAAGTTATGTTTAGTTTAGGGGTTTTTTCCCTAGAAGGCAACCCTCACTATATATGAGGGAATTGTATTGTGTCTATGGATATCTCTATTCTGAGTGAGGAAGAGAGAGGAGATTGAGAGTGAAGAGGGTGTTACAGTGGATCTGTAGTAGGTTGTATCTCTTCAGTTTGCTGGATAATATAATAAAAGGACTGGCTGTTTCTCCGTGGACGTAGCCCAAATTGGGTGAACCACGTCTATCTGTGTCTTTATTGTTTTATGCGTTTTCTGTGTTTACATTTCTGCAATATTTTATGTGTTCCATTGCTCCGTGATATATAATTTTCTAACAACTGGTATTAGAGCCAAAGGTTTATTTGGCTGATAAACTCGCAAGAGAGAAGGGTTCCTGGTTTGAGTGGGAGCAATGGCGAAAGATGGTAGGTTTAGGGTCGAAAAATTCAATGGCCAAAACTACCAGTTGTGGAAGATGCAGATGGAAGATTATCTGTATCAGAGAGATCTATACCTACCATTGAGCGGAAAGACAAAGAAGCCGATGAGTATGACAGACATAGAATGGGATATTCTGGACAGAAAGGCACTTGGAACAATAAGGCTATGCTTAGCGGCATCAGTAGCGTTTAATATTTTGACAACACAGGGTTTAATGTTGGCATTGGCCAAACTATATGAAAAACCCTCAGACTCAATTAAGGTATTTCTTATGAAGCGTTTATTTAATATGAATATGTTAGAGGTTGGATCTATCGCTGATCATTTAAATGATTTTAATATAGTTACACGCCAATTAAGTTCTGTAGAGGTAAATTTTGATGATGAAGTTAGGGCTCTGTTATTTCTGTGCTCATTGCCAGAAAGTTGGAATGGTTTAGTTATGGCCATTAGTAACTCTATCTCTAGATCTAGTACTTTAAAGTTTGATGATGTTGTCGGTGCAATCCTTAGCGAGGAAATGCGATGGAAAATCTCTGCTGAGACATCAGGTAATGCTTTGACTACAGAGACTAGGGGAAGAAAAATGGAAAGAGGAAAGAGCCCAGGATATCGCAGTAAGTCAAGAAAAGGCAGATCCAAGTCCAGATCGGGGATAGTGTGCTAGAAATGCAGGAAGAAAGGACACCTGAAGAAAGACTGCAAGTCTCAGAAGGGAAAATAAGGAGATGCACAGCAAGAAACTAATCATGAAGAGAATGTAACAGGTGATGTGTTGCAAGATGCTTTGATTCTTTCATTAGGAAATATTATTGATGCCTGGGTGGTAGATTCAGGGGCTTCATTCCATGCCACACCTGATAAGAAACATTTTCATGATTATGTTCAAGGAGATTTTGGACAAGTTCAATTGGGTGATGATAAACCCTGTAAAATCGTTGGAATGGGTATAGTTTTCATAAAACAGCATAATGGAAATAAGTGGCTATTGAAGAAGGTAAGGCATGTTCCAGATCTGAAGAAAAATATAAATTCAACAGGGCAGTTGGGAGGTGAAGGTTGCGTAACTACTTTCACAGATAAAACCTGGAAGGTCACTAAAGGATCCCTGGTAATAGCGAAAGGAGAAAAGGTTAGTACATTGTATTTATGCAATGGTATTTCTAATTCTGTTAATGCTTTAACCTCTACAGGAGAAGATATGGGTTTGTGGCATCATAGGCTCGAGCACATGAGTGAGAAGGGGATGTAGATTCTTCACTCAAGAAATTTGTTGCTAGGTTTGAAGCATGTTGATTTAAAATTCTATGAGAATTGTGTTTATGGAAAACAGAAGAGAGTCAGATTCCTTAGAGTTTTGAAAGAAAAGAAGAGTAAAAAATTAGAGCTCGTGCATACAAATGTATGGGGGCCTGCTCAGGTATCATCTCTTGGTGGCTCTCGTTATTATGTTACTTTTATTGATGATGCAACCAGAAAAACCTGGATTTATTGTATTCGAAATAAATCTGAAGTATTTGATACTTTCAAGAAATGGAAAGCTTTGGTTGAAAATGAGACAGGGAAAAGGTTGAAGTGTCTCAAATCAAATAATGGAGGTGAATATTGTAGCAAAGAGTTTGATAGGTACTATTCAGAGAATGGAATTCGCAGAGAGAAGACAGTTCCAGGAACACCACAAGAAAATGGTGTGTCAAAAAGGATGAACAGGACAATCATGGAGCATGCAAGGTGCATGAGATTGCATGTAGGATTGCCTTCAAAATGTTGGGCAGATGCTGTAGATATTGTTGTTTATCTAATAAACAAAGGGCCTTCAAGTTCCTTGGATGGTGGTATTCCAGAGGAGGCATGGACAGGTAAAAAGGTAAACTACTCATTTTTGAAGACTTTTGGTTGTGAAGCCTTTGTCCACATTAACAAAGAAAATAGAACAAAGCTTGAGGCAAAATCAAAGAAATGTACCTTTATTGGATATGGTGTTAATGATTTTGGTTATCGCTTATATGATTATGAAAATCATAAAATCATTAGGAATAGAGATGTAATATTCAATGAAAAGGTCTTGTATAAGAATTAGTTGCAGGAAAAGAAACAGGAAAAATAAAACAGAGAATACACAGTGCTTGTCGATATCACAAGAAAAGTGATGGTGCCTGAAAATCATAATGATAAACAACCAGACCGAAAACCACAACAGCAACAAGCACTTCAAACACCTGAAAGTGGTGTTAGAAGATTTACCAGGATAAGTAGAACCCCTGAACGATACTCTCCTTCATTATATTATGTATTGTTGACTGATTCTGGTGAACCAGAATGTTATGAAGAAGCAGTGAAAATAGAAACCAGGAAGAAGTGGGAGCAAGCCATGAAAGAAGAGATGGACTCCTTAGCACATAACTAGACTTGGGACTTAGTCAGGTTGCCTGCAGGTAAAACATCATTGCAGAATAAATGGGTTTACAGGTTGAAGGAAGAAGATGGAGGAAAACAGAGGTACAAAGCTAGACTTGTGGTGAAAGGGTTTGCACAGAAGAAAGGTATTGATTTTGATGAAATATTTTCTCCTGTTGTTAAAATGACTTCAATTAGAACTATTTTAAGTCTAGTAGCAGCTGAAGATATGCATGTTGAGCAGTTAGATGTAAAGACAACCTTTCTCCATGGGGATTTGGAGGAAGAGATATATATGCAGTAGCCACAAGGATATGAGGTAAAAGGAAGGAGAAACTAATGTGCAGGTTGAAGAAGAGCTTGTATGGCTTAAAACAGGCTCCTGAAGGCAGTGGTATCTAAAATTTGATAGGTTTATGTCTGAACAAGATTATACTAGATGTCACTCTGATCATTATGTTTATCTCAAAAGGCAAAATGATGGCAGCTATATTATATTGTTATTGTATGTAGATGACATGCAGGAAATAAATGCGCTCAAAAGAAAATTGGCAAACTCATTTTCAATGAAGGATTTGGGTGTTGCAAAACAAATCCTTGGTATGAAAATAACTAGAGACAGGAAGAATCGCAAATTAACATTGTCTCAAAGTGAGTACATAGAAAAGGTGTTGAAAAGGTTTAATATGCAGAATGCAAAACTCGTTAGTACTCCTTTGGCTAGCCATTTCAAATTAAGTAAGGAGGCGTGTCCTAATACTCAGGAAGAAATGGCTCATATGTCTAAAGTTCCATATGCATCAACAGTTGGAAGCTTAATGTATGCAATGGTCTGCACAAGGCCTGATATTGCACATGTAGTGGGAGTTGTAAGCAAGTACATGAAAAATCCAGGAAAAGAACATTGGATGGCAGTGAAGTGGATTCTCAGGTATTTGAGAGGTACCACAAATCAAGCATTATGCTTTGGTGGTTCAAACATTGCTCTACGGGGATATGTTGACGTGGATATGGTAGGTGATAGAGATAACAGGAGCAGCACTATAGGATATGTATTTACTGCAGGTGGAACAACTGCCAGTTGGGTTTCAAAAATCCAAAGTGTTGTTGCACTTTCAACAATAGAAGCAGAGTATGTTGCTGCTACAGAGGCTAGTAAAGAAATGATTTGGTTACAAAGGTTTATGGATGAATTGGGTAAGAAGCAGGAGTTGGGTAAGTTATACAGTGACAACTAGAGTGCCATACATCTTGCAAATAACTCAGCATTTCATTCCAAGACTAAACATATACAGCTCAAGTACCATTTCATACGGTTAGCATTGGAAGATGGATAGTTGAATATGGAAAAGATACACACTAGCTAGAATCCTGCAGATATGCTAACAAAAGTTGTAACCAGGGAGAAAATGAGAATCTGCTTAGTTTCAATTGGTCTTCAAGTATGATGAAGAAGATGGGAAATAGCCAGGTCCAAAGTGGAGTCATTGTCTAGCAAATG
The DNA here is from genome assembly GCA_031772625.1 of Pinus tabuliformis. Lineage (NCBI taxonomy): Eukaryota > Viridiplantae > Streptophyta > Pinopsida > Pinales > Pinaceae > Pinus > Pinus tabuliformis. The sequence continues at coordinate 480,035,855 of CM062818.1, read as the reverse complement.
AAGCAGCGGTGGAGTTGTTATAATCCATCTCCAAGTGGGAGATTGTTGGGTGTGGAGCCTGATTATATTCTTTATTCAAAGGTTTCAACTTGATGTATACCTAGGAAGATTGTACACCCCTCCACGCGAGGGTCCCGGGGGGTAAATCCCCTGGGGGTTCAGGGGCAGCGCCCCTGAAGCTAAAAATAGATGTAAAATTGCCTTGTAAAAGTCTAGTAATTTCTAGTCAATCTAGGCCGTTCATTAGGCGGATGATCTGACGGTAGAAGTTATATTTAATTTAGGGTTTTTCACAATAGAAGTCAACCCCTCACTATATATGAGGGAATTTTATTGTGTCTATGGATATCTGTATTCTGAGTGAGGAAGCGAGAGGATATTGAGAGTGAAGAGAGTGTTACAGCAGATCTGTTGTAGGTTGTATCTCTTCAGTTTGCTGGATAATATAATAAAAGAAGGACTGGCTGTTTCTTCATGGACGTAGCCCAAATTGGGTGAACCACGTATATCTGTGTCTCTCTTGTTTTATGTGTTTTTTGTGTTTACATTTCTACAATATTTTATGTGTTCCATTTCTCCGTAATATATAATTTTCTAGCATATTCTCGGTAATACCTTTTGCAGAAGTCATTGAATGGATACATTCACACATGAATAATACAAATTTGGTCCTATGCAGTGAAAGTGATAGTGATATTTCCACTTATCATTCTCACAACATCCACTCTTATTATAATATGATAATACCAAATGAGTATGCAAATACTTAGTTATATGCAACATGGGAAACTCTCAACACTAAGGAGATCATCAAGTTCTGGTGCCAAGAGCCTGCTAGATTCTATCATAGGCCAAGTGTAGTGTATCTGACAAGAACCTTAAGAAAGGTCTACCGATATATCATAGCTATGTGTTGCAAGTTACATGCTCAGAAAAATGCAGAAATCTTTAGGAGAACTGGATCTTTCTACTCATCTTGGTTGTTACAAGAGGTAAGGTCTTCCACTAGGAAGATATCCTTTCTTATGAACTACAACATAATGTTGGGCAGGCCAAAGCAACGTTACAACCCAAGCAAGCACTGATATTCTACATGTCAGCTTATCTACTAGATGGGATTTGTGCTCGGTATGCATTTATTGGGATGAGATGGAACTGGAACCCGCTAGAAAAGCTACCTATCTATTGGCATTGTAGAGTACTATTAGAGAACAGTTTCTGAGGAGTCTATGATCATTTGGTGGAGCATTTCTTTATTTTCCTTTATCGTATGATCTTTGAGGTTGATCCTCCTTGGAAGATCAATCAGGTGAAGGAGGAATTGTATGACATTGCAGATTGGTTTTCCACATAATTTGTCACATACATCATTTGCTTCGAGTGTCAGAAAACTCCTCATGTTATGCCAAGATATATAACCAACAAGGTGTTCTTGCAAGAGGTAGCCTATGAGCTAAATAATGGATCGTCTACAGAACTCCACAGGAGGAAAATGTCTCCTTGGCCCACTTTTCCTTTGTGGATTGGACTATATGAGTGAAAGGGCCTGAAGACAGTAGAAGCAAAAATTGAAGAACTAAAGCGCCTTCATTTTGGAATTAGGATCTTTCATAGATATGATCCTAGAAATTTGTACAGGCAACATTGTGATAGGATACAGTACACCTGGGCATATGTAACATTGACTATCTCATAGGATGAAAAGATTACGAATTGGTACAATGCATCGAGAAAGGATTGCCAAAAACGTGAGGCAAGTCCCTCCTAGGTTCGAAAAATTCCAAAACTACAAATGGAAGAGGTACAACAGAGATATTTTTCTCAAGTGGGTATTGCAACACCTAGAAATAGGATCAAGCATGATCTCGTGGCAGAAACTAGCAAAAATTTTATTGTCGATCCCATGAGAAAGGGTGTCATTGAAGCAAAGTAGTAGAAAAGGCAAAGGGAGGATGAGAAAATAAGATTACAGGTAATGCAACAACAAGAAGAAGAGCACACGAGAGAGAAGGAGTGCTTACAAAAGAAAGAAGAAGAAAAGAAGAAATAAGATGATCTACTTAGAAAACAACAGGAGGTAGAGGGATAAATAAGGAAGGTAGAAGAGAAAAGGAAAAGAAAGGTAGAAGAATAACAGAAGAAGCTACAGGTGGAAGAAGTTGCACGGAAGTTGGAGGAAGATTAGATGACTCGGGAAATAGAAGAAGAATTGGAGGAAGAGGATGCTATTGAGCCCATTGCAGAAGAACCAGGTACTCCATCAAAGCCTCCTCTTACTAGTGGTCATCTCCCATTTACCGAAATGGGAATTTTCCATCCACCAGATGACAGGGTGATGGATGTATGAAATGTTACCTTCAACCAATTGAAGAAGATAATTTTGCAAGAAAGGAGAATTAACTTCCCAAATTATCCTAAGCATAAAGTCTCCATATCCATGGAGAAGGTCATAGCAGCTGATATGAGGAGAAACCCTTGAGAATTCATGGCAACCAATTTTTCTTTCGCCACAACAACACAATATAACTTAGAATATATTATGGGTGAGAATGCATAGTTAAGAAAAGAGTTAGTTGCAACAAAGCAACCAGAAGATAAGATCACTATAGAGAATCAACAATTATCTTCTAATAGTCTCAGCACAATGGAGTTCTAATAAACTATTCTTGAAGAACTAGGGCTAATAGAGGACACTATGAAACAATTATACTATGAGATGATTCTCTTGCATCAAATGGTGGCACCCCTGATCGGAATACAAAAGAAATATCAAGAGATATTGAAGCTCCTGAAGGTTGCAAATAGAGCAGTAGACTTGATACATGAGTGGGGTGTCAAGTATCCAGATGTTCCAAAGTAGTTTTTCAAGAAGGAAAATTTTTTTGCTGAGATGGACAAAGTATAGTTAAGGCTCCACATTTGTTAATTTCAGGTATGTTATATGCTTAGAGCAATTTATTTCAATTTTCACAGTTAGCTCCATATCTTTTCCAGATTAGCAATCACATTAGAATTAAAGTAAATTGCAGATAGAACATAAAAATAAATTGCAAAAGACAAGCCAAGACAAGAGGACACAAGATGTGGCGTTAGATAGGGACAAACCCCAATGTGGGGAAACAAGAGGACACAAGATGTGGCGTTAGATAGGGACAAACCCCAATGTGGGGAAACCCTTGATAAATTCTTCTTATATGTTATTCAATAGTTCAACAGAGAGAGAGAGAGAGATAGTATGTTTACAACAAAAGTCAACACTTTGAATTATCTAGATAAGAGCATAGATCATCTCTAAGAATATGATACATGAGATCAGTTGAAGACACGCTGCTTTAAGTAATTCTCCAAGGTGACTCCTTCAACTGTCATTGTGTTACATTTCATCATCACGCTGCACCTCACCATGTTGCACCATACTACACCCATCATCACTATGCTGCATCTCAGCACACTTCATTAATCATGACTGTACCCATCACTGTATTGCATTATGTGCCATTGTTGCACCATCTTGCCATCCTGACCTATGTGTTGGTTGCGCCTTGCTTTCTTGTTGTCCCTTGCTTGCTTGTTGTCCCTAGCATGCTTGTTGTCCTTAGCATGCTTGTTGTTGCATGCTAGTTGTCCTTTGCATGCTAGCTGTAACATCGTATGCTTGGTGTATTTGTTGCTAAGTACCACACAACTGTCCCATTGTTAGTTAGTTGTCCCTTGCATGTTGCTCTTCTTCGGAGACAGATGCTCAGGTTGTTTCGGCAGTTCCTAGTAGTTCTAGCAGTTCCAGCTGTTCCCAGCAGTTCCGGCTGTTCCCAGCAGTTCCGGTTGTTCCCCGCAATTCAGGCAGTCCCGACAGTTCTGGCTTTTCCGACAGTTCCAACATTTCCAGATTTTTCAGCTTTTCCAGCTTTTCTCGTAGTTTTGGATTTTCCAGAATTTCTAGCTTTTTTGGCAATTTCGGCTTTTCCGGTAGTTCCGTCTTTCCATCTTTCCGGCAGCTCCGACTTTTACGGTAATTCCTGTGTTTCCAGCATTTCCGGATTTTCCAACTTTTCTAGCAGTTCCGACTTTTCCAGCATTTCTGGCAGTTCTGGATTTTCCGACAGTTCCGGCTTTTCCATATTTTTTGGCGTTTTCGACATTTCCGGCTTTTCCAACTTTTTGCCCTCTAGATCAGGGCAACATTATTCCTTAGAATCTCTCCTCCTACTAAAACCCAAAGACAAGTAGAGAGAGGAAGAGATCCCAAGTGTGTTGAAATGACTTGAAGGCCACCTCTATTTATACTAAAATGTTGAACACATGTGGGGTTTATTTGGTTGCTAGCCGACCTTGACGAATTGTCTTATAATGCAAATAAATTCGTAACTCTATGAATACTTATCAGAATCGGATGATCTTTAGATCAATCCTACACCTCTCGATGAGAGGGATCCAAGAAAAATATCAGTTTCCATAAATAAGATGACCCACATGGAGTTTGGCCCTAGTTGCCAATTTTAACACTCCCTCTCAACTAGGGAGAACTCCATTCGTTGATCCATATGTCCAATTGTACTATCTCTTCTATCAGTTCCATGCACTTCTCTGCTCTACTCTAATCTGTTGAGCTCTGCTCTACTGAACCATGAAGAAGAATAATTAATCAATAATGTCTCATACCATTCTCTACTAAGCCGAAGTCAATTTCATCTAAAGAGAGTGTGTCACGTCACTCTTACTGACTCGAAGTCAGTTTTATTTATCCCAGATCAATATCACAAGAGAGTGTCTCAAACCACTCATACTAATCCCAGATCAGTGTCACAAGAGAGTGTCTCAAACCACTCATACTGATCCTAGATCAATGTCACAAGAGAGTGTCTCAAACCACTCATACTGATCCCAGATCAGTTTCATTGATCCCATATCAATGGAGGTCATCTTAGCAAAGGGAGTACGGTAGATACAACGATGTGTCCGTTGGGTCCCTATAATACTAGTGATTACCCCATTACTATTGTAGTTGTATCCCTTATTAATATTGTTGTGCCCCTATTGTCTCCATATGGTTATTATTGTGCCCCATAGAATCCCTCTATTGTTATTTTTGTGGCTTTATATTATTATTGTTAGGTCCGCTGGGTTATATTGTGACTCCTTAGACTCCTATATATAGAAAGTAGGTTTTTTCATTTGAATCATCCAAGAATTGCTTATTTATGTAATGTAAAGGAGGTTTCCCCCTCGAAGAGGCTGATTTCTAAGGCGTGGATCTCTCTTTTCTATCTTTTTGAGAGATGGTTTCATAACATGTGGTATCAGAGCTTTGGATTCTAGGGTTTCACTACTCCAAACAGGTCATCGTGGAACTTTCGCTATAACGTTTTTTTCTGCGACATTTCAGAAGCTAAAGAAAAAACCATTTGAGAAGAAACCGCACTGAATCGCAGGTCCGAATTTAAGAGATTTTTGCGCTATATTTGCAGAGATATGATCTGAGGAAGTTGGTCTTTTTGTAGACTCCTGAATTACATTCCAAACAGGTGACCTGGGGAAAATTGTCATAACTTTCTCTTTGAGCATCAGATTGAAATTTCGTAAGAAGGTACAGAAAAAGCACGGACTTTAGTTTCTTGTATATCTTTTTTAGATCCAAAGGTCGAAACAGTGACTCGTGGCACGTCGTACAATTTCACTCTACTGAACTAGTCTATAATCAGGTCACCTTGGGAGATTGTGCATAACTCTTCCTGTTGAGAATGCAACAAGATGAAGGAGCTTAGTGGAAAGAAGTTGCTTTCACTAAGTGGGCCTGCAGGCTATTTTTGGCGCAAAGTCTATTTTTAGACTATGTCTATTTTTAGACATATGGATCATGGTCTATGAGTTGCAGTATGTTATTTGTGGATGATTGGTCATGTCGGTAAAAATAGATGGACTTCTATTTTTAGACATATGGGCAGGTTTCTATTTTTAGATTGCCAGGCTAAAAATAGAACAATCGAATATTAATGTCTCATAACAATATTTGGACTATAAACATTATCTTATCCTCTTGGAGCACTTCAGTTTGAGATACATATGTGGCACATGCAGCTGTCAGAAGGAAATACGCTTTCTTTGTGGGTCAGTTGAGCTATTGCATGCAGGACTTCAGTTAGAACTCATGAGGTTGAGTTTCGGTGGAGTTGATGGAGTTGTGTTCAGTTTGACTTGGTTGAACTAGTTGTATTTTAGTCTAACTAAAGAATACACTAGTGATGAGTTGTGTGAATTAAATATTAATTAATTCACTAATTATTAACTCATAAGGCAACTGAAGAATACATCAGTTAACTCAGTGCATGTACAGTTCAGTGGAGACAGGTGTTGGAGGTTGAGATTGCTATTAGTTGTGACTATAGTTGTGCATGAGATTTGCAAATGCATGGATGGAGATTGCCAATGATGGCTTGTGTAGTATAACAAGGGAATTCGTTTTTACAGAGTGAATGATTTCTCTTACAGATTGCACAGTGGAGGCAGGAAAAGCAGTGGAGGAGATTTGAGTTGTGATTGATCAGATCTGAGCTAGTTTTGTGTGTAATAGGTGGAGATAGTACTGAGTACTTGTGAGGAGTATTGTATTATGTATTGTTACATGTTCTCTATAATTATAATATACAGATAGTGTGGGGTTTTCAGCTATATGCTTTCCCTGGGTTACATACTGTGTTTGTGTGCATGCAATTGATGTTTCATTGTTTTTAATGCTACTAAATTAATGATCAACGTAGAGGAGATTATGTATTGTGCATGTATTCCACAATAGTGTATAATCAGGATAATATCTGTGAATAAGTGTTATATTATTAAAAATTTCTACACTTCCTTGGAGAATCCAAATTGGATCAGACTGGTGGCATTGGAAAGAGGACATAGAGGGCCACTATAGATCACAATTTTAGAACTGGATGATCCGAAATTGTAGAGATACATCAGATTCAATATCAAGCTTCTACAAAGTGAAAAAAGGTGTGTAGTTTTTTTTAAATTTTTGCATCAGCTTGGTTTGAAAAATTAGTTTGAATCCGTAATTGATGCCCTGAGGAAAGAAAATGCAAACACCTAGTAAGCAACCTGAAAGCTCTAGCATGAATTATGAAGAAGAGGAAGAAATGCAACATGATATATCAAAATTACGAGACCAAGTGCAACAAGTGTCACTTGCACAAAAATCAACAGAATCTAAGATGGATGGTTTAAGGAAAGATGTAGAAGCTAAGATGGATGGTTTAAAGAAAGGTGTAGAAGCTAAGATGGATTGTTTAAAGAAAGGTGTAGAAGCTAAGATGGATGGCATGGAAGCCAAGATGAATGGCATGGATGCTAAAATTGATGGCATGGACGATAAGATGGAAGAATTGAAGATAAATATGAATAAGTTGTTATAAGAAATGGTCACTAATGGTGAAAGGGTAGTAAAGGAAACTCATGATGAGAACAAAAGAAATGTTAATCATGATTCCATAGAATCTAATGTTGGATCGAAGACCCACCATATTCCAAAAATTGATATGAGGAAGTTTGATGGCAAGGATCCCACAACATGGATCTTACAGATGGAGCAATTTTTCGATCTTAATAATGTGCAAAACACACAAAAGGTACGTATTGCAACTTTATATTTGGAACCAAATCAGTTTGTATGGTATCAATGGCTTTGCTTTTGTAAACAAATTATCACTTGGGCAATTTTTACAGAAGAAATGACAGAACATTATGAGGATACAAAAAGCAACACTTTTTTTAGCCAATTGATAAGTCTCAAACAAAAGGGTTCAATAATGGAGCACATTGAGGAGTTCCAAAAATTGAACATAAGGGTAAAAAATATTCCAGAGGAGCATAGGATTGATGTGTTCATAGGGACTTTAAAGGATAATATCCAACATGATGTTCGCCTTTGGGAACCTGATTCATTAGAGAAGGCATTCAGGTTAGCAAGAAAAATGGAAAGCAAAATTATGGCAACCAGGAAGCATACCACTCACAGCTATAAAGATGGAAGTGTTGTTGCCCCTAGTATTCCACAACCTATAAGGTTGACAGCACAACAATTGGAAGAAAAAAGAGCAAAAGGGCTTTGTTACAGCTGTGATAGCAAATACGCTGAAGGTCATAAGTGTGTTGAGAAGAAATTATTCTACATAGATTGTGAAGAGGAAGAAGAAAAGGAGCAAGAAAGGTCAAAAGAAGAGGATATACTCCAGGAAAAAAGCCTAGATAAAGAAGAAATGAATCCAACCATATCTTGTGATGCATTGGCGGGAATTACCACTCCTCAAACCATCAAGATAGAAGGACAAATCAAGAAGAAAAAGGTAATAGTGTTGATTGATTCAGGAAGTACCCACAATTTTATTCATTGTAAGGTAGAAAAAGAATTGAATTGCTTCTTATATCTAGCACCAAAGTGTCAAGTGATTGTTGCAAATAGAGGAACAATAAATTGCTCTGGAAAGTGCCATAATATCAAGCTATCCATGGGAGAATATGTATTGAATAGCCCAATGCTTTCCATTCCAATGGGAGGTGCTGATGTTGTACTAGGAGTCCAATGGCTACAATCCTTGGGTACAATAGCTTTTAATTTTCAAGAACTTTTCATGAAATTTTCTGTGGAAGGAAAAGAAGTTGAATTAAGGGGTATTGCAGGGAAACCAAGAAAGATAATCAGCTCTAACAGTATGACAAAACTTCTAAAAAAGGAACAAAGAGGTGTAATTGCACAATTATGTTCGCTATATGTTTCCACATTGGAATCATCTATTTCTCCAAATCTCCAAAAAGTCTTGGACAATCATTCCAAGGTATTTGAGACTCCCAAAGGTCTCCCAGCTATTTGTGATCATGATCATGCTATTCATTTGATTCCAGGAAGTGTTCCTCCAAACATCAGGCCGTACAGATATCCCTATGCCCAAAAGAGTGAAATTGAATGTATGGTTACAGAAATGCTAGAGGCTAGTATAATTCAACCGAGTCAAAGTTCTTTCTCTGCTCCAATAGTATTGGTGCACAAGAAGGATGGATCATGACGCATGTGTCTGGATTATAGGGAGCTCAACAAGCTCACTATTAAAGATAAGTTTCCCATTCTTGTCATTGATGAATTACTCGATGAATTGCATGGATCAATTTACTTCACCAAGTTGGATCTTCATTCAGGATACCATCAAATTAGAATGAACACTGAAGACATTCCGAAAATAGAATTTAGAACTCATGAGGGTCATTATGAATTTTTAGTCATGCCTTTTGGCCTTACCAGTGCACCTTCAACATTTCAAGGTTTGATGAATTCCATTTTCAAACCATTCCTTAGAAAATTTGTGTTAGTATTTTTTGATGATATACTAATCTACAGAAAGTCCTGGAAGGATCATGTTGACAAGGTGCTACAACTATTGGAGGAGAAACAATTATATGCAAAAAGATCCAAATGTTTCTTTGGAGTACAAGAGGTGGAATATCTGGGTCATATTGTATCTCATGAAGGAGTTAAGGTAGACCGTAGAAAAATTAAAGTCATTAAGGAATGGAAAATCCCCACATCCATAAAGCATATGTGAGGATTTCTCGGGTTGACAGGGTATTATCGCAAGTTTGTTAAGAATTATGAGAGAATAGCAGCACCTCTAACAACATTATTGAAGAGAGATGCATTTTCATGGACTCCATAAGCAACAAAGGCCTTCGAGCATCTTAAAGGGGCAATGTTCCAAGCACGGGTCTTAGCTACACCAGACTTCACAAAAATCTTTATTGTGGAATGTGATGCTTCAGGAAATGGAATTGGTGCTGTTTTAATGCAAGATGAAAGACCCATTTCTTTTGAAAGTCGTCCAATCAAGGGAAATTTTTTACACAAAACTATCTATGAGAAGGAAATGTTGGCAATACTCCATGCACTTAAGAAATGGTGACCCTACCTAATGGGAAGACACTTCAAGGTAAAAACGGGTCATGATAGCCTTAAATACTTTTTAGAAAAAAGATTATCTTCTGAAGAGCAACAAAAGTGGGTCACAAAGATGTTGGGTTATGACTTTGAAATCATCTACAAAAAAGGGAAGAAAAATGTGGTGGCAAATGCACTCTCAAGAAAGGATGAGGATGTGGAAGCATTGTTGTGCGCCATTTCTATTATCCAACCAGATTGGATAAACGAAGCAAGGGAGGAATGGAAGAATGACGAAGAAGTGTGGGCACTTATTCGAAAGTTACAACAAGACTCCAGTACATCTGATACATTTGGTTGGCAAAATGATTCATTATGGTACAAAGATCGCTTATACCTCTGTAAGAATTCCCAACTAAAACAAAATATTCTTATGGAATTGCACACTTCTCCCTTAGGAGGGCACTTAGGATTTTTAAAAACTTACCACATGGTTAAGAAGGAATTTTTTTGGGAGGGCCTTAAATCAGATATTCGAAAGTTTGTGGCGGAATGTTTGGTTTGCCAAAAAAATAAAGTTGAAATAATTAAGACACCGGGTCTATTACAACCTTTATCCATTCCAAGCCAACGTTGGGAGGAGGTTTCAATGGATTTTATCATGGGTTTACCCAAGTCTGAGGGAAAGAGTGTCATCATGGTGGTAGTTGACAGACCTACCAAGTATGCACACTTTTTTGCATTATCACATCCATTTAAAGCCAATACAGTTTCTACTGCATTTATGGAAACAATTCAAAAGCTACATGGAAACCCAAAGATTATTGTAAGTAACAGAGATCCCATTTTCACCAAAAATTTTTGGACAGAATTATTTTCTTGTCTTGGTACTCAGTTAGCTCATAGCTCATCTTATCATCCTCAATCTGATGGGAAAACTGAGATAGTAAACAAATGTTTGGAAGGATATCTTCGTTGCTTTGTATCTGATAAACAAACACAATGGGTCAAATGGTTGCCTCTGGTTAAATGGTGGTATAACACTTCCTTCCATACAACAACAAAAATGATCCCATTTATGGCACTTTATGGATATCAGCCACCATCCATCACATCATATTTAAGAGAAAATTCTAAGGTTCAAGCAGTGAAACATCACATCGAACATCAACAACATGTCCTCCAACTCTTAAAGGATAACCTTGTGTTGGCACAGAATAGAATGAAACAACAGGCAGATCAACATCGCATCGAAAGAAGTTTTGATGTAGGTGATTGGGTATTCCTACAACTACAACCATATAAGCAAATGTCCCTCAAGCAAGCTAAGAAGGATAATAAATTATGACCAAAGTATTATGGTCCATACAAGGTGTTGCAAAAGATTGGTACTATGGCATACAAATTGGAGCTTCCTTCAGCTTCTCGATTCCACCCAGTTTTCCATGTTTCATGTTTAAAGAAGGTTATAGGCGACAAGCTCCCAGTTCAAATAATATTGCCAGAACTTGACGAGGAAGGAAAAATTATATTGGAACCAGAAGCAGTCACAGAAACAAGAACTCGACAGTTACGAAATCGATCAATTTTAGAGTACCTTATCAAGTGGAAGAATTTATCCATTGAAGATTCCACATGGTAAGATGAGAATTTTATACAGAAGCATCCAGAACTACTGAAGCATTGAGGACAACACTTTTTTGAAGGAGAGGGGCATGTTGGGTCCATTTAATGCTAGTGATTACCCCATTACTATTGTAGTTGTATCCCTTATTAATATTGTTGTGCCCCTATTGTCTCCATATTATTATTACTGTGCCCCATAGAATCCCTCTATTGTTATTTTTGTGGCTTTATATTATTATTGTTTGGTCGGCTAGGTTATATTGTGACTCCTTAGACTCCTATATATAGAAAGGAGGTTTTGTCATTTGAATCATCCAAGAATTTCTCATTTATGTAATGTAAAGGAGGTTTCCCCCTCGAAGAGGCTGAATTCTAAGGCGTGGATCTCTCTTTTCTATCTTTTTGTGAGCTCGTTTCATAACAGTGTCCATAGATAGTACTACTATGCTCCATATCCTCATTTCCCTACTCATTGATCAGATGAGAGGTACTTCCCATGAGTCCCAGACTGCATGGGTAGGATGCCTCGACAGGAGAACTAATCATCCTATCCACAGGAGAATGAATCATCCTGTCAGTGGATGCCACGGAGAACTAATCATCCTGGCCCACAGGAGAACTGATCATCCTGTTCCACAGTCGCCATGGAGAACAAATCATCTTGGCCCACAGGAGAACTAATCATCTTGTTCCATAGTCACCATGGAGAAGAAATCATCCTCACCCACAAGAGAACTAATCATCATTTTCCACAGTTGCCATGGGAGAACTAATCATCTCAGCCCACAAGAGAACTAATCATCCTGTTCCACAGTTGCCACGGGAGAACTAATAATCCCGGCCCATAGAAGAACTAACCATCATGTTCATATCACACCACTAGCAGAGGGTGAGTCACCCTATGGTCGTATGTTGCTCCAGTAAGTACCCCAAGCCCCCCAAAGCTCCCAGAGCTCAATGCATGCAACATGTAGGACCCTTATAAGAAGGTCTCTCAATGACTCCAGGTCATTCAGGAAAGGCACAGAATTGACCTTTCCCCAGGGCTTTGACAAAATGTCTGTGACCTGTACATCGGTCTCAATGCGATGGAGCCTCCTCGCTCATTGACTTACCATATCGCAGATAAGGTAGTATCTGATGTCTATCTACTATAGCAATCATTGAATACAAGATTACTCAATAATCGAATCCCCCCTCTGGTTTTCATAGAGAATCATAGTGGTATTCATCATGTGTACAAACAACTCACTTAAGAGCTTCTGCAATCATGCAGCTTCACATGAGATCATACTCGTAGCTATGTATTTAGTCTCGATGGTGCTTATAGCAACCGACTTCTGCTTCCTGCGCATCCATGATATCGAAGTAGAATCCAAAGAGAACCAACACTAAGAAGTGCTCTAGTGATCCTCCACACTGCCTACCCAGTCAGCATTCTAATAATCATGCAGTTTCATATTTTTGGCAGCGTATCTCAATCCATGAGAGATTATGCCCCGAAGATATCTCAAAATATTCTTGGCACCAATCCAGTGAGGCTCAACCAAATATGAGCTCACCATGCTAAACGCAGAACATATGTCCGGACGGAAGTTCACCAAGAACATCAACGCAAATGAGTTTATGAAACTCAGAGGAATTTCCCAAATCTGGTCTGACATCACTACCATATAACTTTTGAAAGTTAAGATCCTCGAGGTAGTCACAGTCTTGCAGTTTATCATTCCACATCCGGAATCCAACTCCCTCTTACTTCTGCAAATGAGAGGGTTTGTACCTGTCAGAAATAGGCCATCCTCATAAGGTGCTGATATGAGAGGTCTATCATCCAATACCTTCGGGTAATGGTTTCGATTGGTTTCACTCCTAGTGAATCTTAGCTTCATTAGAAAACTCTCAATCCTCTCATACTATGCCCGGGGTGTTTTGCTTCAAGCCATAGAGGGATTTCTTCCACCTGTATACATGAGATTCCCGATCATGAATCTCAAACTCCTCGGGTTGTTCCAAACCTGTGGACCTACTACATGAGGGGAATGGTTCCCTTATAATATTTTCCTTCGGTACATCTCAGACATGTACCTTCATGCTCTACTTGAATTTAGACATCCCTATCACCATTTGACTCACATCAGGTAGGGCCCCATAGGTAGACCTCCGGTGTTATAGATGCAATATGTAAATTGACATGATCCCAAATGGACCATCCTGCAACTTGATACAAATTGCCAACCCTAAACCCATGAGAAAAAGCATCTTTGAAAATTATATTTTTTAACATGTACCTTTCCATCAAAGAATGCCACCCTGAAACCTTTGACTTCCATTTCCGAGATGGACACTAGGTTCTTCTTGAAATCAGGTACATAAAAGAGATTATGTAAATGAATCGAGTTACCCTTATTCAATTGAGAGTTAACATTCCCTATACCCTTTCCAGGATAGGTGGCATCGACTCCAAGAATAATCCCACGATTGTTTCCATCTCTCCCAAATTAGAGAGTGCACCCATCTATCTGATGAAGTGCCTTGAAGCACTTCAATCTATAAGCTAGATTCCCAAAGAATCTGAAGGAGAGGGCCAATACAAGATAATGTTTCTTTATCTCATCAGAAACAACATTTGATTCTTCATACCTGGGGTTCCTTGCTTTCTATGAAGATTCGGCCATTTCCTTGATGACCGGCATTACCTGTCATTCCTTTGATCATTGAATATGTCCCTGGAATGATTGTTATCATCATCAAGTGATGTGTCCTTGCCATTTGGACATTCCTTCACATAATGGCCGAACTAGTTATCTGCCTTTCCTTCCACCCTGAGATCTGATCTTTCAATGAAGTGATATTTAGGTAGGCCATATTCCATTGCGTCTTTATGATAATATTTTCTACTTCGACTTCACCCTTGGTGAATTTGAGGAGAGATGAGGAATCCACTGATCCTTTTGTCCTTTCACAACTGTCTTCAGTGATTGCTCTTTCACTTTTTCTTGGGCATTGTCTTCACCTCAGCTCTGATACCATGTTAATTTTAGGTATGTTCTATGCTTAGAGCAATTTATTTCAATTTTCACAGTTAGCTCCAAATCTTTTCCAGATTAGCAATCACAACAACATTAAAGTAAATTGCAGATAGAACATAAATTGTAGAAGACAATCCAAGATAAGAGGACACAAGATGTGGCACTAGCCAGGGACAAAACCCAATGTGGGGAAACCCTTGATCAATTCTTCTTATATGTTGTTCAATAGTTCAGCATAGAGAGAGAGAGAGATAGTACGTTTACAACAGAAGTCAACACTTTGACTTATCTAGATAAGAGCATAGATCATCTCTAAGAAGATGATGCATGAGATTAGTTGAAGACATGCTGCTTCAACTAATTCTCTAAGGTGACTCCTTCACCTATCATTGTGCTGCATTTCGTCATCATGTTGCACCTCAGCGGGCTGCACCATGCTGCACCCATCATCACTATGCTGCATCTCATCACACATCATTAATCATGACTGTACCCATCACTATATTGCATTATGTGTCATTGCTACACCATGTTGCCATCCTGACCGATGTGTTGGCTGCACCTTGCTTTCTTGTTGTCCATTTCTTGCTTGTTGTCCTTAGAATGCTTGTTGTTTCATTCTAGTTGTCCCTTGCATGCTAGCTATAACATTGTATTCTTAGTGTATTTGTTGCTAAGTACCATACAACTATCCCAATGTTAGTTAGTTATCCCTTGCATGCTGCTCTCCTTCAGAGATAGATGCTCTGGCTATTTCGGCAGTTCCTGGCAGTTCTGGAAGTTTCGGTTGTTCCCGACAGTTCTGGTTGTTCCCGAGAATTCTGGCAGTCCTGGCAGTTCCGACATTTACGACTTTTTCAGATTTTCCAGCTTTTCCAGATTTTCTGGGTTTTCTGACAGTTTCGAATTTTAAAGCATTTCTGGCTTTTCCGGTAGTTCCAGCTTTTCCGACTTTTCCGTCTTTTCAGGCTTTTCCGGCAGTTCCATCTTTCCATCTTTCTGGCAGTTTCGTCTTTCCGGCAGTTCCGTCTTTTCCGGCAGTTCCTGCTTTTTCAACATTTCTGGCTTTTCTGGCCGTTTCAACTTTTCTATCATTTTCGGCTTTTTTGGCATTTCTAGATTTTTTGGCTTTTTTGGCTTTTTTGGCAGTTCCATATTTTCTGGCTTTCTGCCCTCTGGATCAGGGCAATATTATTCCTTAGGATATCTCCTCCTACTAAAACCCAAAGACAAGTAGAGAGAGGAATAGATCCCAAGTGTGTTGAAATGACTTGAAGGCCACCTCTATTTATACTAAAACGTTGAGCACATGTGGGGTTTATTTGGTTGCTAGCCAACCTTGACGAATTGTCTTATAATGCAAATAAATTCATAACTCCATGAATACTTATCAGAATCGGATGATCTTTAGATCAATCCTACACCTCTCGTGAGAGGGATCCATGAAAAATATCAGTTGCCATAAATAAGATGACCCACATGGAGTTTGGCCCTAGTTTCCAATTTTAACAACATTCATAACTACAACAGTCTTGGTGAACAAGCGGCCAACACCATAGCTTCTTACAGTCGACTGAATAGTGGCTTAGAATACCTGATACAGAAACACAAAATGCCCTTTATGGGTGCACTTTGAGAGGTTAGAGGAAAATATATCATCATGAGGGAGATCAAGCAGTTCATTTATCAAAATGAGCAAGCATCATGTTAGGAAGGCTTGGAGATAACCAAGAACATTATTCTATAGTATGAAATTGCACCAGCCAAAGTCCATATGAAGTTTCCTTGGCTGTCGAATAGTGTGCAATCCAGATCCAAATCCATAATGTCAAAGGGATTGGAGGTAAATATGTGATATGTAGTAGATTTTTCAGTCCGAGTCATAGTCATTATAACAGAGTTCAGAGCATCGCACTCATATATCGCCAATTTGCTCTATATCAAAGCTATTGATTTGTCTTATGCGAGAGTATTTTTGACTTATTAGAGTTTTTTCTTATATAGCCATTGTCCTATATGTAATTTGTCTTTTGTAAATATAATTAAGTCCAAGGGACACATGTGGAGTGTAAAGAGCTATATGTAAAATGTGAAAGGTTATATGGAAGCTCATAGGTCATATAAATTGAAGAGTCACGAGGAAACTCAAGAGTCATGACATTCGTTATAAATAGGTCCTCATAACTCAAGGAAAGGGCTTGGATTTTGAGAGTTTTGGCATTGTATTCTCTAGTGGTGCATAGGATAGAAAATCATTCTTTGGAGAAGCAAGTTGTAGCTTCATGTTCCACTATTGGAGCTAATGTTCCACCAATGTAACAATGTACTTGAAGTCTTTCATTAATTATCAGAAGCTCTTCAAACCAACACTCTTTCATGCATGTATCATGAATGTAGTAATACTATTCTTTATATGTTTGCGGTATATGTTGATGTAACACATACTAAAGATAATGAACTATTTTGTTGCTTTAGATATGGATCTTGTTGAATGGGTGTTGTTTATGCTTTCATGATTTTTTTTTATCTTGTGAACTAATTTACAAGTTAATCAAAAAATATCTCTCCTTTGCTCATGTGTCTCTCTTAGGATAGTACTATTACTTCCCTATTAGAGGTTCGTCTCTCTTACGTTCGTGGAATCTCCATTTACACTCTACACTCAGTGTAACACAAAGCTTACATACTTGCTACCCCAAAGTTGTGTTTATGATCCCTTGTGTATGTGTTGCAGCCAAGGCGTACCTCTAAATCATTCGTAATGGTGGCTGGACCATATAACCGGATGAGACTCCTATACCAAATGGTGTGAGGTCTAATTGGGACTCCACATCGGCAAGATCCCAGTATGTTGGTGGCATCCAACACCGTCAACATCCTAGTGCTAAAAGGAGGGCGAGGTGACAAGTTGAGCCTGTAAAGTCTGTTTGAATATCTTATCTAAAATGGCTTCATACCATATCATTATCCCAAGGTGTTTTTAAAAAACATTAGATATTTAAATCCCAGTAGAATTCTTATATAACTTTTCACATTTAAAATTAGATGGCAAGGATCCAATAACTGTTCTTGATTATGTGATTGAAATTGTTCAATTAGGTTTTTTAAGTGGATTTTATTCTAAAGATATTCTTTCGAGGTTGTTCACCCTTATATTGGATGGTCGTGCTAAGCAATGGTGTTATTCTTTGCCTATTGCTTCTATTAGTTCTTTTAAAAAATTAGTTAATGAGCTTCAATGTGTCTTGTACAAGTATGACTACCAAGATGTTCTTAACGAAATTAATCAGCTTATAATGGAATTGAATGAATCTCTTGAAAAGTTTACTAACAGATTTCTTCACGTTTGTTATGAATTTTCCAGTGAAAATGTGGATTGGCATTAGATAAATTTTGAGGTATAAAATGGGCCTCCTAAATAATATTATAAAACAATAGTGGAAATAATAATATAAGATTATATTACATCATCAAAATTTTAGAGGGAAAAAGAGAAAAACTAAAATTTCAACTCGTATTTTCAACTTATCTCCCTATGATTTTACTCAAATTTTGAGTAGGAGCACTTGTTGGAAGTGGAATTTAATTCCCAATCCAAATATTACCCATGTTACATACTTTCAATGGACCTTGCAACACAAAAAACGAGAAATACATGAAAAAATATGATTGCAATCACGTTTTCCATGTATTTATGATTTTTTGTGTAGTAGGGTCCATCAAAACTATGCAACATGGGTACTCCTTGGATGAGGAATTAAATTATGCATCTAAAGAGTGCTCCCACTCAAATTTGAATAAAAATGTAGGGAGATAAGTTGAAAATTCGAATTGAAAAAGTATCTTTCATTTTTTCCTTCTTTAATCTTTTTTCTTTTTTACTCCAAAAATGTTGAATCATACCCCATGGTTGACATCATAATATTGAATCCTATTGGTTCTTATAAAGTTGATTTTGGTTGTACATTTTAGTTTTGAGGCCAATTTTTTACCTCAAAATTTCTCTAATAGAATTTTTGGATGAGAAATTTGGATTCTTTGTCAGGATTGCAAGAAAATCTTTTGAATCAGATTTATCACGTAATCTTGTTCAAGAAGAGTTTCAATGTCCCGAGGAGGAATATAACCACCCTTTTATTCCTTTTCCTCCTCCTTTTTATGTTCCATGTATTGAGCCCATTTAGATTAGAAAATTGGAAAACCCATTCCACGACTCTCATTCGACAATCATTCCTATTGTTGAAGAATCTTCTTATGAGAAATTAATTTTCTTCTCTTCTCTTTCTCCAGATAAGAGTTCACCTTTTTTTATTAATAAATAATCTCATGATATTTATAATCAACTTGTTAATCTTGAACCCATTAATCAGGTTGAACTCTTGGTCGAACATTTCCTTGATTATACTATTTCTCTGAAATTACATGATGGTGTTTGTCCAAGTTTTATGAATGAGTTTTTGTTTTAGCAGGAAGATTTGGATTTGCAAAATTTTCAAATGGAGTATTAATCTGATCATTGAGGAATTTATTTTAGGTATATCTTCCCCCCTCAAGAAGATGATATGTTGATCATTGAATATTTTTTTCGTAGTCTTGTAAATCCATTAGATGAAGATCAAACACTCCATGAAGCTTGTGATTCAAATAACTCTCGTTTGTCTTATAATGAGTGCATCAATGTGTTATTCATACTAGCAGTTGACCATGCTCTCTCAGTGCAATTTTCTGTCTTTCAAAAGTTCAAATTCTTGTTGGGGAGATAGGACACTTCAGCCTATGTTTATGGTTATGTCAGTTTCCCTCTATCTAAATGCCACTTTTGAAATTGATCAGTTTAAACTTTTCTTACAAAGTTATATTGTCAATATTATCTCATGGGATGTGGATTCTTTCTTATGGGATTTTTGTCTTCTTCAAGTTTAATTATCTAACCCTCAAGATAGACATTTTTATATAACATCTAATCTCCCATTGGTGTATCCTTCCTCATGTAAATACTTAATTTGGAATCCAAAAAAAAAGAGTGACCTTGATGATTCTTGAATCTTTAATTTGACATTTCTCCTTCATCATCCATTAAAGAAATTAACCCACACACCAGCATGGATTGTTGTCAACTTGTGTGTTCTTAGGTAGATATTGATGTTACTTATGATGTGGACTTGTTTATGGTTAAGTTTCCTTTGAAAGTTTTTTCAAAAGGTTGTTTTTATGACCCTGTTTCAGATTATCTAGAATAATCCTAATTGTTAGTATTCATGGCTCATAGTTAGTCCCTTAATGCATTCAATTGAATCTTGTATGGATGTGGGCCTAAGAAATGTTGTTGTGGAATCTTTTGTCAAGAAAAGCAGTCAGTTGTTTCTCATTGTTGTAGTTGCACCTTATGTTTCCATGTTTCGGTGCAGATATTTTTCTTGTTTATCTTTTTCACTGCACTTCATGTTGTATCGGCTACCCACGATCACATCTTTCTACTCGATGGATGGAAGCAAATTTTATGGTTGCATTGGAAATTCCATTTCACTTAATCCCGATATTATAAATTGTTAGTTTAGGTTAGGTTAGGTTGCATTTAGCTAGTTGCATTGCATCTTTTTATTTGCCTTGTCTTGTTTCTTATGCTTTTTTTCCCATAGGAAAATTTGGGCAGATCAACCCCGAAGAGGTTCTTTTAAATCTCGTCGGCTAGACCATCAGGGCCTAACCCCATGGGCGTCGAGGAGAATTGACACTGTGACCTCCCGATCAGCGAGGTACTTAACAACGGGGACTCGACTTGTTTCTTATGCTTTGTCACATTGTCATTTTAGTTTTTTTTTTCTTTCAACAAGACATTACATGGAAGTTGGTTTTGAGATTCAAGATGATCTAGCTAATTTTGGGAAAGGAAAATTGTCGTAACATGCTAAAGTGTTTCTCTTTTTATTTGATTTGGTCTCTAACACTTTAAATTCGATGATATTTGGACAAAAAATACAATCCATTCAACTGGGGAAATCATTAGCAAAACCACGATACTGACATCTATTTAGAATTCTTGTTCCTAGATTTGGTTTGTTAATTCAACGGTGTTATTTTTCTAATGCAATCAAGTAGTGAAAGGAAAGGGGAAAACCAATAGCAAGCAAAATAATATCAGATTTATATATAACTTTGACTATATTTAACTCGTCATTACTATATTACCACCTCTTAAATAGAAATAATTGCTACCTAGAAAGCTTTGAAATGTGTTTGACTGAGTCATGGAATAAAGGAGACTATATCTATAATCAGGTGGAATGGAAAATCCAAGACAATCCACTAAGTGAATCAATACTTCCTGAAGAATTGAGACTTCATGCATAAAACAAGACCAAATCAGAGAAGCTGGAGTCCTCCCAGTGTGTCGCCAAGTGTTGTTGTTGTGACAACAACCCTCCAAAATTCTTACCTAATTTAATTTTGGAGCCTACATGAACTATCATTTCAAGCTATATTGTGTTACCTTGTTATTTTCTCATGTTTTCTAAGTGTTGACTACCCTTGCATTATTCCTAAGTGTCATTTTTCCTCCCAAGTCATTTTTTCTAAGTTTCGTCACCTTATCTTTAGGAGCACTGGTGTCGTCCTTCTAGAATATACGGAAAGGCCTAATTTTTCTTGACTTAGTGACTAGCTTTCACTCGACATGCATCACACACAAAAGAAAGAAAACACAACTTTTCTCTACGAAAAGTGCACTTTCCTAACATAGAAGTCACTAAGGCCCACTATTGATTGGAACTGCACCCTCTTAAGAAAAAGCACACTCCCAACTCATAGTGAGCGCACTCTTAACTCTCAGCGTTAAGCACACTCCTTGTTGTTTAGAATTGCGCCCTAGTGGTCCCAGGTTGAGTGCACTCTTTCAGCTTAATGACTACATCCGCTAGCCCAATGCACTCCTGGTTGTCAAGAGATGTGCTCTCTTTCCTTCTTGCATGCACTTTCCCTTGTTGCATGGTTAGCGCAATCCTAGAAAATACGAGACCAATCCACTTTAACTAACTGACTCACTCATCGATTGGCAAGTAGAAGGCATGCATGGACTTAACTTGCATGTAAAATATCTTTATTACTAACCCAACTAATAATTAATTTTCATAATCATTCTCACTTTGGGTTGAGCACACTTCTTTGCATCAAGGAGCTTCTTTTCGATATTAATTACCAGTAAGTTTTGCATGTTTCTTTTCTTGGTTGCTTTTGTTATTTTTGTTGTTGCTTTATTTTCCTTGTTGGAATTTCATTCTGTTTCGGTTTCTTTAGTGGTGTTTACATCCATTCTTCATGTTACAAGTGTCATCTTGTTATAGCAAGTAGTGTTTCTTGTGACTCTTTGCATTCCATGACCTTCCACCTTCTAATAATGATTATGATAGAGCTTATAAGTACTTGCAGACCCTTCCTATCAATATTATTATGATTCTACCTTGTTGTTGGTATTTACTTAGCGAATTTTGAGCAAGAACATACTTCTGGAAGTTAAGATCCCAATGTCTTGAAAAAATGCACCCAAAAGACCAAGTTCCCTTCCAAAGCGCACTCGAGAGAAACAAGATCCCTTTCCTCTTGAAAACTATGCCCAACAATAAGCCCTCTCTCTCTTGAGCATACATTTCACCAAAAATCAATATTCAACCTTCCTTGTTCACTATTTGTGCACCCTATGCCCTCACTAGCCTCTCTTAAGTGTATACTGCACTAACAAGCATCAAGCTTGGCCTCATGTTCACTGAGCTTGCGCCTCGCACCCTCACTAGCCTCTCTTGAGTGCATATCGCACTTACAAGCATAAAGGTTGACCTCATGTTCACTAAGCCTTCACCCTACACCCTCACTATTTTCCCTTGAGCACATAAGATACTCACAAGAATCAGTAATCCTTCCTTGTGTTTCAAGACTGCACCCTACACCCTCTAGCCGGATTCTCTCTTTCTCCTTGAGAGCATAGAGAACCGTCAAGCGTCAAGAAGGCCTTGAATGACCATTTTTTCTCTAACACACACCATCCTCTTGTATTGAAGCATTTTTCACTCCTAGTGGCTTGTTAAGATCTTGTCTCACTTGTGATGGGCTTAGCTCTCAACTAGATCTAACTTTCCACCACTATCTTTGAATGGTTTTGTATGTGTTAGATAAGGAATTTCTTGAAATTAATTATTATTCACCATGAGTGCATCTCCACATGTAGGTGTTCCATGTACAAGTTATATTACTCTATCATCATCTATTGGAACAATTCCTCCCACTACCTGTCAAGTTGTCTCAAAGGAAATCTCAGAAGCAAGTACAAAAGAGGCAGCGGATATTGTCAAGCTTACAATGCAGGAAATACATTAAGGATACCCTCATGGAAGATAAATTACCTGAGAATCTATAGGACATGGAAGAATACATCAACATCACGCAGTCTTAGAATACACATAGTTGCATGCAGAATCCTGATAATGCCTTGTGCAGAGGCCATTAAATGGATCTTGTCACATGGATAACACAAAATTGTTCCTATGCAGTGAAATATGTAGTGATATTGCCACTTATCATGCTCATGACATGCATTCTTATTATAAGATGATAAGACTGGATGAGTATGAAAATATTGAGTTCTATGCAACATGTGAAACCCCCAACACTAAGGATATCATAAAGTGATAGTGCCAAGGTCCCGCTAGATTTCGTCACAGACCAAGTGTGGTATATATGAAAAGAACCTTAAGAAAGGTATACCAATATCTCATAGTTATGTGTTGCAAGTTTCATGATCAGAAAAATGCAGAAGTCTTTTAGGAGAGTTAGATATTTCTACTCAACTTGATTGTTACAAGAGGTAAGGTCTTCAACTATGCAGATATCCTTTCTTATGAAGTACAACATCATGTTGGGTGGACCAAAGCAACCTTATAGGCCAAGCAAGAACTCAAATTCTACAACTCAGTGTATCTATTATATGGGATTTGTGCTCGATATGCATTTACTAGGATGAGATGGAGTTGGAACCCCAAGAAAAGCTACCTGTCAATTGGAATTATAGAGTATTATTAGAGAATAGTTTATGAGGAGTCTATGATCAGTTGGTAGAGAATTTATTTATTTTCCTTTATCAAACAAACCTCTAAGGTTGATCCTCCTTACATGACCGATTAGGTGAAGGAGCCACTATATGACATTGCAAATTGATTTTCTGCATCAAAAGACACATACATTAGATGCTTCGAGTGTTAGAAAATTCCTCATGTTATGCCAAGATATGTAACCAAAAATTTGGTATTGCAAGGAGTAGCCTATCAACTAAACAATGGATTGTCTGCACAACTCCATAGGAGGAAAAAGGCTCCTTGGCCAACTTTCCTTTGTGGATTGGACTCTATGAGTTGAAGAGCCTGAAGGTAGTAGAAGCAAAAAAATTGAAGAACTAAAGAACCTTCATTTTGGAACTAGGAGCTTTCACAAAAATGATCCTAGAAAGTTGTGCATGCATACATTTCACTTGGGCATATGTACCAATAACTATCTCAAAGGATGAAAATATTAAGAATTAGTACAACGCACTAACAAAGGATCGCCTAGAACATGAGGCAGTTCCCTCCGAGGTTCGAAAGATTCTAGAAGTACATATGGAGGAGGTACAACATATAATAACTTCTCAAGTGGCTACTAAAACACCTAGAAAGAGGATAATGCATGATCTAGTGGCAGAAACAGCCAAAAATTTTATGGCCAATCCCATGAGTAAGGGTGCCATTGAAGCACAACAAACAAAAAGGGAAAAGGGAGGATGAGAAAAGAAGATTATAGGTAATGAAGTAGTAAGAAGAAGAGCACGAGAGAGAGGAGTGCTTGCAAAGCAAGAAGAAGAAAATAAAAAGTAAGATGATCTGCTTAGACAAAAATAAGAAGTGGAGGAAGAAATAAGGATCAAGGTAGAAGAAGAAATGAAAAGCATGGAAGAAGAACAACGAAAGAAGTTACAGGAGGAAGAAGTCACATAAACGTTGAAGGAAGAAAAAATGACCCAGGAAATAGAAGAAAAATTGGAGGAAGATGATGCTATTGAGCCCATTGTAAAATAACTAGGTACTCCATCAGAGCCTCCTCTTACTGATGGTCACCTCCCATTCACCGAAATGGGAATTTTCCCTCCACCAGATGACAGGGTCATGGATGTATGCAATGTTACCTTCAACCAATTTAATAAGATAATTGTGTAAGAAAGGAGAAGGTAATTTCCAAATGATCATGAGCATCAAGTCTCCATATCCATGGAGAAAGTCATAACAACTAATACCAAGAGAAACCTCGAGTAGTCATGTTAGTTAATGTTGCTTTCGCCACAACAGTGCAAGATAACTTAGAATATCTTATGATTGAGAATGCACGGTTAAGAAGGGAGTTAGTTGTGGCAAAGAGAAAAGTATATTAGCTCACTGTAGAGAATCAACAATTTGTCTTCTAACAATCTCAGTACAGTGGAGTTCCAGTCAGCTATACTTGAAGAACAGGGGCCAATGGAGGACACTTTGAAACATTTATACAATGAGATGTTTCTATTGCATGAGATGGTGACACCCCTAATCGGAATATAGAAGAACGATCAAGAGATCTTGAAGCTCCTACAAGTTGTAATCATAGTAGTTGGTCAAGAAGGACAAAATTGTTGTCGAGATGGACATAGTACAGTTAAGGCTCCACATTCAGAACTTCACTCATCTTGGTGAACAAGTGGCCAACACCATAGTTGCTTACAATCGACTGCATAGAGGTTTAAAGTCCCTAATACAAAAACATGGAATGCCCTCAGTGGGTGCACTTGGAGAGATCAGAGGCAAAGACGTGATTATGAGAGAGATCAGGCAATTCATTGAATAAATTGAGCAAACATAAAGTCAGGAAGGATTGGAGATCACCAAGAACATTATTCTATGGTATGCAATTGCACCGGTCAAAGTCCTTATGAAGTTGTCTTACCAATGGAATAGTGTGTAATCTAGCTCCAAATCCATACTGTAAGAGGAATTGGAGGTAAAGATGTGATATGAAGTATAGTTTCCAGTCTGAGTCAAATTCATTGCAATAGAGTTCGGAGCATAATACTCATATATCACAAATGTTGAAGCTATGAATTTGCCTCTTTCTCCTATGTGAGAATTTTTTTTCTAATTGGAAATTTATCTTATATAGTTATTGTAGCTACTACAACAACACCAAAAAATTTTGGGCATATTCAAAATTTTAGGTTCCCCTATGCTTGCCTTACGTCATTAGGGTTATAATCTGGTTTTGGAATTGGTCGATTTCTCCATGACCCAATCCTATTAAAACCTATCAGTATACCCCCCTCCCATGATGCATGTCATATTCACTCTTCTTGACTTTCCTCAAAGCTTAATCACACATATGCATTAGGGTTTTGTTGATAAATTTACCTAACCATGGTCATCATCCTCCCAATTGCATTAGGGTTTCTAAAATTCTATCTTTCCCCTTGCATCCTTGTAACCCTAGATTTACGTGATTAAGGATCCAACCTTTCCTTGCATTAATCCTCACCCTCCATATGCTTGATTCAGGAGTACTTTAAGGAACTTGCTCTATAAGTACATCATCACCATGAGAAACACATAATATTAAAGTCACTTACAACTAATGGCTCCATTAAATATGTAAATTTAAAATCCATTTCCAAATTGAAACAAGATTTGCTCAAACCATGCCATTTATAACATATTGATTTATTTTATTTATGGTTCATGCTCATTGAATAAATTATCTTTTTATTATTATTTGTTTGCTTTCATGATATCACATGAAAAATATCACTTTGGTAAATTAACTTGTTTTGTTTCACCTTCTTTTTAGGAAATTAAATAAAGGTGTCTTGGATACACATCAAACGAGGCAACACTTGCATTAAATAAAAATTTGACATGAAACCACTCAAACATTGGAACAATGGAGGGCTTGGAATTATTGTAAACATAACATAAAAATCTACAAGGGAAATGAATGCATACATTATTAAAGGACAAATTGAAAACTTTCAGATATGGTATGTTGCAATCACAAAATGGGAAGAGACTTTTGACAATCCATATCACCTTGTCCCGATGATGAACCACACTGGTTGGTTCAAAACGCGTCGACCAAATTTTTCTGATGTGATTTCTTCCAAAAATATTTCTATTACTCAAAATATGGATCACAAAAGCTTAAATTCGAATCCATATCACTTTTAGCTCATTATAAAGGGGGTTTGGGACCACAAATATTTATTTTAAATAAATAAAGCAGGTTTTCTTTCAATGTAACAAGGTATTGAAGAGGATGTCTTACAAAGTTCCGAAATACAAGACCAACACACACTCTTATATTATCCATAAGGCACAAGTCACACAAAGGAGGTAAGACCATTTGAATAGGGAAACACATACTTGGCAAAGGATCACTTAAGCTATACATGGTATGGAGAAAGACTTTCGAGACATTTTATCACTGGAAAAAATTCTAAACCTAGTTAAATGTGCAAGAAATGTCATTTTCGTTATTCGTCTTTATGTTAGGGTTGAATATAATCAACATAGATTCATTTTAAATATAGATCTAACATGAGTCGAGAGGTATCCAATTTTTTCACGTGCCATTTTTTTTATGAATCCATATTATTTAAATATTTTGTATAGTTATTTTTTTTTTTAATTTATATTTAAGGAGACATAGCAATATTTCAACTTTGATGATGGACAAACAGAGTTACACATCACACTGGATTGTAGAATAAAATTATGATAATAATAACAGTCACACAAAACCTGTTCAGATAGTTGGCACATGTTAATTACACACGCTAGGATTCATGCAATAGGCATACCAAAGCAAAACGATGTTTTCTAAATATCGCAACCCAAAGTATTGAAGTCTATTTACTAATGTGCTTCTACTCCAAAAGAGAAGAAACCATTAAAACGTTGTTGCACCTTTTAAAATAGCCCCAAGCCATGCAAGATGCAATATCGTAAGGAGAAATGATCGTTTATGTATCAAAACATTCAAATAGGGCATTGGTTTTTTCTAGGGAACAATGCATCAAAAGGAAAGTGCCCCAAGGAATGTCCTAACGATGGTATATGCAAACAAATTCATTGCATAGAATAAAAGGGGAAAAGGCATTTGGCAAAAGGGGTATTCGCTTATGTCCATTAAAAATCCAAAGAACCATCCCCATGTAGCGTTTAAAAGCTATGCATCGTGCCAATGCATGGTACCATGGATATGTCACGTATTAAACATGTGAGGGTTATCCAAGGGTACATGCATATTAAGCGTTCTCATTACAATGGAAAGAGTTTTTCATGCCAAAGCGGTTGCAATTCGTATGGAGAATTCTATCATGCCAACTGAAGGAGGATGAGAGTTACAATGAGAAGTTTCTTGATAGAAAGTTTCTTAGGAGATATTTTTTAGCAATCTTGCAGTGAAATGCATATCGTTATGTCACTTACATATTGTCCATTTATGGGAGTTGTCACTTAGCCTCCAAATTTCTCTATTTTGACTGAGTATTTTTACAAGAGGAAGCTCATGTAAGGTAACCCACCGCCAATACTCTCATGTTACATCAAATAACAGTCTGCACTTGGTTGGAGGTTGGAGGTTGCAAGTCACCAAAGGAATTGTCATCCTGAAATGTGAACTTCCTTATTGAACCAAAGTGCGACCATCACTATGGGATTAAGACCACCTATAGGTCACAAAATCATAGTGGAGAACCTGTTGTGCTTTACAACAACCCCCCATTTCATATCATTTTTATTCACAAAACTATCATATGAAATGGGTCCCTTTAGATTTTGATTGGTATCAATATTGTATTATTTAAAAAGGTCCGAAAACCAAATCAAAACATTATAAAAAACCTTTTTGAAAAACCCATTTATGCAAATAAATCAATCTTTTATCATTGCGATAAAGCGATCGCAAGATCGCATATCGCAATGACACAAGGAGCATAACTAGATGGCACATTGGTTTCCGCCAATGCGATATCGCTATCGGCTATCGGCAATATTCCATGCACATTCTTAAAACGCCCCAGGCCATTCGCCCTGATGCGATGCGATATCGCTATCGGCGATCGGAAATATACTATACATGTCTCATATAATGCCAATACTCCCGATGCGATGCGATATCGCTATCAGTGATCGGGGTTTCAAGAAGTGTCAATATAAGAGGTTAAACTTTCCCTGATGGCCAATTGCGATAAAGCACAAATTTCAAAAAAGTCGTTTAAATGGAGGGATATTACGATCAATTCATATTAAAAGCTTGATCTGTCCAACAATGATTCACCTGCGCTCAACCGCCAAAACATCTACAGCACGCTTAAATGAATCATTCGGCCGATTGATGATATAATGGGCATTTAAGGATTGGCAGGTTTTAAACGGCCATTTAATGTAATTGTAAGTCCTAAAATCTTCCCATGGATTGTATCTGCAGCCATTTTAAAAGTTAATCTCTTACCACGCATCGGTCAATATATCTCATCACATTGAAGTTTTCATTGCCAATTCTCTGTGTTACGTCTATTTTCGCTTCTGTGCAGAATTCATCCAAAGAAGAAAACTTAAGCAAAATGGGGAAGAAATCTAAGAAGACCATAGGCGCTTCCGTTGCGCCAGCCACAGGACAAGCTGTCACTGATCCTTCAAACAAAAAAAAAGGATTGATCTCGGATACTACATGTTCTGGTCTCGGCAGAACTACTTGGCAAAGTACCTACAACTTGATTGAAGTCGAAGAACCTAAAGTGACAACGGTACAAGCTACTGCAGATTCAACTCGTAAATCTGATGGTACTCTTAAGGACTTGGCTGACTCCTTCCTTCACCGGGTAGCAGCTAGGGAACAAATTCTCCCATATACTGATGTAGTGCGGTGGGCAATTGAGGAAATCCCAATCTTGGATAGAACCTTCAGCACCAGAGATGGGAGAATTTTCGGGTCGTTCAAGGCTGATGATCTAAGGAAAATGTATCATTTGCCTGAGCCAGAGAAGACATACAATAAGGCATTCCTGGAAAAATTCCGAAACGAGAACGAAGTTGAATCCGAACCCATCCGGGATTGGAGACAAAATCCGGCAAAGCACAAACATGAATCTTCCGGTAAGTACTCGGTTGATTCCTTGGCTTCTCCTTATTGCTACGCTGGAATAATGATGTGTAGATTGTGGGGATTGCACGACTCTTCTAATTTCACTATAGAAATGGTTCCCTTAATGGAAGCGGCATGCAACAGTATAATAATGGATTGGGCCACTATTCTCTCAGATAAACTAGCCAAAGTTGTTCTTGAGTTTAGGAATAAGACTCGCATCTTTGAAAGGATAATTCCCCCATTCTATTACAGTGCCTATATTTTAGATACCTTGTGTTTTAATTCTGAATTTCCCGTGCTCGGCTGGAGGTGGACGCCACAAGACCCCACGCCTATTCACATATACCATCAGAAATTATGGAAATCCTCTTATAAGCACCATTTGTACCAAGTCTGCAATGGCTTTATGTTGCCTATTTATTATTCTATTTTTGATAAACCCATTCCCAAGATTTCCTACCAAGCTGGGATTGATTTAACAGCAGTAGGGAGCTGGTTTGGGGAGGAGAAGTTCACTTATATAAGAGTTTTCGGTAGCCAAGCCGAACCTCATGTCCTCCCTTTATACATACCTGATGAACTGCTGGCAAGGGAAATCTCTTACCATATTATTGCTAAGAGAGTTACACAGACTCTCAAGAAAAATAAGAAGCAGGGTTGGCCCTCTTTTCCTTTGAGATGCGGTGTTTATACCTTGCATGATCTCAAACATGCAGAAAAAGAAGCTACAAAGATTAAATAGTTAACTCTAGCAACTCTTCCAAATAGGCAATTTGATCCAAACAAAGTTGCCTATAATGCACTAGAACAGGCCAAATTGTCAAAATTTGATCATAAAGAAGATATGTTTGACGACCTATTCTCTTCAGCTGAGTCAATAATGCAGGTTAAAACATTTGCCAAAATGAAATATCATGATGAAGGGTTGACTGAATTTAACAGACTTAGAGAATAGAGGTTGCAAACTCTGCCTCTAGATCTATTAGCAACAACCCCAGCGACATCGTCAAGCGAGCCTGAATGGCAACAGTCAAAGGAACCTCCAGTTACAACAAAAGAACAAGAGAAGCCACAGGAGGAAAATCAGAAGAAAGAGCAAGAAAAAGTGCGGGAGAAGACCCAAACTGAAAAGGAAAAACAGACCACCACTGAAGTAAACGTGGATACTCATATTGACCCAAAATTGCTCCAGGAATGGCGGCAATTTGATTCCATTATCAGTGGTCTGGAATGTTCAAAGGACACTGAAACTTCAAAGGCAACAGACACACAGGAAATCACTTCACCACAGGTTCTAAGTGGAACCAGCGGCCCACCCATTTCAAAAGAGGTAGAGATAATACCAAAGGACCCCTCCGACCAAATCATTTTGCAGGTAGAAGAGATTCCTCCCTTGGATGTCTTCTACAGCCCAAGGCATAAAGCTGTAGTTAAACGACAAAGGAAAAGAAGAAGGACTGATCAACCTTCCCTTTTCCCAGAACAGACGGTCACGGGCAATGTGGTTTGGAAGGAGGAATTTGACCCCTCCGATGACCTGACAAAACTGTCACAATATGCTGGAGCTTATTCGGCAGCGACAATAGATAAGGCATCGGAGGTAAGCCTTTTACTGAAAACAAAGGATCAGGAGATTTTCTTGTTACAGGCACAGCTGACTGAAGCAAAGCAGAAAGCGGAGCAGGCAGAGCAGCAATTGTTGACGCAACAGCAATTAAACAGTCAACTGACTCAACAATTGCAGGCAGAAAAACAAAGGATTGACCACAGCGCAATCCAAAAGCAGAAAGAATTGTCAGAGGCCTTGGCGCAATTGAAGGCAGCGAATGAGAAAATGCTGAAATCAAAAGATGAGCAAATCGCTCAACTATCAGCACAGATTGAAAAGACAAAGGGCGTTCCACAAGTAGCTAAATTCAGAGCAGAAGCACTACAGATAAATACTGCATTGATAGCCCAAATTAAGCTTCTATGTCAACAAATCGCCCAGGTAGAGCCACTATGTGAATTAACGGCATCCATAAGTAATAAAGTTGACAAGGCTAGGACTGAATTGGATCAAGCTGAAGAAACGATAGCTGCATTTCTCGACTGGCAAGATTCTGATCAAGGACAATCGGCGAATTTACCAAGAATCTTAGAGTTACATAAAGATATACTCTTTACAAAATGGCAGTCCCAGTTAATGAAAGCAGAGAGGGCAGTTTCAAGATGCAAATCAACTTCGAGCAATTTAGTTGAATTAGTCAATAACACTCTCTACTTATCAAACATGATTTCCCAATGCACACCAGGAAAACTAACAACAATGAAAACATTGGAGCATTCATGTTACCCAGATCTGGAGGAAAAGGGGAGATTAATTGATGGGATTAACAGCTTATCCTGGGAAACCTATTGGTTCTTCTTGGTAAAGCCGCACACACAGAGCCGCCCTCAAGTGCCTTACGGATGCAATCGGGTATATTATCCCCGATATTCAGGATTCCACCTATGCCGCCCAGCTCAGCTCTCGCCTCAACAAACCACCCGAAGTGGAGCCGATGCTTGCGATAAGTCAGCTTAGATTTAAAGGCAAACAACCTACTTGATGATTCATGCCGCCGACTGCCAGATTGCTGAAGAAACTAGGATCAAAATCAATTGATACCAATTAAGTAGGATTTCTGTTTTATAGATAGTTAGATTAATTAGGTATTTATAGACCCTTTCATTGTTTTGGAAAGGGTCGTAAAGTTTTGTACCTGACTTAATGACTGAATTTGCACTATTGTGCTTTAGCCATATTCTTTTATGAAACTGGACCAGTTATTCTAAATTTGACAAGGAAGCTTTTATGCAATTGTGCACTATTGTCTTTGTTTGAAAGTGTTTCTGCGTTGAAGGAAGAATCTCAAGTAGCGATTGATATTGGGAGTGTCTAGTAGCTCATATGGTACTTTTATCTATGTCTGAATTCATTCTTTTCGTATGAATTGTTATTTGATTATCTTTGCTATTATCGAATATATGTATGTGCGTTAACAGCAGCTCTGCATTCCTTCCATATTGGATGTTTATGGTGTGCTTTTCTTTTAATCATATATGTGTCGATGATATAAATGACAAGTGTAGTAATACTGCTTTAATCGCTTTGCTTAACTATTTAAGCAAAGTAATCCTTGAATGAATTAATGTCCATGTCTGTTAGATGGAGTCATCTATATGCCTTTCCATAGACATAGATCATCAAGAGCTACACTTCAAAGTATAATAGTTCCCAGGATAAGTAATAGTTCTTTTATTTTGCTGATAAATTTAGCTATTCACCTATCATTAGATTAGTCAATAAATTATCCATTCATCCCGTTTTTTGATTGCTGGGAAACTGGTCCCATTATCCCCAATCGGAGCCACCATTCCAAATGGAAAAGGAGCTGTACTAAGGTCCGGACCGAGTGGTTATCCCCCAATGTTGTTGCAGCGATTTTCGAGGCATCAACATTTTTTGGCGCTAGAAGGAGGGCCATCAACTGTGAATGGAAAGCAAACCCAAATCTGCAAGCCATTCTAAGAGTAATTCTCCCTCCGTATCCCCTCGGACTTCCCAATTGCATGCTGGTTCTCCAGTATCCAAACAAGAAGAAGAGGAATCAACTACCACTGTTCAAACCCATCATACTCCAGAACAATTAAGTCTTGAATCCCTTGAAGTCCAGTCTCTTATTCACAAACTTCAGAGCTTCTCGATTTCACCACAGAAATCTGAGGTATCACAAAGCAGTGCGACTTCGCAGTTCAATTTACCTCACCCTCTCACCAGACTTCAGAGCGAAAAGCTCGGTATTGAACCCACTTAGTTCCCTTTACCCAAAAGGAAAAAGGCGAAGAAATATACTGAAGGATCTGACAGTGAAGAGCTTTCATCCACATCCTCCATTTCATCTTCCCCTCTGCAAAGTCAACCATCCACTCCCCCATTACATATTGTTGTTCATCAGGGATTAGGAGCTGTAACATCCCAACCTGCTCACTCCTCAACATTATTTCCTTCCCAGACATTTGGAATTCCAACAGTAGTATCATCCACTACTGTTATTATAATGGCAGATCCATGGACCAGGCCTAGTGCAGTCAACATGCCTGCACCATTGCATGCATTACCAGATGCTCCTGAAAAATGGCTACCCAAGTTTAACCCAGATGATGGGACCCAGGCTGAGGAACATATTAATAATTTCATGTTGGCAGTCAACTTGAAAGGAGTAACAGAACAAGATGTTGTTGTTAGACTTTTCCCTTACGCCTTGCAAGGATCAGCAAGATCCTGGTATTTTTCTTCACCCTATGGTTCCATTACCAGTTGGAACACTTTCCAAGAGCAGTTTCTTACCAAATATGGAGATGATAGGTCCTTGGCTACGCTAATAAACGATCTCTCCAATCTTAGGATAGAGCATAGGGAACCAATTAAGGAATTTAATGCTCCATTCAATAAACTCCTGAATAAAATCCCGATGGCCTCCAAACCAAGTGAACAAATTCGAAGCGAATGGTATATAACCGCCCTACCTTCCAATATAGCCATTTTTGTAGATAGGGCTGGGAAACCTACCTTAGCCGAAAACATGAAAGAAGCACTTGCTGTGGAGAAACGTATCAATGCTCTAGAAAAGAAAGCTGCTCTGGAAGACAGAAAAGCCAAAAAAGTCTCTTTCAAAGATGACTCAAGGAAGAAAACCCCAAAAGACCCATATGACATGGAGGGTTTGCAAAAGGTCCTAAAAACTTTGTCAAATGAAATGTTTGAAATAAAAAAAAAGGTGGCCGAAACCTCAACCAAAAGACCCTTTAGGACTTATAAGAAAATTGAATCAAAGCCACCGAATGTCATATCTAATGCAGATTCATAACAAGAAGAAGAGGAAGAGGAAACAATCTCACCAATTGATGCTGAAGAAGAAGTAGTTGAATGTCATGGAATGTGGGATTTTATACTCCCCAATTCTGACACCGATAATGAGGAAGAAGCGTTCCCGGTCACTACTAGGAGCAAAATTACTTCCGAACCTGTTCAGGTAACGTCAAAGAAAAGGAGTGCAGGTGCTGCTACAGCAAAGGAAAAAATACCTGCAAAGAAATCACCTGCAGCAGTTCCCCAAAACCAACCTTCAACTTCTAATACTCCTTCAACATCTAAAAAGTTAGTGGTATCTGATTCAATGGATTACAATATTGTTGACGACATGAAGAAAACTAAGGCAAACATTACCATGTTTGAACTTAGTAAATTAAAACATCAGCAGAAATTGCTTCTCAAAGAATTGAATGCTGTTCCTTCTTCACCTCTTCCCAGTGCTAAAGCTGCTAATGATTCAGGGCAACCTCCTCCTGGTATGGTTGAAGCTACCGATGCGGTTCTGATTAGAGACATATCAAACTCTCATACTCCACCTTTCCTTCTAACCTATGAGATCTACAACAGAAACCTGCACAACTGTTTGATTGACTCAGGGGCATCTTCTAACATAATGCCAGCTTCAGTTTGTTCCAAACTGAACATTGAACCCCAGAAGTCTGCTATTCATATTGTACAGTTGGACAGGACCAAAGTACAGGTTGTGGGAGAGATTAATTCCGTAACTATCAGGTTATCTGCTGACCCCAGGGTGGTACAAAGGATTGATATCCTAATAGCCGATATACCTGAATTTTACGGTTTAATCTTGAGTAGGGACTGGTCTGAAAAACTACATGGGTATATTTCTACTGATTGGTCACATATGTGGCTTCCCTATAAAGGTAAGCCAAATCAAATAAGGATTGATCGAGAAAAACATATGACCCAT
Organism: Pinus tabuliformis; assembly: GCA_031772625.1. Taxonomy (NCBI): domain Eukaryota; kingdom Viridiplantae; phylum Streptophyta; class Pinopsida; order Pinales; family Pinaceae; genus Pinus; species Pinus tabuliformis. The sequence continues at coordinate 480,000,267 of CM062818.1, read as the reverse complement.
ACAGTTACTGAATTTGAGCAAGAAAACCAACCTGTAGCATTTAATAACAACATTTTGGGGAATTACTCATCTGAGTCATTCTTTGGCAACTTTACTGCCCAGCCATCCCCTTTCTCAGTGAACCATTTTACATCTCAGATTGAGAATTTTTCACAGACAGATAGGTCTAGATGTTTCAATGATACTGAGAAAACTGTAAATAAAATTGTTAATACTTCTTTATTTTGGTCGTTATATTTCGATGGGTCCAAATCTAGTGAGGGCTCAGGAGCAGGATGTATTTTGGTTAATCCACAAGGAGAAAAAACAATGCTGTCTTGTAGGCTAGAATTTGAATGCACTAACAATACAGCCGAGTATGAAGCCTTAGTCCAAGGACTGTATAAAGAAATCGGCCTTAAAGTGCAATATTTAAAAGTATTCGGCGATTCTGAAATTATTATTAAACAGGTGAGAAATACAATTCATTGTCTTTCAAATCATCTTAAACATTATCAGTCGCTAGTACAAGAACTCACCTCACACTTTTCGGCATTCAATATTTCCTCCATCCCTAGGTCTCAAAACTCAGCAGCCGACCTACTAGCCAATGTAGCTTCCAAGCTCCTACCTTCTGAAGACTACAACCCAGATAGATTTTCAGTAGAATTGTTTTTTAGGCCATCAATTCCTGATAATTTCACTAATTGGAGAGTATTCAACCATGATGAGGATATTTTACAATTCTTAACTTCTGAAAAGTCCTATGATAATCAAATTATTGAGGAAAATTAGCATGACTTTCAAATGAGAGAAACACCTCAGGAAAATTCAATTCCTAAACCTGTGGTAAAGCTGGAGGATCTTTATGATATTAAAGACAGGTTTAAACCTGTGACTAATACAAAGCTCCAAAGTTCTACCCTAAGGTTTGAGTTGATAAATCTTGGCACTGATCAAACTCCTCAAAACATTAATTTAGGATTAGGACTTTCCTTGGAAGAGAAAGAGGCATTCATTAAACTGTTAAGGAAAAATAAACAGCTTTTTGCTTGGAAATATGATGATTTGAAGACATATGATACATCTATTATCCAGCATACCATTCCAGTGCTTCCCGATCAGAAACCAATTCAGCAGAAGTTAAGAAAAATACATCTGAGCCTAGAGAGTCAAATAAAAATTGAACTTAACAAACTCTTGAAAGCCAAGATTATTTTTCCAGTCCGACACTCAAACTGGGTCTCTAATATGGTGCCAGTCAGAAAGAAAAATGGCGACATTCGGATTTGTATTGATTTCAGAAATTTGAACAAAGCAAGCTTAAAAGACAACTTCCCATTACCTACCATGGAGCAAATACTCCAATCAGTAGCAGGCTCTGAATTAATGTCCTTTCTAGATGGTTTCTCAGGATATAACCAAATTTTGGTCCATCCTGATGACCAGCTTAAAATCACATTCAGAACAAAATGGGGGACATATGCATATCAGAAAATGCCTTTTGGACTTATTAATGTAGGAGCGACATTCCAAAGAGCGATGGATATAGCTTTTAAAGGGATGATTAATAGAACAGTAGTCGTCTATCTAGATGATATTACTGTATTCTCTAAAGAGAGGTCCAATCATTTGCATGACCTAAATCAAATCTTTCAACGCTGCAAAAGATATGGTATTTCTCTTAACCCTAAAAAATCTTTCTTTGCTCTTGACCAAGGAAAGTTCTTAGGATTTATTGTGTCTAAAGATGGCATTTATATTGATCCTGATCGAATCAAAGAAATCTCTGAAATCCCTTTTCCACATAATAAGAAATCCATGCAGTCATTTTTAGGCCAAATCAATTTTGTTAAAAGATTTGTTCCTGATTTTTCTCAAATTATTTTGCCACTTCAAACTATGATCAAGAAAAATTCAGTCTTTAAGTGGGGATCAGCAGAAAAAGAAGCGTTTGATTTAATCAAGCAATCAATAATCAATGCCCCAACCTTAAATACTCCCAATTTTTCTAATCATTTTACATTATACACTATCGCATCCACCTCTTCTTATGCAGCAGTACTCATGCAGCTCAACGATCACAATTTGGAAGCACCCATTTCATTTTTTAGTTCAAATCTTCAGGGTGCTGAATTGAATTACTCCGAAGTAGAAAAATAAGCCTTTGCTGTATTTAAAGCGGTCAAACATTATAGACCCTTCCTTTTGAAAACCCACACAAAAGTTATAGTTCCTTTCCCTACAGTTAGGCAACTATTAATCCAAAGAGAACTGGGTGAAAAAAGGGAAAACTAGGTCACAACGCTTCAAGAATATGACTTAGAAATTAAGCCAGCAAAGATTGTTAGGGGCCAAGGTTTTTGTAGGTTATTGGCAGGAGCATCCAATATTCCAGAATCAAGTGGTACAGATCAAACTGAAGAAGTTAACCAGATAAGTGTTACTGATTCTGAGTCTCAATATGTAGATTTAATCTTTTATTTGAAAAATGGTTATGCACCTCCTAACCTGTCTTACAAAAACAAAAGGGCCATTAGGTTAAAAGCGAAAAATTTTACGATTATTGATGATGTGCTTTTTAGGCAGAATTATGATTCAATCTTATTAAGATGCCTTGAGAAACCTGAAGCACAAAAGGTTTTGCAGGAATTACATGATGGGCCAGCAGGAGGACATTTTGGAGCTGACACAACAGCTCACAAAATTATTCATGCTGGATACTATTGGCCCACTCTGTTTAGAGATGCCCATGAGTATGTAAGGAAATGTCGCAATTGTCAAAATTCTACTAGAAGACAACGAAGATCAGCTTTCCCACTGCAACCAGTCAACATTGAACAACCATTTGAGCAATGGGGATTGGACATCATTGGGGAAATTACTCCACCTTCTTCCAAACAGCATAAGTATATCCTTACTTCTACCGATTATTTTACTAAGTGGGTTGAGGCAATTCCTTTGAAGACAACAAATTCTGAAGCAATCATTGAATTCATCGATCAATTCATCATTACCAGGTTTGGTGTCCCAAATGCTCTTGTTTTTTATAATGCATCTTACTTCTCAGGCAATGCTATGTTTGATTTCGCTATTAAAAGAGGATTTAAATTGAAATATTCTGCTAATTACTATCCTCAGGGTAATGGTTTAGCAGAGTCTACCAACAAAAATCTGATCAAAATCATTAAGCGAACTATCAAACAGAATCATAAAAACTGGCACAAATCCTTAATGTTTGCATTATGGGCTGATAGGATAACACAGAAAGCTTCTATAGGATCTTCTTCGTTCAACCTTGTGTATGGAAAAGAAGCAGTACTACCCACAAATCTTGTTCTTCCTTCTTTAGCCCTAGTTCAATTCATTGAGGAAAGTCCTTCTTCTTCTATTCAGCTTAGACATGATCAAATTCTAAAATTAGAAGAGGAAAGAGAAAAAGCCAGGGTTATTCATGCCAAACATCAGCAAATCATCAAGGCAGCTTTTGATTCAGTCTCATCCAGTTCAAAACAATTTCAAGTCGGTGATTTAGTTCTAAAATGGGACAAAGCCCATGAGGACAAGGGTAAACACACCAAGTTCCAGAAGATGTGGCTTGGACCATTTCAGATCTGTGAGAAGATAGGCCATTCAACCTTTATATTGCAAGATTTATCAGGTTTGAGAGATTCTCTCCCTGTTAATGGCCTTATCTTGAAAAAATTCTTTAAATGAGGAGGTAACCCCTTCTCCTTTTTAGTTTAATAGAATTTTATAGTTTGTAGGATCTTTAGAAAATAAAATTGTAAGGTATCTTCCATTGACCTTTGCTGTGTTTGAAAACTTGATCCACAGAAGTAGTATGATATTTTCTTTTAAAATAATAGAAGTCTTAACCAAAAGGGATAATTTCTAGAAAACTAGGTATCATTGTATTCTGAAACCACACTTCAAGTTTTGTGAACTCCTCTCAAAATTTAGAAGTATTGTAAATCATTTTCTGTTTTCAAATTGGTCACAAAAGGTTATCAATATCAAGATAGAAGCTAATCCAACTTCAGCATCTTCAACTCTTACCCTGTCATCCATCTACTCTTAGGGAGAAAATTGTCCATCCCATTCACCAAAGTTTATGATTATTCAGAGTGTAATTCTAAAAAATTTTGATATAAAAGATAAGAGGTCTTATTACAAGCCTGCTTACCATGATCATAGGGAAATAGTTTAACCGACATTACCAATACCGCATACCATAACAGGGTAATGGCTTAACAATAATAAGACAAGGGGTCTCATCACGAGCCATCTTGTTCGGTTAGATTATTACCAGTGAATGGCATTGTCAATAGCTGGCTACCAAACCAGGACAATGGCTTTTTATCTTATCAATAACAGAGAAAGAAAAAGAAATAAAAAATATGAAAACATGCTTTGAATTCATTCTGTTAATCACACTCTTAGTTGAATGGGACAATGGACAATAACATGGTTAAAAGGTATCCCTGTCGAAACTATGAACGTTTGCTGGCAGCAGAGGCTCTACCTATGACAGACGAGTTCACTATAAAAGCTGATTTGGAAAGGTTTTTTGTCTTATCATTATAAACCAATAGAGGCCTATTTAAAACTTAGAATGTATCTATTTTCTTAAAAAGAGAGGAACTTAGCAAAAAATAGTTTCATTTTACTCGGAATGCATATATACCTAGTTATATTAGAATTTTCCCCTTTGATTAGAACTCTATTTTGAAAAAGTTTAAGTATTTCTATACTTTTCAGAGATAACTGTTTCTTCCAGCGAAACGCCAATTGTTGTGCTTTACAACAACCCCCCATTTCATATCATTTTTATTCACAAAACTATCATATGAAATGGGTCCCTTTAGATTTTGATTGGTATCAATATTGTATTATTTAAAAAGGTCCGAAAACCAAATCAAAACATTATAAAAAACCTTTTCGAAAAACCCATTTATGCAAATAAATCAATCTTTTATCTTTGCGATAAAGCGATCGCAAGATCGCATATCGCAATGACACAAGGAGCATAACTAGATGGCACATTGGTTTCCGCCGATGCGATATCGCTATCAGCTATCGGCAATATTCCATGCACATTCTTAAAACGCCCCAGGCCATTCGCCCCGATGCGATGCGATATCGCTATCGGCGATCGGCGATATACTATACATGTCTCATATAATATAAGAGGTTTCAAGAAGTGTCAATATAAGAGGTTAAACTTTCCCCGATGGCCAATTGCGATAAAGCACAAATTTCAAAAAAGTCGTTTAAATGGAGGGATATTACGATCAATTCATATTAAAAGCTTGATCTGTCCAACAATGATTCACCTGCGCTCAACCGCCAAAACATCTACAGCACGCTTAAATGAATCATTCGGCCGATTAATGATATAATGGGCATTTAAGGATTGGCAGGTTTTAAACGGCCATTTAATGTAATTGTAAGTCCTAAAATCTTCCCATGGATTGTATCCGTGGCCATTTTAAAAGTTAATCTCTTACCACGCATCGGTCAATATATCTCATCACATTGAAGTTTTCATTGCCAATTCTCTGTGTTACGTTTATTTTCGCTTCTGTGCAGAATTCATCCAAAGAAGAAAACTCAAGCAAAATGGGGAAGAAATCTAAGAAGACCACAGGCGCTTCCGTTGCGCCAGCCACAGGACAAGTTGTCACTGATCCTTCAAACAAAAAGAAAGGATTGATCTCGGATACTACATGTTCTGGTCTCGACAGAACTACTTAGCAAAGTACCTACAACTTGATTGAAGTCGAAGAACCTAAAGTGAAAACGGTACAAGCTACTGCAGATTCAACTCGTAAATCTGATGGTACTCTTAAGGACTTAGCTGACTCCTTCCTTCACCGGATAGCAGCTAGGGAACAAATTCTCCCATATACAGATGTAGTGCGGTGGGCAATTGAGGAAATCCCAATCCTGGATAGAACCTTCAGCACCAGAGACGGGAGAATTTTCAGGTCGTTCAAGGCTGATGATCTAAGGAAAATGTATCATTTGCCTGAGCCAGAGAAGACATACAATAAGGCGTTCCTGGAAAAATTCCGAAACGAGAACGAAGTTGAATCCGAACCCATCCGGGATTGGAGACAAAATCCGGCAAAGCACAAACATGAATCTTCCGGTAAGTACTCGGTTGATTCCTTGGCTTCTCCTTATTGCTACGCTGGAATAATGATGTGTAGATTGTGGGGATTGCACGACTCTTCTAATTTCACTATAGAAATGGTTCCCTTAATGGAAGCGGCATGCAACAGTATAATAATGGATTGGGCCACTATTCTCTCAGATAAACTAGCCAAAGCTGTTCTTGAGTTTAGGAATAAGACTCGCATCTCTGAAAGGATAATTCCCCCATTCTATTACAGTGCCTATATTTTAGATACCTTGTGTTTTAATTCTGAATTTCCCGTGCTCGGCTAGAGGTGGACGCCACAAGACCCCACGCCTATTCACATATACCATCAGAAATTATGGAAATCCTCTTATAAGCACCATTTGTACCAAGTCTGCAATGGCTTTATGTTGCCTATTTATTATTCTATTTTTGATAAACCCATTCCCAAGATTTCCTACCAAGCTGGGATTGATTTAACAGCAGTAGGGAGCTGGTTTGGGGAGGAGAAGTTCACTTATATAAGAGTTTTCGGTAGCCAAGCCGAACCTCATGTCCTCCCTTTATACATACCTGATAAACTGCTGGCAAGGGAAATCTCTTACCAGATTATTGCTGAGAGTGTTACACAGACTCTCAAGAAAAATAAGAAGCAGGGCTGGCCCTCTTTTCCTTTGAGATGCAGTGTCTATACCTTGCATGATCTCAAACATGCATAAAAAGAAGCTACAAATATTAAATCATTAACTCTAGCAACTCTTCCAAATAGGAAATTTAATCGAAACAAAGTTGCCTATAATGCACTAGAACAGGCCAATTGTCAAAATTTGATCATAAAGAAGATATGTTTGACGACCTGTTCTCTTCAGCTGAGTCAATAATGCAGGTTAAAACATTTGCCAAAATGAAATATCATGATGAAGGGTTGACTGAATTTAACAGACTTAGAGAACAGAGGTTGCAAACTCTGCCTCTAGATCTATTAGCAACAACCCCAGTGACATCGTCAAGCGAGCCTGAACGACAATAGTCAAAGGAACCTCCAGTTACAACAAATGAACAAGAGAAGCCACAGGAGGAAAATCAGAAGAAAGAGCAAGAAAAAGTGCGGGAGAAGACCCAAACTGAAAAGGAAAAACATACCACCACTGAAGTAAACGTGGATACTCATATTGACCCAAAATTGCTCCAGGAATGGCGGCAATTTGATTCCATTATCAGTGGTCTGGAATGTTCAAACGACACTGAAACTTCAAAGGCAACAGACACATAGGAAATCACTTCACCATAGGTTCTAAGTGGAACCAGCGGCCCACCCATTTCAAAAGAGGTAGAGATAATACCAAAGGACCCCTCCGACCAAATCATTTTGCAGGTAGAAGAGATTCCTCCCTTGGATGTCTTCTACAACCCAAGGCATAAAGTTGTAGCTAAATGACAAAGGAAAAGAAGAAGGACTGATCAACCTTCCCTTTTCCCAGAACAGACGGTCACGGGCAATGTGGTTTGGAAGGAGGAATTTGACCCCTCCGATGACCTGACAAAACTGTCACAATATGCTGGAGCTTATTCGGCAGCGACAATAGATAAGGAATCGGAGGTAAGCCTTTTACTGAAAACAAAGGATCAGGAGATTTTCTTGTTATAGGCACAACTCACTGAAGCAAAGCAGAAAGCGGAGCAGGCAGAGCAGCAATTGTTGACACAACAACAATTAAATAGTCAACTGACTCAACAATTGCAGGCAGAAAAACAAAGGATTGACCACAGCGCAATCCAAAAGCAGAAAGAATTGTCAGAGGCCTTGGCGCAATTAAAGGCAGCGAATGAGAAAATGCTGAAATCAAAAGATGAGCAAATTGCTCAACTATCAGCACAGATTGAAAAGACAAAGGGTGTTTCACAAGTAGCTAAATCTAGAGTAGAAGCACTGCAGATAAATACTGCATTGATAGCCCAAATTAAGCTTCTATGTCAACAAATCACCCAGGCAAAGCCACTATGTGAATTAACAGCATCCATAAGTAATAAAGTTGACAAGGCTAGGACTGAATTGGATCAAGCTGAAGAAACGATAGCTGCATTTCTCGACTGGCAAGATTCTGATCAAGGACAATCGACGAATTTACCAAGAATCTTAGAGTTACATAAAGATATACTCTTTACAGAATGGCAGTCCCAGTTAATGAAAGCAGAGAGGGCAGTTTCAAGATGCAAATCAACTTCGAGCAATTTAGTTGAATTAGTCAATAACACTCTCTACTTATCAAACATGATTTCCCAATGCACACTAGGAAAATTAACAACAATGAAAACATTGGAGCAATCATGTTACCCAGATCTGGAGGAAAAGGGGAGATTAATTGCTGGGATTAACAGCTTAACCTGGGACACCTATTGGTTCTTCTTGGTAAAGCTGCACACACTGAGAGCCGCCCTCAAGTGCCTTACGGATGCAATCGGGTATATTATCCCCGATATTCAGGATGCCACCTATGCCGCCCAGGTCAGCTCTCGCCTCAACAAACCACCCGAAGTGGAGCCGATGCTTGCGATAAGTCAACTTAGATTTAATGGCAAACAGCCTACTTGATGATTCATGCTGCTGACTGCCAGATTGCTGAAGAAAATAGGATCAAAATCAATTGATACCAATTAAGTAGGATTTCTGTTTTATAGATAGTTAGATTAATTAAGTATTTATAGACCCTTTCATTGTTTTGGAAAGGGTCGTAAAGTTTTGTACCTGACTTAATGACTGAATTTGCACTATTGTGCTTCAGCCATATTCTTTTATGAAATTGGACCAGTTATTCTAAATTTGACAAGGAAGCTTTTATGCAATTGTGCACTATTGTCTTTGTTTGAAAGTGTTTCTTGCGTTGAAGGAAGAATCTCAAGTAGCGATTGATATTGGGAGTGTCTAGCAGCTCATATGGTACTTTTATCTATGTCTGAATTCATTCTTTTCGTATGAATTGTTATTTGATTATCTTTGCTATTATCGAATATATGTATGTGCATTAATAGCAGCTCTGTATTCCTTCCACTATTGGATGTTTATGGTGTGCTTTTCTTTTAATCATATATGTGTCGATGATATAAATGACAAGTGTAGTAATATTGCTTTAATCGCTTTGCTTAACTATTTAAGCAAAGTAATCCTTGAATGAATTAATGTCCATGTCTGTTAGATGGAGTCATCTATATGCCTGTCCATAGACATAGATCATCAAGAGCTACACTTCAAAGTATAATAGTTCCCGGGATAAGTAATAGTTCTTTTATTTTGCTGATAAATTTAGCTATTCGCCTATCATTAGATTAGTCAATCAATTATCCATTCATCCTGTTTATTCATTGCTGGGAAACTGGTCCCATTATCCCTAGTCAGAGCCACCATTCCAAATGGAAAAGGAGCTATACTAAGGTCCGAACCGGGTGGTTATCCCCCAATGTTGTTGCAGTGATTTTCGAGGCATCAACAGAACCTCATTGATGCGACCTAAAGGTGTAACATTCCTACCATGTGAATTTGCGACCTCTGCCCTAGTGCCCTCATCAGGCCCAAAGTGTTTCCATTTCACTTTAACCTAGGTGATGACTCGTTTCCGCAGCATTACCTCTCTCCGCTCGATTGTACTTAGTGGCTTGACCATGAATTCTCCTTCCGGTTAGATCTAAAACAATAGAGTTTAAGTCAATTTTTCCTTTTCCATCTTAAATAATAGGCCTACTTAAAATTCTTCTTTGCCTGAACATCTTTCCAACTGACTATGTGTCTGGGGTCATACAAGTATATTTTTAATACTGACACATGTGTTAGCCTCCTGTTGCAACAGGGGTTCATCTTTCATGATTGACAGTTTTACATGCAAAATATGTCATACTTTGCATGCTACAATGCTCCATATTTCCAGAAAGAGGTCAAAAAAGAGACCATGAAAGTGTGCCAGTCTAAATGCCACTGTTGTATTCCAAATTTTGATGAGTTAACCATTTTTGAAGAATTTTTGGTTAAGGGAACTCTAAACAGCCTAATCTTAGTTTCCCTAGGTTTCAATTTCTTGTTTTAGAATATAGAAAATGAATATCTGTCCAAACAGCTTAATCTTGGCAGATTTATAAATAGGTAGAGAATCAAAGGAGCCCAACTGCTTAATCTGGGCCCTTGGAAGAAATAAGTGTAGATTTAGATAGGAGGGCAGTCAAAAGAAAAAAGGATAAGCAGGGTCTGCAAGCCTAAGTGCACCCAAACCAAAAAGGAGAAAAAATGCTAGGTAAGTAGGCTGGGTAGGTAGTTTTTGAGGTTGCAGAATGTTGATTTGTGATCAATTTTGTGTTTCAAAGTGATATTGTACTTCAGATCACAGGTACAAGGAAATTTTCATTTGGAGGAGCTCAAGCGAGGCATGGATAACTCCCCTTTCTTCTCATTCCCCAAATCACTCACTAATTTCCTGAAGAGGTTAAGATCTGCTTGATACCTCATAGTTTCATCATTTTTTTTCATATCATTTGCCTTGGTAAAGATTTGCTTTACTCAAGGAATGTTCATACTCCCTCTATGAATCATTTTCCCCCCCTTATAGCCTAAGAATTTACATACTTAGCGCTTTCTTATCACTTCATATTAACTACTAATTTTACCATGTAGCTCCCTATTTGTCTCCCCTTCCCCTACTAAAACTATGTTAATAACTTCCCTATGTACATATTCCATCCCCTAGCATTTTAGCCCTATAAATATCAGTTTGGGAAATGTCGAGTTCATCAGGGACTCAGCATTAGCCTTCTGCATCCTAACCCTGGGATTAACTTGACATCTGGTTAAGTTAATAACCTCGTTCTCACCCCTTTACCCATAACATTTCATCCCTTTTAACCTCTCGCGCTCACAGGTTCGGGCTTAGTTTAAAAATATTTGATTAAATTATGACCCCGACGCTCAAACCATGAAAAACCCACTAAACCAAAGTCTAACCCCCCCCCCGGCATCATTATACAAATTCAAATATTCACGCGGGCCCCGTCCATTATCCCTCCACCGCCTCATCTGTTCCGCCAGCCGTCCGATCGCTCGCGCCCGAGATCTATGGTGGGTGGGTCCTTTCCCCTCCGAACCTGTCGAGGGTTAGCACCCGGGAGATGGGCGGTTTTACTGTCGTACTCCCACCATGCGTCGACCTCTCGACTGTGGTGGAGCCCCCTATGCCGAAACCACTTCTACTCAAAGGCGGTGCGCCCGAAACCGGATATCGTTTTTCCCCCCTCCTGCGTCAGCACCACATCATGCTGACGTCACCATCCCGCGTCGGCCTCCTGCCACCATGAACCTGCCACGTAGCTGCCACCGTACTACCACGTCACCTCCTCCACCGTACCGCCACGTCACCCGGCCGTACTGCTAACATCACCCTGCTGACGACACCCTGCCACGTCACCGCCATACTGGGACCCGCCTGCTGACGTCATGCTGATGTCACCGTCAAAAAGTGAAAAAGGCGCAAATCGCAGCCTAGGAAGCCCGGAATCAGAATCTGAGGCAGTTTTTCATGTGCGATTAGCACCTAGCGCTAATCGCTCATGGCTATGGGAAATAGGCCAAAATGGAAAGCCCCTCACCGCTCGGCCCCCAGCAGGCCCAAAAGGCACAAAATGACCAGAATTTCTTCACACAGCATTCAGAAAGGGGTAAACACAGTTTTTAATGCAACAAAGGGCCGAACAGCAGCCATTAAAGTCGATGAGATAGTCTAAAGCACTCAGAAGACATTAAAGACTCCAGGTTCAGCACCAAAGTAGATCAAGGAAGCGGCAAAGAGTATCAGTTAAATGTTTTTTAATGGAAATCCTTTTTCCCAATACAGGTGAACATTGAATGAGCTCCAACAAAGTCAAAGAAAGCGGTGGAGCTATATCGAGGCTCTCCCATCACAGTTAATGCACCTCAGAACCACTCAACAGCAATGGATCAAAACCCGAAGCACAGTTATGGCTAAGTGACCATCACAGAGCCATAAAGGCAATACATTAATTCCTTTTTGTTACAGCTGCACCCAGCGCAGCTCGAGGATATTTTCCCGCATTTATTTCAGACATGTGTTAGGTTTAGGGCATTTATTACAGCAGATCTATCTGAGATCTAATTAGTGTAGATATTTTGCTTATATAAACAACCCTAATTCACTGTTTAAAGGGGTTGGTTAGTTGATTGTATAGAAAAGGAGAGACTCGCTCTGTGGACATGAGGTTTTACTTAATCAAAGATTGCTGAAAAGCTTGGAGGAATGACTGTGTGCTGTGTATTAGTGGTCTGAAGAATTGAATGTGGAATTCTTGTGCTGCAACATGATGCAATAAGTGTTTCTTACCTCTGTTTCAATTTCATATATGTTTTATCATACTTGTATCACCGTCTAAATAGCAGAAAGAAAGATTAGCTTAGAACTGGTTTAATTGCCCTCTATGCTCAATTTCTGCTGTTTCTTTATGTTTTCATCTGGATTAGTAATGAATATGAATTCCTTGTGGCTCATATTTTCCCTAATTCACTCATGTTTGACAGTTATCTAGGGATTCTTCACTGCTCCTAGATAGAGCTCATTCGCCTTCCCTCTGCTAAGCTGAAAGAGAGATTCTTAACTGCCTCTCGTTCCTAGCCCTCATTCCATCCTTTTAAGCTTGAATCATTGTTTCATGTGCAGCTAGCTTGCTCCATATTCCTTCTTGTGACCAAGAAAACGCACCAGCAGTCTTACTCCATGACTCCACGCCCAATGGTTCTAAAACCTTCATGCTATCTCTGCCTCTCTACTTGAAAGCATCAATCTTCCCACCAAAATCAAAACAAAACCCCTTGAACTCAATAACTAGCCTAAAATCATCTTCAACAAAGCTAAATCAGAAAGAGAGAGCCCTCTCTGATTGCAGGTGGGCTAGAACCTGCAGTCCAAAGATTGGTTTGTGGTTACCTTGGCCGTATCAAGGACAACCTAAGTGATAACATAATGGCGACTCCACTGGGGATCATCCTCAGTTAATTTCACAAATCAAGTTGGAAAAATCCATGGGAACAAAAATCAGTTGTTCAAGTGTTGTCTATTCATTAAAACTACAGATGAAGTCTGAATGTCAGCCAGGAAGCCTTTGAAACTGTTCTTGCTTTGCATTTACAGGAGTAAATAAATGCTGCTTCAATCAATCTTCATGCTAGTTTTAAGCTATAGATAGCTATCCCAAAAATTTGATCAGTTCCTTGCTAATTCTAAAAAACATTCACAGAAAATACCAAAACAAATTCAGAATCTGGCTCCCAAAAAGAATTCTCATTATACAAGGACAAATCCAGACCCAAATCCCCCAGCTGCTTTTGAAAATCCGAACTTAATCCCAAAGATCCTTAGGAAGCAAGAACAAAGAGAAGATTTTGCTGATAATAGTCCTGAAGCAGTTCACCCAAGCAGTGTTCCAACCCCTGTCAAAGTTTTATTTCATTCAACCCCTGTTTCCCCTTGTTCATCATCCACATCTCAAAGCACTCCTTCCACACCTCCATTCACTGCACATACTACCACTACCACCACTGTTGTTACAGCTGTTCCCGCTGTCCCTGTTGTCCCAGTTGTTCCACTTATCCCTGTAAACATGGCTAACAGATATGCACCCATGCAATTACCTGCAAATCCTGGGGCTATGCCTCAGTATTATCAAACTAAAATCACATATTTTGATGGAACTAGTTCTTGCACAGCCCTTCAACATACAAAGAAAATGCAAGACTATTTTGAGAACTACGAAATAGATGATGATAGTGTGAGAATGAAATTTTTTTTCCAAAGTTTAACAGGTGATGTAAGAACTTGGTTCAGAGCACTTACTGCAAATTCCATAACCAATCTGGATGAGCTTTACCAATCCTTTACCAATAGATGGGAGAAAAAGAAAGGCCCTTTGCACATACTAGCTGAATACGATACAATAAAAAGAGGTCCTCAAGAGTCTTTCCTAGATTACTGTGCAAGATTCAACAATGTCTATAATGCAATACCACAGAACCTAAGACCTCCACCTGACCTTGCCTTCTATAAATTCCCTGATGGATTCGACCTAGAAATGGCCTACTAGTTAAAAGAAAGAGCCCCTCAAACCCTTACAGACATGCAAAATTTTGTTGTTAGCGTAGAGGCCAACCTAAATGCCAAAATAAACAGAGCTAGAATGGAGAGAAGAACCACCTTCAAAGAAGAACCCTCAGCCTTAGATCAGAAACTTGATGCTATTATCAATGGCATGCAAAGGCTGGGAGACAGAGTAGAAAGTGTTCAGAGGAAATCATCATGGGAAGGACAACAGTCCAATACCATAAGGAACCCAAATTTTAGGAAAATGCAGAACACAAATGCTGGTAGGTCTAGCCCAGACCATGATATAAGACCCCCTTTTCATGAAAATTATGTGGAAGCATCTACATCTAGTGAGCCCCCAGAGGACACTCACATGAACTTGGTGGATTCGAGGGCTTAGCAACAAATTTTCCTAACTCAACAAGACTAAGATGAGCATGACTTTAATCAATTTCAGACTAAGTCTGGTGAGTCTTTTGATTTTAAACAAGGCTATGATATTGTTGTGTATGAGGTCCACAAACAATATAAGTTGAGAACTAGGACCATTGACATTCCTGAACCTAGTAAACCAAAGGATGGCAAACAACCCAACAAGATTAAAAGCAAGGTTGTCATAACAGAACTAGCTGATATACCTGTCCCAAACCCGCATCAAGTGATTGTAGAGGACATAACATAAATGCAGCCTTCTATAGATCAGCCTCTGCCACCTTCTTCCTCGAAAGAGAATTTGAACAGCATTCCAAAAGGCCCTCCTAAAACAGAAAAACCGCAAGAAATTACTTCCCTTAATGCTGATAAACAAGTCCAAATTGTTGATACTCCAATGGAAAAAGGGAAACCTGCCTCTCACAATACTAAAACCCAATCTGAAAAATCATTTGACTTAGAGGCAGAAATAGGTAAATTGAAGATATCCATCCCCTTATCTAAACTTGCTAAACATGATGTGTATAGGCAACAAATTCAAAGATCACTTCAAATGCCAGAGGTCAAGGATGATGTCAATGTTCTTGACGATAAGCCTGAGCTGCTGTTCGGTCCAGAAGTTAATGGAAAATCAACATATGGATCTGTCTTACCCTTTTATGTTAGTTTACATATACATGACAAAGTCCTGCACAATGTTATGTTTGACTCAGGTGCTTCACACAACCTTATGCCCAAAGCTGTAATGGAAAAGCTAAACCTTGATGTTACAAGACCCTACAAAGATCTATTCTCCTTTGACTCAAGTCAAGTCAAGTGTTTAGGCCTCATCAAAAACCTGTGTGTCTCCTTAGTCCAATTTCCTAACAAGACAATCCTCATGGATGTGGTGGTTGCCGACATTCCACCAAAGTATGGCATGTTATTGTCAAGATCTTGGGGAGAAAAACTCCAAAGATCCCTCCAATTAGATCTCTCTTACGCCACTATATCTGTCTTTGGGCAACCAAAGAGACTGTATAGAGAAACACTGATGAAATATGTGGTAACTAGTGAGAGCAAGCCTGAAAATTTTCCCATTTACTCAATCCATTCTGATATGGATTCTTTTATTTTATCTAATGATGAAATAAGTCCTCCCATTGATAACAAGCCGTTGCTTTAGAACTGAACACACACATCAATGAAGAACCGGTTGCCCATACTGATGAAACTGTCAAAACAACAGATGCAACCAGCATATAAGAAGAACCTCCCCAAATAAAATTTTCAAATCTGTCCACTACAAAAGTGACTGAAACTCTTGATATTAACCACAAGCAAGAAATCACATGGTATCTAGAGTTTGATGGCTCTGTTAACAAGTTAGGAGCAGGGGCAGGTGTCTGGATTCACAATACACATAACAATCATGCAGAAGGCCATTCCTACAGACTGAACTTTAAATGCACCAACAGCATGGCAGAGTATGTGTTATGAAACCAGCTCAAGAAAAGATAGAAAAGATAGATCAACGCCTTAGAATTCAGCCTCTTCGAGGGGGAAACCTCCTTTACATTACATAAATGAACAATTCTTGGATGATACAAATGACAAAACCTCCTTTCTATATATAGGAGTCTAAGGAGTCACAATATAATCCAGCCGACCTAACAATAATAATATAAAGCCACAAAAATAACAATAGAGGGATTCTATGGGGCACAGAAATAACAATATGGGGGTAATAGGGGCACAAAAATATAAATAAGGGGTATAACTACAATAGTAATGGGGTAATCACTAGTATTATAGGGACCCAACATGCCCCTCTCCTTCAAAAAAGTGTTGTCCTCAACGCTTGAGTAGTTCTGGATACTTCTGCATAAAATTCTCATCCTCCCATGTGGAATCTTCAGCGGATAAGTTCTTCCACTTGATAAGATACTCTGAAATTGATCGATTTCGTAGCTGTCGAGTTCTTGTTTCTGTGACTGCTTCCGGTTCCAATATAATTTTTCCTTCCTCGTCAAGTTCTGGCAATATTGTTTGAATTGGGAGCTTGTCACCTATAACCTTCTTTAAACATGAAACATGGAAAACTGGGTGCAATCGAGAAGCTGCAGGAAGCTCCAATTTGTATGCCATAGTACCAATCTTTTCCAACACCTTGTACGGACCATAATACTTTGGTGATAATTTATTATCCTTCTTAGCTTGCTTTAGGGACATTTTCTTATATGGTTGTAGCCGTAGGAATACCCAATCACCTACATCAAAACTTCTTTCACTGCGATGTTGATCTGCCTGTTGTTTCATTCTATTTTGTGCCAACACGAGGTTATCCTTTAAGAGTTGGAGGACTTGTTGTTGATGTTCGATGTGATGTTCCACTGCCTGAACCTTAGAATTTTCTCTTAAATATGATGTGATGGATGGTGGTTGATACCCATAAAGTGCCATAAATGGGGTCATTTTTGTTGCTGTATGGAAGGAAGTGTTATACCACCATTCAGCCAGAGGCAACCATTTGACCCATTGTGTCTGTTTATCAGATACAAAGCAACGAAGATATCCTTCCAAACATTTGTTTACTATCTCAGTTTTCCCATCAGATTGAGGATGATAAGATGAGCTATGAGCTAACTGAGTACCAAGACAAGAAAATAATTCTGTCCAAAAATTTCCAGTGAAAATGGGATCTCTGTCACTTACAATAATCTTTGGGTTTCCATGTAGCTTTTGAACTGTTTCCATAAATGCAGTAGAAACTGTACTGGCTTTAAATGGATGTGATAATGCACAAAAGTGTGCATACTTGGTAAGTCTGTCAACTACCACCATGATGACACTCTTTCCCTCAGACTTGGGTAAACCTGTGATAAAATCCATTGAAACCTCCTCCCAACGTTGGCTTGGAATGGATAAAGGTTGTAATAGACCTGGTGTCTTAATTGTTTCAACTTTATTTTGCTGGCAAACCAAACATTCCGCCACAAACTTTTGAATATCTGATTTAAGGCCATCCCAAAAAAATTCCTTCTTAACCCTGTGGTAAGTTTTTAAAAATCCTGAGTGCCCTCCTAAGGGAGAAGTGTGCAATTCCATAAGAATCTTTTGTTTTAGCTGGGAATTCTTACAGAGGTATAAGCGATCTTTGTACCATAACGAATCATTTTTCCAGCTAAATGTATCAGAAGTACTGGAATCTTGTTGTAGCTTTCGAATAAGTGCCCACACTTCTTCGTCATTCTTCCATTCCTCCCTTGCTTCGTTTATCCAATCTGGTTGGATAATAGAAATGGCACACAACAATGCTTCCACATCCTCATCCTTTCTTGAGAGTGCATCTGCCACCACATTTTGCTTCCCTTTTTTGTAGATGATTTCAAAGTCATAACCCAACATCTTTGTGACCCACTTTTGTTGCTCTTCAGAGGATAATCTTTGTTCTAAAAAGTATTTAAGGCTATCATGATCCGTTTTTACCTTGAAGTGTCTTCCCATTAGGTAGGGTCGCCATTTCTTAAGTGCATGGAGTATTGCCAACATTTCCTTCTCATAAATAGCTTTTCTTAAAAACTTTCCCTTGATTGGACGACTTTCAAAAGCAATGGGTCTTTCATCTTGCATTAGAACAGCACCAATTCCATTTCCTGAAGCATCACATTCCACAATAAAGGTTTTTGTGAAGTCCGGTGTAGCTAAGACCGGTGCTTGGCACATTGCCTCTTTAAGATGTTCAAAGGCCTTTGTTGCTTCCGGAGTCCATGAAAATGAATCTTTCTTCAATAATGTTGTTAGAGGTGCTGCTATTCTCCCATAATTCTTAACAAACTTGCGATAATACCCTGTCAACCCAAGAAATCCTCGCAGATGCTTTATGGATGTGGGGATTTTCCATTCCTTAATGGCTTTAATTTTGCTAGGGTCTACCTTAACTCCTTCATGAGATACAATATGACCCAAATATTCCACCTCCTGGACTCCAAAGAAACATTTGGATCTTTTTGCATATAATTGTTTCTCCTCCAATAGTTGTAGCACCCTGTCAACATGTTCAACATGATCCTTCCAAGACTTGCTGTAGATTAGTATATCATCAAAAAATACTAACACAAATTTTCTAAGGAATGGTTTGAAAATTGAATTCATCAAACCTTGAAATGTTGAAGGTGCATTGGTAAGGCCAAAAGGCATGACCAAAAATTCATAATGACCCTCATGAGTTCTAAATGCCGTTTTCGGAATGTCTTCAATCTTCATTCTGATTTGATGATATCCTGAACGAAGATCCAACTTGGTGAAGTAAATTGATCCATGCAATTCATCCAGTAATTCATCAATAACAGGAATGGGGAACTTATCTTTAATAGTGAGCTTGTTGAGCTCCCTATAATCCGGACACATGCGCCATGATCCATCCTTCTTGTGCACCAATACTACTGGAGCTGAGAAAGAACTTTGACTCGGTTGAATTATACCAGCCTCTAGCATTTCTGCAACCATACGTTCAATTTCACTTTTTTGGACATAGGGATATCTGTACGGCCTGATGTTTGGAGGAACACTTCCTGGAATCAGATGAATAGCATGATCATGATCACGCATAGGTGGGAGACCTTTGGGAGTCTCAAATACCTTGGAATGATTGTCCAGGACTTTTTGGAGATCTGGAGAAATAGATGATTCCAATGTGGAAACATCTAGCGAACATAATTGTGCAATTACACCTCTTTGCTCCTTTTTTAGAAGCTTTGTCATGCCATTAGAGCTGATTATCTTTCCTGGTTTCCCTGCAATACCCCTTAATTCAACTTCCTTTCCTTTCGTAGAAAATTTGATGAAAAGTTCTTGAAAATTAAAAGCTATTGTACCCAAGGATTGTAGCCATTGGACTCCTAGTACAACATCAGCACCTCCCATTGGAATGGAAAGCATTGGGCTAGTCAATACATATTCTCCCATGGATAGCTTGATATTATGGCACTTTCCAGAGCAATTTATTGTTCCTCCATTTGCAATCATCACTTGACACTCTGGTGCTGGATATAGGAAGCAATTCAATTCTTTTGCTACCCTACAATGAATAAAATTGTGGGTGCTTCCTGAATCAATCAACACTATTACCTTTTTCTTCTTGATTTGTCCTTCTATCTTGATGGTTTGAGGAGTGGTAATTCCCGCCAATGCATTACAAGATATGGTCGGATTTATTTGTTCTTCATCTAGGCTTTGTTCCTGGAGTATATCTTCTTCTTTTGACCTTTCTTGCTCCTTTTCTTCTTCCTCTTCACAATCTATGTAGAATAATTTCTTCTCAGCACACTTATGACCTTTAGTGTATTTGCTATCACAACTGTAACAAAGCCCTTTTGCTCTTTTTTCTTCCAATTGTTGTGGTGTCAACCTTATAGGTTGTGGAAGACTAGGGGCAACAACACTTCCGTCTTTATAGTTGTGAGTGGTATGCTTCCTGGTTGCCATAATTTTGCTTTCCATTTTTCTTGCTAACCTGAATGCCTTCTCTAATGAATCAGGTTCCCAAAGGCGAACATCATGTTGGATATTATCCTTTAAAGACCCTATGAACACATCAATCCTATGCTCCTCTGGAATATCTTTTACCCTTATGTTCAATTTTTGGAACTCCTCAATGTGCTCCATTACTGAACCCTTTTGTTTGAGACTTATCAATTGGCTAAAAAAAGTGTTGCTTTTTGTATCTTCATAATGTGCTATCAATTCTTCCGTAAAAATTGCCCAAGTGATAAATTTTTTACGAGAGCAAAGCCATTGATACCATACAAACTGATTTGGTTCCAAATATACAGTTGCCATACGTACCTTTTGTGTGTTTTGCACATTATTGAGATCGAAGAATTGCTCCATCTGTAATATCCATGTGGCGGGATCCTTGCCATCAAACTTCCTCATATCGATTTT
Source organism: Pinus tabuliformis (assembly GCA_031772625.1). Lineage (NCBI taxonomy): Eukaryota > Viridiplantae > Streptophyta > Pinopsida > Pinales > Pinaceae > Pinus > Pinus tabuliformis. The sequence continues at coordinate 479,979,660 of CM062818.1, read as the reverse complement.
TGGAATATGGTGATTCTTCGATCCAACATTAGTGTCTATGGAATCATGATTAACATTTCTTTTGTTCTCATCATGAGTTTCCTTTACTACCTTTTCACCATTAGTGACCCTTTCTTGTAGCAACTTCTTCAATTCTTCCATGTCTGTCTTCAAATCTATCTTCAAATTTGCCATCAAATCCTCCATCTTATCTTCCATGCCCTTTATCTTAGATTCCACGCCATTTATCTTAGATTCCACGCCACTTATCTTAGCTTCTGTTAGCTTTTGTGAGCGTGACATTTGTTGCACTTGTTCTTGTAATTTTGATATATCATGTAGCATTTCTTCCTCTTCTTCATGAGTCATGCTAGAGCTTTCAGGTTCCTTACTAGGTGTTTGCATTTTCTTTCCTCGGGGCATCAGTTACCGATAATAATGCTTTACTATGCCCTTTGAATTTCGTTAAACCAAGCTTACACAAAATTTAAAAAAAAAACTACACACCTTTTTTCACTTTATAGAAGCCTGATATTGAATCTGATGTATCTCTGTAATTTCGGATCATCCAGTTCTGAAATTGCTACCTGTAGTAGCCTTCTGCATCCTCTTTCCAATGCCACAAGTCTGAGCCAAATTGGATTCTCCAAGGAAGAGTTATGTGAAATCTCCCACAGTGACTTGCTTTTAGACTGGTTCAGTAGAGCGAACTTGTACGACGTGCCACGAGTCACTGTTTCAAACTTTGAATCTAAAACTCACACACAAGAAACTACAGTCCGTCCTCTTTATGTACCTTCTTACAGAATTTCAATCCGATCCCCAGAGAGAAAGTTATGATGATTTTCCCCAGTCACCTGTTTTGAATGTAATTCAGGAGTCTGCAAAAAGACCAACTTCCTCAGATCATATCTCCGCAAATATCGCACGAAAAGCTCTGAAATTTGGACCCAAGGTTCAGCGCGATTTCTTCTCAAATGTGTTTTTTTTGTGACTTCTGAAACGTCACAGAAAAAAAAGTTATAGCGAAAATGCCACGATGACCTGTTTGGAGCAGCGAAACCCTAGAATCCAAAGCTCTGATACCAAATGTTATGAAACCAGCTCAAGAAAAGATAGAAAAGATAGATCAACGCCTTAGAATTCAGCCTCTTCGAGGGGGCAACCTCCTTTACATTACATAAATGAACAATTCTTGGATGATACAAATGACAAAACCTCCTTTCTATATATAGGAGTCTAAGGAGTCACAATATAATCCAGCCGACCTAACAATAATAATATAAAGCCACAAAAATAACAATAGAGGGATTCTATGGGGCACAGAAATAACAATATGGGGGTAATAGGGGCACAACAATATAAATAAGGGGTATAACTACAATAGTAATGGGGTAATCACTAGTATTATAGGGACCCAACGGTATGAGGCTCTCCTTTTAGGCCTTAAACTGCTCAAAGCTCTAGGAGCTGCAAAGGTGTCCATCCTAGGTGACTCTGATTTAATCATACAACAAATGAAAGGTAACTTTGTTACCAATAATAATAGAATGAGGGCCTATAGGACTGCTGCCACTAATATACTAAATGAATTTACTGAATCCAAGCTTGCCAAGATTTCAAGAGAGCATAACATTCATGCACACAGCCTAGCTACTTTTGCTAGTACATGCAAGCTCCCTTTTGAGCCAAATCACCATTTTACTGCTGAGATAAAACATAGGCCTGCTATCCCAAATAATGTTAAAGATTGGCAAGTGTTCGAAAATGATGCCCAGATTAACAACTTCCTCACTCTTGAGCATGAGTTTTCAAATATTAACATTGACATGGATGCCATGACAGATGAGCAACAACAAACAAATGAAAATCAGCAGGTTGTAACACCTGTAACAGCCAAACAAATGTTGAACCCAACTGTTTTTGATAATACAAACATAGAAGAGCTGAAACATATGCATTTGGAGGAAATAGCAGAAACAGAGGCCGAGATCGTCGATCTGAAAGATAACTTTCTCCCTGACGGCCTCACTCCATTAGAAGATATGTTTGATGCAAATGATGTTCCCAAGAAGCCAAAAATGCAACCCTTAAACGTTGTTATAGAAGAACATAAAATCAGGATAGCAGAGAAGCCCAAAATGATCAAATTGTCCAAAAATTTGCCACCCGATCAAAAGCCTAAATATGTTGATTTGTTCAAAGAATTACAAGATGTATTTGCTTGGAGTTATGAGGACTTGAAGTCCTATGACACCTCAGTGATCCAACACACCATTCCTTTAAAACCAAACCAAAAGCCCTTCAAATAGAAACTGAGGAGAATCAATCCTATGCTTCTCCCTTTGATTGAAAAGGAAGTGAAAAGAATGTTTGAAGCAGGTATCATAGCACCCATCAGATTTTCTGAATGGGTATCCAATCTTGTTCCCACAAGAAAAAAGACAGGTGAGATTAGGCTATGTGTAGACCTAAGAAATTTAAACCAAGTCTCCCTAAAAGACCACTACCCATTGCCCAAAATGGATCATATTCTGCAGAGAGTAGTGGGGTCATCTAGAATTTCTTTGCTAGATGGCTTTTCAGGTTTCAATCAAATATTGGTTCACCCGGATGACCAAGACAAGACAGCCTTTACCACACCGTGGGGAACATTTAAGTATGTGAAGATGCCATTCGGACTTAAAAACACTGGTGCTACCTTTCAAAGAGCAATGGATATTGCATTTGCCAAAGAAATACATGATTTCCTAGTTGTCTACCTTGATGACTTAACCTCTTTCTCCAAATCATATCAAGAGCACCTGAAACATTTGAGGCAAATATTCATGACATGTAGGAAATATGGCATTTCCTTGAACCCCAAGAAATCCCTCTTCGGCCTTGAAGAAGGCAAACTCCTTGGCCATATCATATCAAAGGACGGGATTAGAATTGATCCTGAAAGAATCCAAGCCATCCTCCAAGTCCCATATCCAAGAAACATAAAAGAGTTGCAAGCATTCCTTGGAAAAATCAACTTCTTGAGGAGATTCATTCCAAATCTAGCCGAGCTAATAAGATTGTTAAGTAACATGTTAAAAAAGGATGCTAAGGTAAAATGGTCTCTTGAGACCAAGCAAGCCTTTGAGAGTATCAAAACTGCCTTAACCCAAGCCCCTGTCCTCACAAGTCCGCAATTTGATAGGGACTTTATCATATTTTCTTTTGCATCTGATCACACCATAGCTGCTGTCCTTTTGCAAAAGGATGACCAGGGAGCTGAAAAGCCAATTGCATTTTTTAGCCGAGCCTTAAGAGATGCCCCTCTGAAGTACCCAATCATGGAGAAGCAGGCCTATGCCCTGGTCAAAGCAATCAAAGATTTCCGAGTCTACATTTTATATTCACATGTGATTTCTTATGTACCAAACGCTGTTGTAAAAGACATATTAACCCAAGAGGGATTAGAGGGCAAAAGAGGCAAGTGGATTGCTAACATCCTTGAGTATGACATAGAAATAAAACCAACCAAACTGATAAAGGGACAAGGTTTAGCCAAACTGATGTCCGAAACAAACTTTCAAGCCTTAGACATCAACCAATTGGACAATGAACAAGAGCTGGTGACTCCACAGATCAGTGAAACCTTTTTGCAATCCCCATGGTATGTTGATATATGCTTTGTATTGTTAAACCTGTTTGCTCCCCCAGGATTGTCCAGGACCAAGAAAATATTTTTAAAAATGAAGGCTTCAAAGTTTTGTGTCATAGATGGTGCATTATTTTGGAAAAATCATGAAGGTATATTGCTTAATTGTTTAACCATGAATGAAACTAACAATGTCATGAAATAATTCCATGCAGGTGACTGTGGAGGACATCTATATTGGAAGTCCACTGCTGATAAAATTTTAAGGGCTGGTTTCTATTGGCCCGCTCTTTTTGCAGATGTAAGGAATTTTTCCATTTCATGTCACAAATTCCAAATCTTTGAGGGCAAAAGAAAGCTGTTGCCCCTGCCCCTTAAACCCATCTCAACTGAAAAGCCTTCTCAACAATGAGGTCTTGACTTCATTGGAGAAATCCATCCCTTTTCCTCAGGCCAGCACAAGTGGATTCTAACAGCCACCGACTATTTCACCAAGTGGGTTGAAGCCATCCCATGCAGACAGGCCAATGACTCCATCTATCCAGTTCCTTGAATGCAATATCCTTTCTAGATTTGGCTGCCCTGAGAAGATCATTACTGACAATGCCACTGCTTTTAAATCCAAAAAAATGATCAATTTTATCCATAAATTTCACATCACCTTGGGGCATTCCACAGCCTATTACCCCCAAGGTAATGGCTTGGCTGAGTCATCTAATAAGAGCCTGATTAATATCATAAAGAAAGTGCTAGAAGAAAACAAGAAGAACTAGCATAGAAAACTCACAAATGCCCTATGGGCAGACAGACTTTCAACAAAGAAATCCATTGGGATGAGCCCTTATGAGCTAGTATATGGCATGGAGGCCAGATTTCCTTCATCCTTGGGCATCCCTACTATCAAACTATTAGAGGAGATTCAGGCTGAACCAAATGACATTCAACGAAGAATCAATCAGACCATTCATCTTCAGCAAACCAGAGAGCAAGTTTATGACAGAGCTCAGATTTTGTAAGAGAAGCTCAAAAAGATGTTTGATAAAAGAGCTAAGGCAGAAGATTTCTGTGTTGGAAACAAAGTTCTAAGGTGGGATTTATGAAGAGAAGACAAGGGAAAACATGCAAAATTTGATTTTTTATGGAAAGGGACATTCATTATTTCTGTTGTTCAGGGAAATAACACATATTTTCTCAAATCTGTAGAGGGCAGCACTGCTGAAGAAGGACCTGTAAATGGCCGAATGTTAAAACATTTCCATGATTCTTTTTAAGGGATACAATGCAACTCTGTATATATCTCTTTGTACATCGATATTTGTATATATCAGCACTTTGTTTTTATTTTTTGTATAAGAAATCTTAGTGTTAGAGGAGCAGCAGCAAAGTTTGTGAAGACACAACCAATGCAAGTATTCCATTCTTTAAAGCTCTGTCTCGGCATTAATCTCAACAAAACAGCAAGAGTAGCACTGTCATATCCCAGAAATTCATGGTAAAAAGAAACTATTTGCAGCTTGCGGTCTTCAGTCAAATAGTATCAATAAGAGAGGAACATTTTTTTAGTTTCACATCAGCAACTGTTTCCAAATCAGAGGCTAAGGAAATGCATCAGTTTTGATCCATGTTTTGGATCTATTTTAAAGGCAATGCTCAAGCAACACTGTATATAATATCAAGCATGCAGAAGAAAGTAGGCAGTGCTTCACTTTTTATGACAATGCAGTTGAGTAGAGGGTTGTTTATATTTCCAAGTTTCACACTTTTAGCAGCCAGCATAAAGAAGTTTTTTCAATCCACAACAACAATAAAAAATCAAGGCAGTCTGACCTACTGTTCTTGGCTTTTCACAAGGAAAAGCCATCCCCAAGTGGAGCCACTGTTAGCCTCCTATTGCAACAGGTGTTCATCTTTCATGATTGACAGTTTTACATGCCAAATATGTCATACTTTGCATGCTGCAATGCTCCATATTTCCAGAAAGAGGTCAAAAAAGAGACCATGAAAGTGTGCCAGTCTAAATGCCACTGTTGTATTCCAAATTTTGATGATTTAACCATTTTTGAAGAATTTTTGGTTAAGGGAACTCCAAACAGCCTAATCTTGGTTCCCCTGGGTTTCAATTTCTTGTTTTAGAATATAGAGAATGAATATCTGTCCAAACAGCTTAATCTTGGCAGATTTGTAGATAGGTAGAGAATCAAAGGAGCCCAACTGCTTAATCTGGGCCCTTGGAAGAAATAAGTGTAGATTTAGATAGGAGGGCAGTCAAAAGAAAAAAGGATAAGCAGGGTCTGCAAGCCTAAGTGCACCCAAACCAAAAAGGAGAAAAAATGCTAGGTAAGTAGGCTGGGTAGGTAGTTTTTGAGGTTGCAGAATGTTGATTTGTGATCAATTTTGTGTTTCAAAGTGATATTGTACTTCAGATCACAGGTACAAGGCAGTTTTCATTTGGAGGAGCTCAAGCGAGGCATGGCTAACTCCCCTTTCTTCTCATTCCCCAAATCACTCACTAATTTCCTGAAGAGGTCAAGATCTGCTTGATACCTCTTAGTTTCATCATTTTTTTTCATATCATTTGCCTTGGTAAAGATCTGCTTTACTCAAGGAATGTTCATACTTCCTCTATGAATCATTTTCCCCCCCTTATAGCCTAAGAATTTACATACTTAGCGCTTTCTTATCACTTCATATTAACTGCTAATTTTACTATGTAGCTCCCTATCTGTCTCCCCTTCCCCTACTAAAACTATGTTAATAACTTCCCTATGTACATATTCCCATCCCCTGGCATTTTAGCCCTATAAATATCAGTTTGGGAAATGTCGAGTTCATCAGGGACTCAGCATTAGCCTTCTGCATCCTAACCCTGGGATTAAATTGACATCTGGTTAAGTTAATAACCTCGTTCTCACCCGTTTACCCATAACATTTCATCCTTTTTAACCTCTTGCGCTCATAGGTTCGGACTTAGTTTAAAAATATTTGATTAAATTATGACCCCGACGCTCAAACCATGAAAAACCCACAAAAAACCCACTAAACCAAAGCCTAACCCCCCCCGCGCGGCATTATACAAATTCAAATATTCGCACGGGCCCCGTCCATTATCCCTCTGCCGCCTCATCTATTCTGCTAGCCGTCCGATCGCTCGCGCCGAAAATCTACGGTGGGCGGGTCCTTTCTCCTCCGAACCTGTCGAGGGTTAGCGCCCGGGAGATGTGCGGTTTTACTGTCATACTCCTGCCATGTGTCGCCCTCTCAACTGTGGCGGAGCCCCCTCTGCCGAAACCACTTCTGCTCAAAGGCGGTGCGCCCGAAACCGGATACCGTTTTTCCCCCCTCCTGCGTCAGCACCACATCATGCTGATGTCACCATCCCGCGTCGGCCTCCTGCCACTGTGAACCTGCCATGTAGCTGCCACCGTACTACCACGTCACCTCCTCCGCCGTACTGCCACATCACCCGGCCGTACTGCTGACGTCACCCTGCCACGTCACTGCCGTACTGGGACCCGCCTACTGATGTCATGCTCACGTCACCGTCAAAAAGTGCAAAAAGCGCAAATCACAGCCTAGGAAGCCCGGAATCAGAATCTGAGGTAGTTTTTCATGCGCGATTAGCACCTAGCACTAATTGCGCATGGCTACGGGAAATAGGCCAAAATGGAAATCCCCTCACCGCTCAGCCCCCAGCAGGCCCAAAAGGCGCAAAATGACCAAAATTTCTTCGCACAGCATTCAGAAAGGGGCAAACACAGTTTTTAAAGCAACAAAGGGCTGAACAGCAGCCATTAAAGTTGATGAGACAGTCTAAAGCACTCAGAAGACATTAAAGACTCCAGGTTCAGCGCCAAAGCAGATCAAGGAAGCGGCAAAGAGTATCAGTTAAATGTTTTTTAATGGAAATCCTTTTTCCCAATACAGGTGAACATTGAATGAGCTCCAACAAAGTTAAAGAAAGCGGTGGAGCTATATCGAGGCTCTCCCATCACAGTTAATGCACCTCAGAACCACTCAACAGTAATGGATCAAAACCCGAAGCACAGTTATGGATAAGTGACCATCACAGAGCCATAAAGGCAATACATTAATTCCTTTTTGTTACAGCTGCACCCAGCGCAGCTCGAGGATATTTTCCCGCATTTATTTCAGACATGTGTTAGGTTTAGGGCATTTATTACAGCAGATCTATCTGAGATCTGATTAGTGTAGATATTTTTCTTATATAAACAACCCTAATTCACTGTTTAAAGGGGTTGGTTAGTTGATTGTATAGAAAAGGAGAGACTCGCTCTGTGGACATGAGGTTTTACTTAATCAAAGATTGTTGAAAAGCTTGGAGGAATGACTGTGTGTTGTGTATTAGTGGTCTGAAGAATTGAATGTGGAATTCTTGTGTTGCAACATGATGCAATAAGTGTTTCTTACCTCTGTTTCAATTTCATATATGTTTTATCATACTTGTATCACTGTCTAAATAGCAGAAAGAAAGATTAGCTTAGAACTGGTTTAATTGCCCTCTATGCTCAATTTCTGTTGTTTCTTTATGTTTTCATCTGGATTAGTAATGAATATGAATTCCTTGTGGCTCATATTTTCCCTAATTCACTCATGTTTGACAGTTATCTAGGGATTCTTCACTGCTCCTAGATAGAGCTCATTCGCCTTCCCTCTGCTAAGCTAAAAGAGAGATTCTTAACTTCCTCTCATTCCTAGCCCTCATTCGATCCTTTTAAGCTTGAATCATTGTTTCATGTGCAACTAGCTTGTTCCATATTCCTTCTTGTGACCAATAAAACGCACCAGCAGTCTTACTCCATGACTCCACGCCCAATGGTTCTAAAACCTTCATGCTATCTCTGCCTCTCTACTTGAAAGCATCAATCTTCCCACCAAAATCAAAACAAAACCCCTTGAACTCAATAACTAGCCTAAAATCATCTTCAACAAAGCTAAATCAGAAAGAGAGAGCCCTCTCTGATTGCAGGTGGGCTAGAACCTGCAGTCCAAAGATTGGTTTTTGGTTACCTCGACCGTATCCTTTCAGGAGTTTAAGGACAACCTGAGTGATAACAACATGAAAGAAATTGTGAACCCAGATATGGCTTGGTAGAGCGAGCTAGTATGCCACTGACCCAACTCTTGCCAACACTTGAAATGGTCCACAAAAATGAGGTGTGAGCTTGGTGCACCCACTCCACTATAATGAACTCCTTTTTGCCTAAATCCTTACGTACACATGATCTCCTATTTGATATTCCTTAAGACTTCTCTTCCTATCGGCGAAACTTTTCTGCCTATCTTGGGTTTCCTTCAAATTAATTCGCACCTTCTTGACCATTTCATCCATCTCTTTTAACATTTTGGCTCCCAACATTAGTTTATCCTCTGGTCCCCCCCAACTAGAGGGTGTGCAGCATTTCCACCCATACAATACTTCAAACAGACTCATCTGTAATGAGGTATGGTTACCGTTGTTGTACGCAAACTCAACCAAATGCAAGTAGTCCTCCCACCTAGAAGGTTGCTGCATCACATATTCCCTTAGCATATCTTCTACCACTTGGTTTACTTGTTCGGTTTATCCGTTTGTTTGAGGATGATAGGCAGTACTAAAGTTTAACTGAGTTCCTAACCCCTCAAATAGAGTTTTCTAGAAGACTAAGGTAAATTTCACATCACGATCCGAAATTATAGTTTTTGTTAATCCATGCAGTCTGAAAATATTTTGCATAAAAATATGGGCAATATGTACTGCTTTATAAGTGGATTGAACTAGTATAAAGTGAGCTGATTTACTTAGTTTGTCCACCACCATCATGATGGAGTCATTGTTTCTTTTTTATCTGGGTAAACCTGTTATGAAGTCCATAGAAATGGTTTCCCATTTCCACTCTGAAATTGGTAGTGGTTGCAGCAACCCAGCAGGGTGCTGATGTTCAACCTTAATTTGCTGGAACTCTAGGCATCACCTCAAGTATTCTGCTACATCTTTTTTCATTCCCAACCAATAATACTCTTTCTGGAGTGCAGTGACTAGCTTCTGATACCCCGGATGTCCAGCATAAGGAATTCTATGAAATTCATCTAGAATCAAGTGCTCAATGTCATTTTGGTCAGGCACTTACAATTTGTTTTTATATTTCAGCAGGCCAGTAGTTTCCATAGTGTAATCCTACTGATTTTCTTTGTTGGTTGCATTTTGCACCTGATGTCCTATTTGCTAATATTTTAGATCTTGTTTGGCTGCCTTTCTAATCAACTCATCGAAGGTGGTACGCCCCTCACTGCTAGAAATTTCATAGAGACATTGCACTTTCCGGCTCAGAGCATCCACTACTCGGTTTTCCTTCCCTTTCAATTGTTAAAAGTCTTTCATTTGACTCAAAATATTGTGACTAATGCATTTGAATTTGTTAGTCATAGATTACAGGATTACTTACCATGAAGGGTTGATGGGTTGTCCAACCACTATTAAAATGCTTACATGAAAGTGCTCATGATTTTCAAGAATAGATGGTAAGTAATGGTAAGTTGACATAGAGATTTGTTTTTGTATATTATGAATTTGAATAAGGGCCAAGTGATGGAAATTAGAACTTGCATATTTTTGCAGTTATAAATGCTTACGACTATTGATTTTTCTTATGTTATGACATTATAGTTTTTGTTTATTGTCATTTCTTGGAATGAAATCTTTGATTTTAAAGAGGAAGGATCACTTTTTGTGTGGTTTAGATGGTTAATAAAGTTCCAACGGGAGATGAACACCGGGGACGATGTTCTTGTTAAGTGGGGGAGTATGTAACATCCCTAAAAGAACTCAAGGTAAAATCAATCAGTTATGAAATAAGTTACGAATTAGTTACAAAACCTAACTCTTGGTAAGCATGAGATCAAGAAAGGAGAGTGTAGTTGAAGGGAGATGGATAATTTCTGATCAAAACGAATATAGGTTCGGTGAAGATTGCTTCAAGCAGCATAACCGGAAGGAAGTGGTCTCAAAACACAGAACACTAGTAGCCATACAATTGGCGTTCCGTTGATGAGGAATACCACACTAATGCATCCATTTCAACCAGGCTCTCCCCAACAAGCACAACACATAGCGTAAACAAGCACTGATGCATGCTGAAGGCAACATAAAGAAGAGAATCCGAAACTCAGGGTGATGAAGTCTTTGTTTCCAGAACATGGACCACGCCACTGTCAACCTACAAAATGAGGGGAAAAACAGTTGCGGTGCTTCAGTTGTTTGGACAGAGGGTTGCTTTCGGTGGTTAAACTTGTAAGATATTTACCGTTTAACGCACTCATCAAGAGAAGCTGTGGATGAGCGGTAAGTAGTTTTCCCTCTGAAAAATTATTGGGGCAGTGCTGTGAGGTTAAACTTGTGGCGTCAAGAAGTCTAGGATATAATGCCATAGCAAACTAGCATCAGAATAGCTGAAGTCTATACTTTTGGGTCGGATGAACGTAAACATGTCTATACATATAACCTTGTAAGATTCCTGGTATAAGTGATTTGTTTGAGTTATCATTTAGACAATACACATGGTTTTAAATGGAGCAAGTGGTGCACAACCATACATAGCAGAACTAGAACACACAGATATGGATTGAACTCCTGATCAACATAGGTTGGATTTGTATCTAATAAATTGAAATATGGACAACTTCCACCTGCCTGATGTTTTACTGATTCGGGGGGGACACCAATAGATAAGTAACTGCATTCTTTATAGAGAAGAATAAGTTGTTTTTTGTGGATTGCTGGAAAATGTCATGTTGTTGCGTTTTGCATGTAAAGATTGATTTTTATATATGTTTCTTGTGAAGAAAATATATTACTACATGTAGTTAAAGAATGATTATTTTATATGTTTTCTTGGTAAAGAAAATATTTTAATGCATGCAATTAAAGATTGATTATTTTATATGTTTTCTTGGTAAAGAAAATAAGTTAATGCATGCAGTTAAAGGTTGATATTCTATATGTTTTCTTGGTAAAGAAAATATTTTAATGCATGCAGTTAAAGATTGATTATTTTATATGTTTTCTTGGTAAAGAAAATATATTAATGCATGCAGTTAAAGATTGATTATTTTATATGTTTTCTTGGTAAAGAAAATATATTAATGCGTGTAGTTCTTAATAACTACCTTATGTGTGACTAATCTTTCTTGTTTTTATATAACAATGCAAATACCTTTTATCTAAGAAAAGATAGGATGCATACTCTTTTCTTATCCAAGTTATTTTCTTGTAAGTGAATATTTATCCAAGTTATTTTCTTGGAAGTGAATATTTATCCAAGTTATTTTCCTGGAAGTGAATAAAGATTAAAGAGGGTAATTTGTGAAATATTCTCATGGGTAGAGAGTTCTCTTGAAAAAAAAGCTTAGACATGAGAAAATGTAATAACCTATTCATAGATAAAATGCACAGAGATAAGTCATAGGAACCTTCTATGGAAAGAGTATATCTTTTTATGCATGAAAGATAAGTTGATGGTGTTAATCCCTTTGCATGAGTTTGCAAAAATATGTTTTGGTGAGTAAAAAGGTAAAGGATTTGGTTGTTGCATATTGGGTAGTTTGATTTATTTGCATGGTTAAATGCATAAATGGTTACCGTTATTATTATCTTAGTTCTTATGCGCAAAAGAAAGGTTGATTATGATACTTTGTTGAAAACAAATGCATGAGGAATTTGTTATGATACTTTCATGGAAACAAATGCATAATAGCTTTGTACATAAATGATAGAGAAAATATGATGGGTTCTTGAAAATAACTACGTGAAAGGAACACATATGCAAAAGCATAGAAACAATATTTTATTACATGTATGAGGATATAACTATTGTGTTATATATTGTAAAGAGGAACATGGATTGGTATAGATATTGGGTTAGATCATTTGAAGAGAAATATGCATTAGTGTGAATAAGAATTGTGGAAAGTAAAACAAGTATTTACTTGAATAAATGTACTAGTTATTTATTATGACATGCTTGATAATTGTTTGTGCACAACGTTGTTAGAAGAAGCTTGTTGTGATATATATTTACAACTCATGCACATGAGTAGATGCTAAAGGATCACTTTTAGAGGTTGATTATTGATTGATTAATATTGTATCTAATCTTGTTGCCAAAGCTTGTTGACGACAACAATGACAAGAAACGATGGCGGTTTGTGCCAAAGAAAAGTGATGTTTAACATTGTGGTAGGTAAAGAACTAACGGTCCACGCTCATGAGTACGAGTTGCGGGATCGTACATTGATAGAACAATCATGCCACAAGGATGTAGAGAGTGGTGATATGTAGGTAAAGGGTTTCATGGAAAATGTAATAGCTTTTAGCTAGTTATGTGACAATTTAATGATATTTCATTGTAATATTTTATAACAATGGTTAAGGGATGGAATCCCTTATAAGCCATTGAGTGAGGGGTGAAAACCCTCACGAGCGTTTAATAATAAGATTAAACATTTGCTGGTTTTCACCCTATGGGGTTTCCAGGGTATATTGGTGTTCAATGATGTGATTGCTTATTGTGTCAGTTTGATGATGTTGATTCCTTATTTAATGTGATAATCATAATGTCAAGTATGTGATTAATTAATATGGTTAAGGAAATCATGAAATGGATGCAAGGTTCATCAGACAATTTATGTTATTGTACTACAACAGTGGTTGACAATGGTTATTACCACATGCCAGAACTCCAATTATGCATTAAAATAAAAGATTAATACCATGTAATTTTTTTTTGGTATTGTTATTTGTATTATTATTACTATTCTGGCCATAATGATTCGCATATTTCTAACCTTAGTTTGAGACTCCAATGACATAAATACCAAATTTAACAAATGGATAAGTGTTGCGATGATGTGGCTCCGGATGGTCATTTATGTTTTATTGTCAGACCTTACAGTCCTAATTATGATCTTCCACTTCACTATGGTTAACTCAGCTCTTATTTTAAGCTTACCGCCCACTTGACTGTTGTCACTTAAGTTCTCTGCCATACTGACTTAATGGCTACACAGTTGGAGCAGGACTCCTCGGGATTCTCCAGCATATCGATAGTGTTGATGTTGGTTTGGTTGATCGCATGGCTGGAGGCACTGCGGAAGACATTTCTTGCTCTTACGCAGGGTTTGAGGGTCATTTGTTACTCTTGCCTTGGCTCTTTGCCGACCACTTAGCTCTGCCTGAGATTATGTTATGTGATTTGCTTGTGAGTTTCCCTCAACATAATGCAGCAACAGATGAGGGTTTTTTCAATAGGAGTAGTACCAATTCCTACCTGATGTCCATAGGATAAGCTCACATAGTTGCACCTCCCAATGGTGATTTAAACTAAGTCGTACCTTTTGAATGCAACTTACATAATCCCAATGGCACTCGGTCAAAAAATTGCAAAGGGGAATGTTGGACAGAAACAAAAAATGTGATTAGGCTGCAACTATGTTGCCTCTAGAAATCCACACCTCCCAAGGTCGCAAAATCACATAGCAAATCCATAGGTAAGTCACCATGGGGTGCGACTTGCACTACAATGTGACCGTTTGACCCCTTCCATGATGATGAAATGCGACTTGGCTTATGTGGCTTTTCACATCCTTTGATTTACATCTACAGAGCTTCGAGATAAATGGGGAGAAACAAAAATAAATTATTTTTTTATGATTCCGACTTGTTTAGCTAAGTTACTTGTGAAGCAACATGATTTTGACCTTAATAATTTAAATAATTTAAAGAACATCATGAACACCTAATTCTTATTAGTCTTTTCGGCATAGCAGGGACTATAGAGATCGATAGTCCCTGTCTTTGGCATAGCATGGACTATAGCGATCGATAAACATTGACTTACTGTTAAATAACTTTGACCAATTAATGTTTTAAATAAAATATCTTGCTCAACAAACTTTTATCTAATGTTTTTGTTTGGACCTCTTATTGCCAGCTCGACTGTATACTTTTCCTAAAACTTAGGATAAATAATTTGCAGTTGTTTGGACTTCTTATTGCCGGTTCGACTATATACTTTTCCTAAAACTTAGGATAAACAATTCGTGGTTGTTTGGACTTCTTATCGCCAGCTCGACTATATACTTTTCCTAAAACTTAGGATAACCAGTTCGATGTATGGCTAGGTCTCCAGGCTAGTTTGTCCATCTAAGAAGATTGTCCATTTGTGTTCCCCTCTAAGCATGTTTCTAGTGTACCCTTGTCAGAGGACTAATAAGTCCCCTCTGGTCGCTCCTTCTGGCCAGCCTCATCAAAAGAAAACTTTGCTAATACGTTGATGATTCACCACCGGCAGGCCCACTTCCATAGCGAGAGGAAGTAAAATAAGAATTGTTGGTAAATAAATTATATAATGCTAGTTTCAATACATTCTCATATCTCGATTTGTCCATGTTTCTCTATGTTTTCCAGCATGGATTCAACGCCTGGGCAGGGATAGGATACTCGACTAGGCCACTGTTGTTTTCTTTGGATTGGTCATGAATTTGTGGGTTGAGCTTGTCCCAGAACTAGACAGAGGATGAAATAAACACTTGGGTTGTATGCAGCTCGTGTGTGGCACACAGGTTGTGTTTCTTTTTTTTTTAATTAGTTATTTTAAATTAGGTGTGTTATTTGTTTTATTTATTCATTTCATTAAAGGTGGCGAACACTTCCCTACCCACACATATGATAAGAGACACGCAAATATTGCATGTAGTCTAGGTGTCTAGGTGTTTGTGCTCTAATCATTGAGGAGAAATGACATCGTAAGGCTCGTACCCCATACATTTGTACCCGTTATGTAATTATGCAATTCTAGTCATTTTTGCTTTAAATAGGGTTTACAATGTCTCTATTCCCCCTATTGATTTGTTTAAATGCTTCGTCAAAATAACCCATGATCGGAAACCGTTCATATCAATCCAGTTGAATTGTTTGTATGCAACACGGGAAAAAAATGAAATTTAGGATCTCAACGAGGATTCAAAAGTTGAAGACAAGTTCTAGGACACTTAGGGCTTTTCTTAATTGCTAGGATTTCTAGTAGAGATCCTTTGCATACTCGAGTCTAAGGATTTGCACGCAACGTTATTACAGGATTTGTTGAACATTTGGCCGCAAAGACTAATTATTCAACATTTGGCTTCAAGGATCAGAATTTGAGCAGAAATTGGGAAAAAAAAAAGATTGTTCACTTTTTTTAACAATGTTCGCATATTCAAGGATGAGAATCAATGGATCTTACGTGGCTGAAAATTATGGCAGTCGGTGTTGGATGTCTTGGACTAGGTTACATTCTGGGCAGATGTTTCAGAGTTCCAATGTCGTTGTTAATGCCTTACCTCCTTATGTTGCAAAAAGCGAAATTCACGAAATCGAGAAGTTTGCAAAAGTTATGGATGATTTTAAAATGGTAGAATGCCCATTCCTTTATTCCCTACAGTTACAGTGAATGCTTTAGATTTAGTCCAAAACATGGAATTCACGTGGCTTTTGGTCTTCGAATATCATGAAGGAAGACAAATTTTATATAAAAGTAATTGTCCTAATTTGTACAATATTTTGTTTAAAGTACCGGGTTTTAACTTAACTTTGTTTGCTCGTGTTTTTTGGTTGTAATTAAATTGGGCGGATTTAAGTTTGGTGAAATCAAGCTAATTGGTGATAAATAGTGCATTAGATTTATCTCATTCCAAATGAAAATTAAGAAAAGGGAAGAAGGGGGTTTGTCATCACTAATATTTTCGAAGATGATATATGTTTTGTCCAGCATGATGATTGGAAACAATGCTTGAAATTTGGTTTCCTGACTTAAAGCAGTTCCTTCTTTTACTGCCACCTCGGAAATATGGGTTGTGTTGTTCGACAACTACCTATTGGACATTTGGAAACCTAACAAGGTGAATAAGGTCATTATTTTTAAAATTGAGGTTCAACTGATATTCGAGATTTGGTTATGCATGGAAGATTCAACTAGGAACTTCGTGATAGCACATGTTGTCTAACAATTCAATTTATAATTATAATGTAAATATTAATGCCAACTAATTGCCGAAATTCATAGTTTATAAAATTACAAAGAAAAGGAATACCAAGAGTGCTAAAGCACCCCTACGAGACTAGCAAAAGGAAAAAAATAAAATAATGCTTAGGGAGTACTAGAGTCAACTTTAGGAAAAAGTGGCAAGAGGTTACCAAAAGAGAAAACATAATACATAGGGAATGCTAGAAACATCTCTATGAAAAAGTGAAATGTAAAAGAAGGCTTTAAAGCTATATAATCATCATAGATTGATTTTAATCACAGATATAAGAGGTTACTAAAAAAGCAAACAGAATACATAGGGAATGCTAGAAACATCTCTATGAAAAAGTGAAAAGTAAAAGAAGGCTTTAAAGATATATAATCAAGGTAGATTGATTTTAATCACAGATATAAGGAGCATTGAGAAGGATCCAAAGAAAAATAGATATAATTATCTCGAGCATCCTACTAGGGGCAAGATATAGATCATTAATAGTACATTCCTTGGCTCGAGATTAGTGCAAGCTTGGGGGACTATTACCACCTGAGGGACATGGTTGCTCTAAACCTTGCACAAGTAGCGAGGAGAGCTCTCCTAGGGGTGACCTTGTGCAGAAAGAAACAGAGTACATAGTCCAAATTATGTTCTAGTTTCTCTTTCATATAATGCTCTATCCAAAGCTTCTTGCATTTGGCCTTTGAATATTAGGAGAGCAGTTACTAGCGGAGCTTGAATGACTCTTAGTCTTTGTATTTCAGATTTTGGGTCCATCTCACCGAACTTTGTAGTTCCCTTTGAAAGATCTACTTAGATTTTAGATCAGGGTAGTACCTCATGTTCTTCCTCTTACTTTTGTCTCTTGCTTTATTTAGGAGCTAGATTTGTACTCTCATTTTGTATCAATATATGTAAGACAAACATTGCAGCCTATAAGACAGAATAGATAGAGCATAATAGACAGAGCAGAGTCTAAATATATGTAAGACAAACATTGCAGTGTGTAAGATAGAATAGACAGAGCATAGTTTAAAAACTGTGGTAAACTTATTTTTAACAAAGCACAAAAACACTGGTAAACTTATTTATGGTAAACTTATTTTTATTTTTAACAGAGCACAAAAACGTTGGTAAAATTATTTCTGGTAAATTATTTTTAACATATCACAAAAACTAACACAAAAACTTTGGCAAACTTATTTATGGTAAACTTATTTTTAACATATCATAAAAACTAACACAAAAACTCTGGCAAACTTATTTATGGTAAACTTATTTTTAACAGAACACAAAAACTCTAGTAAACTTATCTTTAATGTTTATTAGTGCCAATCCACTATGGTTATCTTCTTGCAATACAATTGTTATCTTCTTGTAGTACAGTTGTAGCAAATTTGTTGACAAAGGTTGTTTGCTTGACTCTGAGTTGCTAGGTTTTTGTCTTTCCATTGCCAATTGTTGTTCAAGAACAAATAGAACTCATGCAAAAAGATGAAATATAGAGTTGACAGTTCACAGATTGACAAAATACATTGGCAGGTGATGTTCCAAAAAGTCTCGTGTCAAAATCGGCAGGAACTGCCACTACTTGCAGTGCTTGTTTGATACATTTTGATGGGATAGTTTGAGATTCTTTTGCAAGCATATCCATGCTTCCCATATTGCAGACACGAACTAAGGTTACTAGCCCATATGTGAAGAATTAACCACCCACAGTTATACTTGTGGGTCAAGTGCTTGTGCATATTTTTGTATAAATGTTATAGAAGTTGTAGAGGAAAAGAATCCTAAAAGGGAGTGGTGTATCTCCACATTAAATAAGTCTAACTTACTTTCTTATTTTTCCTCTGAGAGTGTTGCAACTATGGAACATCTAGGTGTTTTAAGTGATGAAAAATGCAATAGAAGGTGTAAATATGTGGGTAGATATTGGAATGATGTTAGTGGCTCTCTACATCCTGCAAGGAATATCATGGCAAGTTGTTGTGCAATTATTTTTAGCAACGAGTTTTGGAGAACAAAATACATTTAAAGGCAAGGTTAATCATGAAACCCAATACTTCAAGTGGACAATATTTTACGGCAAGGTCTTATTGTAGCCTTGATACATATATTGATGTTTCCACATACATCAATAATATTGTAGGATACTTCTCTTTAGAAGAGGACTACACAGGGGTCCAACATTGATACTCTCTTTTCATGAATTCATCACATTTCTAATTTGATTCTTTAAATGAAATATGACCAATGTTATTTCTTTGTAGGTAAAGAAAGGGAGCATGAATGTTGATCCATGTAGAGGAATTAGTGTTTCTCATAGAAGCTGAGCATCTAGGGTTTCTACAAGCCAAAAATTGGATCCACTCAAGCTCCTAAAACATGTTGGCAATATCGAGAACACAACAATAGAGGATGATTGGATGTCAGTAAGGCACAATAGCAAGTAGTTCAATAGTTCATGCAAGTCTCCATGGTCTCACAACAACATTGGCAACAAGAAACATAGGATTTCTCAGAACCTCCTTCATTCTCCTCACGACCTCCCTTCTATCAATAAGTAAATATTTCTCATCGTAATGCCAAAAACATTTTCAAGATTCATGAGGGTAGGTAACAAGTCATGGTAGGTGAACAACCACCTCACCTCTATAAATATATCCTCCTACCTGATGAAAATGACTTCAACACTTGAGCTTGGACTAGTAGTATATATTTGATATATGCTTGAGAGCTAGAGCCACTCATCTCTTGATATCTAGTAGAGTGAGTTGTAGTGAGGCTAGGGTTTTGCATTGGGAAATGGTATGAGCAACACATGTTCCATTGTTGGGATTTGAAAAATTTCAAGATGTGTACTTGAATTTGCAACAACATTAATAAGAGGTTTTCATGTTTGGAATTGATTCCCCTGCTTACTCCTGGTGGTTGTATTGGTCGTCTGATATTTTCACTATATATATATATATGTGTGTGTGTGTGTGCTTTCATATACGCAACATGTTATGGATTGGTATGTTGTTTTGTAGTTCTTGCATGTATGTTTTCTTTTGAATATGTGCTTACTTATTTTGCATCATGTCAGTGATCTATTGTGAACTAATTTGAAATTAACCTCTGGCATGTTCTTGTTCATGTATGTCTAATTCGGTTTTCACTCACTGATCCTTATCATGACATACCTCTTCTTAGTGTTGTTGTGACTTTCTTGTACCTCTTTCTTCAATTTGTTAATCTTGGGCAGACTTTTTTTTTCTGTTTGGGAATTTCATTCTTGTACTCACTTTGACATCTTTTCATTTGGTAACCAAGAGTGAAACATTCATGGCGGTATCTGAGCCCACATATTGGATGGGACTCCTATCCCAGATGGTGTGAGGTCTAATTGGGACTTCACACCAGGGAGACCCCCTAGCTATTGGCGACATCTAACACCATCAAAAGATTTTGGTGCTAGAAGGAATGTCAGATAACAAATTGATCCCTTGGAGCCTGTAGTTAGTTTCATATCTGTAAATGGATCCATCCTGAATCTCTATACCAGGATGTTTTTCTAAAAGTTTAAATCTTTCAGTGCATACGAAAATTATCTATCGCTTATCACAGTGGAAGTTTGATGGTGAGGGTCAGAGAATTGTCTTTGGACACATGTTTCAAGTTCCGTAGTTTTGTCACTCTAATAGGATACATTGCAAAAATGTTATTGGCAGATTTTTTACCCTCACGCTCGAAGGTTGTGTTAAGCATTGGTGCCACACATTACCTACATCTTCCATCCATTCATTTGGGAAACTCATCAGTAAGATTTGACAAGTTTTTGACAGGTACAATTTTCAAGATGTTTTTAAAAGGATAAATCATCTTAGGATGAAGCCTGAAGAGTCATTAGAGGATTTTTCTGTTAGGTTTGTTCATCTTTGTTCTAAATTTCCTGAAAGGAATATCGATTGGGTGTATTTGAATGAAAATTTTCAGCAGTTGGTTCACATTTCTCTGCAACACCTTCAATATGAAACAAATCCCAATTCTCATGAGCATAATGATAATCTGCAAGTTACAAATTGTCCATATCTTATCCCTAATATTGTCTTGCCTATATTTTTGAGTTGGGGAAAGCCTCAAGCTTCTAAGGAGGAAATCACTGCTTGTGAAATTCCCCATCCTCCTTTTGATTCATTACCTAATGAAGTTTTGGTGATAAATAGTTTAGATGATGAAGAATGATTGTAGGGAAATGAACCAACTTGTATTGCCTCTGAAGCTCTCATACATACTGTTAAGTTTGAGCCTGAAGATTAAGTTGATGTAAAATATCTCCCTCTCGATGAAACCCAACTTGACCCCATTAAATATATGCCTCAGTCTATTCTTGAATTTCATTCACCCATTGGAAATGACTTGGGTCATGTCTCAAATAAATTTGAATGTCCTATCAAATTTGAGGAGCATAACATGCATGCAGGTTCATTTCTTCCTCTGGCTAACACTAATGTGCAGGATGTGAGTCTTGGTGCAATCGATGTCCCTTCATCTAAACCTTTTCATCAATTACACCTTGATTTATTTTCCACTACACTAGCAGTTTCTATAAATCATTCAGATCTTTATCCTACTAGTGTTGATTGTGATCATGTAAATGAGGGTGATTTTTCACAATCACAGTATGAGAATGTTGAATCTCTTGTTCTTGATCTCTTCCATCTATATTCTTTAACAGGTGAAGAAGAAGACCTTACATCTCAGAAAATTTAGGATGGTTCTCTCATTGATTCATCTTCACCTTTAATCCAAGAAGAGACATGTGTCAAATACCCAACCTAATCAAATTGGTGGATTGAATGATTGTCATTCTATCGAAAACATATTCACTCATACCTCTGGTGATTTTCATTCATATCCATCTGTTGATCCTACGAAGCTACCAGAATTTGATGATTCACCTTTCGAAGGCCTGGGGACTCATCAAGAAGTTGAGTCACTTTAGCTTTCGTTGATGGTTATGTCAAGTTCTTATGTTCCCGATGAGACCCTGAAACAAGTGAAATTAGGGTTTCTATGATCCAATCTCCTCTTAGCATCATCTTTCCATATGCAAGCTCATTTTGGAAATCCTTTGATTCAATTGATGTTTCTCTTAGCACATATTTCCATCCTTTGTTAGCTAATATGTATCAACCTCTATACCCTAATTTGTTTATTGAAGAGAGTACACCGACCATTGTCTCAAATAGTTCTTACTCTTTCCTAGTCGGTATAGGTTGTGATTAGGGACAAGCAGGTGATGTCTTACAATCCATTATATGTGGGGGTACCAATCACCTATCCTCTCTCTTTCCTAAGACTCTTCTGGTTGATTCACCTCATTCCTGGGAATCTAAAGAATATGATCTTTTGAATTGTCAATCTATCAATTTTCAAACTTCTGACCAAATGAACAATATATTCACTGGTGGTTGTCTTGTCACAACTAATAATGACCATATGCATTTTCCTGTTGATATTACAAAACCTCTGATATTTGATGACCTACCATTTGAGGGTTCATAGATTTTTTAGGATGGTTAGGCACTTCAACTTCTACTGATGGCTATGTCAGGTCCTCACATCCTTAACGAAATCCATGAACAACTTCAAACTAAGGTTTCTAAAATTAGGGTTTCTGCACTTAGATCCTCTGATATCTCAGTTTCACCTGAAAAAGGCCCATATTTTCAAATTCATTAAGTTGATCATCCTCAACATCATGATAGGATTGTTGATTGGCTTGAAGGATCTTATTTGGAAAATGTCTCTACAATTTGGTGACATCTTGCATCACTTGCGTTGGATTTAGGGTTAAACACAAATCAATGTGTATCATGGAAAGATGATTATGGTTTTCAGGTTTATCATTTTGTTTACCAAGATAGGATTGCAACTTGGCTTGAACAATTATTTCTGGAACGTTTTTTTGTAAGTAGACATGAATCTCTTGCTCTTGTGCATGTTTCATAGGTAATCTTTGTTATTTTTGCACAATTATTCATACTGGTTTTGATCATGGACATCTTTGTTCCTGCAGTTTGGGAACTGTTTCA
Source organism: Pinus tabuliformis (assembly GCA_031772625.1). Lineage (NCBI taxonomy): Eukaryota > Viridiplantae > Streptophyta > Pinopsida > Pinales > Pinaceae > Pinus > Pinus tabuliformis. Next base: position 479,956,917 of record CM062818.1, on the reverse strand, counting down.
GTGGCTTCATTCGAAGTTTCATCTCACCTGAACTAATCTACTCTTTAGTTAAATTAGGGTTTTAGGTTCAGATTATTGTAGAATTTTTTAATTAGGGTTTTCTTTTATGGTTAAGAGTTTAGATACACTTGAAAAGAAATGAAGAAAATATGTTAGAGGTAAGAAATGGGTAAGTAGAAAAAGCTTCCAAAGCTTCAAGTCGACGGCTGGGCGATGGGAGAGTAGCGAAGGCGACTAGGGTTTCAGGTTTCTGAAGAGTTTTTTCTCCATGGATGGGCACAGAGGAGGGAGCTCCACTCCCTCCTACAAAGAGGCGGTGGCCAGCAAGGGTAAGAAACCTCCAGAAAGAGGCAGAGGTAATGCAGAGGAAGGAAGAAAAAACAGGGAGGAGGAAACAGAAAGCACCAAATCGAAGGAGAATGAGGGCGCAAAAGACAAGGAGGAAAATGACAAAAAACAGGGAATAAAAGACAAAAATTAGAAGGGGTTGTGCAAACCCAAAGCTGAAATCACTCCTAGAGTAGTTTTAAATGATCCAACGCTGCAGGCGCACAGGGATCACATGCTGACTTATACAATAATATGCAAATTCATGGGGCTATGGCCCACTGAAAAAGCTTTACAAACTTGGATCAGATACCACTGGAAACCTGTGGTGTTCGTGAATATTGAAGACAAAGATAGAGTATTTGAAGGCGGGCCCTACTTCTATGCAGCAGCAGGGCTATATATGTTTCCATGGATGATGAAATTTGTACTGGAGTGGGAAACTTTCACTTCAGTCCTGGTCTAGATTAGACTCTATTCTCTACCTCTAGACTATTGGCAAATAGAATCGCTAGCTGCCATAGGTAATAAACTAGGACGGTTTGTCAAAGCTTCTGAAGCCACAAGGAGGGGAAAATATACCTCCTTTTCTAGGATCTATGTGGAGATGGATCTATCCGGAGCCCTTCCGGATGAAGTCATCTTGGAGGTTTTGGATGCGGAATGGGTGCAGATTGTTGACTATGAACATATTCCTTTTAGATGTCATAAATACCATGAGCATGGACATCTTCTTAGAGACTTCCCCCTCAGTAAAGCAGAGAACAAAAGAAAAACTAACACAATGAAAGATGCAGATAGCTTTCATAAAGTTGTTCGTAAAGGAAAGAGTGGCAGAAAAGGGACAAAGCAACACCAAAATGAAGGACAAAAAGTTAGTCAAAACCAGTTCCAAGTTCTTGAAGAGGAGGAAGAATTATCAATAGAAGATCAAGTAATTAGCAAAGGTTACGAGAAGAAGGAGAAGGAAGAAGAACAAGATCAAACACAGGAAAACGAAAAACAGAAAAGGATCATCCTGAGTGAATCATAGCTGGAAATGGATCAAGAAATGACCCAGAGTGAGATGGAAATGGAGGATATTGAGTTACAGGAGATTCTTGATAGAGAAAACGTGGATTTAGAAGGGTTCTTGATTTAGGGAGTAACTGGTGGGGTAGAATCACTACCACAAGAAGAGTTCAATCGAATACAACAGTGATTCTTAAGGAAAACTCAGGCAAAAGGTATGGAGGGAGGAAACAACATTGAAAGGCAGAGTATTGAAGGGGTGAAACTCGTAAAGATGACTCTGAGGTTAGCATCGAGAAATCTAGGGAAAAAAAGAGGCAGAAAGAAGCAGAATGAGCTACTGATGGAATGAGGAAAGCTTATGGTAGACTCAGGTAAGATGAAAGGTCTAACCAGTTACTCCTTTACCAATCTTTAATTATGAAGTTCACAACTTGGTGTTGGGTTGTGTTATATTATTTCCACGTAGTTAACAGGGGGTTTAAGGGCACCCGTAACCCCACTTTATGGGGTCTGGGGCAGCATCCCGAAAAATTTTGGTTTTGGACCCTATGTTAGGTTGGGCGGACCCACCTATGGTTTTGTGCATGATTTTCGCACATGTTTTTTTGGACGCGATGGTTTTCCATCCATGGTATTGGATGCAATTGTTTTTGGTCCATGGTATTGGACGTGATGGTTTTCAGTCCATGGTATTGGATGCTTCGACATGCATAAATATGTATTGTAACACTGAAAGGAACATAATGAAAAATCAAGCTGGTAGTCCTGGTTTTGGGATCCAGGGGAAAATCTCTATGTATATGTGTTTTATGTGTTATGATCTCGCATTGTTTATTTTTTGTGTCTTAGAATTCATATGCAGGTAATTTATGTATAGGGTTAAAACCTACATTTGGTATCAGACCTGTTTTGGCTTCAAGGGGACACCTTTGTTGCTGAGGGGTTTCGCTCGGGCCTATGGTAGACCCTGTTCAGTGGGAGATCTACGAGATCTATTCTAGTGGTGAAAGAAGATGGTGAGTAGTGGAAAGATAGAGATCGAGAAATTTAATGGTCAGAGTTTTGAGTTGTGGAAACTCAAGATGGAGGATCTGTTGGTGGATAAAGATCAGTGGATCATGGTAGATCTGGGTACTAAACCAACAGGAGTGTTCGATGAAGAATGGAAGAAGTTGGATCGGAAGGAAAAGAGCACAATACGATTGTGTGTCTCAGATTCAATATTGCTGAATGTATCAGGGAAAGCTACAGCAAAGGCTTTGTGGGACAAGTTAGGGACTTTGTACCAATCTAAGTCTTTGGTGAATAAATTGTTCCTGCGGAAAAAGCTGTATAACCTTAGGATGAAAGATGGAGACTCGGTGACAGATAATCTGAATGCATTTAATACTGTGGTAAGTCAGTTAGCATCTATTGATATTAAAATTTCAGATGAAGATAAGTGCATCAGTTTGTTGTGTTCTCTACTAGATTCGTGGGATAGTCTGCTTATTACAATAGGTAGCAATGCAAATGCCTTGCATTTTGATGAAATAGTCTCATCCTTGCTGACGAAGGAGATGAGATGGAAAAATATGGAGAGCCAAAATGGTGATGCCTTGTCTATACGAGGACGAACCCAAAATAGAAACAAAAATAAATCATTGAGTGGGAGATCTAAATCTAAAGGGAGATTTAAATCTCCAGGAAAACTTGTAAAGGTGGTGTGCTGGAAATGTGGAAAGGAAGGGCACTACAAAAGGGACTGTAAATCTAAAGCTCCTGACAAAGGAAAGGGATCTGATGAGGCTCCTTCTGTAGAGGCAAAAACCACCTCAGATGAAGGTGGGGATGTGTACTTGGCTTCTTCAAGTACACATGTAGATCACGAGGCATTGTTAATTGACTTAGGTGCATCCTTTCACTTCACTCCCCATAGAGAGTGGTTCTGTGAGTATGAGAAATATGATGGTGGTGATGTCTTCTTGGGGGATGACAGGAAGGCTAGAATCATTGATCGCAGAAAAGTAAAGTTGAAATTGCAAGGTGGAAGGGTTAGAATGCTTCCAAGTGTTCTACATATTCCTGCATTAGCCAGAAATCCGATTTCTCTTAGCAAGCTGGATGATGCAGGTGTAAAAATAGTGTTCGAGAAGGATACCTACAAGATGGTTCGGGGAGCACTGGTATTGATGCGGGGAGTTTAGATTGGAACTCTGTACAAGCTGCAAGTTAGCACTGTTATTGATGGGTGCAATAGTTCTATGATTCCTGAAAGTGGAGTAGAAAATCTAGTGGTCTCTGGAGAGAAGACCATGCTGTGGCATCAAAGGCTTGGACATATTGGAGAGAAGGGCCTTTGAATACTTCATGGTAAAGGTATGAGTAATAGCTCTCTGGATTTTGATTTTTGTGAAAATTGTGTATACGGGAAGCAAAATCGGGTGAGTTTCCCCTCTGGTAGTAAGAGGGTGAAACAGATATTAGAGCTTGTGCACAGTGATGTGTTTGGACCTGTGAAGGTTCCATCACTGGGTAAGTCTGTGTACTATGTATCATTTATAGATGACTTCTCAAAGAATACATGGATATATTTCCTTAAGAAGAAATCTGAAGTCTTTGACAGGTTTAAAGAATTTAAGGCTCTCATGGAAAATCGGAAAGAAAAGATAAAGGTGCTGAGGACAGATAATGGTGGAGAGTTTTGTAGCAAGGAATTTGAAGAATTCTATAAGAAGTGTGGTATATCACGGCAGAAAACTACTCCATATACACCTCAGCAAAATGGAGTTGCAGAAAGAATGAACAAGACGTTGATGGAAAGGGCAAGAAGCATGCTTAGTGGTGCCGGGTTAGGACAGGAATTCTGGGCAGAGGCGGTGGATACTGCATGTTACCTAGTCAACAGGTCACCTTCATCAGTGTTGGAGGATAAGACTCCACAAGAGGTATGGACTGGTAAGAAACCCTCTCTTTCACATCTGAGGGTATTTGGATGTGATGCATATGTACATGTTCCAAAGGAGAAACGAACCAAGTTGGATAGTAAATCTAAAAAGTGCATCTTTATTGGGTATAAGGATGGTTTAAAGGTTATAAGATTTGGAACCCAGTCACACGGAAGGTTGTGTACAGCCGAGATGTGGTGTTCAGAGAGGTGAAATATGTTATTAGACATGAAGTCCAACCAAAGGAACCTGAGAAGATAGAGTTTGAGCTAAAGGAGGAAGAATCAGACTCTACAGCAGAGGAGGAATCAGAAGATGAAGAGCCACAAACTCCAGTTGTGAAAAGATCAGTTTCAGAAAGAAGGTGGCCTGAAAGGTATAGTCCATCTAATTTCTATTCAAATTTTGATTTATATATTACTGATGATGATCCTATAACTGTGAAGGAAGCAGTAGATTCAGAGGATGGAAAACTCTGGAAAGAGGCCATGGTTGATGAAATGGCATCTTTGCACAAAAATGAGGCTTGGGATCTGGTGGAGTTGCCGGCTAGAAGGAAACCCATTGGCAGCAAATGGGTGTTCAAAAAGAAGACAAATGCAGAAGGAAAAGTGGAGAAATAAAAAGCTCGGTTGGTAGCAAAAGGTTATTCCCAGGTTCCGGGAATTGATTTTGGTGATATTTTTTCTCCTGTTGCCAAGGTAACTTCTATTAGATTACTTTTATCTCTTGCCGTTGCTTTTGATTTTGAGGTAGAACGAATGGATGTAAAGATAGCATTTCTTCATGGGGATCTGGAAGAGGAAATCTACATGAAGAAACCTGAAGGATTTGTAGCGATTGGTAAGAAAGAACTGGTATGCAAGTTAAAGAAGTCTCTGTATGGGTTAAAAAAGTCACCAAGGATGTGGTATCAGAAATTTGATATGTTTATACGGGGACTTGGCTTCACTAGAAGCAAAGCAGATCACTGTGTGTATTTTAAATTAATTGGTGAACGTGTTATTTATCTAGTCTTGTATGTGGATGATATGTTGCTGGTTGGAAATGACAAAGAAATTATCCAGGATTTGAAGACCCAATTGTCCTCCAAATTTGACATGAAAGATATCACTGCTACAAACTATATTTTGGGCATGGAAATTAAAAGAGATCGGACAAAGAAGAAGCTTTGGTTAAACCAGAGGAAGTATGTCGAGACAATACTACAGAGGTTTAATATGCAGGATAGTAAAACCGGTGAAGGTTCCTATTCATGTAGGTGTGAGGTTATCTGCTGAACAGTGTCCCAAGACACAAGAAGAGGAAGAGGACATGTCTTGTGTTCCATATGCAAGTGCAGTCAGTAGCCTGATATATGCAATGTTCTGTACTAGACCATACATTGCACATGCAGTGGGAGTATTGAGCAGGTTTATGTCAAAACCAGGAAAGGAGCATTGGACAACAGTGAAGCAAGTTTTCAGGTATTTGCGTGGCACTAGTGATTATGGTTTATACTACCAAGGGAGACCACGATTGGAAAAAGTGTTGGATATTCATGGCTTTGTTGATGCAGACTGGGCTGGAGATCCAGATCAGAGAAGATCTACAAGTGGTTATGTGTTTAACCTATTTGGAGGTGCAGTGAGTTGGATGAGTAAGAAACAATTTGTAGTGGCACTATCAACTACAGAGGCAGAATACATGGCAGCCACTCATGCAAGCAAGGAAGTAGTTTGGCTGCAGAGATTGTGTTCAAGTATGGGGTTAGTACAGGGAGCTATAAGGATAGACTATGACAGCCAAAGTGCAATTTTCTTGGCAAAGAACCCCGCATATCATTCAAAGACAAAGCACATTGATGTTCAATATCATTTTGTGAGGGATATGATAGAAGACAAAAAGGTGTTGGTGGTAAAGGTGGACACTTTGAAGAATATTGCAGATGCATTGACAAAATCTGTGAGCTCTGAAAAGTTCTCTTGGTGTAGAGAGACAATGGGCATTTTAGGGTTGGAAAAATGACTAAGCTCTCTTGTGGCCCCCTGTGGAAAGAAAACAACAAGTGGGAGAATGTTGGGTTGTGTTATATTCTTTCCACGTAGTTAACAGGGGGTTTGAAGGGCACCCGTAACCCCACTTTCTGGGGTCCGGGGCAGCGCCCCAGAAAAGTTTGGTTTTGGACCCTATGTTAGGTTGGGCGGACTCACCTATGGTTTTGTGCATGATTTTCGCACATGTTTTTTTGACGCAATGGTTTTCGGTCCATGGTATTGGATGCAATGGTTTTCAGTCCATGGTATTGGACGTGATGGTTTTTGGTCCATGGTATTGGATGCTTCGGCATGTATAAATATGTATTGTAACGTTGAAAGGAACATAATGAAAAATCAAGCTGGTAGTCCCTGTTTTGGGATCCAAGGGAAAATCTATGTGTATATGTGTTTTATGTGTTATGATCTCACATTGTTTATTTTCTGTGTTTTAGAATTCGTATGCAGGTAATTTTTGTATAGGGTTAAAACCTACAGTTAGAATATTAGAGGTCTAGGAAGCAAGAGAAAACAGAGAATGTTGAGTAATAGAATGAAACAGGTAGCTTCAGATATAATTTTTGTCCAAGAAACAAAATGCTCCATTCAAAAAATAAGGCACATTCATAGTAAATGGCTCAATAGATTTGAGTTTCTAGAAGTTAAAGTAGAAAATACAGCAGGGGGCATCCTAACTCTCTAGAATCCCCAAAAAATTGGAATAATTGATGCGGAGGCATCAAGAAATTATTTATCAGTGGTTATACAGCCAGTAGGAGATAGGGACACTTATCTAATTACGAATGTGTATGGCCCTCAAAGGTTAGGTGACAAAATCAAGTTCATAGAATCCTTGGTGGATCTCTGAGTCAGACATGCAGGAATAGCTTGGGTTTTAGGAGGGGATTTCAATATGATAAGATCTCTCTCGGAGAAAAAGGGGGGTACAAGAGCTTTAAATAAAGATTCCTTCACCTTTAAAATCTTTTAAGAAGACATGAAGCTTGTTGATGTTGAGACAAACAATTGCCTCTGCACATGGAACAAAAAAATTGGAGGGGATTCACAGGTAGCCTCCAAGCTAGATAGATTTATGATGAGGATCTCATGCTTCTTAAGAAGGATTTAATAGCAGGAATTCTTCCCTTTGGAGGCTCAGATCACTGGCCGGTTCAAATGGAGATAAAGGGCGTTGGTACCCCAAGGAATAGACCATTCAGATTTGAAAATATTTGGCTTTCTCACCCAGAATTCACTAGCAACATTGAAAAATGGTGGGTGGAGGATTTGCAGACTCAGGGATCAACAATGTTCCTGCTACACAAGAGGTTGAAGCACATCAAGCTAAAGTTGAAAGCCTGGAACAAGAATGAATTTGGTAACATTTTTGTAGGAAAGAAAGAGATGGAAAATAAAATTTTGGAGCTTAACAAAGCCTTGATCAAGGAAGGCTTTGATAAGAACAGAAATGATAAAGTAGAAAAACATCAACAAGAATGGGAAAAGTTGTGTAATCAAGAGGAAATTTTTTGGAAACAAAAATCAAGAGTTCAATGGCTAAAAGAAGGAGAGCGTAACACTAAATTTTTTCATAGATCAACCATAGCAAATAGGACTCACAACAGGATCTCTTCGATCAAGGACAAGGATGGGCAGATACATCAATCCCATGAAAGATAGAAGCAATGTTAGTTAGGCACTTCCGAGATACTGCTCAGGAAAACACTTCAATAAGGGAACCTTTCATCAAGGACCTCATTAAACATATCCCTAGGTTGGTATCCAGAGAGGATAAATGTCATCTCAACAGACCTATAACTGAAAAGGAAGTCAGTGAGGTCCTCAAGGAAATGAAAAACGGCAAGGCTCTAGGCCTAGATGGATTCAATGTGGATTTCTTCAAAGCTTGTTGGAATATTTTCAAAGAGGATATTGTTAGGGTAGTGGAAGATTCCAGGCTGAACAGAACTGTTTTGAAAGCTCTCAATACCTCCTTCATCTCCCTAATTCCAAAACAGGATAATGCTCAAACACCAGAGAGGTATAGGCCCATCGCTTTATGCAATGTAGTTTACAAGATAATTTCCAAGGTTGTAGCCAATAGACTCAAACCTTTGCTGCCTACACTTGTTTCGGGGGAACAATCGGGTTATGTGGAAGGTAGACAAATTCTAGATAACATCATTCAAGCTCACGAGGTGGTCCACTCGTTAACCAGTAAAAGGAAAGTGGGTATGATCATGCAACTGGACATAGCCAAAGCTTATGATAAAGTGAATTGGATATACATCAAGAAAGTGCTCACAGCATTTGGTTTTGATTATAATTGGGTCAGATGGGTCATGGCCCTAGTGACTTCCTCCAGCTTTTCTATTTTAGTTAATGGCTCTCCCTCAGAAATTTTTCTTCCTTCTAGAGGACTCAGACAAGGAGATCAACTCTCTCGTTTTCTCTTCATCCTCATGATGGAAGGGCTAGGATGGTCCATTAAGCATGCTAGAGTAGTAGGCAAAATTCAAGGGCTCCAACTTTCGGAGAATGGACAAGTTCTGAATCATCAACAATTTGTGGATGATACCATGTTACAGGGAATTCCCATAGTCAAGGAAGCATTAGCCTACATACAAATTTTGAAGGACTTTACTTTGGCATCAGGTATGGAAGTTAATCTTTCCAAATCAAAAATATTTTTCTTTAACACCCATATAGCCATTCAGAGAAATGTCTCCAGAATTTTGGGCTTTCAAAGAGACTCCCTCCCCTCTAAGTATTTTGGAGTCCCTCTAACGACTAAACCTTTACTCAAGAACATTTGGGAACCGTTAATCATTAAGATGCAAGATAAGGTCAGGAAATGGGCAATCAGGTCTTTAAATCTGGTGGGCAGACTGGTTCTTGCAAAGGCAGTGCTCCAAGCTATCCCAGTCTTCATGCTTTCAGCTCTCCTAGCTCCAAAAGGAGTCTTATAGCAGTTTAGAAATATCCAAAGAGATTTTCTTTGGGGCAAAGAGGAAACAAGGAAAAAATGGGCTTTAGTCTCATGGGAAAAGGTCTGTAAATCCAAGATCCAAGGAGGACTAGGATTGGATGATCCAGAGATCCTAGATAAGGTTCTTGGGGCCAAACTTTGGTGGCGGTGGGTTAAGGACCCTAAGGCTCAATGGGCTAGCATATGGAAGGAAAAATATGCCAGCTCTTGGCCTTCTTCTGATATCATAAGAATGTCTGGAAACATGAAGGGCTCTCCCATATGGAACAAGGCATGGGAGAACAGAGGGGTTGTTTAAAAAAACAGTTTCTGGGAAATTAGAGAGGGAGATTTGGCACTATTCTGGGAGGACAAATGGCAACAAGAACCAACACTATTGAGAGAGGAATTTTTGGGCCTCAAACATGAGACAGACAACCAAGGACTAGTAAAGGTAAAAGACTTTTGGGATCATTCTCACAATATAGGAAATGGAGAACCTGGAGGAAACTAGATGGTAGAGAGTACAGAACCCTCAACAGCAGAGTAGAGACCCTTAAGAAGATGCTGGATCAACTAAGATGGGGTAACAACAAAGAGGGAAACTTTAATATTAAGGAAGCAAAAGGTATTCTCCTTGGGCTGGATTCCCAAGCTCCAGATAGTACTTGGTAGAAGCTATGGAGGCATAAGGGCTGGATTAAGATCAAAATCTTTATGTGGCTGGTTCTTCAAAGAAAAATCTTAACCTGGGATAATATTAGAAAAAGGGGTATGCTGGGACCCTCCAGATGCCAGCTTTGTGAAGCACAAGAGGAGACCATTTAACATCTTCTCAATAGCTGCATTTTCACCTCCAAGTTATGGGATTTTTTTGCCACCATCTTTAAACAGTCTGACAGAGAGAAAGGAAGTATCACGAATACCCTCAATAATTGGAGGAATAATTTTTTGGATTATGAAGTTCTTAACTCAGTCTGGGCTCTTTTGCCAAGCTTCATTATTTGGAATGTGTGGAAAGAAAGAAATAAAAGAATCTTCAAAAAAGAGAAAAATTCCTATCGAAGCCTGTTGGAGTAGATCTTGAAATAGCTTAAGGAAATAGTTAGCACTACAGTAAGGGATCTCCCCAAAAATCATCCCTCAGAAGCAAAGTCAACAATGATCAGGCAATTAGGCATGCAGGGGCTAATTCCACAAGGACTAGATCGGAAAAAAATTATGAGGGAAAAGGTTAAAGATTTCTGGAATCCTCCCTAGGAAGGTTTTTTGAAGTATAACATCAATGGAGCTTCTAAAGGTAACCCGAGAATGGCAGGCTATAGAGGAGTTCTTAGGGATGATACAGGAAACATTATCTCCCTCTTCCATGGTCATCTAGGAAAATCCACCAACAACATGGCAGAATTAATGGCATTGGAGCAAAGCCTCGAATTTCTGAAATAGAAAAATTGCCAAAATGTGATAATAGAAGCTGATTCAGAGTTAGTCATCAATGCAGCCAAGAGAATTAGTAATGGAACAGGGCCTGAAAAAGTCACAAAATGTTGGAGGTTAATTTGGGTTCTCCATAAAATTCAAGAACATCTTCAAGGACTACGCACTTTCAGATTTATCCATGTGCGCAGAAAGGCCAACAAGTTGGTGGATATTCTTGCCAACCAAGGTGTCAGCTATAAGGATAGCAGAATCTCGATGGAATGGCTAGCTATGCCGCATAGCAAACTAAAAAAACTTTGCCATCATCAAGCAGAAGAGGACAAAGAAGTGCATAAGAATAAGAAACAGAGCAACACCAAAAACCTATTTTAAAATTATGAATACAATAATCTCTCTGCATTGTTCTATGCATTGTCGTTAACTACTGGCATATGTGAACTTATAATTTGGTGTTCAATGACTAACAAGACCTAGCTAAGACATAGGGGAAGGGCACATTTGTAAAGGTCAAAGTGATGCAAGAGGTAACTGTAGTGTCGATTCAATACTTACTTGCATTATTATCTAGACTCAATCTATTGTAGGGATGTAATCAGAGATGTTGGATTCTACCCTATGCTTGCCTCAGGCCATTAGGGTTATAATCGGGATTTTGAATTGGTCGATTTCCCCATGACCCATTCCTATTAAAACCTATCGGTATCCCCCCTCCCATGATGCATGTCATCTTCACTCTTCTTGACTTTCCTCATAGCTTGATCACACCTATGCTTTAGGGTTTTGTTGATAACTTCACCTCACAATGGTCCTCATCCTCCCAATTTCATTAGGGTTTGTAAAATGTTATCTTTCCTCCTGCATCTTTGTAACCCTAGATTTACATGATTAATGATCCAATCTTGCCTTGCATTAATCCTCACCCTCCATATGCATGATTCACAAGTACTTCAAGGCACTTTCTCTATAAGTACACCATCACTAAGGGAAACACATAATATTAAAGTCACTTACAATTAGTGGCTCCATTAAATGCTTAAATTTAAAATCCATTTCCAAATTGAAGCATTATTTTCTCAACCCATGCAATTTATAACATATTTGTTTGTATTATTTATGGTTATGTTGTAGCGGCTACAACCACCATCCAAAATTTTGTATGTGCTTCAATTTTGGAGTCTTCCTTCCTATCCACAGGAGCTTATCTTGCACTGTTTTTAGGTATTAATTTTATGACTAAGACTTATCGCTTTCATTTATGTTTTTGTTTGCTTGTTTCCACACCTAGCTGATCCCCTGACTCAGTCTCACAGCAGTTCTGGGTTTGCCTCTGGAAACTGTGCAATCCTTGAGGGAAAGCAACCTTGATGATGGGAATTGTGCAGTTCTGACTGGCAGTCAACCTTGAGCTTAGAAACTATGCATCCGTTGAAGGAATCCTAGCACTGAGCCCAAAAACTACTCAATCTCTCATTGAGCTCAGAAACTATGTAGTGCACTAAGCCAAAAAGTTGCCCAGTTCCCTAGAATTGCATAGATATTCCCAATAGTGTTTATGGTGAGTTTCCCAAAAAAAAGAAAAAGATAAAAATAAAACATCATCCATAAAAAATAGGGATATATTTTTAGTATCCCGAAGGAGACACTTTCATTATTTTTAGAAACTTCTGCCAAGTGTCGCTTTTTCCTTTATTTTAGGCATGCGCATCATAAATGATAATTCACTCAAATATATTTAATAGATGCCTACAAAGATCATTTACACATTCAATCTTGGAGCTTTAGCATTCCTGAGGAGATCAAGGAACCTTCGGTGGGGTCGGCGTCGCTTTTTTTGGGTGAGTTTCACTTTTGTCGTCTTTTGCCGCTTTTTCGTCACTTTTTGTTGTTTCGCTTGTGTGAGTGTTGTTTTACTTATTTATCTTCATATTTGTTGGTATTTCAACTTGTTTTAACTTGTAGAAGTGTTGTTATAATTTTTTGTTTACTTTACGCAAGTGTCGCATCTATTTTCCTGTTTTTGCACTGATGGTCATCGTTGCAGCAACTCTCCTCACATACTTGATTTTCCTTATATTTTATTAGTTGTTGCACTTGATCTAAATGGATTTATTCATACTTATTCATTTTTTCACTCAAGCTCACATCATCACTAACTTCTTCTCATTTTTCACACTTCCACCGGGAAAATATGCACTTGCTTTGGCAAGATCTTTCCTTGCCCAGTTGGGCGCTGCACAATCCTAAGTCTCAAACCAAAAGCTTGGCCTATGGAATTACACAGTGTTCATTACAGGCTATCCCAACTAGGCACTTCGCAGCTCTAGGGCTCAGCATATCACCTTAGCCATTGAGACTGCGCAATGTGCAATCTCTTCCTAGGATGGGGTTGCACATTTCGCAATCCCAAACCTCAAGCTTCATCCTTGGTTGATGGGACTACATAGTGCACAGTCCCCACATTCAACCAATATCCCTTGTTGGTAAAAAAATGCACAATCCTTCTCTCTAGTTCCCCATTTTTCTACTTGATCATGATTTGAAGGTAGATTTGATGAAGCTAATGTTTGCTTTACATGAGTATCTTTTTTATCCCATAGGTACCACACTTGTGAGCTACTTCTCTCCAACAGTCATTGTTACCATGGCACCAAATAGAGTTGCTTCAAAAGAGACCACTGAAAGGACTACTGGGGAAGTAATTGAGAAAACATCAGTTGACTTTCCAGTGTATGCAGACACTCAATCATTTATAGAAAAGAGGTCAAACTTCACAGGGCAACAAGTTAATGAAGCTCTTTCAGCAAAGATCCTTGAGGTAGATCTAGAGTACCGACAGGTTTATCTCAGTATCAGGTATTTAAGACTACACAAGGTTGCATGCAGGTATCTGACCTTCCCATGTGCATATATCATTAGTTAGATTGTCTCACACATTGATGAGAATAACATGACATTGAGTAGTGCTAGCAAATAGAAGCTTGCTACCTTTTGGGCAGAAGATTATCAGTGCATGTATCATTTTTCCAAGCATGTGAAGCTTATGGACTCATTGTTCTATGCCACCAATAGCTATGTGAACACAAGAGACATTGTCAAAGGCTGGGTGAAAGAGCCATCGAAGTTTCGATAGACACCCACCCATTTATACAAGATAAAGTCCCTTAGGAATTCCTACCAGCTCTTGGTTATCTTAGCTTGCAAGATCCATGGTCAGCAGAGCACGGAAACCTTTCCTGAAGGGTGGGCAGTCTTATTGAACTTGGTTGTGAACGAGGGGAATTCGTTCAACTGGTCAGATTTGTTGGCTTGACAGTTGAGAGCCCATGTAGCATAGGCCGAAAGTCCTCTCAAAGGTGAGCAAGCAAGGTTTTATATTCTTGCATATTTATTGGATGCAATTCGTGCACATAATAAATTTCCTAACATGAATTGGATATGGACACCATGAGAATTGAAATCATCGAGGTGAATCTGATCCAGGTGGATCTTGGTGGCCACCTGCCAAGCCCACCTGGACCCCCACCATTTTTCTTCTCAGCATTTTCAGTTTCCTTAATTGTAGCACAACTTACTATTTTCGCAGTTTTTCGGGTCCTGAACTTCTGGAGCCATTTTGAGACCCTAAACGACGTTTTTTGGGGAATCCGGGGGCAACATGGGTCCATGGAATGGACTGATGTTGCCCGTTCCAACAATGGTAGTGCTCGGATAGATCTTTCTAACGAGCTATTGTATGCGTCAAACGAAGATCGTATGCCAAAGTTACGACCCCGGGAAGTTGATGTACCAACTTACCCCAAACGGGGCCGATAGTTTAGCGTTTCATCTTCTAGGGTTAGGTTTTGGAATGTTAAGGGTTTTTCCACTGTTTCTCAACAATAAATAGGCCTTCGAGCCTCATTGTAAGTCAGTTCAGAGGCATGTAGCCACCACATCTCTTCTCAGAGATAAGCTACCATCGCCCTAGCTGGGTTATTTCCATTACTGTTTGTAAGCATATTTCAGTATTCTACATTAATTAAGTAAAGTATTATTCCCGCTGCATATCTATGTTTATGGTTATCTCTGTTTTTATGGTTATCGCATCTCTATATTTATGGTTATCTCTGTAATCTATTACGTTCCTGCTTAAATCCGGATCAGAATCTTATTTTGAATTGCAATCATTGAGGATTAATGGAACAACTAATTGACCACTTCAGCATCCCGCTTTACAAGCTCATCTTTGAAGAATATCCACCTTGCATGTCACGAGGAGAAATGGAGGCGATAGTAGACATCGCAGATTGGTATGCCTCACCAGGTGGAACCTTCCTTAGAGTGTTCAACGGAGAGAAGCCTTTGCATGTTTTGCCAAGGTATGCCATTGACAAGATTTTCATGTAAGAAGTGTCATATCATCTCGCCACAGGGTTGTCAGCAACTTTGCATAGGAAGAAAAAAGCATCATGGCCCACTCTTCCTCTGCAAATTGGATTATATGAGATAAAGAACTTGAAATTCATAGATACCGAGGGAAAGGAGATAGTCAAGTTTGCATTCAGTACTCGAGACTTTAATCTGTATGATCCCCGTGGTATTTGTAGAGATCACTGTGCAAGAATTTTCTTTTAATGAATCAATGGGGAATTTCATTGGCCAGAGGAGGATCCATGGAGGAATTGCTACAATGCCTCTAGACTCCATGATTCTGTAATTTTAGTACGGACTTCTCAGGCTACTCCACAAATGGTAGCAAGTCCAAAAGAAATAGCAGCAGAAGGCAACAATCCCATGCAGGATAAGGGAAAGAGGAAGATTTTCGACAGTTTGTAGGGAGAACAAAGTTGCAAAATGAAAGCAGATCCTATTATCATGAAATCATCTTTAGCAGTAGAAAAAAAGAGGAAGCAGAGGATACAGAGAGAAGAGGGGAGGAAGAGAGAAAAACAGAGGTTGCAAGAAGCAGAACTAAGGTTGAAGGAGGCAGAATAGAAGATGAAGGAAGAACAAGAGTTGAGGAGGAGAGAACAAGAAGAGAAGCAGAAGTAGGAATAAGAACAAAAGCAAGGCGTAATAGTAGAAGAAACAACACCAATATAGGTTGAAGAGCAAGAAAATAATGAACCAACAACTGAGGAGAAAGGTGAACATATGCAAGATTGAGAGCTCGCTCAATAGATTGAGCACTTGATTGAAGTAACATACATGGAGATGGAACATGAGCCACAAAATAAAGATTTTGATCTAATGTCAAGCACACCATAGGTCACCATTCAGTCTCCACCACCTCCAGTAGTAGAGCCAACCTTGAGAGAGGAAGGGGATGTTGTTCCCCTTGATGATGATCCGGTAATGGATGTGTACAATCTATCATTTGATGAGTTCCAAAAGAGGATTGTACAAGCATGAAGTAAGAATTTTTTGGATGATCACTCATCACTTGAATTTTTTAGAGAAAGGGTGATAGTGGGGGACACCAGGAAGCATCCAAATTCCATTATCGAAGCCAAATTGGCATTTGTGGGAGCAACAAGATCAAACATTCAGTATTTGATGGCCAAGAATGAGCAATTGGCATAGAACTTGCAGGTTGTCGGGAAAGAGGCAGAACAACTTTGTGCAACATCATTGAGTGCAGTTTCCACACAAGGTTACTTGCAGGAGATGATAGCAGTAATACTTGTTGAAGTATCAACACTTGGAGAAACCATGCAGAAGCTCTATGAGGGGTTTGTGATTGTACATATAGCAGTCTTCAGTTTGTATGGACTACAACAACAGAGCATAGATTTTGTTAAAAATCTCAAAAATATACAATTTGTCATCACCTATGTGAAAGAATGGACAATGTGATACAAAGGGGGACTGCTTGACTTAGTGAAGAAAATGAAGCCACAGGCAGAGTTGGAGAAAGCGAGAATTCAAATATTGATGCAAAACAACAGACATCTTGCCTCATTTATTGGTAACATTCAGAACTCATATGCATGGTTGTCCAGTAGTTTGGATGTCTTGGTGAAAACACATAACTTCCCATCAGTTTGTTTTCTCACCAAATCCAAACCCAGGAACCAAGTTCGACAGGAGATTGAAGAGTACTTGGAGTAGCTGATACAAATTTCCACTAAGGAAGATTTGGAGTTGAACATATAGAACATGCAGAACTACATAGGTCGTCTTACTCAAATTAGAACAATGTTGGTCATGCTTCAGAATGAACTTGAAACTAGTTCCAAGACATTGTACGTGGATGCCATGGGGGCTAGATTTTGCTTCTAGCCATACACCATCATGCAGTTTGGTTATATCATCACAAAATACCGAGCTTGACACCAATATGTCATCGAGAAGCATCAAGTGGAAGTTGTTGAGCTAGAGTTTTACCAAACTCAAGCATCATAATGTCGTGTCTTCTTATGTTGTCAAGTTGCCTCTACCATATTTTGTCTTATATTGGTACAAGTGTAAAATGTAATATTATTTGTAATTATGTTGTAAGTGAAATTCCAAGTGTCAATGTTGGAATATGAAGAGTCATGATGTAATGTAATGATTCCTTTTGTAAATAATTTGAAGAGTCATGAGGGTAGTCCAAAGGTCACAAAGGAGAGTTGAAGAGTCACCCCCTCTTAGTATAAATAGAACCTACTAACTCATGCAACGGGCTTTTGGGATCCAATATTTTGGCTACACTTAGGCTTAGAAGGAGCTTGGGAGTATCTGTAGCACAAGGCGAGTATACTTCTTTGGAGGAGTAGGTGTTCTTGACTTTAATGCTCCACTATTGGGCGTAGTGGTCATCAATGGTGTATGTATCAATGGAACTTTCATTTATAATAAAAATCAGAGCCAACACGCTTTCATGCATATGTTGTATAGTAGGACTATTCTTGTTTCATTTTCAATTTATGTTATTTTACTTACACGTATTCTTATGAATTATTTCGTTTGCATTTGTATGAATCCTATTGAATGTGTGTTGTTATATTAATTCATCACATTAACTTGTGGACTATTCTGGATCTTAGCTTGTGATGTAATTACACTCGTGTGTTCCTTTCAAACTACGTAATATTATAGGCTTCCAAGGGGAACACTTCCTTTCCCCTTTGTGTGTTGGAACCTTCATGCATGGTACTTGAATTTCCGTGGGGTCACTCACTTGCTCTCACCCAAAGTTATCATGCTTCACTCTGTGTGTTTTTGCAGTCAAGGCATAAAATTACCACCCATTTTTGGGACTCCTATTCCAAATGGTGTGAGGTCTAATTAGGACTTCATATCAGGGCAATCCCCTAAATGTTGGCGGGTCTAGCACAGTCAACAATTTCATGCTTATTGAGTAAATTATATTTTTATTATTATTTGTTTTCTTTCATGATCTCACATGAAAAGTATCACTTTGGTAAACTATTTTGTTTTGTTTCACTTTCTTTTCAGTAAATTAAGTAAAGGTGGCTTGGATACACATCAAACGAGGCAACACTTGCATTAAATAAAACTTTGACATGACACCACTCAAACATTGGAAGAATGGAGGACTTGGAATTATTGTAAACACAACATACAAAGTAGTAAAGGAAACGAATGCATACATTAATTAAAGAAATAATTGAAAATTTTCAGATACGGTATGATGCAATGACAAAAGGGGAAGAGCCTTTTGAAAATTGATATCAATTTTAGCTCATTATAAAAGGCGTTTAGGACCACAAATAATTATTTTGAATAAAGCAGGTGTTCTTTTAATGTAACAAGGTATCGAACACAATGTCTTACAAAGTTCCAAAATACAAAACCAATACACACTCTTAAATTATCCATAAGGAAAAAGTCGCACAAATGAGGTAAGACCATTCGAATAGGGAAATGCATACCTGGAAAAGGAAAAATTAAGCTACACATGGTAAGGAGAAAGACTTTCAAGACATCTTATTATAGGAAAAATTTCTAAACCTAGTTAAATGTGCAAGAAATGTCATGGTCACTATTCAACTTTATGCTAGGGTTGAATTTAACAAGAATTATGATGGTGGTGCCAATCACATGAAGCTCGTTCCAAGAAAATTTCCAAGATAGTTGGCACATTTTAATGAGATATGCTAGGATTCATGCAACTAGCATGCTAAATCAAAACAATGTTTTTTAAATCCTGCAACCCAAAAGAATGAAGTCTATTTACTGATGTGTTGCTACTTCAATAGCGAAGAAACCATTCAAACATTGTTGCACCTTTTAAAATAACCCTGAGACATTCGAGATGCAATATCGTAACGATCAATGATCATTTATGTATTGAACCATTCAAAGAGGGCATTGGTGTTTTCTAGGGAAAAACACATCAAAAGGAAAGTTCCCTAAGGAATTTCCTAACAATGGTATGTGCAAACAAAATCATTACATAGAATAAAAGGGGAACAATGGTGCACTTAGAAAAAGGGTTCTTTGCTCAAGTCCACTAAAAATCCAAAGAGCCATCCCCATGTGGCATTTAAAAGCCACACAACATGCCAACACATGGTACCATGGATATTCCACGTATTAAGCCTGTCAGGGTTATCCAAGAGTACATGCATATTAAGCATTATCGCTACAATGGAAAGAGTTTGTCCTGGAAAACAAGGTGACTGCAGTTCAAATGGAGAAGTTTATCACACCAATTGAAGGGGGATGGGAGTTACAGTGAGAACTTTCTTGATCAATAGTTTCTCAGGAGATATTTTAAATCCCGCAATGAAATGCATATCGTTGTGTCACTGACATATTTTATGTTTATGGGAGTTGTCACATAGCCTCAAAATTTTTCTGTTTTGACTTAGTTTTTTACAAGAGGAAGCTCATGTAGGGTAAACCACTACCAATACTCTCATGTTACATCAAACCACAGTATGTAGTGTAGGCCAAAACCTCAGTTGGTTGGAGTTTGCAAGTAACCAAGGGAACGATCGTACTAAAATGTGACCTTCCTGATTGACTAACATGAAACCATCCCTATGAGATTAAGACGACCTACAAGTTTCATAATCACAATGAATAACCTCAATGATGCAACCTACCGGTACGACCTGTTTACCATGCGACTTTGTGATTTCTCCGATTGTGTCCTTCTTCAGATTGCATTTCCAAAATGTGACATCTGTCCCTGCCACATCTCCCCAGGGTGTACGATCGAAGTTTTGTGTTCCAGCTGTTAGCGCTTGAAATTTCACCTAGGCTGAGATAGACAAATCTCAAGGCTACATCAAACCATTACACCTCGTAGCTAGCCCTACGAGGAAGGAGAAGGCTCTCTCCGGTCAGACTCAAGGTATTTTCTCAATGGGGTGAGCTGACCAATTAGGATCAAAGATATTAGGCTAGTAAACTGATAAGGAGGGTTGATTTAAAGTTTTTTGGGGTTTTTGGTGGCAATTGGAGGGAGTGCAATTCAGGGTGCGGGGATTGGGCTCAGTTTTTGCAGGGGGGTCTTTGGGGCAAGGTAAGAACTTGTGCTGATGCCTTTGGCTTGGATGAGTGATCAGGGAAGAAAGAGAGGGGGGTTAAAGAGGGCAAACAAGGACTTTGAATCTTCTTTAGACAGTGGAAAACATCAATATTAAACAAAATTGAAAGCTGAGCATGTAAACATGAGTTCAAACTTTATCACTTCTTTTGTTTAATCAGCAGCAATAGATTAAGAGATGTAACACATAAACAAACTTACAGTAACAAGTAGGAGACACACCATCAACACAATGATCCACAAGAATCCACAATGAAGTCTGCAAAACCCTGGCCTTCCTTTTCCTCAAATTGCAGAAATACAAGTACAATATACAATAGAGCTTCTCCCTCAAGAGTCCAACCATCAAAATGAGGATGAGAAGGCATCATATAGCTGATCTAACTCCTTTCCCCACCTCTAGGGGTCGAGCTCAGCTTCCTAGGAGCAGTTTGAACTAATTCTAAACTAAGAACTAGATAATAGGCAGTCAAAACAACTTGCCTCTAAAACTTAGGAAACTAATCCATGCATTAAATTTTCACTATTTACATCAAAGAAAGTTCTAGAAGTGTCAAAGGAGAGTAAATGCATCCATGTGCCATGAAAATTACACCAAATTTTCTTATTTACATGCCCAAAAGTCATCCAAGAGTAAAAACAGTGTTTTGCTGGCCGAAATGGTCAAATCTGGCAATTTTCCCTGAGTGGTCGCGCCCCTGATCCTGAGTGGTTGCGCCCCTTTGCAGCTCTGGTTGAAGGCCTTCCCGGTGTCCAAATCACGTGCAAGATAGCTCGTTGGAAAGGTCTGGGAGTCTACTTTCCAACCCAAGTGGAATTTCGGAATTTGGAGTTGATGTGACCCCTCAAAAATCATTTCTTCCAAGGCAGCTTTCTGCAACTCAAAAAAGGGGCAGAAAGTCAAAATTTGCATGTATTTTGAGCTTTTGGAGGCCCAAATCTCCATAAAATTTGAAACCCATCCATATCCAAGTGTATTTTGTCATGAAAAATCCAAATATGTAGAGTTTTCCTCAATCTGAGCTGTCCCCATGAGTGGTCGCGCGGGGGGTGAGACCACTCAAATGACCAAAACCTGTAAAATGCCAAAAAATGCCAAAAATGCCTCAAAATCCTCAAAATTTCTTGGTTTTGCTACTAGAATAAGGCTAGTGAGTATCATGGTGAGTAAGAGAGGCCTCAGCCAAGATACGGAGCGGGTTGGTCTTCTTCTTCCTCTTTTGGGCCTCGGACAACTTCCTTTGGAGTATCTTCATTTTTGCCTTACAAACTTGTAACCTTGCCCAATAATGGTTCTTCATGTTTCGTAGCAGCCCTTTGTCCTTGTTGGCTTTCTCCAACAGTCTCTCCAAGTGTGCATTCACACGAATAAGCATGGACTCCCTCTCCTTGGGCAGCAAGTCACCGGGCCTCCTACGGTTCAAGCCTCTATTACCGCGGATCCTCCATAGCTCATCAAGTTCTTTCTCCACCTCTAATTGTCTGTTGCGCTACTCCAGATAAGTGATGGTCCATTGAGCCATTTGGAGCTTCTGCTGCAACACGAGGTTCTCCGCCTCTCTCTGTCGGATGATCTCATGCAAATCTGAAGTAGGGGAGCGAGCATCAAGATCAATGAGGTCAACCTGTGTGTCACCGGCTCTCTCCTCCTCTGTCATGGGCTGATTGCCCTCCTGCACTACCTCTGTTGATGAAGAATGCGAGGCCCCTTCCACTTGGTGTGGAGATAACACTCGCTGATCTAAAGAAGATGACGAGACCCCTTCCACCTGCTGTGGAGAAAGCACTCATCGAGCTGCTGCAAATAAGGTCCTATGACCTCTCTGATAAGTGACTATAGGTGAAGAAGCCATATGTCTCGGAACAATAATCTCGGGCTGGTGTGATGGACCTCCCTCCTCATAAATGGTCTCTGGCTCTGGCTGTGGCTGTGTAAAGAACTCACGGGAAATGAAGTCTGCCCATGCAATGCCCTGCTGAGTCAACTGATGGGCAACAATAAGCTGGATAAGACCGTGATGGCACAAACTCCGATACTGCTGAGCTGGAGACCGCCTCTGGAACACTGACACCATCCTCTGAATATCATGGAAAAAGAAAACCGGGATGTTCATCATCCTCACCCGGGTGAAGTGCATCAGCAAGCGAATGTGATAAGAGAAGACCCGAGAAAATCTCCCCTCGCATGTGAAGTAGTGCATGATAAGCCGCATAATAGAAGCATACTCCGCCCGGAGGAACCTGAAAGGAAAGATCCCCGACAAATGACTCATGAATGCTGGCCTGACATATGGCTCGAAATATACATAGTCCAGCATCTTGCGCTTTGGCCACACCTCACCCACATTAGGTATCCCGGTAGCCTCTGAAATCATCTCAGGAGAGAACACAAAATTCACCCCTGCAAGAGTGACCTGCCCGTCATGAAGGTGCAAAACAAATAATCGGGCCAACTCCCTGTGGTGCTGAATCTGGGCCAGCCTCTCACAAAACTCAAGACATGACATGTACCGGAAAAAAGTCACTGCCAAAGGGCAAGCCTGTAACTCTGCTAGAGAAGTGGGCTCTTCTCTCTTATGATGACCACCTTTGCCACCCTTCCGAGGCCTCTGTACCTCAGACTCCGAAGAAGAAGGCCGGTCATCACCTTGCTCATTAGTTTCAGTGGTTGACATGATGTTATTGAGCAAGGTGGAGAAAAAGAACACAATTGATTGCTGCCCTGCCTGCAAAATGCTGAGAAGTATGTTGTTTTCAAGGGGAAAAATTCATGAAGGAAATGTTAGGGGGGGGACTTTTAATAAGGAAAGGGAAATATATAAAAACAGGGAATTTAAAGGACTGATTCACAAAATATCAAACATGTTCCTCATCTCTTATCATTTGGAAATCATTTGCAAATAAATACTTTATTAGGGAAAATATGTGTAATGATCACCAAGGGAAAGGACAATATATATTTTTTTTTAACATGGGGTAAAGGACAGAATGATCATAGGGGTATGGGGTAGCATCAATCATTAGCATCAACAGGCTGCTCCTTTAATTTGTCTTTGACTGTACTTTATAAGCATACTCTGTTTTTTTCAAGTTTATGTGCTTTTGATGCTAAGGGGAAACAAAGCATTAGTTTGCATTTGTCATGAGGGAAAAAGGGGCTTTAGTTACATGTTGACAAAAGGGAAGAGGGATTTCAATTGCACTGGGATTTTTAGGGAAGGAATAGAGCAATTGAACTGGGATTTTAATGAAGGGAAAAGTAGGGAAAACAGAGTTTAAAATTGGGGAGATGCAACAATTGTTCCTGTGCAAACCCTATCACAGCAAACTGTCCATTTTGAGCATCATGTACAACTGTATATTGTTGATTTTGGCATGAATGTTTACACAGCATCCTTGCCTCTGATTTTTACACAACAATATGTCTTTTTGCTCTTGTAGTGGCTAGGCTATGGCATGGTAATACTTGACTCTGTTTTTGTGGTGAACATGCACATGCATTTGCCATATATATATACTCTTTTCTTTTTCATAACATTTCTTTTTATCTTTGCTGTGTTTTTATATATCTTTTGTTTTATTAACTGCTGTGTGATAATGCTTTAGGGTTTGAGTAGGGTATATAGGCATTAGGGTTTGGGAAGGATAGATAGGCATTAGGGTTTTGAGGAGGGGTTAGGGTTTTAGGAACTTTGGGATGGGATTTTTAGTATAGTTTGCAAATGAGATAAAAGAGAGAGACACACTGACATTTGTGAACCAAAATGGGAAACCAAGGAGGGAAAAAGGAATTATAAACCTTGAAAAACAAACATAACCCTAGCATAATGCCTACAACACAAACAATCATTCCTATCCTTTCTCCATGCATTTTTTCTGTGATAACATACATATCAAGCCCATGAATTCATATCTCTAGCTTTCAAATGTATAAAGAGACCCTACCTCGACCGATTGAGTGAATGAGAGAGAGTTTGGGTCGATTTTGGAGGTTCCTGGGCAAATCGGCCTGAGTGGTCGCGCCCCCGTGCTGAGTGGTCGCGCCCCTGCTGAGTGGTCGCGCACCCTGCCTGAGTGGTCGCGCACCAGGCAAATACCCAATTTTGCTGCAAATCGCCTTCTTCAACCTCTCAAGTGTGTTTGCTTCCTCTCAAATGCATAATGAGGCTCCTTAGAGGGAAATTTGGCCTTTATATGCCCAAATTTGAAAAAATTAACTTACCAAACCCACTTTGTAATGTTTTTGCTTTGGCATTCATTTTAACACTGTTTTTGAGTTCATTTTGTCCTGATTTTGGCCTTTTGAATGTTTTAACTCCGTTCTTTTTGCAGGTTAGCCATCTGAGGGATGCTAGTGAGGAGACCAGGGTTATTGCTGGCATTTTGGAGAATTTTGAAAATTTTCTTTATTTTTGCAAATTTCACATGACCTTGGGTTTAAAAACAGAGTTTTTAAAACCAAGGTATAAATGAGCTGCAACTGATGAAAAATATTAATGAAACATATGTACATGCTTCCTTCTGGTTTGCTGGGCACATGAACCTTTGACTCATGACCTTGCAGTGATTTTTGACTTAAAACCCTAGACCTAAGACTTGGGATCTCAAGACCAAAATAAACAAGTATAACACAAGCTCATTAAATGACATGACCTGCTCCAGCAAAACCAAGAAAGGAACAAAAGACCAGCTCCTCCACCAGTGTTATGGCATGCCTAATGGGATGCAAGACTGACACTGATGAGACACCTACTTATGCAAAATGCAAAGAGATTTTGATCGCCGATGGAGGGCTCAAGACCGACACTAACATTGGCTCCGTTTGGGGATGGTAGCTCCTTGGAGGTGCCAAGAACCTTAGACCTCTGGGAGAGCAGACCAGTGCTTTATTTATTGGGCAATGGAGTCAACTTGTAAACCTATGACCAACCATGGAAATGACTTTATTTGACTTGGACTAAACTGAAAAATGTGAAAGGACTAAGACACACACACTGACCTACTTTTGCAGAAAATAAACAATCTGAAAACTTCACACCAACTAATCACCATCCTAGGATTATAGCCTTCACCGCGGGCCCCAAACTAAGAATGAGAGATCAGTTCACACTTGCTGTAATGAAAGGAAAACGGTAATTACAATGAGAGTGATTAGAGCAGCATTTGCTCAAGCATGATATCTCTTAAGAAGTCGGCCATTCACCGACCCACCGGGACAGTCATCGCCATTCATCTCCTTGAGAAGGAAAGCATTTGGACCACGGTATGCAGCAATCTTATAAGGACCTTTCCACAAATTATCAAATTTACCGTGCTTACCTTTGTCCTCATTTCGGGCATCCCATCTCAAGACAACATCTTCCAGCTGAAAGTTATCCGACTTTGCTTTCTTGTCATAAATTTTCTTGATGCGCTCTTGTAACTTCAAAGCATTTTGGAGCACTTCTTCCCTTGTCTGCTGTAAGTGAACCATTTGATTGATGCGCCTTTGCATTGGATCCGGATCTTCACCTGCCTCTTGAAGCAATCTTGCAACCGGTACACTAAGTGATGTTGGAAAAACTGCATCAGTGCCATAAACTATTTCAAATGGTGACATGCCAATTGACTTCTTTTGACTTACCCGATCAGCCCATAATGCATTCACCAATTTCTTGTGCCAATTTTTCTTGTTAATTTCCAGCATTTTCTTGATGATGTTCACTAGTGATTTATTCGATGATTCGGCCAGCCCATTACCTTGCGGATGATAAGCAGTTGAGTGCCCCAAGTTGATGTTATACTTATAATAGAAATCAACCATCTTCTTGGACTTAAACGCTGCTGCATTGTCTGTGATCAATTTGAATGGACAGCCAAAACGGGACAAGATATTATTTTCAAGAAAAGAGATGATTACCGAATCTGTAGCCTGGCGAGTGGGAATTGCCTCTATCCACTTTGTGAAGTAATCGGTAGCGGTTAAGATCCAACGGTGCTGCCCGGATGATGCTGGGTGGATTTCACCAATAAAGTCTAAGCCCCACTGCTGAAATGGCGCACTAATCTCCACCGGTTTGAGAGGCAATGGCTGCAACTTTTGCTTTCCTTGAAATATTTGGCATTCATGACAGCTCTTCACCACTTTGTACACATCAGAAAATAGGGAAGGCCAATAAAAACCAGCTCGCAAGATCTTGTTGGCCGTTGTCTTCCAAAACAAATGACCTCCACAATCACCTTTGTGGAAGTCTTCCACTGTTGCCTTCGCTTCCTCTTCGACCAAACAATTCAGCAAGATGCCTCCAGGATCTTTCCAATAAAGTGCAGATTTCAAAATGCAAAACTTAGCAGCCTTTAGCTTTAATGTTCTTGCCTTATTTCTTGACATTTTGGGAGGTGCAGATAAGTTTTGAAGTACATAAACTATATCAGCATACCAAGGTGAAGAAACAAAGATGTCTGATACCTGAACTGCTGAATTTTCTTCGTCACCATCGGATAAGGCAGCGATCAAGTTGATGTCAAGAGCATGAAGGTTTGTTTCAGCCATTAATTTCGCGAGACCTTGACCTTTAATCAGCTTGGTAGGCTTGATTTCAACATCATACTCTAAGAGAGCAGCAATCTATTTGCCTCTCCTACCTTCCAGCTCTGTTTGTACCAAGAGATCCTTTACGGCCGCATTAGGAACATATGCCAACACATGAGAGTTGAGAATAAATACCGGGAAATCTTTCAAGGCTTTGATTAGCGCCAAAGCTTGCTTCTCAATGATGTTATAGTTTAGTGCTCCATCTCTAATAATCCGGCTGAAAAACGCTATTGGCCTCTCAACTCCTTCTCTTTTTTGCATCAATACTGCTGCCAATGTATGCTCGGAAGCGAAAGAGAACAAGATGAAATCTTGAGTATAATCGGGGCTGATCAAGGTAGGGGCTGAAGACAAGATTACCTTGATTAGATTGAAAAATTTGACTGCCTCCTCGGTCCACTTAATCTCGCTGTCCTTCCGGAGCATATTGGTTATTTCTTTAAGGTGCTCTGCAAGGTTGGGAATGAAGCGGCGCAGAAAATTTAATTTGCCATTAAAAGACTGTATTTCCTTCTTGTTTCGGGGCTGCTCTAGCTACTGAATTGCTTCCACCCATGCGGGATCAATTCGGATGCCATCTTGGGAAATGATATGTCCCAGCAATTTGCCTTCACTCATGGCAAAAAGACTCTTTTTCGGGTTCAAGGAAATGCCATATTTTCTGCACTTTTGGAACACTTTAGTTAAGTGAAATAGATGCTCTTCATCTGATTTGGAAAACACGGTTAGATCGTCAAGATACACAACTAAAAATACATCCTTTTCATTAGCGAAAGCCATATCCATAGCTCGCTGAAATGTGGCACCCGCATTTTTCAACCCAAATGGCATTTTGGCGTAGTGAAATGTTCCCCATGGTGTAGTGAAGGCTGTCTTATCACGGTCATCCCCGTGCACTAAAATCTGATTGTATCCGGAGTATCCATCAAGCAATGACATTCTTGAAGCGCCCACTACCCGCTGCAATATGTGGTCCATTTTAGGTAGCGGATAGTTGTCCTTTAGCGACACTTTGTTTAAATTTCTGAAGTCTATGCACAAGCGAATCTCACCGGTCTTCTTTCTCACAGGCACTAGGTTGGAGATCCAATCTGAAAAGCGAATGGGAACTATGATTCCGAACTTGTAGAGCCTATTGATCTCTTTCTCAATCAAAGGCAGCAACTTGGGATTGATCCTCCGCAACTTTTGCCGAAAAGGCTTTTGATTTGGCTTTATAGGAATAGTGTGCTGGATGATGCTTGTATCATATGTCTTTAAGTCTGAATAATCCCAAGCAAAGACATTAGAATAAGATGACAATAATCTGATATATTGACTTTTTACCTTGGGTGGTAATGCTTTAGATAACTTGACCATCCTTGGATTGTCGGCTGTCCCGAGATTCACATCTTCAACACCTTCATCCGTTGGCTTCAAGGTTGGCTTGCGGGCCACATCATCTTGATCAAATAATTCTTCTAAAGGAATCAAACCTTTTGGAATATAATTATCTTTGAGCTGCAAAACATCCATTTGATTAACTCCTTCAGGTTCTATGTCAATTGAGATTTCTTCAAATTTACCTTCTCCATGCAAGAAATCTTTGATCTCCTCGTCATCTTGAAACACTTGCCAACATCTTTGATTATCCGGGACTGTAGGACGGTGCTTTACATAGATTTCGAACTTGTTGCTTGAATTCATTGGTATCTTCAAATTACTTGCTGCCTTTGCCAATGCATCTGCCACACCGTTTTGAATTCGGGGCACACAAGTCAAAGTATGTTCTGAAAACCGCTTCAAAATATCTAGGACAGCATTGCGATAAGCCCGCATACGAGGGTGTTTGGCTTGAAATTCCCCCTTCACTTGTTTGATAACTAATTCGGAGTCGCCATAAACCGCTATCTTCTTTGCTTTCAATTTGCGAAGGATTTTCAAACCAGCAATAAGAGCCTCATATTCCGCTTCATTATTTGAACAATCAAAAGCTAATTTATAAGAACACACCCGTACCTTGCTTGGAACTTGGTTTTGGACTGAAAATGGACTTCGAATCCACACACCTATGCCAGCTCCATCGCTGCCCACTGCACCATCAAAATCCATGGTCCAAAGACCATCCTCATCATCATCTAATTGCTGCACTTGTGATGCTGTTTCAGTCATAATTTGCTGCCCATTTGTCTCAGCGATTGATCTTATGACAGCAGTCCTTTCTTCGCTTTCCGTTCTCAAAACTTCTCTGAAATTTTCTGCAATACCTGGGATATCTTCTACTTGAACCAACTGACTATCTACCTCATTAAAATTATCAGCAAATAAAACAAAGGATTCTAAATCTGTTTGTACATAATTTACAGGATGATTTACTGGCTTTTCCTTGCTAGTAATCATATACTTCATCTTTTGCTCTCGGTACACCTTTCTCATTTGGCCAAACACCGGAATAGTAGCATATGAAAAATCAAGCTGAAGTGTACCCTTTAGCTTAGCTCCCCATGACCTTGAGAGCAGCATGCCAAACCGTGGAGGAATGTCCGCCACCACAACATCCATCAAAAGATTCTTTGCTGGGATTTGATCTAGACTCACAACCAAATCTTTAATCAAACCGATGCATCTCACCCGTCTGGAATCAAATGAGTATAGATCATGGTACTTTCTGGTAATGTCAAGTCCCAACTTCTCCATAATCGCCTTAGGCATTAGATTGTGTGATGCTCCCGAATCAAACATGGTGTTGTGAAGAATAAAATCATGAATTCTCAAACTGATATAGAATGGAGGAACATCACTTTCGGGAGACTCACCATTTAGTGCTGGCCCAAAAATCAACTCCGGCTGATCATCCTCTACGTTCACCGCATCTAGCATTGGATCAATGTTGAACATCTTGGAAATTTGTGCTCTGTATGTGTTGTTCTTCATGACCTCCGTCAATGGAATGGACAACTTCAATTTTGCGACTTCATTCTCAATGCTAAAAGCTTGATTCTTCTCACCTTCTTTTGCCGGATTGTCTCGCTTTTCCACTCTATCTTTGGGTACATTTGATGGCTGATCCATCTTACTTGCTGGAACTGATTGAGTTGATGAAGGATCCATGATTTCTTTACCCTTTGTCTGTGGGGCAGCAGCACCATTCTTTGCTAAGTTTTCTGCTCTCTTTTGAATAGGATTGATGGGAATTGTCCGGTTCCTCAATTGCCTTTGCTTACCTTGCTAAGCTGATAAAGCGTGTAAGTAACCTCTTTGATACTCTTCTGACTCTTCTTGAAGTACAACATCATTAGATAGAATGTAATGCTCATCTTGAGGTGTATAAGCATTACTTACCAGCTCTTCTTCTTCCGTGATGTATGTGGGCAGATCATCGGGAGTGAAAAAGTGATTTTCTTCACCCACACCTTCACCTTCATCTTCTGATTCTTGAGTGACATAATTTTGCTGAAATGGAGGTTGGATTGGCTGCTGCACGGCCGCTTCTTGTGCTCGTGTTTCCCGCTGCTTGATTCTATATTGGGGCTGCTGTTGTTGACCTCTAAAATTTGGGTTTCGAACTTGAGGTTCCGGTTTGCCAAGACTAAGATTTTGGAGTGCCTTTTTCATCTCCTCAACTGTACAAAGAACCTGAGAAGTGGATGCTGCCTCTTCTTTGATTGTGACCTTCTTCTCCGCTTTCATTCTTGCCCTTTTGTCATTCAAATTAGCCTCTATGCTGACTGCAATTTTCTGCATTTCTTCCAAGGTTGGAGGATCTCGATCCCGAAGCGAGTAAGCCATCTCCGGATCAAAACCATACGGGAATTTGAGCAAGGCGGACTTTCTTGATGGTTTCAAGTCATCAGGAATGGCATTATACACTGAATTAAATCTGATTATATAATCTTGAACCGACTCACCCGGATTTCGCTTGAGGTTGTTGTATTCAGCGTTGATTTGCAGCGGATCTTTTCTTATTTCCCATCGGTCCAAGAACTGAGTTTGAAGTGCTTCCAAGGAAACAATGCTACGAGCTGCCAACCCTCTGAACCATTTTCGAACTTCTCCTCCAAATGTCTGAACAAACAGCCGCATCGTAACATCTTCTTCATCCAATTCATAGAGATCAAAGAAAGTGGTCATTTTATCAATGTGTTGCTGTGCCGTGATACTTTGTGGAGTGCCATCGAACATGGGAATTTTACTTTGGTAATCAGCAGGCATATCATGAAGATTAGCAGGCAATACAAGTGGGGCGAACCGGGCTGCCATTTTTCTTGGTAATGTAGGTCTTGGAGTAGCAGGCGGGGTAGGTGTGGCAGTATGAGGAGTAAGAGGAGGAGAAGTAGTATGTGAAACCGAAGGTGAAACAACTGTAGATGGGGGATGAGTAACTATGGGAGTGATGGCAATATAAGGGGGATTTGACTGTTCATGCGCCGTGATAGAGGATCCAATATGACCAGAGATATTTTCAAGGAAATCAGCAAGAGTTGTAGCTTGTACACGTGTCTGGAGATTCCTCAAAATGAAATTTTCAACTAATTTATTATGCCTCTCAAATTCAAAGGCAGCTGCAAAATCAGGATTAGGAACTAGAGTAGCAAGTGCACTTTCAGATTTAGCTTTAAACAACGACAACTCAAAACTTTCATCGAAATCAAGATCTTCAAGATACTCAAAAATAGCTGGGCATGAATTAGATCTAACAATTGGTCTTGGATCAGTAGCCAGCTTGTTTTCGCGAATAGACTAGGAAAGGAAAAACCGCTCAGCCGTATGGAAACTCTTAGCCTATCATCCGAAGCTTAGAGTCCATAATGATACTGGGATAAAGATGTCAATGAAGTGAGGGTTTTAGAAGCTCACGGAGATTGACTGAAGCAGTGTTTATCTACTAACACTGATGTAAAACAAGAGCGTGTTCAAAGGCTACCTGGCGTGACTTCAGGCTCCGTCTAAGACTTGCGAAACACACACATCAACACACAAACAAGTTTGTTCTCCCCAGTATGGTCGCCAGTATGTTAGCGCTTGAAATTTCACCTAGGCTGAGATAGACAAATCTCAAGGCTACATCAAACCATTACACCTCGTAGCTAGCCCTACGAGGAAGGAGAAGGCTCTCTCCGGTCAGACTCAAGGTATTTTCTCAATGGGGTGAGCTGACCAATTAGGATCAAAGATATTAGGCTAGTAAACTGATAAGGAGGGTTGATTTAAAGTTTTTTGGGGTTTTTGGTGGCAATTGGAGGGAGTGCAATTCAGGGTGCGGGGATTGGGCTCAGTTTTTGCAGGGGGGTCTTTGGGGCAAGGTAGGAACTTGTGCTGATGCCTTTGGCTTGGATGAGTGATCAGGGAAGAAAGAGAGGGGGGCTAAAGAGGGCAAACAAGGACTTTGAATCCTCTTTAGACAGTGGAAAACATCAATATTAAACAAAATTGAAAGCTGAGCATGTAAACATGAGTTCAAACTTTATCACTTCTTTTGTTTAATCAGCAGCAATAGATTAAGAGATGTAACACATAAACAAACTTACAGTAACAAGTAGGAGACACACCATCAACACAATGATCCACAAGAATCCACAATGAAGTCTGCAAAACCCTGGCCTTCCTTTTTCTCAAATTGCAGAAATACAAGTACAATATACAATAGAGCTTCTCCCTCAAGAGTCCAACCATCAAAATGAGGATGCGAAGGCATCATATAGCTGATCTAACTCCTTTCCCCACCTCTAGGGGTCGAGCTCAGCTTCCTAGGAGCAGTTTGAATTAATTCTAAACTAAGAACTAGATAATAGGCAGTCAAAACAACTTGCCTCTAAAACTTAGGAAACTAATCCATGCATTAAATTTTCACTATTTACATCAAAGAAAGTTCTAGAAGTGTCAAAGGAGAGTAAATGCATCCATGTGCCATGAAAATTACACCAAATTTTCTTATTTACATGCCCAAAAGTCATCCAAGAGTAAAAACAGTGTTTTGCTGGCCGAAATGGTCAAATCTGGCAATTTTCCCTGAGTGGTCGCGCCCCTGATCCTGAGTGGTCGCGCCCCTTTGCAGCTCTGGTTGAAGGCCTTCCCGGTGTCCAAATCAGGTGCAAGATAGCTCGTTGGAAAGGTCTGGGAGTCTACTTTCCAACCCAAGTGAAATTTATGAATTTGGAGTTGATTTGACCCCTAAAAAATTATTTCTTCCAAGGCAGCTTTCTGCAACTCAAAAAAGGGGCAGAAAGTCAAAATTTGCATGTATTTTGAGCTTTTGGAGGCCCAAATCTCCATAAAATTTGAAACCCATCCATATCCAAGTGTATTTTGTCATGAAAAATCCAAATATGTAGAGTTTTCCTCAATCTGAGCTGTCCCCATGAGTGGTCGCGCGGGGGGTGAGACCACTCAAATGACCAAAACCTGTAAAATGCCAAAAAATGCCAAAAATGCCTCAAAATCCTCAAAATTTCTTGGTTTTGCTGCTAGAAGAAGGCTAGTGAGTATCATGGTGAGTAAGAGAGGCCTCAGCCAAGATACGGAGCGGGTTGGTCTTCTTCTTCCTCTTTTGGGCCTCGGACAACTTCCTTTGGAGTATCTTCATTTTTGCCTTACAAACTTGTAACCTTGCCCAATAATGGTTCTTCATGTTTCGTAGCAGCCCTTTGTCCTTGTTGGCTTTCTCCAACAGTCTCTCCAAGTGTGCATTCACACGAATAAGCATGGACTCCCTCTCCTTGGGCAGCAAGTCACCGGGCCTCCTACGGTTCAAGCCTCTATTACCGCGGATCCTCCATAGCTCATCAAGTTCTTTCTCCGCCTCTAATTGTCTGTTGCGCTGCTCCAGATAAGTGATGGTCCATTGAGCCATTTGGAGCTTCTGCTGCAACACGAGGTTCTCCGCCTCTCTCTGTCGGATGATCTCATGCAAATCTGAAGTAGGGGAGCGAGCATCAAGATCAATGAGGTCAACCTGTGTGTCACCGGCTCTCTCCTCCTCTGTCATGGGCTGATTGCCCTCCTGCACTGCCTCTGCTGATGAAGAATGCGAGGCCCCTTCCACCTGGTGTGGAGATAACACTCGCTGATCTGAAGAAGATGATGAGACCCCTTCCACCTGCTGTGGAGAAAGCACTCGTCGAGCTGCTGCAAATAAGGTCCTATGACCTCTCTGATAGGTGACTCGAGGTGAAGAAGCCATATGTCTCGGAATAATAATCTCGGGCTGGTGTGATGGACCTCCCTCCTCATAAATGGTCTCTGGCTCTGGCTGTGGCTATGTAAAGAACTCACGGGAAATGAAGTCTGCCCATGCAATGCCCTGCTGAGTCAACTGATGGGCAACAATAAGCTGGATAAGACCGTGATGGCACAAACTCCGATACTGCTGAGCTCGAGACCGCCTCTGGAACACTGACACCATCCTCTGAATATCATGGAAAAAGAAAACCGGGATGTTCATCATCCTCACCCGGGTGAAGTGCATCAGCAAGCGAATGTGATAAGAGAAGACCCGAGAAAATCTCCCCTCGCATGTGAAGTAGTGCATGATAAGCTGCATAATAGAAGCATACTCCGCCCGGAGGAACCTGAAAGGAAAGATCCCCGACAAATGACTCATGAATGCTGGCCTGACATATGGCTCGAAATATACATAGTCCAGCATCTTGCGCTTTGGCCACACCTCACCCACATTGGGTATCCCGGTAGCCTCTGAAATCATCTCAGGAGAGAACACAAAATTCACCCCTGCAAGAGTGACCTGCCCGTCATGAAGGTGCAAAACAAATAATCGGGCCAACTCCCTGTGGTGCTAAATTTGGGCCAGCCTCTCACAAAACTCAAGACATGACATGTACCGGAAAAAAGTCACTGCCAAAGGGCAAGCCTGTAACTCTGCTAGAGAAGTGGGCTCTTCTCTCTTATGATGACCACCTTTGCCACCCTTCCGAGGCCTCTGTACCTCAGACTCCGAAGAAGAAGACCGGTCATCACCTTGCTCATTAGTTTCAGTGGTTGACATGATGTTATTGAGCAAGGTGGAGAAAAAGAACACAACTGATTGCTGCCTTGCCTGCAAAATGCTGAGAAGTATGCTGTTTTCAAGGGGAAAAAATCATGAAGGAAATGTTAGGGGGGGGACTTTTAATAAGGAA
The DNA here is from genome assembly GCA_031772625.1 of Pinus tabuliformis. Taxonomy (NCBI): domain Eukaryota; kingdom Viridiplantae; phylum Streptophyta; class Pinopsida; order Pinales; family Pinaceae; genus Pinus; species Pinus tabuliformis. Next base: position 479,922,054 of record CM062818.1, on the reverse strand, counting down.
AGGGAAATATATAAAAACAGGGAATTTAAAGGACTGATTCACAAAATATCAAACATGTTCCTCATCTCTTATCATTTGGAAATCATTTGCAAATAAATACTTTATTAGGGAAAATATGTGTAATGATCACCAAGGGAAAGGACAATATATATTTTTTTTTTAACATGGGGTAAAGGACAGCATGATCATAGGGGTATGGGGTAGCATCAACAGGCTGCTCCTTTAATTTGTCTTTGACTGTACTTTATAAGCATACTCTGTTTTTTCAAGTTTATGTGCTTTTGATGCTAAGGGGAAACAAAGCATTAGTTTGCATTTGTCATGAGGGAAAAAGGGGCTTTAGTTACATGTTGACAAAAGGGAAGAGGGATTTCAATTGCACTGGGATTTTTAGGGAAGGAATAGAGCAATTGAACTGGGATTTTAATGAAGGGAAAAGTAGGGAAAACAGAGTTTAAAATTGGGGAGATGCAACAATTGTTCCTGTGCAAACCCTATCACAACAAACTGTCCATTTTGAGCATCATGTACAGCTGTATATTGTTGATTTTGGCATGAATGTTTACACAGCATCCTTGCCTCTGATTTTTACACAACAATATGTCTTTTTGCTCTTGTAGTGGCTAGGCTATGGCATGGTAATACTTGACTCTGTTTTTGTGGTGAACATGCACATGCATTTGCCATATATATATACTCTTTTCTTTTTCATAACATTTCTTTTTATCTTTGCTGTGTTTTTATATATCTTTTGTTTTATTAACTGCTATGTGATAATGCTTTAGGGTTTGAGTAGGGTATATAGGCATTAGGGTTTGGGAAGGATAGATAGGCATTAGGGTTTTGAGGAGGGGTTAGGGTTTTAGGAACTTTGGGATGGGATTTTTAGTATAGTTTGCAAATGAGATAAAAGAGAGAGACACACTGACATTTGTGAACCAAAATGGGAAACCAAGGAGGGAAAAAGGAATTATAAACCTTGAAAAACAAACATAACCCTAGCATAATGCCTACAACACAAACAATCATTCCTATCCTTTCTCCATGCATTTTTTCTGTGATAACATACATATCAAGCCCATGAATTCATATCTCTAGCTTTCAAATGTATAAAGAGACCCTACCTCGACCGATTGAGTGAATGAGAGAGAGTTTGGGTCGATTTTGGAGGTTCCTGGGCAAATCGACCTGAGTGGTCGCGCCCCCGTGCTGAGTGGTCGCGCCCCTGCTGAGTGGTCGCGCACCCTGCCTGAGTGGTCGCGCACCAGGCAAATACCCAATTTTGCTGCAAATCGCCTTCTTCGACCTCTCAAGTGTGTTTGCTTGCTCTCAAATGCATAATGAGGCTCCTTAGAGGGAAATTTGGCCTTTATATGCCCAAATTTGAAAAAATTAACTTACCAAACCCACTTTGTAATGTTTTTGTTTTGGCATTCATTTTAACACTGTTTTTGAGTTCATTTTGTCCTGATTTTGGCCTTTTGAATGTTTTAACTCCGTTCTTTTTGCAGGTTAGCCATCTGAGGGATGCTAGTGAAGAGACCAGGGTTATTGCTGGCATTTTGGAGAATTTTGAAAATTTTCTTTATTTTTGCAAATTTCACATGACCTTGGGTTTAAAAACAGAGTTTTTAAAACCAAGGTATAAATGAGCTGCAACTGATGAAAAATATTAATGAAACATATGTACATGCTTCCTTCTGGTTTGCTGGGCACATGAACCTTTGACTCATGACCTTGCAGTGATTTTTGACTTAAAACCCTAGACCTAAGACTTGGGATCTCAAGACCAAAATAAACAAGTATAACACAAGCTCATTAAATGACATGACCTGCTCCAGCAAAACCAAGAAAGGAACAAAAGACCAGCTCCTCCACCAGTGTTATGGCATGCCTAATGGGATGCAAGACTGACACTGATGAGACACCTACTTATGCAAAATGCAAAGAGCTTTTGATCACCGATGGAGGGCTCAAGACCGACACTAACACCAGCCATGCAACCAAAGGCATGATAATGTATTTATATATATGTGGGTGTCCACATAATGCATTAGTTCCATGCTTCATCGTTGTGAACAAAATACATGATTGAAACATTAAAACCAAATGACAATACATGGGATATCGAAAAGACAAGATATAGTGTTTGATAGTAGTGCATCCATCATTGTTACAGTATTCATGAAGCTACCAAAAAGCATGGAACCTAGGTATGCGTGTGGTTAACACTAATCATTGTAAAAGAAACAATGATTGAAAGTATTTCCTAACGATCTACACACATTGCATATTGTGGTTTATTCCATCATGTCTAATTGTTGCATGGGTCTTCAGAGAACTTACTCCACTGCTTTTGAAAGACTCCTTCAGCTAATTATTTCCCTGACACTCTTAGAAGAGAATGGTTTTAAGAAGATTTTACTCTTTGTGTCATTCTACACAGTTTCTTGCCTTCTGCTATATTTTCATTTCTCATGATTCTCAACACAATTGACACCATGGTGGATGAATAAAAAATATCATGATTTAGATGAGCAATGTTGTCATTTCTTTGCATCCTAAGTGATCCTGGAGGATAAGCTTGCACAGTTTCACCTCCCAATGGAAAATTAAACTAAGTCACACCTTTTGAATGAGAATTACATAATCTTAATGCCATTAGGTCAAAAAATTTCAAATGGGAACCATGGATAGAAATAGGAAATACGATCAGTCTGCAAGTTGTGACTATGTGGCATCCAAAAAGTCACATCTCCCAAGGTCACAAAGTCTCATACCAAAGCCATAGGTGAGTCACCATGGGGTGCGACTTGCACTAAAACACAACCATGAGAACCCCTCTAGATGATGAAATTCAACCTTGCTTATGTGGCTTTTTACCTCCTGTGATTTACATTTGTAGAGTTTCCAGGAGATATATGGGGAGAAAGATAAATAAAGGATTTGTTTATGATTCCTACTTGTTTAACTAAGTTACTTGTGAAGAAACATGAAATTGGCCTTAACACTTTAAAGAATGCTATGAACACCTAATTCTTATTTGATACCTTTTGATGGGATAGTTGGCGATGCTTTTGTTGGCATGCCCATGTTTCCCATATTAACCACCCACGGTCATATTTGTGGGTTACGTGCTAGTGCATATTTTTGTATGGATGATATAGAAGTTGTAGAGGAGAATAAACTAAAAAGGGAGAGGTGTATATCCACATTAAAGAAGTCTAACTTACTTGCTTATTTTTCTTTTGAGAGTGTTGGGAATATGGAACATCTGAGTGTTGTTAGTGATGAAAAACACAACATAAGGTGTAAATACGTGGGCAACTAATGAAATGATGTTAGTGGCTCTCCACATCCTGCAGGGAATCTCATGGCAATTTGTTGTGCAATTATGTTCAGCAACGATATTTGGAGAGTAAAATACATTTAAAAACAGGGCCAATGATGAAACCCAATACTTTGAGTGGAAATTGTTTTACAACAGAGCATGATTGGATGCAAGTAAGGCACAATAGAATATAGTTCAACAGTTCATGTAAGTCTCCATGGTTTCACAGCATCATTGGCGATAAGAACCCTACTATTTCTCAGAACCTCCTTCATTATCCTCATGACCTCTCTTCTATCAATATGTAAATATTTCTCATCACAATAACAACAACATTGCTAAGATTTGTTTGTGCATGTAACACTCGCCAGACAAGAGAAAGCAGTGAGGAAGCTCAAGAGTCATGAGGGTAGGTCAAAAGTCATGGTAGGTAAACAATCACCTCACCTCTATAAATTTTTCCTCCTACCTCATTGAAAATGACTTCAACACTTGAGATTGGACTAGTAGTAGATAGTTGATCTGTGCTTGAGAGCTAGATGCACACAACTCTTGGTAGCTAGTAAAGTGAGTTGTAGTGAGGCTAGGATTTTGAATTGGGCAATGGTATGAGCAGCCCATGTTCCATTATTGGGCTTTGAAAAATTGCAAGATGTGTACTTGAATTTGTAGTCGCATTAATAAGAGGTTTTCATGTTTGGCACTGATTCCCATGCTTACTCATGGTGGCTATATTGGTTGTCTTGTATTTTCACTATATTTGTATGTGTGATTTCATACACACAATATGTTATGGACTATTCTGTTGGTATGTAGCTGTTTCATGTATGTTTGCATTCAAATCTGTGCCTACTTATTTCGTGCCATGTGAGTGATCTATTATGAACTAATTTGCAATTAACCTATGGCATGTTCTTGTTCATGTATGTCTGATTGGTTTTTGGCTCATTGATCCTTCTCATGACATACCTCTTATTAGTGTTGTTGTGACTTTCATGTACCTCTTTTCAATTTTTTAACCTTGGGATGACTTAGTTTCATTGCCTAGGCACTTCATTCTTGTACTCACTCTGACATATTTTCATTTGGTAGCCAAGAGAAAAGAATTCATGGTGGCAGTTGGGCCCACATATCGGATGGGGCTCCTATCCAAAATGGTGTGACGTTTAATTGGGACTTCACACTGGGGAGACCCCCTAGTTGTTGGCGGCATCTAGCACCATCAACAATAGCCATCATCCTATATGAAATTTTCCTTTTGTAAATATAATGAAGTCCAAGAGACACATGTGGAATGTAAAGAGTTATATCTAGAATGTGAAAAGTTATATGGAAGCTCATAGGTCATAGAAGTTGAAGAGTCATGAGGAAACTCAAGAGTCATTGTCATTTGTTATAAATAGTTCCTCATAACTCAAGGAAAGGGATTGGATTTTTAGAGTTATGGCCTTGCCTTCTCTAGTGGTGCATAGGAGAGAAAATCATTCTTTGGAGAAGCAAGTTGTAGCTTCATGTTCCACTATTAGAGCTAATGTTCCACCAATGTAACAATGTACTTGGAGTCTTTCATTAATTATCAGAAGCTCTCTGAGCCAACATGCTTTCATGCATGTATCGTGAATGTAGTAAGACTATTCTTTGTATGTTTGAAGTATATGTTATTGTAAAACATACTAAAGATAATGAACTATTTCATTGATTTAGATATGGATATTCTTGAATGGGTGTTATTTATGCTTTCATTGTTGTTGTTTATCTTGTGAACTAATTTACAAGTTAATCAACAAGCCTCAATCCTTATGTCTCTCTTAGGATAGTACTATTACTTCTCTATTAGAGGCTCGCCTCTCTTATGTTTGTGGAAGCTCCTGTTACACTCTACACTCGATGTCACACAAAGCTTACATACATTTTACCCAAAAGTTTTATTTATGATCCCTTGTGTATGTGTTGCGGCCAAGGCGTACCTTTAAATTGTTCATAATGGTGGTCAGACCATGTAACCGGATGATGTGAGGTCTAATTGGGAATCCACATCAGGGAGATCCCATGTATGTTAGCAGAATTGATCTGATAATCACCCTATGAGTGACGTCAGTGAACATTTATTAAACAAAAGGTATTACAGACCCATGTGCTGGTGTGTGTGTGTTCTGTGTTATTGAAACAACGGATCGATCAGATTGCCAATACACAGAAAATAAATGGAAAGATAGCAGAGAAATACAGTAAGCAACACAAAGACACAAACAATTTTTAATAAGGAGTTCACCCTATTCTCCAGGGCTACGTCTCCGATCTAGCTTCAGTGGTGGCCTTATTTTATTGTGTCTTTTAGCAGAGAAATTACAATGCAGGGACTCAATATGAGTTCTCTTGAAGCAGATTTTGCTTGGCAGGGTGGTTCTTGGATTCCCCAAGCCACTTGGAGTACATAGACTCTTGTTCTTCCTACCAGCTCTGTGACCCTCGGTCTACAGTGGAAAGAGCCAACTGTGATGCTCAATCCGGATAGATTCCTCTATGGGAAGGCTTGATTCTTCAAGATCTCTGGTGCTCGATGCTGCCTATGGTCAGCTCAGCCCTCTGTCTCCTCTGCTTGGCTTTACTGCTCTCTGTGCTCAGTCCTCCTCTTAGGGTTCACTGTTCACTGTCTCCCTTGGTCGCTTGGACTCTTCGATCTGAATCTCCCTTTTGATCATTGTCCACTATCTTTTTTCATGGCTTTAGCCATTCAACCTCCATGCCTGTTCATTTCCTTTCCCACCTGCGTCAATTCGCCTGTCGCCTACGTGCTTGGAATTCCCTGTACGGCATCAACATGAATGCTCTAGAAGTAGCCACGCATCCCCATTGGAACAGCGCCAGCCTGTTCGTCGATTCGTTTCTTCCTGCATCATGGCGATCAATGGATCTCAAATCCCCTTAAATCGTGGCTTAATCCCCTGTCAATTTCGTTCTATCTATCGGACGCAATCTCATCCGTTGGATCCGGGCTCGTCCAGATCTAACGTCATTCGCACGTCGAGCGCGGTTGACTTGCTGAATCAATAATGTGTGATCGTGGTAGTTTTTCTCTCATCTCCGCTACCACGTGTCGATCGCTGAGGGTGCTCGCTCCATTTTCTCCAAAATTGCTTACCGTTCAAGGGCGCCCCAATCAAACCGCCGGTTTCTAGGTTATGGGTCCCACCTTCATACGATGGCGCTTTATGTTTCTCTGCCCACGGTCCTCTGGCTCCCAACGTGATCGAGTGCTTAAGCTCTACCATTTCAGCCCTGTTTTCCCAGCAAAATCAGCTCCTTTTCCCGATCCGGGGCTCCCAGGGGCTATTTTGACCTCCTGCACAGTCTCCAAGGGCCTCGATCAGTGCGCTTTGACCAAGGTCCTCGTCGTTCCACGCTGGCTACCATGGCCACTGGTTCAGGGTGTTTTCGATTGCTGTTTTAGATTCTTCACATATTTGTTCGTCCCGATACAGTCATGGTTCTATGACAGTCGTTTATGGATCTGATTCAGATCACGGCCTCCCAACTGAAAAGCTTGGACCACCAAAAGTTGGTTTTCTTCAAGCATGACTGAGTGAGGAAACTGTTGTCTCACTCGTCTAATCTCAATCCACTTTGCACTGCTCGGCTTCGAACCTTTAAGCCCAATTCTGAGGTATTCCACCTGTCCACTGCGTGTCGTCCTTACCTTCCTGTCCAACACTGTATCTTCCTGCAACTCATTAAGATATTTAGGTAGTAGGTCATCAACATAAGGCAATTGAATCTGCACTTTAGGGTCCTCAATCATTGAAGGTTCGAACAATCTCAAGCAATATGCATTCATGACTGAGTAGATGTGCATGTAAGCTGGCAGATCAAGGCGAAAAGCATTTTCACCAATATTCTCAAGTATCTTGAAGGGTCCATACCTGATAGGTTTTAGCTTCTTACCTTCACCTTGCATCCTGTCCTTGCTGATATACAGCCAAACTTGGTCTCCAACTTGAAAACTATGCTCCATCCGATGCTTATCATGCCTAGCCTTGTACTTGGCCTGGCTCTTTTCCAGCTATTCCTGTACTACCTGATGGATCTCCTGGATCTGTTCAATGAACCTAGTTGCTTTGTCCACATCACTGTGTCCATCAACCATGGTATCTTTACCAAAGACAAAATCCAAGGGAGACCTTGGTATGAAACCAAAGCAGGTCTCAAAAGGAGATCTTTGGGTAGAAGAGTGTTTGGCTCTATTGTAAGCATGCTGCACATAACACAAGTGTTCATTCCAAAGCTTAAGGTGTTTGCTGTAATATCCTCTCAGTAACTAGATCATTGTCCTGTTAACTACTTCTGTCTGGCCATATGTTTGTGGATGAAAAGCTATGATTTTCTTTAATTTGGTGTCCATTAGTTCCCACAGACTGGACCAAAACTTTCCCACAAATCGGGTGTCTCGATCAGATATAATGGAAGTAGGTAATCCAAAATAAACCCATACATGTTCAAAGAATAGTTTTTCAGTTTGTTCAGCTGTAACCTGTTGACTAAAGGGTATCAAAATACACATTTTGTTGAACCTATCCATAACAACATAGAGATAATCATGACCTTTCCTAGATTTAGGCAGTCCTCCAACAAAATCCATGGAAATGTTCTCCCATGGGTGAGAAGGAACTGGCAATGGAGTGTACAAGCCTATTTTTTCGTTGTTGGGCTTGCTTTTAGCACACATAGCACACCCCTTTACATATCTAGAAACTGTCTCATTCATTCTTGGCCAATAATAGAACCTTTGCAGCTGTGCAACTGTTTTACTTACCCCAAAGTGACCTGATATCAGAGAAGTGTGTGCTTCCCTAATTATCTTTGCTCTCTCAGTTTGTGGAATGCAGAGTTTCCCATAATGATATAAGAGTCGGTCCTTCACATGATAGTCCAATTCTTCTACTCTTTTGCCTTGACTCAAAGTTGCATATACATCTTTAAAGTCCATATCCTGAGCATACTGTTCTATGTAGCTTTCATGTAGCACAAAATTATGCTTAAGTATGGTGGATGCATTTATAATGGGTCTAGATAACATGTCTGCAACCTTGTTATGTATGCCCTTTTTATATCTCATGACTAAATGAAATTGTTGTAGAAAACCCATCAATCTGTAATGTCTTGATTGTTGCAACTTAGTTTGGGAGTGTAGATATTGAAGTGGCTGATGATCAGTATGTATCACTGTTTCTTTGCCCATTAAGTAATGTTTCCACTTTTTCACACTCTGAAATAATGCATACAATTCTTTATCATAGGTAGGATAGTTGACTATTGCAGGATTAAAAGTCTCAAAATGATAACATATGGGTTTACCATGCTGTGTCAACACTGCTCCCATGGCATAGTCACTGGCATCATTTTGGATCTCAAATGGTCTTTGTAGATCTGGTAGTGCTAGTACAGGTGTTGTACTAATTTTTTCTTTCAAGGTGTCGAAGGCTTTCTGTTGTTTGCCTCCCCACTGAAACACCTTGTTCAATCCTGTCAAAGCATGTAAGGGAGCTACAATTGAGGAAAAATTTGAAATGAACTTCCTCCAATACTGTGCTGCTCCTAAGAAGCTTCTCACTTCTGTAGCAGACTTGGGTTTAGGCTAGTTTACAATGACTGCCACTTTAGAGGGATCTATTTTCAATTCACCTCCCCCTACTATATGACCCAAATAATTTAGAGAGGTTTTGCCAAATTCACATTTGGAGAGTTTAACATGAAGTTTTTCTCTTTTCAAAACATCTAATGTCTGCTTAACATGCTTTAAATGTTCTTCCCATGTTTTACTAAAAATCAGAATGTCATCCAGATACACAATAACAAAATCATCAAGAAAAGGTCTAAGTACATCATTCATTAATCTCATGAAAGTAGCAGGGGCATTGGTCAAGCCAAAAGGCATAACCAGCCATTCATACAATCCCTGCTTTGTTTTGAAAGCAGTCTTCCATGCATCTTGCTCTGAAACTCTGACCTGATGGTATCCACTGTGCAAATCCAGCTTGGTGAGATAAACAACTTCCTTCAATTGATCTAAAAGATCATCTATGCGAGGAAGGGGATAACGATTCTTGATCGTTATTTTATTCAGTGCTCAGTAATCAATGCACATTCTCCACGAGACATCTTTCTTTCTCACCAAAACGATTGGTGACCCACATGGTGATGTGCTAGGCCTGATGAACCCTTTCTCGAGCAACTCCTGTACCTGCTTCTTGATTTCAGCATTCTCTAAAGCAGATAACCTGTACATCCCAATGTTAGGCAAAGGAACATCTTGTTGCAAAAAAATATCATGTTCTATTGCCTTTTTGGGTGGCAGACCTTGAGGTTCTTGAAACAAGACATCATACTCTGAAACAATCTTTTCTATATCAGCTTGTTGATCAGAATTACAACCCTCAAATACATTGGTTTTATCAGTTTTCTTTTCCTTTACAACCATTAGTAAGAACTGTTTGCATGAATTTATCATTCTTTTCATTTGTCCTGAGTTTATGAGAGTATAATTATTCTTGAGCTTATGAGCTCTTACAAAGCATTCAATTCCATCTTTAACAAGTAGATACTTGTTCTCAGCTCTATAGAAAATAGCCTTTCTATCATACAAGTAAGGACTTCCTAAAACAATTCCACATATATCCAAAGGAATTATATCTAACTCAACCTCATCTACAAATGCTGACCCAAAAGAAAACTTGAGTTTGCACTGTCTAGTCACTTGTAGTTATGCTTTATCATTCAACCATCCTAGTGGGCATGGCTTCTTATGAGGTCTAGTTGCTAATCCCAATTTCTTTACAATTGCTTCAAAAATAAGATTTACTTGTGAGCCACTATCAAACAAAGTATCAATCTTTTGATATTTGGAAACAACTCGAATATGGAAAAGCTCATGCCTTTTTCTCTCATGTTCTTCATCAATAACAGATTGAGCAGAATTACTAGTAGATGCTTTAGAGTTCTTACCTTGTATACCTGTGGCTGCTATGATTTTTTCATCTCCCGAGTCTGACCCCAAATCCTTCTAAATAGCTGCAGCAGTCTTCTTCTTCTTGCCCTCAGACTTCTTAGGTCTCAGCTCTGGATGCAGAATCCAATAGTGCTCATCATCATGCCCCTCCTTTTTACAGTGGGTGCATGAGGCTTTGCCTTTCTGTGCAGTGTTAGCCTTCCTTGCTTTCCACTTCTGCTTTCTTTTCTCCTTGCTTTTGCTTACAGTGGGTTGGGATGGTCCCCCAACTTCTGGATTTCCATTCTTTCCTCTAGCTTCTAGATGAGTAGCTTGTACAGATACCTCATCTATACTAGTGGGATTAAACATGAGGATAGTGTGCCTCATGTAGCTGTGTAGACCCCCAATGTACTTCAAAAGAGTTTCTGGTGAGTCTAATGAAATACCCAACATCAATGCTCTCTTTTAGAACTCTTGAGTATACCCTTGTACACTTTGCCCTTTCAACTGCCGAAGAGTTTGCCAGCTCATCATGGCTTGTTGCATGTAGGCCATTGGATAGAACTGCTTTTTGATTGCAGTAACAAATTCACTCCAGATAGAGATGGTCTTACCATGCTTCCTCATATCAACTTGGGTTCTGCCTTCCCACCATACCAAGGCAGTGCCCCCTAGGCGAAGGCTTGCTAGCTGAATCTTGCTCTTGTCTAAGTCTATATTTTGTACTCTGCAATACACATCAATTTGTCTTATCCAATTGTCCAACTTTTTAGCATTTAGCTCTCCATCATATATAGGAAAATCAAATTTAGCATCTAACTTAATCAAATATACTTTCTTATTATGCATAGGGCTACTAGGAGGTGTAGGGAAGCTTTCTTCTTTCCCCTTTCCTTTGGAGTGGTCATGAGAATGAGATTCATCTTCTTCTTTATCTTACTTAGAGCCTGATGAGTCTTCACCCTTATGCTTTCTAAAGTCCCTATACATTTCTTCCACCATGGACTTTATAGTTAGGAAAATTTCTAGGAATTGAGAGCCTGGCCCTACAGAACCTTCTTCTGACATTGTCTTTCGAGAATAGACTCTCCCAATTTCAGGATTAGTTTCCACCAACTCTCCTTCTCCTAATTTGAGCTTTGATCTAGTGATTATTCACAGCAAAACCAACACAAGCTTGTCTAACCTTACAACCTAAAGCTCTGATACCACTTGATATGATAATCACCCTATGAGTGACCTTAGTGAAGATTTATTAAACAAAAGGTATTACAGACCCATGTGCTGGTGTGTGTGTGTTCTGTGTTATTGAAACAACGCATCGATCAGATTGTCAATACACAGAAAATAAATGGAAAGACAGCAGAGAAATACAGTAAGCAACAAAAAGACACAAATAGTTTTTAATAAGGAGTTCACCCTATTCTCCAGGGCTATGTCTCCGGTCCAGCTTCAGTGGTGGCCTTGTTTTATTGTGTCTTTTAGCAGAGAAATTACAATGTAGGGACTCAATATGAGTTCTCCTGAAGCAGATTTTGCTTGGTAGGGTGGTTCTTGGATTCCCCAAGCCACTTGGAGTACATAGACTCTTGTTCTTCCTACCAGCTCTGTGACCCTCGGTCTACAATGGAAAGAGCCAACTGTGATGCTCAATTCAAAGAGATTCCTCTATGGGAAGGCTTGATTCTTCAAGCTCTTTGGTGCTCGATGCTGCCTGTGGTCAGCTCGGCCCTCTATCTCCTCTTCTTGGCTTTACTGCTCTCTGTGCTCAGTCCTCCTCTCAAGGTTCACTGTTCACTATCTCTCTTGGTCACTTGGACTCTTCGATCTGAATCTCCCTTCTGATCCTTGTTCACTGTCTCTGTTCATGGCTTTAGCCATTCGACCTACATGCCTGTTCGTTTCCTCTCCCACCTGCGTCGATTCGCCTGTCGCCTGCGTGCTTGGAATTCCCTGTATGGTGTCAGCATGAATGCTCGAGAAGTAACCACGCATTCCCATTGGAACAGTGCTATCCTGTTCGTCGATTCGTTTCTTCCTCCATCGTGGCGGTCAACAGATCTCAAATCCCCTTAAGTCGCGGCTTAATCCCGTGTTAATTTTTCTCTGTCTATTGGACACAATCTCAACCATCCGATCTGGGCTCCTCCAGATCCAACGTCATTTGCACGTCGAGTGCGGTTGACTTGCTCGACTGATAATGCGTGATCGCAGCGGTTTTTCTCTCACCTCCGTTGCCACGCGTCGATCGTTGAGGGTGCTCTCTCCGTTTTCTCCAAAACTGCTTACCGTTCAAGGGCACCCCGATCAAACCGCTGGTTTCCAGGTTGTGGGTCCCACCTTCGTACGATGGTGCTTTACGTTTCTCTGCCCACGGTCCTCTGGCTCCCAACGTGGCCGAGTGCTTAAGCTCTACCATTTTAGCCCTGTTTGCCTAGCAAAATCAGCTCCTTTTCCCGATCTGGGGCTCCCAGGGGCTATTTTGACCTCCTGCGCAGTCTCTATGGGCCTCGATCAGCGTGCTTTGACCGAGGCCCTCGTCGTTCCACGCTAGCTACCATGGCCATTGGTTCAGGGTGTTTTCGATTATTGTTTTAGATTCTTCACAGATTTGTTTGTCCCGATTCAGTCATGGTTCTATGACAGTCGTTTATGGATCCGATTTGGATCAAGAATCCAACACCATCAACATAACCCCTGCATTCCGCACTAAAGGCTTTTGTAGATTTTTTCATGGAACATATATGTGAGTGCAGAGTTTGACTGCAAAAAGTTCAAAGCTAACATATAATATCAATTTTAATTATCAAATTTAATATCACATATTATACTCATTATTTTTGTAGTATAACATTAGTGTTTATAACATATTTTATTATGTAATTATTGTAGATTTTGTCTGGGTAGTTGCAAGGGGCAATGCGAGATCAATGAGGCACAAACGTTGAAATCCTAGGCCCACCTAAAAGGGGTTGTTACGAGTTGAGATATGCAGAGATTTATTTCCATTAGTCATAAACGTTAGTCGTAAACCTTCAATTCCAAACCTATAAACAATTCTCGTACGCTAGGTTGCAAGTGAAGTGATAGTTATGCGAATCAACTTGATTCTATTTTTTATGCTAGATTCAATCTAGCTCGAATGTTATTTTTTGACTAAATAATTTCAGACTTATTTATATTATGTTGTGCCTCTATGAATATACAAAATGAAAGTGGATATTTCTATCCAACCATAATTTTATGGTGATGTTCCGAGAAAAATGGTTTTTGGCAATGTGATGATCCTACAGGTTTTCTAAATGTTGTAAGTTTTGTTAGAATGTTGCATAGTTTACAATCAAAGCTTTTGTTGTGCAAAAAAGCTTATAATAATTTTGGAATGCTATTTTTTAGCTTAACACAAAATGACAGAAACCATACAAAGTTATAAACCGTTACCTTTAGTTATTTTAGTGAACAAAGTTCATTTAATATTTGGATAATGCGACAATGGCAAAAAGGCATTCAAGTGGTGAATTGACATCTAGCATCTGAAATTACTTTTGCAAAGTAAAAGCTAGTTGATAGTAAGCCAAGTCTACATAGTAAATCTGTTGGATATGCGTCCGTTCAGTGAATAATTATGAAAAAGACTTTTATTTATTGGCAAAAGAGATTTGGTTAATGAAAATAGAATGTAGTTTACGATATTAATAAAATAGTATCTCGATATTGATTTCTAAAGCGTGTAAGATAGATTAATGATGAAACATAATCGTGTAAATTGGACTATATCAAATTGGAATTTAAGTAAAATGTATATGATTTAAAGTAACATATTTTACAATAGTCCTTTCTAATTAAAGATCAGACAAATTAGTACTATCTGTTGTAACTTATTTTTACTCTAGTTGTTTTTTTATTTTTGTTGAAAAAAAAATTGAAAATGAGAAAAAGAAATAAAGAAAAATGTCAAAAGAAAAGAATAAAAGGAGAAAATATTGTTTTTATATATTATTATTTTAATCCTTGCATATTTTCCAAAAGGTTATGTTTTAATTTACAAATAAAGTGATTTGATATTTTGTCGTGTTGTAATAAAGTACGATTGGAAATCTACGGAGGAGATCATCCCTGCTCGCATCAATGGTAGGGGACGAGTTCGTGACCCCCCTGCACCATCGAAATTTAACGGGGGGCAGGGTCTGAAAATTTGTATTCAATTTACAGCCCGATGATACATGTCACCCCTCAGCAACTTCGGGACCCCCCTCTCCTAAAACACTAACCCCCCCGAAAACCACTTCCCATTACCACTCCACTCTCGCGCATATTCACACCTCGCCACATGTCCTCTTCCTATTTTCCCCTGCCAATTAACCGTTATATAATTAATTGCTCTCGCCAAACGTTCATATACCTGCAATCATTAATTTTTCGGGCCAACGTCTAATTCTTTAATTCAACGCGCCTAAAAATGGTTATAACCTCTTCAACCATTCGAATTCCCTCTTTTAAAAAGACACATATCCCTCTGCATGTTCCCTTTCACCATTCTAGCTCCCAGAATTACCAGTGCAACTTTAAATTCTACCAATCATGCAACCGTTGATCTTCTTACACCAGTAATCGACAATTATCTGGTAATTCAGCAACCTCATCCTATAATTTCATGTTTATAATGTCTTCATCTAAAGGGAAACCAAAATTAGTGGTAGAGAGCCCTACATTACCTTCTATAGTTAACCTAGATGAGTTTCCCCTGGTAGATACGCAGTATAAAATCTCAGAAACCCAATGTGAGTTCGATCTTTATGAAATCCACAATTGGGAAAACCAGAAGTTTCTTGATGTCAGTGATGAATTGGGAATTTGGGAGTCTTTCCTTCCCCAATTTGTTTTTCCCCAGACCCATATCTTCCCTAAATTTGTTACCTGGTGTCATTTGAGATATCTTCCTAGTCATAGGGTTGTAATTGCCCAAAATAATGATTTTTATTTTCTATTACTCTTGAGTCCATATGTCAAGCACTTCAAATCAATCCTTCAACCCCTATGCACCCTTTTTCCATTGATTCTCTCATGGAGATTTACCAAAAACTCACATTTCCTCAACGAGCCCAAATCTTTGAGTCATTTTTACCTAAAAATTCTGAGTTGCCTAAGACCAATCCACCTTATTCCACTTCAATTTTCCTAGAAATGTCTAGGAAAGTCATCTCCATGGTGAAATGTATGTTGGTTACCCTACCGATTAGTGGGTCGATGAAGTAATATTATGATTTCTATCATTGTTCTCTATGGGTAATAAACTCTCATTGATTTTCAACTACTGTCCGTTTTTGGCAGACATTATTCATGATTAGTTTTTAAAGTTTTCAGTTGAAGGTGATTTTAAAAATTAGCCAGTCCCTGTGTATTTACTTGTATTTCATTAAGTAGACAGGTTTAAGTTTCCATTATCGATAAATATTTTTCTAAGATGCAAAAGCTAAAAAGAACTAAGGAAAAACTAATACATATGTTTAATTGTGAAAAGGGGTAATTTCTAATTAGTAGTTTGTTACTTGAATGAAAACATCATAAAACAAATTACACACAATTTTAATGGCAATTACCTACCTAAATATGAAACATCACAAAACAAAACACACCCATCCCAATTAATATAAATCCATCAAGCCTACTCAAGTTCATATTTTTTTTTGTAAAAATGACCTATAAAGTGTCATTGTTAATGTAAGTTATCTCCTCATGTCGACAAGATAAGATAAGATAGATAAGAATTATATTATGTCCAACTATTGACCACAAAGTAGGTCAAAAGGACTGTTAAGTACAATGATATCCATATAATGTGGGAGAAACAAACGGTCTCATATAAAAGGTACAATGCATGAATATAAATGATACAATGCATGAATTATAAAGGATACAATCCATGAAATTCCCTGGTGGAGAAAATCCAAGAGCTAATGGGTATGAGGATTAGACCCATCTCTCTCAACATCCGAGGTTGAATGAAGAACATTGAAGAAACTCAAGAAAGTATGTTGGCTTGATGAAGAGTCGATGTAAAGTGTCGATTGGACTGCCCAGGGATTCACACATTGTTGAGGTCTTGAGGACCTAGTCATTCTCTCATTAATGGATTTGATGCTGAGATATCATGTGGCATGGTGAGGTCCCACAATTCCTCATTGATCTCGAGTTTGGATATGTACTAGTATCAATCGGTCTCTTGGTGCACCTATTTGAAGGTAGTACCCTAAAAAATGTTGTGATCCTCTGTGTGGAGTCTGCTCTGATGGGAGGCTGAAGAATACACACTCGAAACCTGAGAGCCTCCTGCATATATAAGGCCAAACATCTCTGATCGGGATACCTAAAAAATCTTGCGAGGGTCTTAGAATCTTTGAACAAGCAATGAAACCTTCCTCTGATCTTGTAGTAGATAGGGCATCCAAAAATGAAGTGCACCTCAGTATCTACTTCCTGTAAATGGCATAACTAACAGATTTTGTCTGGTCTATCAATCTTGTGGTCCGACACTGCTTGAAGTCTATGAGAACCTACTCTAAACTGGCCTTGAGGAATGCGAAGGGCATGCATCTAGTGCTCAAATGTATATTGGGGTCGAACAATGATCTCGTCTCTCAACTCCAAGGAGTGATCAACGTAGAAGGCCATCTTTGGGTCCAACCCTCCTCGAGGATTAACCCAGGTGACCTGGATGAACTGCCTGTAGATTCCTCCCTGGTGATCTTGTTCAATTCTTGTCTAATAGGTAAAAGGTGACCAAGAACATCAAAGGAATATCAGAAAGGAGGGAGACGATCCAACTGAATGCCCACTGACTCTATGTTAGGGTCCCACCCTAACCCCCTTATTTATGTCATGGGATCACGTCATAGTCAAGAGTCAATAAAGCCATTATTAATATTTGTAAGTGGTTAACCCGCAATTAATTACGGGACCACAGTTAGTTGCAAATGGGCGGTAGTATTAGTTAGATGGTAAATGGGCGGTAGTATTAGATAGATGGTATTAATAAAACCCACGATATTGGCTCGTGGTATTGCATGTATGAGTCATATATAAAGGATAGAGACTCCCTGCGAGGAGCATTGTGTCTTGTTTTGTAATCGAGCTCTGCTCTATTGGAGGTTGCCCCCTCGAAGAGGCCTGTGAACATTTCTCTCTGAATAATAAAATCATTGCTATTCTGTGTTCTGGGTATATTTTCTTCGCATATTTTGTGTTCTCGGTATCTTTTCTTCTCTTGGGTATTGATTTGCAAGTTAAGAGCATAACAAGTGGTATCAGAGCACTTTCCAGGGCTCGGTGGGATCTCCAAATTTTAGCAAATTTTTTTAGGCTAGAGACGTGTTCCGGCGTCTTTAAACCACGGGATCTGTCGTTAAGCGCATAAACCTGCGGATTTGGGGAGGCATGCACGCAGGAAATACAAGAGGTGGTCACGTCTATTGGACTCCCTTGTAACCCCTGTGGGTACCCCTTCGAGTAGTAGCGCATTAGACAGAACCGCGCACGGACTGTCTTCCACGTACCCTCTGGGTATATAGGAAGCCCCCTAGCTCCCTTGAAACCTCGCCATAGATAAACCTTCGGCCGTCTTGTTGCTACAGTACACCGAGAACAGCACTCGGAGAGATTACTCGCCTGTACGATAGGGTAGTCGGGTTGTACGGCTAAGGGTACGGTCGATCCTCCTTAGTTAGAGCCCTGAAACATTGGGCCGAGTACTACTGTCAGACCCTTATGTATATTGCGATCTGTAGCACCTGACACTCCCCAAGACCATAGTTCCCTTTCTATCGGGGGATCACACATCATCTATTCCAGATCAGCAGCAGCAGTGGTTCCACCATTCAGATCTCTCAGATCCACCAGATCGGATATTTCAGATCAGCAGCAGCAGTTGTTCCACCATTCAGATCTCTCAGATTCACCAGATCGGAGTAGTTGGGAAGGGTTCCTGTACCTGGATATAATTTTCGCAGGACTTTTGGTGATAGTGACATTTTGAGGATTTGGCGACTGCAGTATTGATCAGGAAGGAGTAAAACTCCGTTAGGAGTTTTCCAAAAAAAAAAAAAGTCTGAGATCTTCCGAGACGCTTATTGGTGACCTAGCCCATCAGTATCAGGACGACGAGCTGAGCAAGGTGGTACCATTCAATTTCTTAGTAAAAATTTTTAGGCGGTCCCAAATTTTCATCAGGTTGGTGTATGGTAGAAACTCGCGCCCAAGCGATGGCCAATGAACGGATCGACAAAATTGAAAACCATATGGAGACCCTCGAAACGGCTATGTCCAAGATCGCACGTGAGCTTCAAGAAATGAGTAGCTTCGTACAACTTCAGCTTAAAGGAATGACTAACCAGATACAACAGGCATTCCCAGAAGGCAAGGAGCCAGCCCACGAGGAGGGGTATAATGGCCATAACTACCATGAGGGTGAGTCTAGCCACTCTCCTCACATTTGGCACTCCCGTCCACCACCCAGTCAGCGTCCTCCCAAGTTGGATATGCAGAAATTTGATGGTTCTCACACATCAACATGGCTAGCACAAATGGAGCAGTATTTCCAATTGAATCATATCACAGATGAGGGAACTAAGCTTATGGTGGGCACCATGTACTTGGACAATGAAAGATGGCAATGGAAGGAATGGCATCAACACTGCAATGGACATTTTCAAAATTGGGCCCAATTTGCCAAAACTCTCCGCAGTCGCTTTGAACAGGAAGACTCTTTTTTGGGGCGTCTCACTAAGCTTCGACAGACGGGTACAGTGGAGGAATATATGACTGCTTTTGAAGCTTTAGCCTTCCGCACTAAGGGTCTCACAGATGAGTTCTACATGGAATGCTTTATCAGTGGTCTTAAAGAAGCCATCAAAGCTCAGGTTCTACTCCACCACCCCCCCACATGGACCGAGGCTTGCCAGGTAGCCCGTAAGGTGGAACGTGCATTAACAGCCCAATCCAGCCACCCCAACTTCCCCGCTAAAGGTCGTCCCTCACAAGCTCCCAATATGACCCAAACACTTAAGATTCAAAGGGTGTCACCGGCAGAAATGGCCGAAAGAAGGAAGCAAGGACTATGTTACTACTGTGATGAAAAATATTCCCCGGGTCATAAATGCAAAGAGCACAAGTTTTTTCAAATAGATGCCACTGACTACAGCTCCACCGAGGAAGATCCACCACTTGAGGAACCAGAGGCCACCGCAGAAGATAACCAACAGGAGATGGTATCTGATGAACCAATGATTTCGCTACATGCATTGGCAGGAATTTCTTCCCCTCAAACTCTCAAAATCAGGGGTTTTCTTAAACATCGCCCAGTAGTAGTCTTGATTGATAGTGGAAGTACCCATAATTTCATCCACCAAAAGATCGCTGAAGCAGCACATTGTTTTGTCAGGGCAGTTTCTAACTTCCAAGTCCAGATTGCAGATGGGGGCACAATGAAATGTGAAGGTCGCTGTGAAAATGTCAAAATTCAAATGGGGGATTATCATTTGAAAACCCACATGTTTGCAATACACATGGGGGGTTGCGACATTGTCCTCGGTGGGGAATGGCTCCGCACTCTTGGGCCAATCACAATGGATTTCCAGGAGTTATATATGAGTTTTAAGCAGAACGACTTCACACATACCCTCCGTGGACTACAGGCGGGAGCCCCCTCTATCATAAGCTCGCATAGGATGGAAAAATTGTTAAAAAAGGGCCATCATGGAGTGGTAGCTCAATTTAATGCCATCCAGGTAGTAGACACCATGTCTTCGCCAATTCATCCTGAGATGCAACAGATTTTGAATAAACATCGGATGGTCTTTGACAAACCTCATGAACTTCCACCCTCGCGAGGGGAACATGATCATAGCATCACATTGGTTCCAGAGGCCCAACCCCCAAATGTTCGGCCATACAGACGTCCGTTCACCCAAAAGAATGAAATAGAAAAAATCATCAAGGAATTGTTGGAAGCAGGTGTCATTCGTCCTAGCATTAGTCCTTATTCATCTCCAATCGTCATGGTCCTCAAGAAAGATGGGGAGTGGCGGATGTGTCCAGACTTCAGGGCCCTCAATAAGTTAACAGTCAAAGATAAATTTCCCATCCCAGTGGTGGACGATTTGCTAGACGAACTCAATGGGGCTCAATTCTTCACTAAATTGGATCTTCGCTCAGGCTACCACCAAATTCGCATGAAGGAAGTCGACATTCCCAAGACAGCTTTCAGAACTCATGAAGGCCATTATGAGTTCTTGGTCATGCCATTTGGTCTCTGTAATGCCCCCTCTACTTTTTAGAGCCTTATGAATCACCTCCTCAAACCATATCTCAGAAAATTTGTCCTGGTCTTCTTCGATGACATACTCATCTATAGTGGCACTTGGGCAGCACATCTTCAGCATGTAGATATCCTCTTGCAACTGCTCCGCACGCATAAACTATTTGTCAAAATGTCTAAGTGTGCGTTTGGCATGGAAGAAGTTGAGTATTTAGGCCACATTGTGGGGCGTGAAGGTGTCAAGGTGGATCCCAAAAAGATCCAGGCAATGCAAGAATGGCCTCAACCTAAGACCTTGAAAAGCTTGAGAGGATTTTTGGGTCTCACAGGCTATTATCGTAAATTTGTCCGCAACTATGGCCGCATAGCGAAGCCCCTGACGCAACTTCTAAAGAAAAATTCCTTCTTTTGGAACGAAGAAGCACAACAGGCATTTACCACTCTCAAAACTGCCATGTGTTCCACTCTGGTCTTAGCACTACCAGACTTCACCAAAACATTTGTCATTGAATCTGATGCTTCGGGAACAGGTTTTGGAGCAGTCTTAATGCAGGAAGGGCGACCATTGGCCTTCACCAGCCAACAACTAAGTGGGAAGAACTTGGGCCAATCTACCTATGAGAAGGAAATGATGGCCATCTTACATGCAGTTGAGATCTGGCGACCCTACTTGTTGGGGCGACGTTTCCAAATTCGCACAGATCATCACAGTCTTAAATATTTTTTGGAGCAACGCCTATCGTCCCCCCAACAAAATAAATGGTTAGCCAAAATGCTGGGATATGATTATGAGATCATTTACAAGAAAGGGAAAGACAACAGGGTAGCAGATGCATTGTCGCGCCAATTTGAGGAGGAAAGTACTCTGCTCGCAATATCCCTCCCCATTCCAGACTGGATTGAAGAGGCTCGCAAGGAATGGTTGTCACATCCTGGGCTCTCCCAACTCATTTCTCAATTACAGGCAGATCCTAATTCCAGCAAGGGCTACTCGTGGCAGAATGATATTCTTCGCTACAAGGACAGAGTCGTCATATCACCAACATCCACCCTCAAAAGTCGCATTTTGGAAGAATTGCATTCATCCCCCATTGCAGGACATTCGGGCTTTCAGAAGACATACGCTCGCACCAGAAGATCATTTTTTTGGACCGGCATGAAACAGGACATCCTTACTTTTGTAGCAGAATGTGACGTCTGTCAACGCCACAAAGGGGAAACCGTCAACACACCAGGCACATTACAACCATTGCCCATTCCGGCGTCAATTTGGATGGAGGTCTCCATGGATTTCATTACAGGTCTTCCAAAGTCCGGGAACAAATCAGTCATCATGGTGGTTGTGGACCGACTGTCGAAGTATGCTCATTTCTGCGCCCTACCCCAACCATTCACACCCACTTTGGTTGCTCAAACTTTCATGGATCAAATCTTCAAATTGCATGGCATGCCCACTTCTATTGTGTCCGACCGCGACCCAATCTTCACCAGTAATTTTTGGCAGGAGCTCTTCAGAATACAAGGCACTCAACTCAAACTCAGTACTTCATATCATCCGCAAACAGATGGTCAAACCGAAGCCGTCAACAAATGTCTAGAAACCTACCTTAGGTGTTTCACTTCAGAAAAACAACACCTTTGGGTACAGTGGTTACCTCTGGCGGAATGGTGGTATAACACCAACTATCATGCCACCACCAAAATGACTCCCTATGAAGCAGTCTATGGACAACTTCCGCCGTCCCCCACTTCTTATCTCACGGGGTGCTCCAAAGTACAAGCCGTGGATCAACTCCTACAACACCGTGCAACCATGCTTGCCCACCTGCGCGAGAATCTTCATCAAGCTCAGAACCGTATGAAGCAACAGGCTGACCAACATCGCTCAGAGCGCCAATTTCAAGAAGGGGATCAGGTCTTTTTGAAGCTGCAACCATATAAGCAAACATCACTCAAAGACAAGGGCTGTCAAAAGCTCTCTCCAAAATTCTACGGACCATATCAAGTACTTTAGCGCATTGGAGAAGTGGCTTACAAGTTGGCTTTGCCACCTACAGCAAAAATCCACCCAGTTTTCCATGTATCGTGTCTCAAGAAAGTGATTGGGAACAATTGCAGAGTTCAAACCAGTCTACCTGAGTTGGATGAAGAAGGATCAATCTGGCTTCAACCTGAACAGGTTCTAGACACTCGAGACAAGCACCTGCGCGGCCGCATGATTAAGGAGGTCCTCGTCAAATGGAAAGATACCTCGCCGGAAGATGCAACTTGGGAACCAGCCGCTATTCTTCAGCAGTTTCCGCAGCTTCAGCCTTGAGGACAAGGCTAGTCTTAAGGGGGAGGGCATGTTAGGGTCCCACCCTAACCCCCTTATTTATGTCATGGGATCACGTCATAGTCAAGAGTCAATAAAGCCCATATTAATATTTGTAAGTGGTTAACCCGCAATTAATTACGGGACCACAGTTAGTTGCAAATGGGCAGTAGTATTAGTTAGATGGTAAATGGGCGGTAGTATTAGATAGATGGTATTAATAAAACCCACGATATTGGCTCGTGGTATTGCATGTATGAGTCATATATAAAGGATAGAGACTCCCTGCGAGGAGCATTGTGTCTTGTTTTGTAATCGAGCTCTGCTCTATTGGAGGTTGCCCCCTCGAAGAGGCCTGTGAACATTTCTCTCTGAATAATAAAATCATTGCTATTCTGTGTTCTGGGTATATTTTCTTCGCATATTTTGTGTTCTCGGTATCTTTTCTTCGCTTGGGTATTGATTTGCAGGTTAAGAGCATAACACTCTAAGAGATTCGAAACTCCTATAAACCAACATCTAGCCCGACTCGAGGGAGTAGAATGGACAATAGTCTCAGAAGAGCAATATGCCAGGTAAGGATATCGGTCCCTACTCTTTATCATAGACCTTCTAAATGATTTCCAAGACATTTCGATGTCCACATTTCCAAGGAATTAAACGATCTAGTTGATTCCTTGTCTAAGAAGGGACTTAATTTGTAGTTGGGAACTCTGTATTATGAAGAGTACAAGGATGGAGCTAGTAATCTTAGATTTTTTTCTTTGGTTTAGTTTGTCCTCATTTATATTTTAGAACAGGCCATTGGTGGACTATTATTTTGTGATTTTTGAAATTTTGGGGTATTATGAGATAGTTAATTACCTCCCTATTTTTACTTGGCTTATGTTATATGGGATATGTTGCTAGTAATTTTGTTAGATTTTTGTTTGGCTACTATGTAAGTAGATTGACTCTTTTTGGCGGGAAAATGGTTAGTAAATGTTGCATATACTTGGTTTATTTATTTGGTGAATACAGAAAGATGCAACTACTTTTTTAATACAAAAAAGAAATGGTTTTTTCTTTGATGAGAAAAAAAAAAGATAAAATGTGGGCTTTATTTCACAACAAAAGAAAAGGGAAGAGAAAACAATTAGGACATTGTCACAACAAAATCTCTAGAAATTTGGTAGACAAAATATTACATTTGATGAGGAATGGAAGAGTAAATTGATGAGACAAACCTTGCAAGAAAGGGACCATTAATATTGATCATATGCATCCAATGGCATGGACATCTAGAAGGTTACATTAATGCATACATCTCATATATGATGTGTCTTAGGAATGAGAAAACATATTTTAAAAATAATTAGTATGGAGATGACAAATATACAATATAAAAAAGCAATTTCCAATAAGAGGTAAACTATAAGTGGTTGTCCTAAACCTTCTAACTTAAGAATGAAGCGCCTTTCGTAAAATAACTACTATACATATAATATAACATCATCATATTCACACATAGAGTGAGAAAAACAAATAATATCATTTCTATAAAATTAGAAAAATAAATATTGAATTTACTAATTACGTTGAAAGGCTTTTTCTCTATGAACTTGGTTGGGCAAACACTATTTAACTCAGCCAATCTCCTCACTCCATTTTTGTTTTTCTCTCCCATCAGAATTCAACACGTGTAAAATTTTATCAAGCCTGATTTAGCCTGTTGCACGAAGTACGACCACCTTTTGAGGCGGGGAGTTAACAACTGTTGTTGAGTATTGGGCTAGCATTTTCCTTGCACAGAGTTGGTTGCATTTGACGCATAACCAACGCCTTCCTTTTCCTTCGATTCTTCAAGGACAGGATATTAAGGTGAATAAAATGTGGTGGGAAAAACACAGTGGTGGTTACATTAACTCTTGTTCCAAGGACGTGTTGTTCAAGGCGTTGAAGCATTTGGATTCTAAGTCTCTGGCAATCGCCACCTGTGTGAGCCATTGTTGGAAGCGTGTCACCGAAGAGGAGGCATTGTGGGAAGGCATTTGTGCCAAGAATTGGCCTGAAGAGGTTCTTTACGCTTCCTAGTTGGGGCAACTGAGGAGTGTTGTTTTGGCCTTGGGAGGATTTTGTCGTCTTTATTTCTATTGCTTATGATCACTGCTGGACCCTTTGCATCATCTTCTGGATCAATTGTGGCTAGTACTTTGACACATTATTAGGAATTACTAGAAATAACTTATATGATCATACCTTTGTGTGAAAAGTGGCACTTAATCCCATACTAGCGAACTAAGACATAAATTATGCTATCCTACAAAATGGAGTTCACTTTGTGTTGGAATAAGTATTGAAGAGCTAAAAAAATGGAACTCCCTTTTTACAAGTATAACTCTCATAAACACGGTATAGTTGGATAATTTTGATATATACTCTTTGTGCTTTACCTAAATGATTAGCTGCAAAATGAAGCTCTATGCCATCCTCTGAAAGTTGGAAAGGGCATCCCATTATCCCTACATTATTACTTTGCAAACAACGAAGCCATCTATTAGCACTATCTCAATCCAACAACAACCCCAAAAATGAAATCATTCATCTCAGAGCAAGGGAATGTGTATATCAATAACTACTCCAAGCAGACCTAGAAATTGACAAGCATGTTTGTATAGTTTTTTAGTTTTTTTTTTTTTTTTTTTTGTTAAAAAACATGTGTTTCTATTGGAAGGTGTTTCCTTTGATGTGCACTTCCAAGAATTATGGGTTAAAAATATATATACACCAAGAAATAGATTCACATGAATATTATATATCTCAAGAAAAATTTGTGCAGGTATAAATCTAAGTACTCGTAGACTCTAAAATCGAATTTATTATAAGAGAGTGTAATAGATATACTGATGTTTTGTACTATAATGTGTTACGCAACCAAAGAAGCTATTACATGCAAATATGCTAAAGAAAACTCCATTAGCGAGTATTTATAGTGTTAACAAGCTACCAAGGAAAAAATGAGTTGCAAAGAATCTAAACCAAATCTCAATTAAAATTGGAGGGAGTTCCTCTAATGACATTATAGGGCTTTTGGCTGAATATGTGCCTTTCAATATTTTCAAAAATGAAGTTAACTTGATGGAAAAGGAAATTAGTGTTTTCTTAGGCTGAGAGGTATCCTTTTTTTTATTTCAAATACATAATCTGTATATTTTAATGAACATGGAGCAAGATCAAAGACATAGCAAAGTCAACTGTTAATTTTACTCTACGACATTGGATGTCTGAGATGTCCAAATCACAATCGATATACGCATAGTGCATGCAGAGTAACTGAAGAGGAATGTGAAATTATTTGATTAAGAGATGGCATAGGAAAATGTCAAGACAAACTAATAATCATAGACAAGGAGAAGAAATTTTTTTCATAGCTTTTCACAAGATACTATTTTCTTCCCTCAAACAAGTTTGTTTTGCTTGCTTCTAATCTCAATTTTTTAGAACCTTATTCGGTTTTATAGAAAGAATGGAGTAAAGACCAAGTCCATATTTCTATTTTTTCCATTGATTATTACAAGAGATTGGGGCACCTTTCCAACTGCTCCACATCTTTGGGGTTTCTCTACAAGCCCTCTCATCATCTCACCTCCTCCACAAGAGCCCACCATTACTGTTTTAATGTAGCTTTAATGTCTTTAGAATTTTAAATGATGGCTAAGGAATCCAAAACTTGTATTTTGTCTCGATCATAAAATTTCTCACATGCTTGACTACCCACTAAACTTTGAATCTCAAAATAGCCCAGCCATGAAATTACGGCCATCCTTATCTACCCTACTATGTACTATTAGTTGATTATAGGTTGTTGGATTTGAATTGGTTTTATGGCAATTTTCATGTATCTTATAGGGTGATTAAAGATAGTTCAATTTGAATTAGTTTCAAATCAAACAACTTTATATCAAAATGGATATGGACAACATAAAATTACTACTTTTTAATTATCATAACCACCTATAGAAATATTGTCATTTTGAATACTTCACTTTTGAAATAATCTGATATAACTCTCTTGAGTTCCCTAGGATTCCAAAGCATGAAAATTCTGAAAGTATGCAAAATTATGACTCTTACCAGTACATGTCACATTACTGTGTAAAGCTGAAGCATTAAAAGTTGTGTTATGTATATGAATGTACTTGCAATTATCCTATCTGGTCACATAGACTATATCTAGTCTTGTGGACATTAAAATTTCATTTCATTTCAAGATCAGAAATGACATATCACAATTTGAATCCTATAAACTCACAAACACTCTGTTATTTGGACGTAGGAGTGCCATCAACATGGGAGGTTCGTGATTAGATATGTATATATATATATTTTTTTCCGGAACACTCAAGAGAAGTAATCTCATCAGAGTAGCAGAACTATAGATTATCAAAGTAGCAACACTGATTCAAATTTAGTTGTGCTCAATTTTGATTGTACTGATTCTTTAGAATTAGAAATTGATCATAGTTGTGTATCGATTAATACCATGGATGAGCTTGAATGACAGTCTTTATCAATAGATATGCAAATAGTTATCGGTAATGATCAAAATCATTTCGAAAACCCCTTAGGGGTGCCTGCAATTAGCCATGACGACAAGGCATAAATGGCTAGTTGTTACTCCCGAGCCATGAGGCCAGATCGTGAAGGAGAAATAATAATAAGCAACGAGAGCTTACACAACTCAATGAACTTGTGAGTTGATTCTCCCATGCAACAATTCTATGGTGCAGAATTTGTTGGCTTCTTGACCAGCCGGATAACATGAGTGTTGCAATGGATTCAAATGATTTAGCCATAAATACCAATCAACTGTGGAGTACTGATCTCCAGGTGGGTGAGGGCATGGACTACTAGCTGAGCATATTAAGGCAAGTGGAGCCATTGTCCTTATTTTATATTGCTCCACCTTCTCGGGCTTCATCTCCGACTTTCACAACTATTGAACATTAAATCTAACCCTGTACATTGATCGTTTTCCAGCTTTACAAATGTTCAGGTGTTCAATCGAGGAGACTTTACTTCAATTTTTTTATTTTTAATTTTTCTTTAGGTAGATTGCATGGAAGAAAGGTATGCTTACTAGTGGAATGCTATTATCAAAATTGTGTGGACAGATATGTTTTGCTAGATTTGCGGAACTAGTACAATGTTTTAGTTTGATATTGCATGAGGATACAAAGATTGCTCCAAGGATATAAGGACAAATAAAGGATATGAAAAGTAATTTGAGTTGGGTATCTTTTTATGTGGAGCCAAAAAATGAAAATCTAGCAAAAAAATATATCCGAGGGCCTTATGAATGCTCACACAGATAAGGATTTCACAATAGATAAAGACTGAATATAAGTGGAAAGAGGTCTATATTGAAGTTTTTTTATTCCTCAAGCTACTTAATAGTGGAAGACAAGAAAAAGAAAATTGATAATATATATACACACAAGATCTTTTATCCATGGAGAGATTTGTACTAAATTATTTAATTTCGTTGGGCATTTAATAAATCAAAGGCATATATAGGTTTGTACTTAATTATTTATTTTTATCGGCTTAAACACTTAATTTATCCAGGGTTGCTATGAATCTATGTTAATAATTTCATTAGTTAACATAGGTGATTTTTAAGTATGTTATGGAGATATCTAACGAGTTCATTTCTTTAATTTGTTTAACTTTATGTGTAATCATATATCTGAGCTTTTTTTCGTTGTTTACTTTCCATTTAAGAAAATTATTTTCCATGTATTGTTTATATTTGTTTGATATGATAGTTTCAAAACAAAACAAACTACCTATCTGTAGAGCATTTCTTGTGATCTCTTTGATTTTTCCAACCAAGCCTTCAAAGCAAACAATCAAATATTAATTGATATACTCTGTTTGTATGTTTTGCCGGTCATAGCTCGTGTATTTATCCTGTAAGGAATGAATTTTTATGAGATTAAAGTTGATTGAATGTTTTGGTATTGATACTTTTTGGGTCTTTTTTAATTGAAATTTGTATAGTATGGGAAACCTTTACTACTTTCATAGTTATTGACCTTCGTTTCTCTGGTTTCTAAAATAAGTTCTCCTCCAACTTCCACATTAGAAAAATTTGGGAGAAAATATGGGTTCTTTGGCTCCATATGATGCCAAACCCTTTGCTGATCCGATGATATTTTTAGCTCTGACATTTGCAGCTACCTTGGTGGAAAAAGACGACTTGCAGAGGTGGACAAAGATGACTCATGGTTTTCTACTATTTTTCCTTCTCGTTTTTTCAGATTTCAAGAACGACCATACTTGAGCACTGCAACAACATGAATTTCAAATGTGTCTGCCATGTCTATGTATTGGAGTATTATTGTATCCATGTCCCCGAGTTGGGTTCAAGAATTTTATAGTTTCTGTAACTTTTATGTTCATGTTTGGGTTTCTCAGATAATGGGAAACTAAGTTTCCTGAACTTTGTAATCCAAAAGACCCACATATTATAAGTGATCTTGGAAAATACCACTTGTCTGGGGGTAGGATTGATCATATGAGGAGTGATTTTTAAATAAAATATACATGACCTTTGTTCAAAGATGGGACCTATCTCGAATTTTCAATACCTTGGACAACGATGGTGATGACATGGTTACTGCAGATAATGTACACGGGTTACTGGAAAATCTTGGAATTCAACATATCTTTGATGACAATATGAAATCACTGATAGGCTCTTCTGATCATATGAACTTTATAGTTTGCTTTCGTTTTATGTCATGACTCTTTTAATAACTATTTTAGTTTTTGGTCTATGGTAGTCATTTTAGTTTTTATTAGTTTATTTTATCTAAATTACTTTATTTTAGTTATATCGCTCGTTTTCTTTGGTTATAGTTAAAAATTAATTTTATTTAGCTTAAATTTATTTTAATTTTGGTTTAAGCTTAATTTTTATTTTTATTTTTTTGTTTTTTTGTTTTTTTGCTTTTTTGTTTTTTTTGTTTTTTTTGTTTTTTTTTTTTTTTGTTTTTTTGTTTGTTTGTTTGTTTTTTTTTCCCAGTAAGAAAAAAGCATGATTTTGTATTAATATCAGATGAGTTGCAATATTTACATATAGTTTGGCAGAAACCAGAAACAAAAACATAGACTTAAAAAGTCATCATAAAACATTACCTCCTAAAAACAATACAAGGAGGGAAAAGAAAGAGCTATGTGACGAAGCATAGGATATATGTATGAAATTAGTATATAGACCAAAAGTTAGGCAAGAGTGAGATAAATCCATGTTTATGTAGGAACATCACCTACAAAAGATGAAAAACTTGCTTTGCAAAGGGCAATGTGAGAGATCCAGTGGCCAGAAACAAAAATGAGAAATAAGAAACAGGGAGAGAAAGAAACAGAGTACAGATTATGTTCCAAGGAGGGAAAAATCTTCTATCTCGTAAGTGATATTACCCAGAAGAATGTCCATTTTCCATTTTCCCGATTGTATTAGTAGCCCTTTCTTTGACAAACTGTCTGCTTGAACATTTCGTGATCTGTCCACATGTTGAATAGAATAATCCTTTTTTCCTTTCAAGAAAAAATCGATTATGTTC
This sequence comes from Pinus tabuliformis, assembly GCA_031772625.1. Classification (NCBI taxonomy): domain Eukaryota; kingdom Viridiplantae; phylum Streptophyta; class Pinopsida; order Pinales; family Pinaceae; genus Pinus; species Pinus tabuliformis. The sequence goes on along the minus strand of CM062818.1, from coordinate 479,891,502 downwards.
ATCCATCTTGTTAGCATTTGATTTTTTATGGAAAGTTCGCCAGTGACATGATCAATTATGATTTTAGAATCTCCATAAATATGAAGAGCTGGAATGTTTAGGAAGGTACTAAGATATAGGAGACCTGAAAGTGTCGTTGCTTCAACTTTGTTATTTGTGCCTTTTTCACCATTCCAATGAATGGAGAAATTCTGATGTTAATTCTAGAAATTAAAATATTGCAGGCACATATCTCGTTTTGCACTGCCCCATCGAGAAAATCCCTAGGGAATTTCAATTGAGAAATTTATGTTTCCTGATTTTTTTATATATTGTATGATCTGAGGAGAAAGAGAGTTATAGAGCGAGATGATCTTGTAGAAAACTAACTGAAAATATTCATGTTTGTTTTGAAACAGATACTTGTTTCTCCAATTCTAGATTGTCCAAAAAACAATTTGTGGAATGGATCTCCAGGATGTTTTCTGCGCACTCCACCATTCAATTGACTCTTTAAGAGAAGAATATGATATAAAATTGAAGCCAAAATAAGACGATAAGTTCCTCCATACCTGAAGGGTGATTGCAGTTAAGGAACATATGATAATTATTTTTCCCATCAGCTTTACAGATTGAGCATAAACCCGGTCTTGTCTATTGTCTCTTTTGCAGATTTTCCCATGTGAGGTTTTTGTTATGGTAGACAAGCCAGGAGAAAATAATAATTTTGCAGGGGACACCTGTTTTCCATAACGGATAAGGAAATAGACAATATGAGAGAGAAAGTTGGCTTCTGGTTAAGGACAAATAGATTTCCTCCACACTTATGTTATCCTTTCCCCTTTTTCCCCTCTAGGTGAGGAAGTCACATGTTTCGGTGTGGCAAAAACCGATATTCCTCATGATCATCAGAGTCTTGTTCCATTGGAGAGACAAAATTCCTTGTAGGCCCAACTCTTGGGCTTCTTTCCATATGGGAGAGGGTCCCTACCAACCTGCAATGACTTGCCTCCATACAAAAATACTCGAACGATGGAAGGCATTTTTGATTTGAGGTGGTATAATGAGATCTTTCCCCGCTCTAGAAATGGGATCAAAATCAATATACACACTGTTTCCATTCTGTAAGCTCCAAGAGAGATTTTGAAGGAAAAAAGACTTGATTTTACGAAAGCTCTGCCATATAGCAGAACCATGTGAGGATCCTATGGTGCCTTTCATGTACCAAAAAGAGAAATCTTTATTGCCCGTGTACTTTCTTCTTATGGATCTACTCCATAAGCCATACCCAAAAATACTCCTCCATAGAGATTTACATAACAAGGCCATTCCAAATTTGTGAAGATCCATGATCCCCCAGCCTCCTAAATCCTTAGGAAGAGTAATATTTGAAAGTTTTGTCAGATGAAATTTTCTTTTATCTTTGCATCCACCCCAGATGAAATTTGTTGTCATTCTATTGAGCAATTTTATAATACTGGCCGGAATATAAAACAGGTGGGCCCAATACACAGTCAGTTGTGCTAGCACAGATTGTGCTAAACCTCTCTTCTTGCCATAGACAAGCACTTATTTTCCCAGCCTGATATCCTTTTGAAGTAATGGTCAGAGATCCATTGCCAGTCTGCTCTAGTATAGCAGGAGGGTTTAAGGTGATATCTGAGGTATTTCATGCCATCCTTTATGAGCCTTGCTTTTATGTTATACAAATATACCAAGTAATTAATGATTTCCTTATAACATTCCTCGTGATAGAAGATTGATTTACTTTCATTTATTTGAAGGCCAGTAGATTTTTCAAAATTCTTCAGGATGTTATAAATACAAAACCAGGAGAGACGGAAAAGCATTTCGAAAATCAGTATATCATCCACAAATAGACTGTGAGAAATGTAATTTCTTCTACTTATCATCATGGGATGGAAATGCTCCTCAGGGACAGCTCTTTTAATATGAAAACTTAGTGAATCCATTGCCAAGATGAAAAGAAGTGGGGAGAGGGAGCACCCCTGTCTCAAACCTCTAGCAGCAGGGAAGAAAAAGGAAGGATATCCATTGATAAGGATAGCAAAATTAACATTCTCGACACAAGCCATGATCCAATTTGAACAAGAGTGATTAAGGTTGATTTTGGAGAGTAAACATCTTAGAAAACCCCAATCAAGACAGTCATAGGCCTTCTTGAGATCAATTTGTAAAATTGCAGCATCAAGCTTTTTTGTATGTAAAGAGTGCAAACTTTCCTGAGTGTTTGCAACCGCATCATGGATGTTCCTATCTTGAAGGAAACCATGTTGTTCCTGTGAAATGAATTTGGACAGGGTACCTCAGATTCTGCCAGCAATGATCTTTGAGATAATTTTATAAATTGCATTGCACAAAGAAATTGGTCTGAAATCCAAAAAGGAGGTGGCATTTTCCTTTTTTGGAATGAGGGCAATGTAAGTTTTTTTTTTGTAAGGTTTAGCGAGACTTTATATTAATAAAATACAGTAGAATACATGATGCAGAGTGGGAGTCGATGGGACCTCCCTGTGTCTGCCTTTGAACAACTGAGCTGGTCTAGTCTCTGCTCTCATTCTCTCCTCTTTTTTTTTTTTTCCTTCGAGTGGATCGCTTGCAGCTTATATAGTTGTCAGTAAATGGATATTTGGAAGAATCAACAGAGCCTGGCATTTGCTAAGTTTGTTGGTCTACCTTGTTTATGGTGTGGCATTTCTTTCTGAGTTCCCCCTCCTCCAGGTCTTGCCAGAGGATGTGATAGTCTTCACTGTTGGACTGAACGCCCGCATTGGCTATGGTGTCGGCCAACTTATTTGCAGTTCTTCTGACTGCTTGAAAGGTGATGCCTTGAATGTTGCTGAGATGGACTTGCAGATCCTTCAGAATTGTCGAGAGCCTCCAGCTGGGTGTGATCTTGTCCACTTGCGTGTCGTTTTGAAGTTTCCTCATCATCTTGATGACTATCTCCGAGTCTCCTTCCACTATCAGGGGTAGGAATTTGTAGTGGTCAGCTAGGGTGATGCCTTTGATGAGAGCAATCAGTTCTACAACATTATTGGTGTTATTTCCCAGATTGCCATGGTAAATGAGGTGTATGTTCCCCATATGGTCTCTGATTGCTCCGCCGTATCCGACTTTCCCTGGGTTTTGCTTTGACGTGCCATCGAAGTTTAGTTTGAACGCTGGAAATGGCAATGTTCCCCATTTGTCCCACTTCATCACTTGCGTGGTCTGGTTCCTGCCTGTGGGATTGGTCCGGGCTTTGAGTTTGAGGATTTGGACAATCCTTTGATCCTTTGGAGACAGGTTCCCCTCTTGCTGCGTTATGTCCATGGCGTGGATCGTTTCTGTTATTAACTGCCTCGATTTTTCCATTAGCCTATCCACTGTCATCGCAGAATTCTTAAAGATTCGAGCATTGCGCTCTTTCCAGAGGATCCAGACCACGGCTCCCGGAATGAGGTTCCATGCCCTGTTGATCAGATTATTGGTGGACATGGTTGATCGCCAATTGCCCAAGGTAAGACAGATCGAGTCTCTGTTTCTGTCGGTTTGCCTGAAGACAAAAGCCATATCATCCCATATCGTGCAGGCTATGGGGCATGTATTGAGAATGTGGTTGAGCGTTTCATTATCATTCTTGCAAAGGGCACATCTGGAGGGTCCAATGAAGCCCTGTTGCTGTAGATTGTTCCATGTGAGCGCTCTGTTGTGCATGACCAGCCAGGAGAACAGAGTTATTTTGGGCCAATTGCCTCTGGTCCATAGGGCATGCCATCTGGGGTCCGGTTGCCAATCTGGTGAAGCAGCGCTGATTCTGTAGGCTTCCTTTAGGTTGAAAGTTCCTTTAGAATTGTTTCCCCATCGCAGGATGTCTTCTCTGGTTGAGGTGAGGATTCTGCGTTGTTCTAGCTGTTGTAGGAGTTGTTCTATGTTTCCATTGTGGTCTTGTGTTGGCCATTGATCTTTGGATAGCCATTTTTGCCAGGTGGTGGTCACTGTTTGTGGTTGCCAGTAATCTGCTACCTTTATTAGCCCTGCCTCTTGCATGTCATTTTTTAGTGTAGTCCAATCTGGGTGGTCCAGAGGAGGGAGTTGCTGCCAAGCATCCTCCCAAAATAGGGCAGTGTTGCCTTGGTGCACTTCCCAGAAGCAGTGCTGCTGAACAATGTGTCGATTTTCCCATACTTTGTTCCAGAGGGGAGAGCCTTGAGTGCTGCCTGTGAGCCTGATGAGGTCTTTGTCCTGTATTTGATTTGTGTACTTTGCCTTCCACAAGGTGCCCCAAAGGGAATTAGGATTCTCCACCCATCTCCACCATATTTTTGCTGCAATAGCCTTGCTTAGGATTTCAGGATCTCTTAGGCCCAGACCTCCTGCCAGCTTTGGTTTGCATATGTCTGTCCACTTGAGGAGGGCCCATTTGTGCTTCTTTGAATCTCCGTTCCAGAGGAAGGACCGCTGGATGTTCCAAATGGATTTGTAGATTGATTTGGGCATGGCAAGGGCTGAGAGCATATAGGCTGGCATTGTTTGAAGCACTGATTTGACCAGTACCAGTCTGCTGGCCATGTTTAGGGCTCGATGAGTCTAGCTGCTTAATCTGGATTTCATTTTGTTGAGGAGATCTTCCCAATTTGCAGCTTTGGGGGCGTATTCTGAAAGTGGTATGCCGAGGTATTTGGTTGGAAGGGAGTTCCTCTGGATCTTGAGAATTTTGCTGAGATTTCTCTGCACAGGAATAGAAGTGTTGAAGAAAAATAATTTGGATTTAGCTAGATTGATCTCCATACCTGAGGCTTCCGTGAAGGTACTCAGCACCTTGTTGAAGGTTCGGGCTTCCTTCACTGTGGGGGCTCCCATAAGCATTGTATCGTCGACAAATTGCTGATGCGTTACTGTAGGTCCCTGATGCGTGGCTTTGATGCCTTTGAGCTGATTCGTTTGGACCGCTTGGGATAGGGATCTTCCGAGGCCCTCTGCCATGATGACAAAGAGAAAAGGTGACAAAGGATCCCCTTGCCGTATGCCTCTGGATGGGCAGAATGGTTGTAAGGGGCCTCCGTTCAACATGATTGAGAAGAATGCTCCTGAGACCATTTCCATTATCCATTTTATCCAAATCTGACTAAAGCCGAAAGCCTTAAGGATTTCTCTGATATATGTCCAGCTGATTTTGTCAAAGGCCTTGGAGAGGTCAAGTTGAATGAGCATGCCCGGGATTTTTTGAGTTTTTATAGAATGCAGCACCTCCTGGTTGAGAATGATGTTGTCAGTTATCTGTCTTCCTTCAACATATCCAGACTGTTCGTGAGAAATGATTGAGGGAAGGATGGGTTTAAGTCTGTTGGCCATCAATTTTGAGAGGATTTTATAGATGACGTTGCAAAGTGCTATAGGTCTGAATTTGTCGGGGGAATCAGCATGATCAGATTTGGGGATGAGGGTGAGGAAGGTAGCATTGATGGCTGGCAGCACTCTCTTGGTTCTGTGGAAGTTCTTTATCAGATTGAAAAGGTCTACTTTGATGATGTGCCAGCAGGCTTTGAAGAATTCGATTGTGAAGCCGTCTGGTCCAGGGGCTTTGTCAGAGGCCATGGTGAAGATGACATCTTCGATCTCCTGCTCAGTGAATTCTCTTAAGAGAAGGGAGTTTTGCTCCTCCGTTACTAAGGGGGGAATAGCACTAGTGATTTTGTTGATAGCTTGGGTTCTATCTTGATTGGGCTCAGAGAGCAGTGACTGAAAGTATAGATTTAGTTCTGATCCTATTTGCTCTCTGGTTGAGACTTTGGCACCATCATCTTTTTTGAGAGATAGAATACGATTGTTGGCTCTGTGCTGAATGGTTGATTTATGGAAGAAGCTTGTGTTTCGTTCCCCATGCTTTAGCCACTGCACCCGCGATTTTTGTTTCCATAGCAGCTCTTCTTGTCTTAACCTGTCTTCCCATTGCTTTTGGAGGTTTGATTCCTGAGCTAGCCTATCCTCGTTAGGCCCGTCCTTGATCATTGATTGTTGGAGGCCTGCCATTTTTTCCTCGAGCTCTTTTTTGGCTTGAAAAATGTTACCAAATGTGTTCTTGTTCCAGCATTTGAGCTTTGTTTTAATGCTCTTGAGCTTTTGCTGAAATATGTACATAATGTTGTCGCTCTTTACAGAGGTTTGGGTCCACCAACTTTGTATATTTTGCATGAAGGTTGGGTGGTCTATCCAGAATCTTTCGAACCTGAAAGGCTGGTTTTGGGGCTTGATCATATTGGTGAAGTGTAGCTGTACTGGCCAGTGATCTGATCCCCCAATGGGCAGGATGTTGGCTTCCATGTCTAGATTCTGGAGCATGATGGATTCCGATATGAGGAACCTATCAAGCCTTGATGCAACCTGTCTATTTCCCCCTTTCTTATTGTTCCATGTGTGTAGACCATTGACTGTGGGAACATCAATGAGTTTAGATTCTGCTATGAAGGTGTTGAAAGCTTCCGCATCTTTATCTAATCTTCTTAGGCCCCCTTTCTTCTCCGCTAGGTTGGTGATCATGTTGAAATCTCCACCTAGGATCCAGTGGTTGGCACCATGGTGATGTCTGATTTCGTTCAAGTCTTCCAGCATCTTGAACTTCTCCTGAATTCGCTGCGGTCCATACACATTGGTGATGCATATCGTTTGTTGTGAGTCTGGCATGTTGAAGATCACTGATAGCGAATGCTTAGTGGACAGAGCATTCTGCAAAAAGAACTTGTTTTTGTTCCAGAATATTAGGAGCCCTCCTGCTTGCCCAATGGCTTTTGTGCTTGTGCATTGAAAGCCTTTTGCAAATAGTTTCTTGAGCGTTTCTATGCCATTGGCTGAGCATTTGGATTCTTGTAGTAAGACTAGGTCTGGTGATTGCGTGAAAAGACGGTTTTTAAGGATTCATCTTTTGGAGGTGCCATTTAGCCCTCTGATGTTCCATGTAGTTATCTTCATTAAGAAATCTTCGGTGTGGCTAGGACCAGAGCCCTCATCTTTCCTTCATTTATTAGGTGCCTCCCGAGTTCTTGTATTTGTTGCTTTGTCGATTTTCTGCCCCGTTTTCTTCCTGGACCTTTCGGCTTGTATTGGTCCAGGTCTAGGTTTGCTTGGATGCCTGTTTGGCTGCTTTCTCCCCATTGCTTTTTAGCTGCATTCTGATTCAGATATTCTAACTGCAAGTATGCCATTTCGATTTTCTCCAAGTGTTCTTGGGGAATGGCATTCACACCCTGTTTGGACCATTGTTCGTTGACCTCCTGGAGATCCAGGTCCCCCAGAATTTCTTCCAGAGGATTGGTAGGAGCGGTTGAGGGCAACCGATTTGGCTAATGTTCTGTGCAAGGAGGGGTATGCAGAGGAGCGAAGCTTGTATCGCTGTGGTCTGAGTTGGGTTGCGGGACTTGAAGCTGCTCCTTGGTTTGGGGTTGGTCCGAGCCAGGGATGGAGGTGGTTGAAGGGTTGGATAGTTGAGGCTGCCCAGGTGGATCTTGAGCCGGGGGGGCTTGGGATTTTGGAGGGTTTTCGAATGGATCCTGGTTGCTTAGAACTTCAAAGCTATTTTGATGGGTGAGGATTGGGTTGGGGGGGTTTTTTAGAGGATTTTTCCCTTTCTGCTTTTTTCTCTTCCTGGTAACAGGGATGAAATCTGGGGATGGGTTGTCCGCTTTGTCTGTTTGGGGTTGAGATGGGGGTTGATTTAGGGGGCACCCATGACTAAGATGTCCATGCTGTCGGCATTTCCTGCATCTAAAAGGAATATTTTCATAGTCGATGGCCTGCTTCCACTGAATACCTTTGTGGATCAGAGCAATATAACCTGGGAGAGGTCCTGAGACATCCATATAAACACAGATTCTAGCGTAGGCAGTGTATTTACCTTGAGATGTGAGGTCTGAAGTTTTGATGAATATACCCAGCTTGTTCCCGATGGCTTCCAGGATCCGCTCATTCCAATAATCCACCGGCAAGGAGTATAGCCTGAGCCAGACTGGAACTTTTGTGAAGTCTTCTTGCTCTGGAACAAAGTTTGGCTTCCAGTACGTTATGTAGAGTCCTGCCGAGTTGTAGAAGTATGGGCCTCCTTCGAAGGTGCGATCTCTGTCTTCCCTGTGGGTGAAGATGACTATGAAAAAATTCCTTGCTCCTAACTGTAGTTCATAGTTCCCTTTGGGCTTCCATTTCTGGTTTATCCACCAGCAGAGAGATTTTTCATTGAGTCTTACTCCCATGAAGCGACAGATTAGGGCATGTTTGCTCATGTGATCTCTGTATTCTTCAATCCATGGGTCTTCGATGATTAATGAGGGAGTTTCCTTCGATATCGGTTTGTAGGGGGATGATCCAGTTGCTCCGTTTTGGTTTGGGAAGCTTTTCTCAGCCGCAGGTCCATTGGCTGTCGAGGCATAGGTTGTCGCCGGTGCTTTGCCTCTGTCCCTGGATCGGGAGGCGGATGAGGTAAAGGCAGGCTCTAGAGGGAGGCTGCCGAAAACGAAGGGGCCGAAGGCTGGGGGGGTCGATCCCCCCCCCTCGAGGGTGTTCATTGAGCACTGCTTCTAGGGTTTGGTTGCAGAGCGTTCGAACCGTCTGTCCTGTCAACATTAAGGACTCAAAAAGTAATATTCTTAATTCGAGGGCAATGTAATTTGATGATATGTGTACTAGTGAATTTTTCCTGACATTCTTGATTCTTCAACCATACTTAGAATGTCCATCTTATCTAGATCAAAAAAGTGGATGAAAAATTCTATCGTCCATCCATCTGGGCCTAGACATTTATCTTTCTTAAAGGATTTCATTATAGATAGAAGTTCATCCTCTAAGATAGGCTGAAAGAGACAATCATTTTGTTCCTTATCGAACATGCTAGGGAAAGGATCAATACCGCAGAATATGTTTTCAGCCATGCAGTTCTCATTTATTTTTTAGGAATTTTTGAAATAACTTACAACCACCATTGAAATATCTTCCTGCGAATGTAAAATGTTACCTTCCTCATCCTTTATCTCCCATATAGTATTAATTTCACGCCTCTTGTTAGCATATCTATGAAAAAATTTAGTATTTCATTCACCTTTCTTTAACCATATGGCTCTACTTTTTAATCTCCATGAGGCTTCTTCTATGGCAAGTAGGCTATGTTTCTTGAATTCCAGCTCCTTTATATGATAGTGTAACTTTAGAAGAAGGCAATTGTCAGACATTCTACAAGAAATCCTATCCAGTTCCTTTTGAATATCTTCCAAAGCTTTCCTATTAGATTTTAGCTTGCTGATTTTCCAAGATTTGACTATGTTACTAAGGGAAGCTAGATTGTCAAGAAGATTTTGAGACGGAGATGAGCAATCTAGAGGAGAGCGACAGATCCATGAACTCTGAACGAGGTCATTAAACTCAGGGTCATCCAACCAGATTCTATTGAATTTGAAAGGAAGGCCCTTCTGGATACCATGATTTTTCCATTGCAGAGTGATTGGCCTATGATTAGAGATAAAACAATTGACAATATCCGAAGCTGGAGAGCCCAGACGTTCCAATAACTTGTCATGGAGCAAAAAAGGATCAATTCTTTTAGCTAGATAGGAGGGGCTAGATCTTCCATTGTCCCATGTTGGGTCTATTTTATTAGGACAAACGTCAACAAAATTATGATGGAGAATGGCATCTTGAATAATTCCAGCCAATGGGTCGGCCTTCCTACCCCTTCCCCAAACTTCATCACCACTTAGGGTGCAATTTAAATCTCCAGCTATCAGTAGTGAGTCTATCTCCATAATTTTAGATGAAAGAAAACAATTCTAGAAAGAGAAATGGTCCTTATAAGGTGCATAAACATTTAGAATATGGATGGGACCAGGAATGCCATGAAAGTTTGCTAGTAGCAAGATACCAGCAAAACATCTGAATGCTTTAGCCGATACCCATGTAGGATCCCATAAAACAGCAAACCCCCTCCCCCGATTGGCCATTTGACTCTATGGCTACAATGTGCCAGGTTAGGAACATTCTCCTGAAAGAAACAGATTCAGGTCGTCCATGCATTGTCTCCTGGATGAGGAGTATATTGGAGTGAGATGTTAAGAACCTGTCCTTAAGGGCTAAAAATTTTGGGTCTGCCCCCAAACCCTTGATATTCATAGACATTATTCAAGTCATGATAAAAGGTCAATAGGCTGTCTTTCTCTAAGAGGCCCATGGGGAAGAGAGATCAGTTATGGGAATGTCTATGAGGAAACGATCCATACTTGAGTTTAGAGGGCAATTCTTCCTTCCGTGGAAGTGTCTGCGTCCCCTATTTTGCTTCCTTCTGACGGTGATGTTTCCAGTCGAGGTTGGGCTAATATGATGGGAATTAGGCAAGACAAGTTTATGAATGGTGAGGGGCTACAAATCAAGAGACTTTTTCCTGAGGAGAATATCCCGGTCACTTGCCACAGAGTTTGAAGGTGAGGAGATGGGGGAATTTGGGGGGGTAACAGTGAGGCAATTTTATTTTCCTTTTGATAGGTGAGATGCTCTGACTGGGGAGGGTGAGGGGGAGGGAACGTAAGTGATGTGAGATGAAGATGGGGCATTGTAGAGAGGGTGTGGAATAGGTAAAGGGGGAGGGACTTCCTGACAAGGAAAAGGTTCAGAAGGGGGAGGAGAGATGGGATGAGCAGGATCCCTCACCGGTGGTGATCCTGATTTTCTGGGAAAATAGGATGTAGAGGGAGCAATAATCGGAGAAATTCCTCTTGAATTTTGAGTAGGAGACGACTGAGGGGAAGAGTATTTTGAAATACCTGGGAAAGTCGACTTCCGAACAGATGCCTTTCTTAATCTTTCAGCCTCCAACTGTTTTTTGCCGGAAAAATTTGTATTAGATTTTTCCTGAAACTTCCTTCCATGTAGCCGACCACCCAGATGAAAAGGGAAATGCTCTTTAATATGACCAGTTCTGTGACAGGTCGAACAATGGAAAGGGACCCCCCAAAAATCCAACCTCTGCTGCAAATTGATATCACCCCAGTGAAGGTCTATATGTTCAGGAAAACCACCACGGTATTCCTTTTCAATGAGGATCCAGGCCACTCTTTTATCCTTTGCCCCAAGGCATTTCGGGTCCACATAGACAAATTTCCTGATAGCATTTCCAATATCTGTTAATGTCTCCTTTGTCCATAATTCAATTGGGAGGCCAAGTAACTTAACCCATATGAGTTTATTGGAAGGGGTGTTATGCAGAGGATTATATCCAATATACTAGTGATGAAGAGCCAGGAAGCTCTTACCATGAACCCATGGTAGGGTTCAAATTGTCTCAAGGTCCTCCATACTCAGAAAGTGGAAGCTATACCAATTTTTCATAAGTTTGATAATCATAGGAATATATCCTCGTAAATATTTCCACTTGGATCCAAGCCAATTCCTCATCTGATTGGCATCCATATCAGGGAAATACCAGCGTCCAAAAAGAGCATGTTTTTGAAGGCTGGCAATTCTATCAGTAAGGGTGACACTGTCAAGGTTGATGGTAGAGGGGGGCGAGAAGGTCTTTATAGGACGCTACTTGTGTTTACGTCGTGGTAAATCATATTCGCCACCTTGATAATCACATGTCGGAAGGGTTGATGGGGAGATAATTAATTTAGCTAGCATAGACTGCCAGTCACCCGGGATACATGATCCACCGTGGAGCATTTCTGCTTCAATGGTTGCACGTACCAGCGCGGATGAGGCAGACACATCAGACAATATTTCCATCAGGGCCGAGAAAGGAAACCAAGGCGTCAGCAACCCTGACAGATGATGTAAAAGATACAAATGTGTGGGATCAAGTGCAGTCAGATGCTGGTTGCAGGGGTAAAAAGGGAAAAGGACACATCCCAGATTACGAGAGGAATGTTCGAGTGATGCAAAATATTTCCCTTTAGAAAAGGATAAGAAACGACTATTTAAGTACTTTCCAGCTGACAAAACCCTTGGGAAATAAATGTGTGGAGTCAGAAAGAGGAACCGCTGACGTCGATGGGAGATATTAGTGGTGGGAAACAGGTTTTGTAACATTCATCCAGCCAGTTGTTCCTTTACGGTCAACCCGCGTCCATCCACACACCAGAAAATAGAAAGGAAATTACTGGAGATGTTTTCTGTCATCGGAAAAACCAGAGGAGATAGCCATGTTCACTGTGAGTCTGTCCTTAGTATTCAGATAGAAAGATAAGGAGAAGAGCCAGAAAGGGAAAAGGATTCAGAAAAATTAAAACAATAATGAGTTTCAAGAGACTATACAGGTCAATAGGACTTCCCTGTGAGTGCAGACAGCGAAAAAACTCTCCAAAAAAGCTAATTAAAATACTAAGCAGCAACAGTAGCAGCCTTTACATTTACACCACCATTTCCCAATTCTACAACCAAAACCTAAACAAGGCTGAGAAACAATACAAGCATTTGACATCCAAAACCACACATGTTGGCAGAAAGAGAGCTCATAAAATATGGTTTTTAGACGGGGCAAAATCTTGTTATTAAAAAAAAAGACATGCAGCCCCAATTCCAGTGGATAAAAAGATTTACAGAGAAAAAAACTTTTTCGATTCTTTGCTATTTTGTTCAGATATCAACAATGGAGGGACTGCATACCTTGTTGAAATGAGAAGACCACCGAAATGTAGTCCATTGTACGTCTTCCAGACCACCGAAGCCGAGAATATATGTTCCTCGCCATGACCACAGGATCGACAAACCAGTGAAAAACAAAGAATGAGAAAAAGTTGGGCCTAGACGACGGCAGTTATCAAGAGCCAAACAGCTAGGTATATGCCGGAAATTGGGTAAATACAAACTAGGTTTCCTTTGTCTGGAGAGTCTATGGCCAAAAACTTAAAAAAAATAATGAAAAAGCTTTGTGAGAGTTGTGACAGATAGGGTATGGAACAGAGTAAAACTATGAAGGAGTACAGAGCTGGAACCTCTTTTCAAAGACCCAAGAAGAAAGGGGCAAAAACTGGAGCCACCCTCAAGTGAGGATGTTTATACTCACACCCTACCATGGACGTTGATTTCCAGAGCCAAGATGTTTAAACACGTAGCAAATATTCCCGACAGGTATTAGATGCACAAATGGTCTTTGTAAAAGGTTCAGCTGTGGATCTAGCTATGGTCTCAGGCGCGTTCAGGATTGTCCAATGCGCTGCTTCGTTGTGGACACCTTCATTTCATACGTTTTCCAGTTGTCTAAGCAGTGGTCCGAGCACTAGTCTCAGTGGTGGTCTTGGCGGTGGTCTCGGCACTTAAATTTAATTTTTTAATTTAGGCTTTTGTGATCCATATCAAGATTATTAAGATGGTTTTTGGCAATAATCACATCAAAATTTATTTGTCGACGTGTTTCGAACCAACAAGTTTGGTTCATTGTCACAACGAGATAAAGAATGAGATCATGGCCCCAAGTTAAATAGAGAGATCCATCATACAATGACTACATTTGACCAAGGAAAAAACTACAAAGGATAGGGCAACAACTACGTTTGATTAGACCAAGAGACAGGGAAAGAAGTAATTTAATAAATTAAATAGATTTTTTACTTCTTTCCCTGTCTCTTGGTCGAGTCAAATGTAGTTGTTGCCTTATCCATTGTAGCTGTTTTTTTGGTCAAATGTAGTCGTTGTATGATGGATCTCTCTATTTAACTTGGGGCCATGATCTAATTCTCCATCTCTTCCTGACAATGAACCACACTTGTTGTTTCCAAATGCGTTGAAAAATGAATTTCGATGTGATTGTTGCCAAAAACCATCTCAATAATTTTAAATTTAATTTATTTTAAAAATGGTTGAATTACTTTTAGAATTAAACTTTTGCAGTGTGAAAAAATTATTCAGAGTCCCACCCTTGTTCAAATCTATGGAGGCATCACCCATACACCCATAGTGTAGGAAGATACAAGCAATAAAAAAGAAAGTACCATCACCAACTCTAGCCTCTGGAGTTTTTGTGTTTGGTATCGATTTGCAATGAGTTGCACCCATGTTCAAATCTCTGGAGGCATCACCCATACACCTGTAACGTAGGAAGATACAAGCAATAGAAAAACAAGTCCCATCACCAACTTTGGCCTCATGAGTTTTGGTGTTTGGAATCGATTTGCAAAGATTCCCACCCGTGTTCAAATCTCTGGAGGCGTCACTCATATGCCCATAGTGTAGGAAGATACAACCAATAAAAAAGCAAGTCCCATCACCAACTCCGACCTCTGGAGTTTTGGTGTTTGGAATTGATTTGCAAAGAGACCCACCTATGTTCTAATATCTAGAGGTGTCACTCATACACCCGTAGTGTAGGAAGATATAAGCAATAAAAAAACAAGTCCCATCACCAACTCCGACCTCTGGAGTTTTGGTGTTTGGAATTGATTTGCAAAGAGTCCCACCCATGTTCAAATCTTTGGAGGCGTCACCCATATGCCTGTAGTGTAGGAAGATACAAGTAATAAAAAAGCAAGTCCCATCACCAACTTCGACCTCTAGAGTTTTTGTGTTTGGAATCAATTTGCAAAGAGTCCCACCCGTGTTCAAATCTCTGGAGGCATCACCCATATGCCTGTAGTGTAGGAAGATACAAGAAATAAAAAAACAAGTCCTATTACTAACTCTGGCCTCTGGGGTTTTGGTGTTTGGAATCGATTTGCAAAGAGTCCCACCCGTGTTCAAATCTCTGGAGGCATCACCCATACGCCTATAGTGTAGGAAGCTACAAGCAATAAAAATTCAAGTCCCATCACCAACTCCGGACTCTGGAGTTTTGGTGTTTGGAATCGATTTGCAAAGAGTCCCACCTGTATTCAAATATTTGGAGGCATCACCCATACGCTCGTAGTGTAGGAAGATACAAGCAATAAAAAAGCAATCCCATCACCAACTATGACCTCTAGAGTTTTTGTGCTTAGAATCTATTTGCAAAGAGTCTCACCTGTGTTCAAATCTCTGGAGGTGTCACCCATACACCTGTAGTGTAGGAAGATACAAGCAATAAAAAAGCAAGTCCCATCACCAACTCTGGCCTCTGGAGTTTTGGTGTTTGGAATCGATTTGCAAAGAGTCTCACCCATGTTCAAATCTTTGGAGGTGTCACCCATATGCTCGTAGTGTAGGAAGATACAAGCAATAAAAAAGCAAGTCCCATCACCAACTTTGGCCTTTGGAGTTTTGGTGTTTGGAATCGATTTGCAAAGAGTCCCACCCGTGTTCAAATCTTTGGAGGTGTCACCCATACACCTGTAGTGTAGGAAGATACAAGCAATAAAAAAGAAAGTCCCATCACCAAATCTGTCCTCTGGAGTTTTGGTGTTTGGAAGCGATTTACAAAGAGTCCCACCCATTTTCAAATCTCTGGAGGCATCACCCATACGCCTGTATTGTAGGAAGATACAAGCAATAAAAAAGCAATTCCCATCACCAACTCTGGCCTCTGGAGTTTTGGTGTTTGGAATTGATTTGCAAAGAGTCCCACCCGTGTTGTATGCCACTTAGTACAATTAATTATTAAATTATCTTATAATTTCAAAAAATTTACAAAAATATCTGCATGGTCATTATCATATCATCAAATCCATATAACACTTCAAAACAACACCCAATGTGCTTAGTTTTCCTCCTTTGTATTTGAGATTCGCCATGGAAACATCCATCTCCTTTCATTCTGACCCTCATAAAACCCTAAACCCCATCTCAAATGAAACCCTAAATCCTCATAGCAACATGCTCACTTTTGGTCTTCGAAAACGTTTTTCCCTCCTAACCATCTACGCTGATATTCATCCAGACATCCAGTCTGGCAGGCTCTTCCAGGTACTTATTTCTCTGTTTCTTCTTTTAATTACAGCAAGGGTATGCTTTAATCTGCAATTTCACTGTTGCAAAGATAATTTCTATTCATCGAATATTGAAACGTTTGATGATGAAGGAAGTCCCCCTCATGTATCGATCCCAATTTTTTTGTTTCGTCCTCTTGAAATTCATTCAAATCCCCACATAAAAATCACCAAATTCTACATGGAAACAACAACCCCATCCCCAGCTCCACCAGATGGGGGCGTTGTCACATATTTTTTCATTAACAAATGCGGTATGTCAGATAAAGATGTTTCAATGTCCTTAAACTTCACAAGGGCTTGCTGAATAAACCAAGCCAGGATTTGGAAGAAGGTTTGGAGTTGTTAAGTGAATTTGGTTTGACCACCCCTGCTCACATTCAAAGGGTGGTTCCTGGAAACCCTGGGATTTTCTTATATAAATCCAAAATGAACTTAAATTCTAGGCTCAACTATCTAAGGTCTATCATCAACAAAGAGGATATGTGCAAGTTTGTTTATACTGATTCAAGAATTCTTGATCTGAGTGAGGATAAGTTTAAATCTGCGATTTTGCTCTTGCAAAGATTGGGTATTGAGGGTGATGCATTATCAAAGTTATTGGCCAGGAAACCTCGTCTCCACACCCATACAGAGGAAAAAGTTATGGAGTCATTTAAAGTGGCTGAGTGTCTGGGGCTTGACAAGGGATCCAAGATATTTGGTGCCGCTTTCTGTGGGTTAATAGGAATCAGGGAAAAGAAAAGATAGATCGAAAACTGCAGTTTTTGAATAGTTTAGGTTTCTCGGAAAAACAAATTTACAAGCTCTCATGTTTGATGCCGAAGATTTTTGGACTTTCAGAGGAAAAACTGAAACAAAATGTAGATTTTCTTGTCAAATCACAGGGTGTCACACCCCTAATTCTTTTTTCGTTAATTGGCAACCGTGCGGCACCGCCTAAGTAGTTAACATGTTCCATTGTTAAGTTACATCTGCGAACTACGCCTAACATTCATCATATTTCATTAGCAATATTAATGTGTGGAATCCATTAACATTATAAACATAACCATAAACATCAACACAGCAGAGAGGACACCATCATATGCAATAATAATGTTTTATTATGATTTTGTAGAAATACAAGTGACCGGGAGCAAATGCTCCACCGCCGTTTTTACCTGTGTTGTTTACCAATGGGCACCCACCTCTGCATGCCTGCATAGTGGTCGCTCCCACACAATCCACACTTCACACCCAAACTCCGTGCATGAGTCGGGCGGGCGTGCCTTCGTCCGGACCTCCACCCAAACTCCTCACCCTAGTTCATTTCACTGTCCGGCGGGCGCCTTCGTGTAGCCCTCCACCCGAGTTCTTGAACCGACAGGTGGGCGCCTTCATGAAGCCCTCCACTGCACTCTTCAACCGATCGGCGGGTGCCTTCGTGCAGCCCTCCACCCGTGCTCTTCAACCAATGGGTAGACGCTTTCGTGCAGCCGTCCACCCATGCCACCCATTCACCAAAATCTCATGCGAATATCGTGTCCGCCTACCTGACGAGCGGGGTGCATCAACCTACGGTTCCTGCGCTTTCCGCTGCTACTACCTTGCACTTCTCCACGAGATACTTCGATGAGTGAAGTTCGAATTGCTTTTCATCTCCCTAACCGCACCAAGTATGTATATGGTGGGTGGGCGAGTCTTACCACCCAGCCGAATTGTTCATCCTACCTGGCTGACTCGCCTTCGTTTGTGAAAACTCGTTCAATATGTTGGTTGGCCTGCCCATCATACGGGACTGCCCCACCATCGTTCGCCCATTTCACAACTTTGCCTAGTCGGCCCACGGGTGACTCGTCTAGCCTGCCCGTGTATAAACTCGCGACCAATACCTCGCCCACACACTTCGTTCAAGGTGTCTTGCTTGTCTTTGGCCACAACTCATCATTTTCGCTAACTCATCCTTTCGGTGGGCACGCTCGGGTGACTCACCAGCCGCAGGGCATTACATTCTCCCCCACCCGAAAGCATTGCCATCCCCAGCAATCTGGCTCTCCTCCGTAGCTTCCTGTCATACTTCGCAATCTTCCGCTTCCATCTCCAAAGTGAGTCCTCCATTTCCCAACTTTCCTCCTCCAGTGCATTCTTCCATCTGACAAGAAATTCTCGTCTCATGTGGCAACCAATCCTTGTAGATCGAACACTTAGAATCTTTTCCATCTCTAAGTGAGACTTGTCCACAATCATGGTTGGTCCCCTCGGTGGTTCAGCTCTATTTGGATGATCAGCATCAAGTCTGCATCTCTTCAACTGACTCATGTGAAAAATTGGATGCTTCATGTGCATATGGCATAGAAGCTCCAGCTCATAAGCAACTTCCCCCACTCTCTTCTTCACTCGCAATGGTGCCTCATACTTCCTCGTCAATTTGCTCGCAGTCCCCTTAGGTGGCTAAAACTGCTCTCTGGTAATCCCGTGAAACACCATGTCTCACACACTGAAGTGTGCATCCCGTCTTCCCTTATCTTCCCATTTCTTAATTCTCCTTGCAGCTTCATGCAAGTGCATCCGTGACAGCTCCAAGGTCTCATCCCAAGCCTTCATGAACTTCTTCGCATGAGGACTCCCCAACAAACCTCTTGTCATTATGGTATGCGGTGTGACTGGCATCTGTCCATTCACCAACTCAAATGGACTGTACCCCATCACAGAACTCTTTGTATGTTGTAGCTAAACTGAGCCACATCCAAGAGTTCAGGCCAATTCTTCTGATCAGCCGTCACATAATGTCTCAAGTAATCCTCCAGCAATGCGTTGATCCTCTAAATCTGTCCATCTGTCTGTGGATGGTAACTCAAACTCATCAACAACTCTATCCCAACTACCTTGAACAATGTGGTCCAAAATTTGCATGTAAATCGTGGATCTCTGTCTGACATGATGCTTAATGGCATCCCCCAATACTTCACTATGTTCTTGAAGAACAACTCTGCAGTCCACTCAGCGCCACATGGTATCTTTGTTGGAACAAAGATAGCATGCATGGAAAAACGATCAACCACGACCATTATCCCATTATACCCATGAACATGTGGCAACTGAGTGATGAAGTCCATCGAGACACTCATCCATGGTCTCTCAGGAATCGGTAAAGGTTGCAACATACCTCCTTGCCTCTAAGTATTCGATTTGTCTTACTGACAAATGATGCACATATGTACATACTCCTTTACATCCTCTTGCATCTTCTCCCAAAATAATCCTCTCTCCAACAATGCCAAAGAACGACGCTGCCCTGTGTGGCCAGCCCATGGTGAGTCATGGAACTCCTTCAAAAGGTGCCTCCTGAGCCTAGATGACTTTGGAATATAGAGTCGGTTTCCAAAGAACAAGAATCCATATCGTAGAAAGAACTTCCGTGTCTTCCCCTCCTTTGTCTGCTTCATTATATTTTGTGCCTGAGTATCGATCTCAACACTTTCCTTGAGCTTATTCTGCATCTCTTCCAACATTTGAACTCGAATCCTACTCCTTGCTGCCTAGTCTTCCCCTTCTAATGTTGTAAGTTGTACCTTCCTACTAAGGGCATCTTCTACTGCATTGAGTCTCCCCGGTCTATACTCAATAGTCATGTCAAATTCTGCCAAGAAGTCCTGCCAACGAGCTTGCTTTGCAGAAAGATTTGGTTGTGATGCAAAATAACTTGCTGCAACATTTTCCGTCTTGACAACAAATGGCTTCCCAATCAGGTGATGCCTCCATACATGAAGATAGTGAATGATTGCATTCATCTCCTTCTCATGGATTGGATACCTCCATTCTCTATCCAGCAACTTCCGACTCTCGTATGTCATTGGATTCCCATATTGCATAAGAACCCCTCCTATGGAAAAATCTGAAGCATCTGTGTGTACCTCAAACGGTCGCTCGAAGTCCGGTAACTTCAGTATCGGTGTTGTAACCGTCCTCTTCTTTAAATCATCAAATGCCACCTAACATTTGTCCGTCCAACTCCATCTCTTATCTTTCTTCAACAAGTCAATCAGTGATGATGTTACCTTGGAGTACCCCTCTACAAAATTTTGTTGGTAGTTGGTCATGCCCAAAAACACCCTCATATCATGGACATTCTTCAGTTCAACCCAGTCCTCGATTGCCTTCACCCTGCTCAGCTCCATCCATGTGTACTCTTGACCCACTATATGTCCAAGGAACGGAATCTCAGTCTGAGCGAACACACACTTAGACTTCTTCAAGTACAACTGATTTGCCTTCAGTGCCTTGAACACCATCGCCAAGTGCTTCTTATGATCCTCGATGTTTTCACTATACACCACTATATTGTCCAAGTACACTACTATGAACGAATCCAAGTATGGATGTAGAACATAATTCACCAAAGTGCAAAATGTAGCAGGAGAATTACACAACCCGAATGGAATAACAAGGAATTCAAAACTACCATACCTTGTTACTATCGCGGTCTTCTTCTCGTCTCCTTTAGCTATCCACACCTGATAATACCCATGCCTCAAGTCTAGCTTGGAAAACACTCGGGCTTTCGAAAGCTTATCAAAGCAATCAACAGCCAATGGAAAAGGATACCTGTTCCTTACAATCTGCTTGTTCAGTGCACGGTAATCACAGCACATCGGTAGCTCATTCGAATCCTTCTTCCACTGGAACAATATCGGAGCTCCATAGGGGGACCTTGAAGGTCTGATGAAACCTACATCAGTTAACTCCTTTAACTGTCATTTCAATTCTTCCAACTCAGGTCTTGACAACTGATAAGGTGCTTTAACTAGATGTTGCTTCCCTGGCTCAAGATCTATGCTATGGTTCACTGCACGCCTTGGTGGAAGCTTCTTTGGTAGCTCATCAGGCATCAAATCTGCATATTTTGCCAATACCTCAGAAATCTCAGCTGGAACAGGCATCCCCACTCCATCACCTTCAACTCCCTTGAACATCACCGCATATGTCTCCATATCTGACTCCTTCATAGCCTTCTCCAAACTCAGTGCAGAAACATGTTGCACCTTGAATTCCCGCCTTTGCCTATAAGTAGGAAAAGTCCAAGTTTGTGATTTTCCAACCAGCAACACCTCATCACAGAAGGGGACAAAAATTGCCTTGTTGCCCTTCAAGAAATATTGCCCCAATATCATATCAAAGTCATTCATCTCCATCATTGTGAAGTCGGACTGACCCTTCTAGTATTTTATCTACACGGGTACTTCGTGTGCCAAACCCGCCACTTTAGCTCTAGAGTTCACTGCCTTGGCTTCCACATTTGATGGGAAGATCATCAATCCAAACTCTTTTGCCAACCATGTCGTCATGAAGCTATGAGTGGCCCCCGTGTCCACCAGAGCTTGAATGGTCTTGCCATTAGCCATCAAGTCCACAAAACCCAAACTGTTAATCCATGATTTCTCCATAACTTTTCCCTGCATACATGTTTGTTCTCTGCAAGTAGCTTTGATACCATCTGTCATGCCCCCAATTCTTTTTTCGTTAATTGGAAACTGTGCGGCACCGCCTAAGTAGCTAACATGTTCCATTGTTAAGTTACTTTGCGAACTACGCCTAACATTCATCATCTTTCATTAACAATATTAATGTGCAGAATCCACTAACGTTATAAACATAACCATAAACATCAACACAGGAGAGAGGACACCATCATATGCAATAATAATGTTTTATTATGATTTTGTAGAAATACAAGTGACCGGGAGAAAATGCTCCACCGGCATTTTTACCTATGTCGTTTGCCAACGGGCACCCACCTCGTGCATGCCTGCACGGTGGTCGCTCCCACACAATCCACACTTCACACCCAAACTCCGTGCACGAGTTGGGCGGGCACGCCTTCGTGCAACCCTCCACCCAAACTCCTCACCCAAGTTCGTTTCACTGTCGGGCGAGTGCATTCATGCAACCATCCACCTGAGTTCTTCAACAGACGGGCAGGTGCCTTCATGTAGCCCTCCACCTACGCTCTTCAACTGATGGGTGGGTGCCTTCGTGTAGCCCTCCACCCATGCTCTTCAACCAATAGGCAGGTGCTTTCATGCAACCCTCTACCTGTGCCACCCATTCACCAAAATCTCGTGCGAATATCATGTTTGCCTGCTCGACGAGCTGGCGCATCAACCTGCAGTTCCTACGCCTTCCACTGTGGCTACCTCGCACTTCTCCACGAGCTACTTCGATGAGTGACTTATGAATTTCTTTTCATCTCCCCAACCGCACCAAGTATGTATATGGTGGGTGGGTGAGTCATGCCACCCGGCCGACTCGTTCATCCTACCCGGTCGACTCGCCTTCGGTTCTGAAAACTCGTTCAATATGTTGGTCAGCCCACCCATCATATGGGACCGCCCCACCATCATTCACCCGTTTCACAACTTTGTGCGGTTGGCCCGTGGGTGACTCGCCTAGCCTGCCCGCGTATAAACTCATGACCAATACCTCGCCCACACACTTCGTTCAAGGTGTCTCGCCTGTCTTTGGCCGCAGCTTGTCACTTTCACTAACTCATCCATTTAGTGGGCGTGCCTGAGCGACTCACCAGCCAAAGGGTGTTACACAGGGGCTTCCATTGGATGATATTGTTAAATAAACCTGTCTGTTGACATGTAACTTGGAGATGAGGATAATCCCTCACTATAGAGTAATGGAGGCCTTGAAGTCCATGCAACTGTTGAAAACAGAGAGGATTACCCCACATATTGTTAAATAGACAAACAAAAAGTTCTTGGAAAAGTCTGTTAATGGGAATCCCAAATACTCCTCTGTTCTACGGGATATTTACTATGGAGAGAAAGCTATGAAAGCTAATCGTTGACAAGGAGACTTGCAATGAGTGTTTTTCAACGAAAGTTGTGAGCAGCTTCAATCAATATGAAGTTCAATCATTGTGAGTAGCTTCAATCAATATGATATTTCATTCACTGCCTTTATTTGTAGTCTTTTGTGGATTCCTTGGCATAAAAGAAGGGGGCTTGTAGCAGGGGCCAGCTAACAGTTCTAAGAAATAGATGTTAGAACAGGAGCGATTCACAACATTGCTTTTAACTGAAGGTGCAACTCACCCTCCTTCATTACTCCATTGCTTTTTAATTCATAATTAAACTCATTTTATCATAATGAGAAAGGCAAATGGCCAATATTGATTTGTGATCAACACACCACAGACATGATTGTGTTGCCAACTTGTACTTTACAGAGTTCAGGGTGCCTCTGAGCACATACGTGTCTCACAGCAAATACCACATCTTTGTAAACCATAAACAGACTTAGTCTCTTATTTGATTGGATGTTATTAATGGCTTTAAATGAGTAGTTTAACTCTTATGCAATGGCAGACTGCCTTTACCGATATATGCATTTTTTATGCAGAACAATATTTTTGTTTTAACTTCTTAGCAATTTCTGTCATTTTTCTACACATTTTCTCTTAGTATTATATGTTTTTATAGCAAAATATGAAGTCGTTATCGATTGGACTGGAACCCTAGTCAAGTATTCAAATGACAATCATTTTAGGATTATGCCTCCTTGGGCGATCTTTTTCCCTTGCAAGCCTACATGTTCTTTTGAATGAACCATTGTATTTAGACATGGATGACCTCACAGTACTATTTTAATATATAGATATTTTATTTTTTTAATAGAATTTTAAATAATAGTTCTGCAAATTTAACATTGCCTATAGGCTTGTCCTTGTTGTCAAACATGGTTTGGATGGGTTGTGGATTGTAACCTGGAGTATAATGCATTCTCATTTGAGTTTTAGTCACAACATTTTTGCTCTATTGTGAATTCTTTGTCATAATGTTTTTATTAAAAAATTGTTAGAAAATCAGTTTATCTGAAATGAGTTTGGAAAAATATTGATTTGTAGAAATGTCATGATTCTTCAGTGTCTTGTTCTTTAGAATGGAGAGCATTGGGTGAGTAGTTGTTGGATAGTAGGTCCATGGTTTTGAGATATAATTGGATTATCAAGTCTGAATGTCCCTTAGGTATTATGTTTGACTATATATCAACCACCCATGGATGAGTCAAACTTGCAAATGACAAGTAAACTCATAAGTTACTAAGTAATGAGTCCAACTCATGGGCTCATTGGTGCTAGATATAAATGACAAAAGGAAAAGGAAAAAAACCTCATTTTTAGTGAACTTGTTAATTGTATTGAACTTTTAATTCAAACTTTGACTTTATAAAAAAACAAATAAAGATTGCAATGAACCTTGTTAATTGTATTGAACTTTTAATTCGAACTTTGACTTTATAAAAAAACAAATAAAGGTTGCAGTGAACTTTGTTGATTGCATTGAACTTTTAATTCAAACTTTAACTTTATAAAAAACAATTAAAGATTGCCCAAACTTTTGACTTTAAAATAAATAAATAGGGATTATTCAAACTTTAAATGTGTGGGCATTTAAATGTAAATCTTTGCTAGATATTAAACCTTTGAAAATATTTATTGAATAATTGTAGCATCATCCAATATGACATGGATGTTGCATGGATATTGTCACATAACATGGTTAATATTTATTGTATATTAAAAAAATTTTAAAAAATGTAATTAATATTATACATTAAAAAGCTAAATTAATGCCATATTATAGGTCAAAAGTGTGTGTCTATATATGTATATATAAAACTAGATTTTAGATACTCATTCACCTAATAAATTCTTGATTATCTTATTAAGAGAGCATGGAGATAAATTTAATGGCATGCATCTTTGAAAAATGTAACTACCATTATGTAGACAACTAGGGAATAAGGAGAGTTGCATGTTGTAAGAGCTCTAAGTAACCTGAACTAGGGTTTAGCTTGGCATTTAGACTCCAGTCATGAACTCTGGTGGAGGGAAATGCTCTGTTCACAAAGCTCCGAAGGCGTGGGCTTGCCTTAGCCCATCAAATGAGGAGAGCGGGGTCCAATGGGGCCCCTTCATACAAGCAAGCAATGATGGATAAAGGGAAGGCCCCACTGGAAGGGGTGCAGATATTTGGCTCTGAGAATGCAGGAAAGGATGAGCTAAGCAAGAAGAAAAAGGTGGGTGGGCAAACCAAGGAAACCCAAAGTCAAAAACAAACCAATGATATAAGGATTCTAGAAGGAAAAAACAACGGGAATCCCAATCCCGAGCAGGTACCACAAGAAGCAGAAGGAAGAAACAAAAAAACTAGGGATACTGAAGCCCTGCCCTAGTATGATACAAAGCTAGAGGGATCGGCCACCACGACCAGAAAACAGGAGAACCTGGGGCACTGCAAGCCCAAAATGACAGAGAGTCTGCGGGTTGTTATCACTGACCCTAAAATGCAAGCTTACAGAGACCATATGTCAATACATGCGGTGATCTGTAAGTTCATGGGCTTCTGGCCTACGAAAAAAGCCCTCTGCTTATGGATCAAACAATAGTGGAAGCCAAAAGGGGATGTCAGGCTACACCTGGGCGCCAAAGGTTTCTTTACTGTAGTCTTCACGAACCTAGAAGATAGGGATCACATTTTTTATGGTGGACCATACTTTTATGCCTCAGCAGGTCTATATATGAGACCATGGAAACCCAACTTTGCACCAGAACAGGAGACTTTCAAGCATGTACCTATTTGGATTTGCCTATTCTCTCTCCCCATTGATTACTGGAGACCTGCAGCACTGGAACAAATAGGCAACAAACTAGGAACCTTCATCAAAGCCTTGGAGGCTACCTTGCAAAAAAGGTACACATCTTGTGCAAGAATATGTGTTGAAATGGATGTTTTAGGTGCCCTACATGAAGGTCTATGGTTGGAATTTAGAGATGAAGTCTTCTTTCAAGCCATAGATTATGAACAATCTCATTTCGATGTTGGAAGTGCCACGAACATGGTCACTTGTTTAGGGAATGCCCATTGAACAAGCCAAATGAGAAAGCCAAAGAAAACACAGGCAAGCATCAGGAAGGTTTTACCCATCCAAATGGAAGACATCAGGCCAATAGGAAATACCAACCCAAAACCAGCACCTCCATCAAAAGCACAGTCAATGCCTTTGAAGTTCTTGGATCTGAAACTGAGGTAGCCAAAGCCCCCCAGGCACCAGACCTAATGCAGGAAATCCAGGAAGATCTAGCACATGAAGCATATAAGATCCTAATTCAAACCAGACAATCAAAACCCTACAATTTCAAGAGTTGACAAAGGACTTAGAAGGATATGCGAAAATGTTAGTCAGTGAAATAGGAACAGAGGATATGGAACTAAGTGATATTCTAGAAAGGGAGGGCATGGATCTCATCACCACGGTAGAGAAATGGAAACAAAAAGGAATGGAACATATCCTAGAGGAGCAAGTAGCCAAAGTGAATTCTCTATTCCTAGCAAGGCAAGATGCATAACTAATAGTGAAGAAAAGGGGCTTTGGCGCAACAAAGGGTCTGGGAGTTAAATCCCTAGGACTACATTAATCAAATACCAATGTTAAACACAGGAAGAAGAGAGGCCGACGAACAAACCATGAGGCACTTCAAGAGCTAGGTCAGATGCTCCTCAACTCAGGTAAGATGAAAGCCCTTGAGGCTTTCACGCTTCCCTCTTAAAAACCCTGTTAATTATGAAGATTCTTTCATGGAATGCTAGAGGGCTAAACAGCCAAAGGAAACAAAGACTTCTAAGAAAGAAAGTCAAAAATGAAAATCCTGACATGATTTTTTTGCAAGAAACCAAATGCTCTAGCCAGAAAATGAAGGGGATAAGCAGAAATTTAGGAAAAAGAATGGAATACATGGAAGTGGAAGGGAATGGAATGGAGGGAGGCCTGGCCATGCTCTGGAATCCCCACATCCTCCATCTTATAAATGCAGAGGCTTCTAGATTGTTCATCTCCCTAGAAATGAAAATCATAGGGGATTCCAATACATACCTGTGTACTAATATTTACAGCCCCCAAAGACTAGAGGACAAATTGATAATGCTAGATCGCCTCTCCAAATTGCAGCACAGATATCCCACGGCTAAAGCTATCTATGGAGGAGATTTTAACATGATAACCTCGCTGACAAAAAAGAAAGGAGGAATAAGAATGTTAAAACGAGATGCAGAGGCATTCAATAGCTTCATCAGAAAAGAAAATCTTATGGATATCCTCCCCAAAAAAGGATTACACACCTAGAATAACAAAAGAGGAGGAGACAAGAAGATTGCCTCTAGACTTGACCGCTTTCTCATAACAGAAGCCACCCTCCTTGAGGGGGTAACTGTAGAATCAGACATTATACCCTGTGGAGGCTCTGATCATTGGCCCATCACCATGGACGCAACCATCCTCAGCACTCTGAAAAATAGACCATTTAGGTTTGAGAAATTTTGGTTAAGTCACCCGGAATTCACTTCCAAAATCAAAAACTGGTGGCATGACCCACTTGACACCAGAGGCACCAAAATGTACGGGTTCCAAGCCAAATTAAAGCACCTCAAAGCACGACTCAGATCCTAGAACCAAGAGGTCTTCGGAAACATATTCAAAGACAAATAGACCCTGGAGGAACAGTTGGAACAAATCCACACAGAATGGCTCCAAGGGGACATCAACCAGGATGCCATTAACACAAAGAAAATCTTCATGCAGAAGTGGAATGAAAGATTCCAGCAGGAGGAAATACTTTGGAGGCAAAAGTCTCACATTCAATGGCTCAAAGAAGGGGAAAAAACACCAAGTTCTTCCATCGCTCAGCTATAGATTACAGGTGTGCCAAAAAAATCACCCGACTGAAGGATGAACATGGCACCCTCCTCCAATTTCATCAAGATATCTCCTCCCTCCTCACTAATCACTTTAGCCACATAGCAACGGAACCATATACAGATAGGGAAGAGGCTATAAGGGAAGTCATGACCTCCATTCCAAGGTTAATAACCGAAGATCAGAATAAATCTTTAGACCGCCCTGTTACAATGGAGGAGGTGGAAGAAGCAGTGAAAGAGATGCCTAGTGGAAAAGCACCAGGGCCAGATGGTTTCACCATTGATTTTTATAAAGCATGTTGGGAAATTGTGCGTATGGAAGTGTGGGAGGTGGTGGAAGACTCCCGAAAATCTTCATCCATCCTCAAATCCCTTAACTCTACCTTCATTGCCCTTATTCCCAAAGAGGAGGCCGCAAGTACCCCTTCAAAATTTTGGCCAATCGCTCTATGCAATGTTCTTTATAAGATTATCTCCAAAGTGATGGCCAACAGACTAAAGCCAATTCTTCCTTGGATAATATCAGAGGAGCAATCTAGCTATGTGGAGGGTAGACAGATCATGGATAATGTCCTGCTAGCTCAGGAAATGGTTCACACTCTTCAATCCTGGAAAAAGGCAGGTATGATCATCCAGTTGGACCTCTCAAAAGCCTATGATAAGGTCAGTTGGAGGTATCTGGAAGCCATTCTAGAAGCCTTTGAATTTGCTCAATGCTGGATCAAATGGATTCTAGCCCTAATCAAATCCCCCAGATTTTCTATCCTAGTCAATGGAGCTCCCACCTTCCCCTTTGCCCCCTCTAGAGGTATTCGTTAGGGGGATCCCATTTCCCCTTTTCTTTTTGTCATTTTGATGGAAGGCCTAAGTCGCATCATTAAAACTGCAAAGGAGAAAAACCTTATACAGGGCCTCCAACCCCTGCCACCCTGCCCAACCACTACTCATCAACAATTTGTGGATGACACCATGCTCCATGGAACCCCAATGATTTGAGAAGCCCAAGGATTCAAAGCTATTCTTAATCTCTTCAATAAAGCTACATGCATGGACCTTAATCTGGACAAATCCTCCATTTTCTTTTTCAATACTCACTTAGCAATCCAGAAAAATCTCACTGCTATCCTTGGGTTCATAAGGCAAAACCTTCCCTCTAAATATCTAGGAATCCCTCTGACTGATAAACCCTGGCGAAATATCCACTAGGAGAAACGGATTTCTAACCTCAAAGATTGAAGTAAACACTGGACTAATAGGGTCCTTAACTTTGCTGGCCGACTTGTCCTAACTAAGGCTGTCCTCCAAACCATCCCTCAGTATATTCTCTCCATCCTTCCTCCCCCCAAAGGATTTCTCCAGAAGATTAGAAACATTCAAAGAACCTTCCTATGGACTGGTAATTCTGATAAACAGAAATGGGCTCTAGTAGCATGGGAAAAATTCTATAAACCCAAGATCTTGGGTGGTTTGGGACTTCAAGACCTGGACATAGTAAACATAGCCTGTGGGGCAAAACTCTGGTGGAGGTGGGTTAAAGAACCATAGACACCTTGGGCCAGGCTATGGAAAGCCAGGTATGCTGAAAACTGGAGCCCTCGGGATCTCATTCGAATGACCGACCCTCCAGCAGGATCCCCCATTTGGAACATGGCTAAGGCCAATCAAAACATCATACAACAACATTGCTTCTGGGAAATACATAATGGTAACACAACTCTCTTTTAAGAAGATTCTTGGCAACAACTTCCCAAGCTTGAAATTCCTAACTTTCTTCCCTTGCAGCATAGGTACCAGGTACAAGGAAAACTAATGGTGAACCAGTACTGGAGAGACAATATTGCGGACTAGCACTGGAGACATTGGGACACAAACACTACCCCACAGGCAGATGGAATGGATAACCTTCTCTTATCCTTGCACTCTTGTCTGGATAAAAGGAAGATCTGTTACTCTTAGGATGAGGATCAACTGAGATGGGGAAAACTGGCTCTTTCAACCTAAAGGAAGCCAAAATTTATTTAGAAAACAAGGATCAGGAAGAGAAATTGAATTGGCACAACAAAGTATGGGACACCACCATCTGGCCGAAGATAAAAACCTTCTTATGGCTCTTAATGAATCATAAGATCCTCACTTGGGAGAACCTACGCAAAAAAGGCTTTATCGGTCCATCTTGATGCCCCCTCTGTGAAAAAGAAGAGGAATTGATGAATCATCTCCTCAAAAATTGTGATTGGACCAGTAAACTTTGGGTTTGGGTGGAGGAAAAATTTAATCAAACAGACAGAATCAGAGAATCTATACAAGATAGCATAGCCAATTGGATAAACAATTATTCCAACTGTGACTCTGTAAACATCCTATGGAAGTTAAGCCCTGGTTTTATAGTCTGGTCCACGTGAAAAAAAGAAACAAAAGAATTTTTCAAAAGGATTCCAGGTAGCTAGATACAATTAAAACTAATATCATGTAAAATATGTGTGAGAAAACACTTACTAGGTGTAAACTAGAATAGGAGATCAGGCCATCCGCAAATGATAAGCAAATTGTTCAGATTTTCGCGATAATTGTTGCAACTGACCCCATTTCTCCAGCGCAACAACCTCAACCCAGCTCTTCTCTACTCTCCTGGCAACCTCCTCTACCAGGATTTCACAAGTTAAATTTTGATGGGGCCTCTCGGGGTAACTCTGGCCTTGCTGGCCTTGGAGGTGTAATACACAACAACAAAGGCAAAAATCTTCACATCTTTAGTAATTCTCTGGGGGAAGCCACCAACAACGAAGCCGAATTTGCAGCTCTGGAGCAAGGTTTACAAATCCTAATCTGCTTGGGGAAAGGGGAAACAATAGTGGAAGGAGACTCGCTCTTAGCCATCAATGCAGCGAGGAAATTACAAACTAGTTCGCAGGTCGAGAAGGTAACAAAGCATTGGTGACTAGCCATGGTCACCGAGCTCATAGCTAGACATCTCTCCGTTCTAGATGGAGTAGTTCTGCAGGCAATTAGGTGAAGTGCAAATTTTTTGGTAAATAGCCTAGCAAACCTCGTGGTCGACCATCGAAATGATAGCATGGACACCTGTTGGCAGAACATCGCATGTGAAAATCTTCAAGACAAATGCTTACAAATCTCTAGGCAAGACCTCACAAGTGTGTCAGGAGAGAGGGATGACATACATGTTATAGCTCCAAATCTCACTCGTATGGTTTGCGATGCTGCACTCATGGCCTAGGGCAACCCCTCCTTCCAGACCTGGTCCAAAAATTTAAAAAACAGTGTTTTATTCCCTATACGCGACATTTCCCTGAGTTAAACGCGTGTACACGCGGGTCTGTGTATACCCAACCCGCGTGTATGTATTAAAACACTTAAAAAAATAAATAATTCCTCATTTTCGGGCTGAGATCGCGGGTTTTACCTGCTGATCACCTGTTAGTGCCCGTGGCCCAACTGTTCCCAACCAACTCCTAACTAAAAAACTACTTTGGAGATGGTATAAAAAGACATCAAAGGGAAGGCCTAAGAGAGAGAGAAAAGAAGAGAAAGATTATTATGCTGAGATTTTCCCCATAGACCAGGTCTGAAGTCCTTGGTGCCTTCTGCACTTCCCCCATTTTGCATAGGAAACCCTTGTTTCCATGTGTATTGGTGATCATCCATCCTTTATATCACCATTGAGTAAGACTTGGAAGGAGCTCTTGTTGGAGGCTTGAGGCTGGAACGAATCTGGGAGGAAGCTTTGCTTGGAGCCTGCTGAAGGTGTTTCAGGTGAAATCTTTCTGTTATATGTACTTTACTTGCCTTCATATAAAGAAACACGTCTTGGTTCCTGAAACAATCTTTCTTTATGCTTATGAGATTCTTGTCTTGAATTCTTATGCAAGTAGTTACTTAAAGATTTTTATAACTAACTTTATAGCATGAAGATGGTTTTCATATAAGTATTTGTCCATGTACTGTTGTGTTCTTTGATTTGTTTGTTTTACAGGTCAAAGAAGAAGAAGGGAACTCCAAGAAGGGTTTGGACCCTAAAGGCCTTCTCGAACGTAGGACCTTAGGTACGTACCCTAAACATTAGAATTTGCTTAAAGTGAAGATAATGGCTATGTGTGTGTTTCTTTGAATAAGCAATTTTCAGTCTGCTAGAGTCTTAACCCAAAGGACCCTAGGGGTACTTTCCCTTCAACCAGAATTGGTGACTCCGCTGGGGAACAACATTCTTGTTGTTCCTAGTTTGGGTAGCCTTCAAGCCAATCAAGGCTCAGCCTCTCTGTTTGTTGGTTCTGACTGTCTGATCTGTTCTTGAACTCTAAGCTTTTCCAGTTTTTTCAGTCTGTGGTTTTTATTTTTCTTGAAAGTCTTCATATACGCTGCTTTGCTGGATTACAGAAGCATATATACGCAAGTTGTACTAAGTGAACCCGCGTATACGCAGGTTTCCTCAGTTACAGTAGCGTGTACACGCACTCTGCACATCACTGCAGGCGCGTATACTATATAATTTTCAAGATTTATAAATTTTCTTTTTGCTGAATGTTTGTCTGGTGGTTTGGGTCAGTTTCAAGCAGTCATTTTCCAGTAACAGTCCTCTGTTTAACAGGGGGCATCTTGTTCTGAACTCTCTCTAGTTATAAGGAGTATTAGTCTTGTTTTCGTTGATTGCAAGCGTCATTGATTTTTGACACTCAAGATTTCTGGTTAAGAATCTTGACTGCTCTGTTTTGGCAGAGTAGGAAGATTGAATTTCAAGCTTTGTGTTCACTTTTGTTTTGATGACCCTTTTGTTTGCTTAACGAAACCATTTTTGTGACCATTTGCTCCTTCGTTTCGGGAAAGTTGTTTGTTAACATTTTCTTGAAACTTGTATTTTGATCTTTTGGACTTTCATTGCTGCTTTTGATTGTCAAAAAAGCGATTTCAAACACATTTATTTTTGTTGATTTTTCATCATTTAAAAGGTGTCAATTCACAAAAGTGTTTAGTTGCCTATTTATCAATCATTGGTGTCAATATTTTTGAGAGCTTTCCTTTGAAAAAGACTTTTTGGTTTGATTGAAAGAAAATCTTTTGAAAGTTTTGAGTTTCGCTTTCTTAAACTTGCTTTTCATTTGATTTCCTTTTTTGCGAAGTGAAAGTGCTTTGTTTTTTATCTTAGAACTTGTTTTTATTGTTTGGACGAAATGATTGGTAACACATCATCTTCTATCTAGGCATTTTAGTGGCAAGACACAATTTGGTAAAGCAGCAACTTTCCTTCTTTGTTTTTAGAGTAGTCCTTAAATCTTGCATCCACATATAGTTCTTGCATTAGGATAGATTTGCATCTCTTTTTAGGCATATATAGTTTTGTTAGTTTTTGTGAGTGTGGAGTCTGAAAAGAAAAGAAAAATTTGTTTATATTAGAAGTACCTCTGAACCTCATAGAAATTGCTCTTCATCGAAAACAAAAAGTGCATGTGCATGTAGCTAAGTTTTATTAATTTCTTTTGCGTCCATAAAAACACCACAAGTTTCATCTCCATTACCCTGTGACTTAAAGAACAGCCTAATAAAATCAAGCGCTAAATTAAAATCCACTAGAACTTTTTTGTTTTAGTCAGTTACACCAACAAGTTTAGGATTTTAGGGCCTTGGATTAGGCGAGTGGAGAGTTAACTCTCCAAGGCCACATAAAACGTCAAACATAAGAGTCTGATTAACGAGAGAAAATCCAATAGCGTTAGGAAGACCAGGAAAGCTCCGGATCTGGGAGTTAAGCACGAGGGTCTGTGAAGACAGGGAAGAGAGATACCCCCTCTCCTACTTGTCCGAGCTTACCTCACGACTGTTCCGCCTGGCTTCTGCGACGAGTTGGTATCCATAGTTGCCTCTCCTAGGGATCTGCATAGGTGGCTGCGGAGGGGAATCCCGTGGCACCTGAGGTCGACGTTGCATCACTCTCGACAGTACTACTGGAGGGCACCCTTGCGAAGCTTGGGGGCTTGCACCGGTGCAGGCTGTTGTTAGGAGGTCAGCGTAACTTCCTCTGATACCTTCGCTGATAGGACTGGGCCCTCATCATCCCAGACTATCTTCGGAAGGCCCTTTGATTCACTTTCTCGTATTTTGGTGTCTGGTCCTAATCACCCGGAGCGGAAATACGTGGAAGTTGTTTGACTGGCTGTATCTTTAGGGACTTTATAGTGTGTGCTCTGTGCTCCTAGTTGGCCTAGCTTTTAATTTTTTGAGTCTTTAGTTAGATCATCACAAAAAATTCAAAGTGGCTGACCGATCTCCAAGACGGTCTCGAAGACTTCGTGGTCTCTCGCCACCTAGTTTAGAGCCTTCTCCTAGAAGGCGCAGAGGCAATACTACCGGTGGGGTCCGTCCCACGCCGGTTGACGCATCGGGGATTGATCCTCCTCTCAGGGACATTAGCGGCCAAGCAAGACCTGGCACTTCTGAGCAAGAGAGGGATACTCCAGTCCTTTCTCGAGTTCGCTTTCAAGTGGAGAATAACGTAGAGGTAGAAGAACTTTCATAATCATTAGTGGTTCCAAATTCTCCTCTACCATTTAGTCATCCAGAAATATTGCAATACGTTGGGACTCCATCACATAGACCAGCAAGTCCAGGTTACGCTATGCGCTTACCGTTCATGACCACTACTGGAAGCATGGCTTCTACGAGTGCTGTGACTATGCAAACCCCTACATCGGTGCAAGGGGGAGGAACCATTTCCATCCCCTCCACTTCCTTGTTTGGATCTTTTGCGAGCACATCTCTACTTGGGTCTACCTCCATTCCGTCCATGAGTGGAAATGCCCAAACCAATGCTTTTAGTACTGGACTCTTCTCTTTTGGTACCCAATCACAGGGTATTCCATCGGTTCCGTTTAGTGCCGCTACGTCCATGATCGGCGGATCAGCTTCATTCCAGGGTTTTCCTTTCGAAAGTGGTCATATACCACATTCCAACCCGATGGTAGGATCCATGCCTTTTTCTTCTATAGGACAAAGCAGCAATCCTTTCCAAGGTTGGAATAACCCTGGGGTTAGTAGTGCAGGAACTGGGAATCCATTTATCGGCCAACAAGGGAATAGGCCGTACACCACGGTTAGTTCATTTCAAAGTATTCCTCCCCTTGCTTCGGCTTGGAATCCATATCAGAGGTTATCAACTCCTTACCATTCTTTAGGAGGAAACTTTGCGGGCTATGGAGGTTATACGGCAGGAGTTGGTCAAACTCCGAATTTTGCTGGACCACAAGGCTTGCCTTTTGGTTCAACCAGTTCTACTGGTCACTTCGGGCAGCCTGGTGCCTCCCAAATCCTAGGACAATCTTTTCAGAACTTTGGGAGTTCTGCCCAGTCTGGGTGGAATCCCCTAGGTCCTCCTAGGCTTCTGTTTCTGGCAACGTTAAACTTGCCAGATCTCACAAAGTTAACAAACGACCCAATCAGGTATAATCCGGCTTGGCCTCCGGTCCCAACCAAACTCCCTTCGGACATTCCAAAATTCGAAGGGAAGAGTGGTGAGGACCCGGGCGACCACGTAACCACATTCCATCTGTGGTGCTCATCCAACTCCCTCATCGAGGATTCGATTAGGTTGAGACTCTTTCAGCGCACCTTGACTGGTAATGTGGCCAAGTGGTATATAGAGTTGCCAGGGGGCAGCTTTACATCGTTCGCCGACTTAGCCAATATTTTCTTAAATCACTTCCAGTTGCCTGTCCGCTATGACGCCGGAACCAAACTTCTGGCCACCTTTCATCAGGATAAGGCAACCCACATTTCTGATCACATTCAGGAATGGAGACGGAGAAAGAGGCTCATTAAAGCCGAAATCCCTCCGGAGTACCGTCTAGAGTGGTTTTTGAAGTCTTTGCAACCCGAGATCTCCAAGGATGTCTCCATGTCTGGGGTCTATTCTGAGGAGCAAGCCATTTTCAGGGCCCAGCAGTTAGAACTGATTTACTCTCAGTCTGGGATCCTCCAAAAGTACTTGCCAGATGCTCCTGGATCTAAGGTTGATTTAACTAAGCCGAAGCCAGGTCCGCACGCGGACGGTATCGTTGGGTCAGTAGACACATCTACAGTGAACTTGTTGAATCAATTGCAGCAGTTGTCTTTGCAAACTGCTTCTAACAACCAAGTCACATTGTCTAATCCTCCCGCTTCCCAAACTACTTCAATTAATGCCGTCCAATCCGATAACCCCAAAGGAAATCAAAATTCCAATGGGAAAAAGAAAGGACGTGGTAAGAAAAAGAACTCGGATGGGAAGCCCGATGCAAATAAATCCGGCAACAACGCTGGTGGTGGTAAAGGTGAGTCGAGAAAGAAAGTTAAGTTTCCTTGCAAGTTATGCAGTGGGGACCATCTAACTCATCTCTGCCCTAGAATTGAAGACGCTCAGCGCTTGTTAGGACAGCAAGGGACTTCTAGTTCGCAAGCTGTGTTAACTAACCCGTTTCCCCAAGGGCAGCAACTTCTTGCTGGCGCGAATTCGAATCCTGGGACCTCCTCAGGGGGCAACTAGGAAGGGGAAAAAGCATCAAATGTTTTTATGATGGGTTCAAATGTCCATGTGACTACTCGGTCACGTGATTATGGTGAAGTCGAAACATCTAAGGATAAAACTGTTCCCGGAGGTAATGATCTTCATATTGAGCGGCCCCCTATTGAGACTATACCTAGGATACCGAAAGGTTCCGCCAAATGCGCGATGATTAACCCTAATGCTAGGGCCGCCCAGAATTACTCCATTGTGGAGGATCTGGCTCAAAGCCCATGTGCTATGTCCGCTTTAGAGGTTCTCCAGGCATGTCCGTCTCAGAGAAGTGCTTTAATCTCCGCAATTGGAGCAGTCGATCCAGCTAACTCTTTAGTGCTCTCTTTTGACATGTCAAATGTCAAAAAGAGACTCCCTCATCATATGGCTTTTCAGATAAAGTCTACATACCGGAAAATCAATATTTTCCACACCGTTATAGATGGAGCTTCCACATGTGTCATGTCAATGTCATGTTGGAAGGCTATTGGCTCACCTTCGGCTGTTCCTTCACCAACCGTCTTAACTGCATTTGATGGTCATTCTCACAAGCCGCATGGGATTATCCCGACCTTTCCTATATGTGTTGGAGGGAAGGTCATTAATATCGAAGTTGAAGTCATAGATGCTAACCTAGACTATAATCTCCTATTAGGAAGGAACTGGGTATACGAAATGGAAGTCGTCGTATCGACTCTGTTTCGTGTCATTTGCTTTCCTCATGAGGGGAAAATCATTAAGGTCGATCAATTGGACTATTCTCCAATCGATCCTCAAGCAAGCTCCGACTCTACTGTTCCTTTGGTGGATAACCCTCGCCCGCCCACTGAGAATTTAGGAGTAGGGATGTATTCCTTATTGATGGGTACGTTTGACCTTCCCTCTCCTTTTGCAAAAATCAATGCTATTTCATCATCCAAGGAGTCTCCTCGAGAAGAGTTCTTCCGAACTCATTATTTTTCCGACCCTTGGATCTTGTCTTCACCTACAACCACATTAGTTGAAGGACAAGTTAATGGAATGGCATTTCCTATGTCTGCAGCTGAGCTTAGATATCAGTCTCTCGTAGACTCTGCAGATAACCATTCCACTCCTTTCTCTGAAGAAGAGTTGGATGGTCATGTGGCTCCAGCTTGGAGCTTAGATTCTATCTCTACCTTGGATTGCTTGGATTCAATTTTACCTTCTGAAGAAGCAATCCTTGAAGCAATGATGGGTATAGATCAACCGTGGGAAGACTTACACCATCGTTCGTACTTTCTTCCTCCTTTGCAGGAAGTGGAATCTAGGTTTTCCGAGCTCTGTACTAGTGATGTTGATATGGTGTCGAACCCTTTGGCTCCAGCACACATTCGCGCCGAAGGTAATATGTCGGTAATTTCAAAAACGATACCCATCAACATCTCTAGGGACCCTAACATCATAGAGAATATCTTCATCGGAATTGAGTGTTCCCCTGAAGAAATTCAAATTTACACCGACCTATTCAAGGAATATCGCGATGTGTTTGCTTGGTCTTATGAGGAAATGCCCGGCATTGATCCTTCTATAGTCCAACATGAGATCAAGACGTACGAAAACGCAAAACCGATTCGTCAAAGGCTTCGGCCGGTTAACCCTAGGAAAGCAGCGGCTATCAAAGCTGAGGTTGAGAAGCTGCTAAGGGCGGGTTTTATATACCCTGTTCCTCTTACGGATTGGGTTTCTAACCCAGTCCCTGTGGACAAAAAGCAAGGAACAATCCGAGTATGCATCGATTTTAGGGATCTAAACAAGGCTTGTCCGAAAGACAATTACCCCACGCCATTCATTGATCAGATTATCGACGAGTGTGCGGGTAATGAAATTTTTTCCTTCATGGATGGTTTTTCGGGTTATAATCAAATCTCTATCCGTCCTGAAGACCAGCATAAGACAGCCTTCATATGTCCCTGGGGTACCTTTGCATATCGAAAGATGCCTTTTGGTCTTAAAAATGCTGGAGCCACTTTTCAGCGGGCCATGTCATACGCTTTCCACGACATCAAACATGTCATCGAGGCATACTTAGATGATCTCGCTGCTCGCTCTCGAAAGAGAACTGATCATCCTAGTCATCTTCGATTAGTCTTTGAGCGATGTCGTTTCTATAAAATCCGGTTGAATCCCAATAAATGCGTTTTCGCGGTTACATCCGGTCGGCTGTTAGTGTTTATTGTGTCCAATGAAGGGATTCGGGTTGATCCCTTCAAGGTTGAGGCAATAGTTTAGTTGCCTCCCCCGTCCTCAATTCGTCAACTTCAAAGTCTTCAAGGGAAGGCTAATTTCTTAAGACGGTTTATAGCAAACTATGCCGAGATCACTAAAGGGTTCATGCGTTTGCTACGAAAAGGAGTTCCATTTGTGTGGGACGACTTTGTGCAGCGATCGTTTGATGCTTTGAAAAAGGCATTAGTCTCTGCCCCGCTTTTGAGTCCACCGGATTATGGTAGAGATTTCCTTTTATATCTCGCCGCAGCAGAATCTACCATTGGTATGGTTCTAGTTCAGGAGGACGATGCTCTTGTCGAGCACGTGATTTATTATTTAAGCCGAGGCTTAATAGGTCCCGAACTCCGCTATTCTCCGGTTGAGAAATTGGCCTTGGCAGCTGTCCATGCTGTCCAGAGGCTCCGTCATTATATTTTGCTACGCAAAACTTTTGTCTTAGCGGCCGTCAATCCATTTCAATTTGTCCTCAGTAGGCGAGTGATTGGGGGCAAATATAATAGATGGATAGTCATTTTACAAGAATTCAATCTCGAATTCTTGTCCGCCAAGTCTAAGAAATCTATGGTCTTCGCGGAGCTAATTTCTGAGCTTCCTTGTGGAGAGGATGTTGTTTATGAGGAAAGTTTACCCGACGAACATATATTCCTCATCTCTTCACAAGACCCTTGGTATGGAGATATCATTGTTTATCTCCAGACTTCGAAGTTTCCCTCTACTTTCTCCAAGGATGAACATCGCAAATTACGTCACCTGGCTAAAAACTATGTTATCATTGGTGACACATTATATCGTCGAGGGGTTGATTCAATTCTTCGGCGTTGTTTAACCTTAGAGGAAGCAGAGTCTGTTCTTAATGACTGCCACAGTGGAGCTTGTGGTGTTCATCTATCAGGGCTTGCTACAGCCCAGCGCATCTTACGTGCCAGCTACTTTTGGCCTTCACTCTTTAAGGATTGTGTGGAAGCGGTCAAACGATGTCACCCGGTGTCAAATTTTTACTCGCAAGATGCGCGCGCATCCAGCTCCCCTTTTTCCCGTTGTCACCGTCGGTCCCTTCACTAAGTGGGGTATTGATTTTACGACTTGTAATCCACCTTCAGCGGCGAATCACAAGTACATTATCGTGGTTGTAGACTACTTCACGAAGTGGGCTGAGGCCATGCCTACTTATAAGAACAATAGTGACACGGCAGCTTTGTTTCTTTTCAATCAGGTTATCTCAAGATTCGGTATCCCAAGGGAGATTGTCACTGACCATGGCAGTCATTTCCAAAATCAGCTAATGTCCGAATTGGCTCTTAAATTAGGTTTCCGTCAGGAGCATTCGTCCCCTTACTATCCTCAGGCCAATGGACAGGTTGAGGCGGTCAATAAAACTCTTAAGACGATACTCCAACGGACAATCGATAAAAATCGGTCCAATTGGCACATTATGTTGTATTTGGCTCTTTGGGCATACCGAACATCCATCAAAACGGCTACTGGTTTTACTCCTTTTCAGTTGGTTTACGGGATGGAATCTATCTTTCCGATTGAATGTGAAATCCCATCTCTAAAGTTGGTTGTTGAGCTTCTTCCTGAGACTTCAGGTCTCGAGGAGCGCCTAGTTCACTTGGAACATCTCGATGAGCAGCGTCGAGATGCCGCCACGATGAATGAGGCCCATAAGAAAAGGGTCAAAACACAGTATGATAAGTCTGTCCGTCCTCGTGTCTTTTCTGAAGGTGACCTTGTCTTGATCTACGACCAAGATAAGGACGCCTTGGGGGCAGGCAAGTTTAAGCCTATGTGGTATGGTCCTTTCATTATCAAACGAGTTTTAGAAAAAGGATCGTATGAGTTAATTGACTTCGAAGGAAACAAGCTGGCGGAGCCCAGAAATGGGCTCTACCTAAAGAAGTATTTTTCTTAGTTTTACCAGGCAATGGCTTCTTTGTATTTTATGTATATTTGTACATATATTATCGAGCGTTTTCTGAGATCAGCACTTTTGGTCTGCTTTGGCAGGTGTTGATGGATGATTTGGTTTATTTTGGGTTCGCCGATGGTGCTAGTCGGCACACTCGGAATCTTGCTTCCGCAGCTTGGGTACTTTATTACCCAACTGGTCAGTCGATGATATCGAGAGGCGTGTGTATCGGTCCTGCTTCAAATAATATGGCCGAGTATATAGCTGTTATCAATTTATTATCCGAGGCAATCTCTTATGGGATCGACTCGTTGGTAGTATATCTTGATTCTCAATTGATAGTGTCTCAGCTTATAAAATTTATCGGGTTAGAGATCCATTATTATATCGCCAATATTTAAGGGTGAGGTTGTTGCAAAGATCATTTATTTACATTAATTATTTGCACATTCCAAGATCTCAAAATTGGTTAGCTGATTCTATCGCTAATCA
Source organism: Pinus tabuliformis (assembly GCA_031772625.1). NCBI lineage: Eukaryota > Viridiplantae > Streptophyta > Pinopsida > Pinales > Pinaceae > Pinus > Pinus tabuliformis. The sequence goes on along the minus strand of CM062818.1, from coordinate 479,850,717 downwards.
AGCATTAGACTGGCATATCAATCATTCATCATCATAAAATCATGCATCAAAAAGTCAAACTGTATATATATATATATATATATATCATAAAACGCCTCGAGTGTACATATGTGTGTCCAAAAATATACAAAATTGGGACTCAAATTCCCATAATCATGTCAGGCATATCTAGCGCCTCGGCTCAGGATGAGCATCTAAGTATGTCACTATAGCGTGGGCCACGCGCCAAAAGATGCGAACCCAGTCACGTGGCATGCCAACCACATGACGCTGCATATCCGGAGGAAGGTCCTCTATCTCGGCCATCGGTACTTGGCAGCTCAGTCTCGCCAAGTGTCGTTGGACGTTGTTCAGGGTCCGCTCCGCATCCGCAGCTGCCTCTTCGGCTCCTCGGCCACGCCGTCCATGCCATGGGAATCCATCTGGTCGTACAGGCCCAATGTCTGGAACATGATCATCATATTAGTCATTTGAATCTCATCAAAAAATATTTTTCAAAATTCATCATTATATTTGAAAAATCCAAAAAAAATCATAAAATCATAAAAAAAAAAAAAATTCTTACCAATCTCGCCCCATGCTGCATTTGGTGGTAACACTAGATCAGGATCTCCTCGGAAATCTAGCCCAGCATAGGGGTAGTCATCCACGGCGATGATCTGTTGCTCCCACCAAGCAAATAAGTCATCGTCAAATGCATTCCTTGGGACTTCCCCACCCCCAAGACGTTTCATCAAGTCAGCGCACCGGCCCATGCGTGGATCACGTGGACTACTGATGGCAACTACTACCCTGGGACGGAGTGCGGGAACCTTCTCGAAGAAAAAAGTGCACAAGATGGTTCCGAACCCAAAGTTCTTGGTCTGTCCCCTCCTGATAGAAGTGAGTTGTTCCTTCATGTTGGCAAGGAGAGGAGTACACTAGTCAAACACAGTAGTGAGACAGTCCACTGCCACGCTCATGTTTACCCGTGATGCCTGATGTAGTGAGGATGATTCGTTCACTCGAGCCATGGTGAACAAGATTATCCTGAGTGACAAACTCTCCACATGTGGGATAGAGATATGGCTCCCGACCTTCCGATGACCCGGGCAGTAAAGCTGTACATAGTCATCTACACTGAGGCTATTCCGTGTCCTGCCCCGGGAATGTACTACCTCTCCCCTTCGGGAAAGGCCCGTGATAAAATATATGTCTTCCACTTCTACCCTGAGTGGCATCTGATCAATCACAAATGCTTCCTCATCGACATCCCAATAATCAATGAGTCTCTCGAGCAGACGCGTGTTTGCTTTCATATTTGGCAATTTGAAGAATTTTAGCAACCCGCATCCCCGTAAGGCATCTAATGCCTCATCATTGTTCATAACTTCATTATCCATGGCTGAGTGCTCTCTTTCACGCCATGTGATAGTCATCCTGGAAGAAAAAATCATTTTCATCCGTTAGTTTTGTTTATAAAATTAGTTCGCTGTGCACACGCGGGTTCATATATACACAATCGCGTGTAGGGCCGTCGTATACGCGAGTTCAATATTGCCAACCCGCGTGTACGCCGCGAAAGAATTTTTTGCAAAAATCCAACGGTAAAACATCAACTAAAATTCCTAAAAACTATCACAATTAATTGCAAGACAAGTTTAGTGCTTACCTGGAAGTTTTCGGCAAGTTTGAACGGTTGGAAAAGTCACAGGGAAGTTTTCTCCTTCTGCTCCACAATTTTTGCTCTCCAAGTCAAACGGTGAAAATGGTAAGTCAAAAATGCCTTTTATAAGTTTTGAAAATGCAAAATTTTTTCAAAATTTTATTTTGTTTGGCTTCATGTCACTTTTAACTTGGGAGCTTGGAATGCCGAGTTTGGTTTGTTTTCAGGACATTTTGGACATTTTTCGACAGTTCGAGACGGTTCCATGACCGCTGACCCGTCATGGCAGGTATCGTGTTTTCACTGGCATATAGGTTAGGGACACCATTTTTTCCGTTGCATTATGCATACTAGCCTCCATCTGACCGATCCATCTGCCGTAGGGTCCACCCCATCGTGTTATGGTTAGTAAGCCATTTTCACTCGCCGATTCTTTAAATCATGACACGATGGTAGAGCCATACCTTTACATGGGCTTCGTAGTTAGCACCTCACTGACATTTGTTTCCCATGCTGCTTCGTTTTGAGTAGGCTCGGGAGTCCTCTGTAGTCCCGCCATGACTTATGCGTTGAAGACTCATTCCTCTTTGCTTCTTCGCTTCGTTCTGGCTTTATACCCTAGAGGCTCCTATGTGTGTTGAGTTGTACTTCTGCATTGCATGTTGACTATTTGCACCTTTTGGCCTAGAGCCGGCTTCACTTGGACTCGTGTTTAAGCCAACTTTTGACCTTGACGTCTGCAAAATCAACCTTGCATACCTTTGACTTCTGTAGCTTGACATACCTTGATCCGTGGAAGGAACATACCTCTGAGTATCACTGACCAGTTTTCACCTCCCTGCATTGAGCATAGGAACGTTCCTTTCCCAGGAACTAGATCATTTGTTTCACCGACACTCGGTCTTTCCACTGTACCATAGCATTCTTTTATTCTTTTTCCGGCTTATCAGAAAAAGACAAAAAAATTAAATATTCCAAAAAAGAGCGGGAACAGGGACATTATTTCCATTTATTATTGGCAACTAGAGTCAGTCGTGTCGCCCTTGAACAAAGCACTCAAAACAAAGTCTCCTCCGCATGGGTGGGATTTAGTTTGACTTAGGTACGCCATAACCTTGTTATCGAGTCAGTTCTCCCCCGATTGGTTATCTCTTCCAATCATATGGAGGGTTCGTTCGTGCCTCCTGCATGACGAACTTATACAGATTCATTATATGCTGCCACATAGTCACATTGAGTCGTGCTTTTTTTCAAGGGAAGTTAGCCTGAGTCGGCCTTTCTGCGGTGTCTCTTGACTCATTTTTAGTCGGCCATCCCTGGTTGTCAATATCATGTCTATCATCACATCAGTTATATTGGTCCTTTACTCGTGCCGGTTTGAGAAGGTCCCCATTGACTTCTTGCTGGCGGGTCTTGTCCTTATCGACGATGACACCTTGCTCTGAGGACAGGCCTAGAGCCGCACCCTAGCCCTATTTTCATTATTGATAGGTCACCTTGTGCTCAGCATCGATCAGTATCATGGGTCTTTGACTGAGTGGTTTCCCTTGTGTTCAACATCAGCATACATTATCACACATTGGGATTCGTGCAGTACCTTGGTTTCCATTTGACCCTATTGGTGGATACCTCACCTCTATGTCAACTTTCATTATTGGTTGGTTCAGAGGGTTTCTGCCGTGCGCTAGCCACATCTTGTGTACGCCGGAAACGTACTTCGGTTGGGTTACTACATCTTTTTCGTCCGATTCCTTCCACATTATTGGCCTACGGGTTACACTCGCGCTAGATTGATGGAGGATGCCTTAATGCCTTCCTTCTAGCGGATCTTTCCCTATCGACTTTGACTCATTGCTCTGGGGAAAAGATCTAGAGTCCATTTGGCATTACCTTGGAGTTTGCAGTCATTAGTGGCAGATCCTTCGCTATCGACAGTGGGAAACCATCATTGTCTCCTGATCAATAGATTCTTACAGGTGTTCGACTTCAGCTCATCTATTCACACTTGTTAGATTGTACTGGGTACCTTGACGCTCATTATCATTATCGGTGAGTAGTCTCGCGTTTGTTAATGGTATACATCAATGACCGGTAATCAAACGATTTCTCACATGGTCGACTTCAGATCATTTATTCCCATGGTGTAGAAATGTACCACGGCGGTCGGTGAAGACCTCAGGTTGTATCAGCATTCATTGGTTCACTTGACAGTTGCTCCTGTTACTGCTAGTTGATACCACTCCACCTTATATGTCGCAGTCAGTCATGGCGACATTCTATATGCTGGCACCTGAGTTTGCAGTGTAGTACCATCCTATTCCATCATGTTCAGTTGGTACCTTTTGGGATCAGTCTTTGATATCAGTGGTCCGTTGCATCTTTCAGCATCATTGACAGTCTTATATGTGATATTCAGACATGTACTTACTCATTATGATCAGATGATCCATTATGTATCTTCCAGTCATTTATACTTGTATACTTAGTGGATCCGCTTGTACTTGATATGCGGACATGCTTTAATTTTCCTGAGCATGGGTATGCCCGCCTCAGACAGTGTTTCTTTCTGATCTCCTTTTGGTGGCTTGGTAGGCTGAATTCTGGTGCAGTCCTCCTCGTTTTTTTGACAGAGTTCCTTTCCATGTTCTTACATAATATATTTCAGCCATCATGTTCCCCTTCTGACCTCATACATTAGGGGGCATATGTTATAGCTCCAAATCTCACTCTTATGGTTTGTGATGCTGCACTCATGGCCTAGGGCAACCCCTCCTTCCAGACCTGGTCCAAAAATTTAAAAAACAGTGTTTTATTCCCTATACGCGACATTGCCCTGAGTTAAATGTGTGTACACACGGGTCTGTGTATACCCAACCCGCGTGTATGTATTAAAACACTTAAAAAAATAAATAATTCCTCATTTTCGAGCGAAGATCGCGGGTTTTACCTGCTGATCACCTGTTAGTGCCCGTGGCCCAACTGTTCCCAACCAACTCCTAACTAAAAAACTACTTTGGAGATGGTATAAAAAGACATCAAAGGGAAGGCCTAAGAGAGAGAGAAAAGAAGAGCAAGATTATTATGCTGAGATTTTCCCCATAGACCAGGTCTGAAGTCCTTGGTGCCTTCTGCACTTCCCCCATTTTGCATAGGAAACCCTTGTTTCCATGTGTATTGGTGATCATCCATCCTTTATATCACCATTGAGTAAGACTTGGAAGGAGCTCTTGTTGGAGGCTTGAGGCTGGAACGAATCCGGGAGGAAGCTTTGCTTGGAGCCTGCTGAAGGTGTTTCAGGTGAAATCTTTCCGTTATATGTACTTTACTTGCCTTTATATAAAGAAACACGTCTTGGTTCCTGAAACAATCTTTCTTTATGCTTATGAGATTCTTGTCTTGAATTCTTATGCAAGTAGTTACTTAAAGATTTTTATAACTAACTTTATAGCATGAAGATGGTTTTCATATAAGTATTTGTCCATGTACTATTGTGTTCTTTGATTTGTTTGTTTTACAGGTCAAAGAAGAAGAAGGGAACTCCAAGAAGGGTTTGGACCTTAAAGGCCTTCTCGAACGTAGGACCTTAGGTACATACCCTAAACATTAGAATTTGCTTAAAGTGAAGATAATGGCTGTGTGTGTGTTTCTTTGAATAAGCAATTTTCAGTCTGGTAGAGTCTTAACCCAAAGGACCCTAGGGGTACTTTCCCTTCAACCAATACATGGGACCACTTATCATTGATTTATGTGGCTACTTATAAATGATCACTCCCTAACCCATCATGCCTGGAAATGGCACCATGTGTGGGAGTCCTATAGTTCACTTCGGGAAAGGTGGAAGATCCACCACAAAGATAGAGGTCAATTCACATACCACGAATTAGAGAACACGTGGCCTCGGTTCCTTAGTAACAGGCACGGTAGTCTAATTGTAATCGACTGTAATAATGAGAAGGCAGTCAGTCACCTGTTGGGGACGTAGACTGTCAGGTATATGGAAAATATGGAGGCTTTGGTAATGATCGCGGACCCTCACATTATGCGCGCAACTATTAATACACAGACTACCATGATTGATTTCACCTGCCTTAGTTATTTCTCAGAGCTCAGCCATGTGCATACTATGTGGTGTTTATGATCCTGATTATCAAATTCCGGTACCTGCAATAGTGTTATGGCAAAGAGCAATAGCCGTAGCGCTAGAGCAACTAGGGAGTTGAAAAGAGCCCAAGAGATTTATGAGGTCTCTACTTCCACGAAAGGAAAATAGTATATTGAAGAACTCCAAGCCAAGGTAAACGAAGCCCAGGAAGGGATGGACATTAACACTATCAGTGAGGAGATTGACTGGCTCTTGGACCCGGGCACCCCAGCAACCAGGGCCACCCAGTTCCTTAGAACACAAAGTGAGGCCTGGCGAATGAAGACAATGCTAGCTAAAGCTCTGAGCATGCAAGGGGTAGCTCTGAAGGTTGCCTACCGAGTGAATTCTTTCGCCTCGGTCAAGAATCCTGTGAGGCTGGATAAGCTGGAAATCACCATGAACTCCCTCACAAAGGAACTGAGAATGCTGGCTCAGAGCCTGGGAGCTTTCATTCGGCTCTTCAAGCTTTCTATTCACTAGGGGCTTAATGTTGCTATTGATATCCCTGAGGACGACTCCAAAACCACCACCATCAAACACCACAAGTCCTGCAGTGCTTCCAAGGAAGATGATGGAGCTGGTCCAAGTGTTGTTTCTCCTCATGAAGTCGCAAAAACTGACCAATAGGTCTTCCAAGAGGCGGTTTTCTACAACGAGTTATAGTCTGCCCTCTTTTGTTTAGCTTTTCTTTTCTGTTGTCTGTTGTTCATACAATGCAGTGGGCCATTCAGAGGCCTTCTCTATTATTTTTGGCTTTAGTTATGTCTGGCAGCCCTGTGTGGTTGGCCGTTATCTGGTTCGATCCATGTTTGACCAAGGTTCTGTTATGGTAGTTCAGTTTAAGCACAGCATGTTTATTGCTCCATAAGGCCTTTGTAAGCAGTCTTTTGTTTTGACTGGCCTGCCTTTCTCTATTATCTCTGGCAATGGTACACCCCTTTTGTAACCATATGTAATTTTTGTGATCTAATATATCAATTGATTTACAAAAAAAAAAAACTAGGGAATAAGGAGGGAGCCAAAAAATGTGAACGCTAATGCACTCAAGATCCTATTGTAGTCTAAACTAGTTTTATTTAGTAATATGTGTGGAACAACCATAAAATAATCATATCAACAACATTCTATAAATTTTAATTAGTTTCACAAACAAGAATACAATATCATCTCATCATCAAAGAACAACATGCATGTCACACGCATATGCACTCACCCTCATATATTAGACACAAGTAGTCTACATAATATCCAAAATAATGCATAAAATTTACTACTTTCCAAGCCACATATAAGATAAGATCAAGTCGATGAAGGACAAAAATCCAAATTATATAGGAAATAAATCCATACAAAATGGGGCATCACATACTCCCTCTCTTTGAGAAACTTAAACTTTATTTGAAATTATTATGCAAATACATGAAGCTTTTACTATGTCAAATGCTATTCTAAATAATTACATTTTGGTGTCATTTATATCATGTAAATTATCATAAAGAATTGACCATTTCACTACTTTAGTTTCTTTCAAAATTCATGCATCTCTATAAAATTATAAGCATCATCTCATATTAACACCCATTATACAAGCCCTAGGTGATAACAAATTAATGCATTATTTCATATAATCCATTTTAAATGATTGTTTCAAGTATTTATTGTTTGTTTCAAATATCATTATTAAACATGTCTTAAATGGTTTCCATGTTGTATGAGGGAAGTCTTGGCTAACGTTTGAATTACTTAAAGCTAGTATTTGGTTTCACAATAATTTTGCCCTCTTGAAGTTGGCAGCTTCACAAACCCTAGTGAGACAAAGAAAAATATAACTCTTGACAAACTTCGAATTTTGTTCCTCTTCTTCATCCTTTAGCTACTCTTCGTTATTGCAAATCAAACTTGTGTGAGATGTGTGTCCAAATGAGGTCGAGCTCCCCTCTATTTATAGCCTTTCTTGAGGGTCAAATTTCCCTCCCTTAGGGCGACTTGTCTTTGCTCTTAGGCCTACTTGATATTGGGTTTATCCATGGATTTTATATGAAAAAATAGATATTTTTCTTCATTACAATGAGTCCAAATGGGACTATGACACATGACCAATATTATTCTTTATCTTAGAAATACCTAGAAGACTTAAAAAGCATGAAGATTATGCCTTTGACTCAAACTAGAGTATGAAACCCATAATCCAAAATAAAATATAATCTCTTTCTTTTATTTTTCTTTCTTTATAAAGAATATACAATGTCATGATTACAATTACATCATAATGAAGACCAACCCTAGTTACAATTTTCAACACTCCCTCTTAATTAGGGAGGTATTCATGGTACAAGGAATCTCAATATTGAAGCATTCCCATAAGAAGAGTTAGATGATAAGCCATCTTTTGTCAAGCATATTTTATATCATAATGAACATTGTCACTAAAGGTATTAACTGGACAAGCTCATCTTTAGCTATGAGCATTACGATGGGAGGCTTTACGTGAGCTGCCACACTACCTCTCAAGGTACACACCCCATCCAGATGTCTACAAGGTATGTCTTTTTAGGACTATTATTATCTTAGACTTCCAAACCTGGATCCTCAAATAATATTAGTCCTCTTCGAATACTCTTATCTTGGTTCTCTACCTCATCCTGAGCATTGGTCAACAACTTCTTTCCATGGATTTTTTAATCCATAAGAAGTTTCAATCTAGATGTTTATCTAATCCTCCTAACTCCATTCTTTCTTAATGACCTTCACTAAGACTTACAGTTGTTATTCCTAGTGTATTCCTGACCCATAACAACAAGAACTATCTGATATCACTCCCTCTCAACCACAGAAGAGATATCCACCAAATCAAGCTTACCTCTCAGGTACTCAAGATTCTTGTTTGGTAATGCTTTAGTCAATATGTCAACTACCTGCTCATTTGTACATAGATAGTGCAGCTCCACGACCCTATCTTGTACCAAGCCTCTGATGTAGTGGTACTTGTTATTTATATCCTTCGTCTTTGCATGAAATGCTTGGTCTTCTTGCAACTTTATGAAACTTTGATTATCACAATGTATCCATGTAGGGATGAGCATTCCTTTAAACAAGTCTGATAACAACTTCCTGAGCCCAACTACTTCACTGCAGACTTCACTTGTAGCAACATATTCAACTTCAGCACTGCTCAAAGCAACTGTATCCTTCTTTCTGCTCATCCATGAAACCATGGAAGATCCAAAGCTGAAGCATCCTCCTATTGTGCTCCTTCCCTTTGTCTCATTGCCACAACAATTTGAATTTCTATATCCCATGAGTTGTATTTCATTCCCAGTATAGTTGAGGTAGTGATGGATGGTCCCACACAAGTATCTTAAGATATGCTTAGCTACAATCCAATGATCATGCTTTGGCTCCATCTAAAACTCACTGAGGACATTTACTGCAAAACAAATGTCTGGCTTGGTATTCACTAGATACATCAAGGACCCAATCAATTTCCTGTAGCAAGTGGGATCTACTGGACTAGACTCTAAACTCCTCAACCTTTTGAAATTTGTAACCATAGGAGCCATCATAGGTTCGCAATCCATCATGTTGAACCCCTGAATCATCTTGATCACATATTTACGTTGACCCAGGACATATCTCTCTTGGTTTTTGCCATATTTCTAGTCCCAAGTAATAATGCATAATTCTAAGATCCTTCATATCAAATTCAATTCCTAACTTCCTCTTGCATTATTGAATTAGTCGATCTACACCTGTAACTAGTAGATCATCCACATATCATAGTATAATAATTGGTTCTTCACGGACCACCTTGATTTATAGATTTCAATCTGCATAACTCTTGGTAAAAACAAGTCTCAATAGGTATGCATCCATTCTTGCATACCATGCTCTCGATGCTTGCTTCAAGCTATATAGAGCCTTCTTCAACCTGCAAACATGAGTTTCCCTTTGATTTATTTCAAATCCTTGAGGATGTTCAATATAGAATTCTTCATCAATGGTCCCATTCAAGAAAATTGTCTTGACATCCATTTGGAATGCTCCATCCCATAGAAGCAACCAACGAATTATTGCCGTATACCTAGTTGTCGGAGAAAATGTTTCTTCATAATTAATCCCTTATTTCTATGACAAACTCCTTTCTACAAACCTTGCTTTATATTTCTCAATGCTCCCATCTGCAACATGCTTTATTTTATAAATAAATTTTGAAGTGACTATCGATTTGTCACTCGGCCTAAGGACAATCTCCCATACATTGTTCTTCATTATTGGCTGGTATTATTCCTGCATTGCATTCTTCCATTCTTGATGCTTAGCAACATACTCATAGGAGGAAGGTTTTGCCTTAATTAGCTTTGTCAAGTATGCAACGTTTCCAGAATACCTCTTTGGTCTCTTACTTTCCCTGGATGTCCCTAATGTTGTATGCACTTCTACCTCTTGAAGAGTAGTTTTCAACCAAATATGTTGCTTCCGATTTTCTAGAACAATTGTTGTATAGGTTCACAAGGGCCTTCAACATCTTCTTGAGTTGGTCTTGGTTCTTGACCATCATTGTCCCTAGAGATATCCTCAAAGATAGGAACTTCTTCATCAAATTCAACTGGTACATCCTTCGATTTCTTGTAAGCTATGTTTTCATCTAAGATGACATCTCTACTTGCCTCAATTCAATTGTCCTCCTTGATGTAGATTCTATAGGCTTTAGATGAAGCACTATACCCCACAAAGATGCCCCTTAAATTGGTATGATCCAGCTTCTTTCTTTTATCCCTGGGTACATGAATATACACATCACACCCAAATATACGAATATGATCCACACTTGGCTTCTTTCTTGTAAATTCTTCTTCTAGTGTCATGTTATTGAGGAACCTATGAGGAACTTTGGTTCTGCAAGTAAGAGGGATATCATGAGCATGTAGTATATATCATACACATTATTCAATAGTACGATTCTTCCTTTCTGCCACTCCATTCTATTCATGATTATAGGGAACAATGAGCTCCCTTGTAATTCCTACCTCCTTGTAGAAAGCTATTAATTCTTTGGAGGTGTATTCTCCACCATTATCTAACCTTAGAATTTTGATCTTCTCCTAGGTTAGGTTTTCCACTTCATTCTTGAACCTTTGAAACTTTTCAAATACCTCATCCTTGTTCTTGAGAAGGTATGACCAAGTCTTCCATGAGTAGTAATCAATGAAGGTTACATAATATTGATGCCCACCAAGAACCTTAATTGCCATAGGTCCACATACATCTGAGTGTATGAGATCCAAAATTTCTGTAGATCTAGTTTCACTATTTGCTTCTTTACATTCTTGCATAGATAACATCCCTTACAGGTTCCTTCATGGTCTTCCTTTATTTCAGGGATTTCATTGGCTATTTGGCTCATAGATGGAAAGATATTATAATGAAGATGTCCATACCTTCTATGCCATAGTTTGGAAGGACTCACTTCCAAGTGAACTAGGGCTTGAGCTAGAGGTGTATAGTCTATATAGTGTTCCCTCACAAACCCAAATCATCCTTGCTTCATTGATACTAGAGCCCTTATCCCAAACCAAAACCTTTCCATCAACAAAATAAACTCTATTACCCTTTCCTCTAGACAAGAAATAGAAAGTATATTTTTCTTCAAACCTGGAACATATAAGATGTTGAGGTGAATGTTTCCACCTAATTTGAGCTCTAATGATGTATACCCAATGCCTTTCACTGGATAACATTTGTTGTGTCTAGGTTCGATAGATTTCCTTTTGACAAGGTCTGAAGTTGATTTTATTCTCCTGTCATGTGTTTGGAGGCACCACTATTGATAACCCATACATTTTCATCTTTGAAGGCACCAGATAAAGCGAAGAACATATTTCCTTCTACTGCTTACTTTACTAGCTTGGGGATGATCTTCAATATATAGTTCTTGATGGAGATAGCAAGATTTCAAAGAAACTTGATACCATTCTTCATGATTCTTGACATTGTGCCAACTAACTTGTGATCTTGAGTCTCCTTCTTGCTCATTAGCTCTAATACCATGTTGGAAAATATGGAGACTTGATAATTATAACTTATTTTCCTTAACTTGATAATTACTTGTGATGTTAAATGTTCTTCTATTACTTCTTTGATTATGTTCATCAAACAATCATAAAAAATAAGAAGATCACAAAGAGACAGAGTACACCATAAATAGGCTCCAAGCCAGGGCAAAACCCCTCCAAGGGGAAAACTTAGAAAATTCTTATCTTCTTCTTTAGAAATGCTTACAAAAGAGACTTCCAAGATCCAAAGACCCAAGTTAGCCCCCAGAAATAATTGCTTCAGAACAACTTCCAGAACTTCGATACTACAACTTCGGCCCCAACAACATAATTTTGGCCTCCAACAACTGCCCTAGAATTTCATCCTCTTGAAGCTTACAACTTCACAAACTCTAGCGAGACAAAGAGAAAGATAACCCTTGAAAAACTTTGATTTTTGCTCCTCTTCTTCATTCTCTAGCTACTCTTTTCACCTTCTCTATTGCAGATCGAACTTATGTGAGATGTGTGTCCAAATGAGGTCGAGCTCCCCTTTATTTATAGCCTTTCTTGAGGGTTGATTTGCCATCCCTTAGGCTAACTTGTCCTTGCTCTTTGACTGACTTGGTATTAGGTTTATCCATGGATTTTACATGATAAAATAAATATTTTTCTTCACCACAATGAGTCCAAATGGGACTATGGCACATGACCAATATTATTCTTTATCCTAGAAAAACCTAGAAAGTCCTGGAAGACCTAAAAAGCATGAAGAACATGCTTTTGACTGAAAATAGAGTATGAAACCCATCCTCCAAAATAAAATATAATTTCTCTTTCTTTCTCTATAAAGAATATACAATGTCATGATTACAATTACATCATAATGAAGATCAACCCTAGTTACAATTTTCAATAACCCCTCCCATGTCCTTTTCAGAGTTGGACTAACTAAGCATATTCTTCATCAAGGTGTATAATCACATTCCCTTGGCCTATAATCTTAGATTGGCCATGCTCTGGTTCCACATGAAGAAAGTGGATTTTGACAAATTGAAAGTCGTCCATACTACACCGTTGTAAGTATTTTCATCTTGCCCCAAATCAGATTAACTATGTCTTATAACTTTCGAAAAGAATAACCCATATGTCAAATGTAATGGTGGCAGTGGAGGGATCAAAGCCATGGAGGTACATAAGAAAGGAGTAGAAAATGGATAGGGGTGATATAGAGATGTTGGTAAAGAATTGGTGGGATGTCTATAACAATATATCCTAAGGCTTAAAATCATCTAATTTAATACTTGATTTGGAGACCCACTATTGGTTGTGTTGAAAAATGCAATAAGAAAATCCTAATTCAATTTTGTCCTTGAATTAAATTATGAATTACATTCTAATTCTAATTATCATAGGAAATTGTAATAGTTAACTCAGTTAATTTGACTTAGTGTCTAAATTAATTTGAGTTGGGAGTCTATCTAGAGTCATGTAGAGTGGTTCCTACATTTTAGGGGCCCAGGTTGAGTTCTTTTGAGTTGTAATTATCTAATTCAATTTAACTGAGTTAAATTAAGTTAAAATAGTTCCAACTAATGGAGGAATTAGTGGAAGATCCAGTAGTGGGGTGTAACCAACACTGCTCAGCCAATACACTGAATATTCACTCATAATTAACTCGTCCATGTCAGATCAGAGAAACACCCAATTGAGATTAGAATTTAGGGTGAGTGTACTATCAATTGTAAAATCATCTAAATTAAACTGATGGCGCATGCAATCAGAGGAACGCCTATTGATGGATTGTGTAGTTATGGATGAGGAATTTCCCAATTAAATATGGGCTAATTCCATAGGAAGTTGCGCAAGGAAATAGGAGCTTAGAAGGCAACATATTTGGCTAAGTATTGGTTGGAGCTTGTTTGTGAAGCAGTGAGACAGATTGAGATTGTGCAGGGGTTGCTTGGGCTTGAGAAAAGAATTGTAACCTTTTCATATTTTCTTATTAATGCAATATACAAATAGCAAGGGTTTTTAGCTGTGGCTTTCCCCAAAAAATAGTTTGTTATGTGATTGAATTCTTTCTCTTTTATGCATCATGATTTCATCGATTGTTTATTGTTTCCACTCATGAGTAGAGTAGATTCAAGTCAATTGTTTTAGCATATTACAATCTGCAATTTGAATCGTTGAAATCACTATAGAAGAGAAGAATACGAGTTTGTCTTTTGCAGGAGAAATAAAATTTGCAGTATCATACTTCAGAGCCAACAAGATGTTGTTCTATGGATTGAGACTTGAATATGCCCTTGAGTGTAGTTCGAACTATATTTCTTGGAAGGATAGGATGGAGGCAGTGTTGGAAGACAACGAGCTTAAAGAATTCATAGATAATGATATTCCTAAGCCAACCGATGCTCAAGATTTGGAAGAGTGCATAAAGTGTGTGGCAAAGGCGAGAAGGATTATCCTATTAGGAGTTTGAGGTCATATTGTCTCGAACCTCCATGGTAAGGAAACTCCATTTTCAATGTGGAAGGCCTTGACAGACCTATTTCAAAACAACAGTGACCACACGAAGGTGGAACTGAAGGACAAGCTCAGAAAGATCAAGATGGAGAAGGGCGACACAATACCGAAGTACTTGACCATGTTCACCCAATGTAGAGATGAGCTTGGAGGTGTTAGTGTTACAGTTGCTAAGGACGATATGGTGAGCCTAGCACTTCTAGGGCTTCCCAAGAGTTGACACAACTACCAGGACTCAGTTAATGGGAGGGAGAAGGTACCAAAGTGGGAGAAATTATGGTCTGACTTGGTACAAGAAGATATTCGACAAAACACCAAGGATGGATCCTCATCCAAGAATGATGATGAGGAGAAATGTGCCTTAGCTGGGAAGGTGAAGAAAGGGAATGGGAATTCATCTCATTCCAAATGAGATTCCAGTCAGGGTGACAATAATAATGACATGTCGAAGATTAAATGTTTTCACTGTCACGAGTTGGGACATTATGCTAAAAAATGTCCACGCAAGAAAGCCAGTAAGAATCCCTCATGAGGAGCAACAGGTGAAGCCCTTGCTTCACAATTCAAACTGGATTTCACCCTCATCACTTGCATGGTGACATCAGTGATGGGTAGTGTGTGGTCCCTGCATAGTGGAAGCTCATTCCATATGATGAAAACCAAAGAGTTCTTCAGTGACTTGGAGGAGAAGGACCTCTAGATGTGATCCAGATTTAAACAGGAATGCAACAAATTATAGAGATAACCATATACACAAAGATGCAGTGGAAATAATACTTCATTTCATTAATGGAAAATACTGAAATATGCTTACAACCAGAAATGGAAATAAACCAGCTAGGGCGATGGTAGCTTATCTCTGAGAAGAGATGTGATGGCTACATGCCTCTGAACTGTCTTACAATGAGGCTCGAAGGCCTATTTATTGTTGAGAAACAGTGGAAAAACCCTTAACATTCCAAAACCTAACCCTAGAAGATGAAACGCCAAACTATGGGCCCCGTTATCTATCCCATGTGCACAATCATCCTATTGACAACCTCTGTCTGGCCATCAGTTTGAGGATGGAAGGCTGTGGACTTCGTGAGTTTGGTGTCCAGCATTGACTAGAGACTGGACCAAAATGTGCTGAGAAACCGACTGTCCCGATCTGAGATGATAGACTGTGGGATCCCAAAGTGCACCCACACTCGTTCAAAGAAGAGTTTAGCAGTGGCTTCTGCTGTGATATTCTTCTTGCAGGCCACCATAATGGCCATCTTCGAGAACCTGTCGACGACCACAAAAACACAGTCATTTCCATGCTTAGTGGAAGGAAGGCCTGACATGTAATCCATGGAGATGGATTCCCAAGGTTGACTTGGGGTAGGCAACGGGGTATAGAGGCCATGCTTCTTAATGGTCAGTTTGGCAATGGCACAGGCAGTACATGATCTGATGTACTTTCCAACATCCTGACGAAGATTCGGCCAATAGAAATAATTTTGCAGAACTGCCACTGTTTTCTCCACCCCGAAATGCCCAGTAGCCCGACTGTAGTGGGCTTCCCAAATCATCTTGGCACGCTCGCTTGAAGGAACACAAAGGTGACCGAGGTGGCATAATAGGGCATCCTAAAGGTGAAAATCTGGAACATGCCAACCCTCCAAGAGTGTCTGGTATGTGTGGCCGAATTCTGGGTCGCTTTTGTAGAGAAGTGGCCAATCAGAAGTCTCGTGCCCACAAGAGTTGAGCACGGTGGTTAACGCCATGATCGGTGGTCGACTGAGGCAATCTGCAACATTATTGGTGCTGCCCTTCTTATACTTGATATTCAAGTGGAACTGTTGCAGGTATGTAGACCACTTCTGATGGCGATCATTCTGCAATTTCCCTTGGGTTTGTATGCACTGCAGGGGTCGGTGGTCTGTGTGGATGACCGTTTCCTTCCCTAAAATGTAATGCTTCCATTGTCGGTAGGCCTGTACGATGGAATACATCTCTTTATCATAAGTGGGGTACTTCTGGACTGTGTCTGAAAGTGTTTCACTGTGATATGCCACTGGATGTCCATGTTGAGTAAGGACTGCCCCAATAGCATAGTCAGAGGCATCTGTCTGGACCTCAAATGGTTGTTGTAAATCTGGTAACGCGAGCACTGGTGCCGTGCAGAGGCGATCCTTCAACTCCATGAATGCCTTCTGTTGAGATTCAGACCAAAAGAATTTTGCTTTTTCCCCTCCTTTGGTGACTTGACTCAAGGGCCAAGAAATATGAGAAAACCCCAACACAAACCTGCGGTAGAAGTTGGCAAGACCTAGAAAGCTGCGGAGCTCTGTTAGAGTGGTTGGAGAGGGCCAATCCCGAATGACTTGGATCTTGGCTGGATCGACATGCACCCCCTGTTCATCAATGATGTATCCCAGATACTGAACCTGGGTCATGCCAAAAGTGCATTTCTCCAAATTGGCACATAGCTTGTGTTGCCGTAGTGTTTGGAGAACCTGTCGGATGTGGTGGAGGTGCTCTTCCCAACTCTGGCTGAAGATCAGAATGTCATCCAAGTATACTACTACAAAGGAGTTGGTGAATGGCCGCAAGATGTCATCCATTAGCCTCATGAAGGTTACAGGAGCATTCGTCAATCCGAAAGGCATAACCAACCATTCAAAGAGGCCCTCCTTGGATTTGAAGGCAGTCTTCCACACATCAGAGGGTTCGATTGGTACCTGGTGATATCCTGACTTCAGATCGATCTTGCTGAAATATTTCGCCCCCTTTAGTTGGTCTAGGAGGTCATCAATCCGCGGGATCGGGTACCTATTACGGACAGTGATCTTGTTCAGCGCCCGATAGTCAATACAGAGTCTCCATGTCCCATCCTTCTTCTGTACCAACACGATCGGGCTCCCACAGGGCGATGAACTCGGACGGATGTGACCTTTCTGCAGGAGCTCCTGAATCTGCCTCTTGATTTCATCGTTCTCCAGAACGGAGCGCCGATAAATTGGTCCATTGGGTAGCGGCGCACCTGGTGTCAGATCGATGGAGTGCTTGACTTGACAGTGCAGAGGAACCCCTGCCGGGGAGGTGAAGATGTCCTCGTACTCCTCCACAACCTTGTCCATCTGTAGTTGTCGTGCAGAGGGACCCCGTCTGGAGGCCGCGGCCACTGTCTTCTTCTTCCCTTGAGGGCGTATCATCAGGAAAACAAATTTCCTGGTTTTGGAAATGATCTTACTGCATTGTTTTGCAGTAATCAAAGAGATGGCGGTAGGTGGTGCTACCTCTGGTATCCTGTACAACTTATTTCCCAATGTAATAATAACAACACGAGGCCTTGATTCATACACAACATGTCACTTCCACAAGCATGGTTGTCCTAGTAATACATCACAAACTTCAAGGGGAGCAATGTCACACAATACCTCATCCGTGAAGGGCTTGATGTTGTATGGAAGGCGACACTGCTGGCTCACGCGAAGATCTCGTCCTTGGTGAAACCACCCAATGGTGTATGGTTGTGGATGTGTTGTGGTCGGTAAGCCCAACCGCTTCACGACCTCTGCCGAAATGAGGTTCTTTTGACTCCCGCTATCAACAATGAACTGTATCGGGGAGCCCTTTACCCACATCTGGGAGTGGAAGAGACGCTCCTCCTCTGGATCTTCGGGTTCATTTTTCTGGATTTTTGCAGTAGCAACAGTGGCGCTGGGATCCGCATCAATGATCTGCTTCCCTTTTTCATTCCCCTTATCGGGTTCTGACTCAGAGTCGGAACATGCATCTGATTCTGAAACCTTTAGCTCAGCCACTAGTGACTGCTTGGCCCGACACTCACTTGTGTTGTGAGTGGAGCTCTTATGGAACTCGCACCATTTTCCAGTGTCCTTTCTCGGCTTCGCGGCGCTGTTCTTTGCTTGCAGCTTCGGCTGGTTGTCTTGGGCTGTCCCGCCTTGGCTTTGTCCTTTGTTCTGTGTTTTAGGGGCACCTTTCCCCTGCTTTGGATTCGCAGATCCAAAGTCTCGCTTCTTTTGTTTAAACTTCTGCTCGACCTTGACGGCATATCGGTATGTTGCGCCGAGCGAGGAGATGTTTAGGAATTGTATTTCTTCCTGGATGTACTTGTGCAGGCAGCCACGGTATTTGAGTATCAAATGTTGCTCCGAATCCTTGATACCCAACTTTGTGCGAAGGGTATGGAAAAGATTGGTGAACTCCGGCACGTCTTGGTCCCTTCCCTGCCACAGCGTGGTCCACTTTATGTATTCATCCTCATAGCTTCCAACAGGGTAGTACTGCTCCTTGATGGCATCCCGGAACGAATCCCAGGTGGGTGCGGCTGAAAATAGTGAACCAGTACTTTCATCCTTCTGCTCGCAGTAGGTTTCCCACCAGTCCTTGACGTGGGGGGCTGCTTTGAGAAGAGAAAAAACAATCTTTTCCCGACTCGAAAATTCATGAACAGAAAAATAACCCTCTAGAAGATTTAACCATTTATCTACGGCATCTGCGTCTATCTGACCCTCGAATATGGGGATTTCAAAATTAACTTGTACCTTAAAGGGTGTGGCGTTTCCAGAGTAGCTGTTGGAAGCCGATGCGTTGCTTCTGGGTAACCGCTGAAGGATCTGGGCAAAGTTGTCCATCATCGCGTTCCGTTGTCGCTCGAGGGCTTCTTCGAGCAAGATTTTGATGGGATCTCCTGCCCCCTCGTCTTTCTTCTCATCCGCCATGGGAGGCCGTCGGGATTTGCGAGGCTGGTCTTGCAAAGGTTCAACCAGTTCAAGTCCTAACTCCTTATATCCCGACCTTGTTGGGGACATGCAAAGAAAAACAGAGAAAAAAGTAGACCGCTCTGATACCACTGATCCGGATTTAAACAGGAATGCAACAAATTACAGAGATAACCATATACACAAAGATGCAATGGAAATAATACTTCATTTCATTAATGGAAAATACTGAAATATGCTTACAACCATAAATGGAAATAAACCAGCTAGGGCGATGGCAGCTTATCTCTCAGAAGAGATGTGATGGCTACATGCCTCTGAACTGTCTTACAATGAGGCTCGAAGGCCTATTTATTGTTGAGAAACAGTGGAAAAACCCTTAACATTCCAAAACCTAACCCTAGAAGATGAAACGCCAAACTATGGGCCCTGTTTGGGGTAAGTTGGTACATTAACTTCCCGGGGTCGTAACTTTGGCATACGATCTCCGTTTGACGCATACAATAGCTCGTTAGAAAGATCTATCTGAGCACTATCATTGTTGGAACGGGAAACATCGGTCCATTCCATGGACCCATGTTGCCCCCGAATTCCCCAAAAAAACGTCGTTTAGGGTCTCAAAACGGCTCCGGAAGTTCAGGACCCGAAAAACTGCTAAAAATAGTAAGTTGTGCTACAATTAAGGAAACTGAAAGTGCTGAGAAGAACAATGGTGGGGGTCCAGGTGGACTTGGCAGGTGGCCACCAATATCCACCTGGATCAAGATGCACATTAAGACGGAAGATGATGGGAGGTATAACGTGACCGACATCAGTATTGTTGCCTTTCAGAGGGAGTTTAGTTATCCCCTCACATTAAGATATTTCATGTATGTTCCAGGCTTGAAGAAGAACTTGGTTTCAGTTGCAATGTTTTAGAATCGTGGCTATGATGTGATATTTAGCAAGGTAAATGCTTTCTTTCATCACATAGCCTCACGAAAGGTGAAGCAGATCAGGGTTCGGGTGAAGAACGTCTACAGATTGGATGTAGAAGATTTTGCTGCTTTGATCACTAAAGCAAAGAAGGTGTAGAGTTGAGACCTCGATGAGTTGTGGCATAAAAGATTGGGTCACTTGCATTACAAAGATTTGAAGATCATGAAACAAATTTCTACAGGACTTCCCAAGGGTACACTAGATCAGAGAGACACATGCAAAGGGTGTACATTGGGGAAGTGCACGAAAGCTTCCTTTCATGATAAAGACAGTCAAGCACAACTGATCCTTGATCGAGTTCACACAAATGTGTGTGGACCGTTGTTGAAAACATCCACAACCAAGCATAGGTATTATGTAATATTGTTGATGATTTTTCTTGTAAGTGTTGGATTTTCTTCATGCAAAAGAAAGATTAGATGTTTGCTAAATTTTGTGAATTTAAAGCACTTGTTGAGAAAGATACTAGTAGGAAAGTTAAATCTCTAAGAAGCGATAACGGTGGAGATTATGTGTCGAATGAATTAAATAACTTGTGTGCATTAGAAGGAATTCAACGAGAATTAATAACACCTCATAACCCACAACACAATGGGGTGGCTAAAAGGAAGAACAAAAGTATTGTCATAGTTGCACAGGAAATGTTACATGATCAGGGCCTCCCATTGCACTTATGGGCTGAAGCATGCAACACAACTATTTATTTGCAGAACATAAACCCTCCTCGAATTCTTGGGATGAGTACACCCGAAGAAGATTTTTCAAGTAAGAAACCAGATGTGGCACACATTAGTATCTTTGGTTCATCAGTCTAGTGTCATGTTACCAAGGATGCATGGAAAAAGCTTTCGCCAACAACTCAGTTGGGCATATTTGTGGGGTACACTGATACACCTAACAACTATCAGATGTACTTGCCATCCAAAAGGATGACAACGGTTCATAGAGATGTGAAGTTTGATGAAGAGAATGCCATGAGATTTTCCCTTGAGAGGGAGCTTCAATTACATGCATATGAGCAACTTTTAGCTCCAAAGGAGGAACCTCAAGATGATGTGGAGCAACCACATGCAGAGGAGAAGAGAGTGGAAGAAACCACTCATGCAGAGACTTCCAGAGATGGAAGGAATCACATGAGAGAGGCTGCCAAATTGATGCACGATGCTAGAGAGAACGTGGGAGCACCACATCAAAGTGTAGGCAGAGGAGGTCACCAGATCGGTACACTAGCTACATGGCTCTAATGAGTGAGAGTGTAGAGGTTGAACCATCCTCATTTGAGGAAGCAATGCAGAAACCAGTATGGGTTGATGCCATGGTTGAGGAGTATGACTCCATTATCAGAAACAGTGTTTGGGAAGTGGTCCTAAGACCAGAAGGAAAATCAGTAGTGAGTTCTAGATGGCTTTACAAGGTAAAGCAAGTAGCATATGGGAGTGTGGAGAAAAGCAAGGCCATATTGGGGGCCAAAGGGTTCTCTCAGGTGGAGGGAATTAATTATGATGAGAACTTTGGTCCAGTAGCAAGGAGATCTTCAATCATATATATTTTAGCACTATTAGCATAGATGGGATGGAAGATACATCAAATGCATGTGAAGACAACATTCCTCAACGACATGATTGAGGAAGAATTTTATATTGAGCAGGCGAAAGGATTTAGACCTTCAACAGAGAATCGCATGTGTGCAGACTCAAGCGAGCGTTATATGGACTAAAACAAGCAACCCGTGCTTGGTACACCGGGATTGACAATTATTTCACTGGGTTGGGCTTCGCCAAAATTGAAACAGATGCGAACCTTTGCCATATTTTTGTTGAAGGTAAATTGTTGGTTATAGTATTATATGTCGATGATTTGATTCTAATAGATGATGTGAAGTTGATAAAATATTGCAAAGAGGATATTGCAAGAGAATTCGAGATGAAGGACTTGGGGCTCATGCATTACTTTCTTGGTATGGAAGTATGGCAAGGAGATGAGGAATTGTTTGTCTCTAAGGGAAAGTATGCCAACGAGATACAGAAGAAGTTCCACATGGAGAGATAGGATAAATCAATCATAAATTATCGATAAATAATTTTCTAAGATGAAAAAGCTGAATAGAACTAAGGAAAAGCTAATACATATGTTTGATTGTGGAAAAGGGACATTTCTAATTAGTAGTTTGTTACTTGAATGAAAACATCATAAAACAAATTAAACACAATTATAATGGTAATTACCTACCTAAATATGAAACATCACAAAACAAAACACACCCATCCCAATTAATATAAATCCATTAAGACTACTCAAGTTCATATTTTTTTGTAAAAATGCCCAATAAAGTGTTGTTGTTAATGTAAGTTATCTCCTCATGACGACAAGATAAGATAAGATAGATAAGATAATTATATTTATGTCCAACTATTGACCACAAAGTAGGTCAAAAGGACTGTTGAGTACAATGATGTCCATATAATGCGGGAGAACCAAATAGTCTCTTATAAAAGATACAATGCATGAATATAAATGATACAATGCATGAAATATAAAGGATACAATGCATGAAATTCCCTAGTGGAGAAGATCCAAGAGCTAATGGGTCTGAGGATTAGACCCATCTCTCTTAACATCTTAGGTTGAATGAAGAACACTGAAGAAACTCAACAAAGTATGTTGGCTTGATGAAGAGCCATGGAAAGTGTGGACTGGACTGGACTGACTAGGGGAGTTTGCAGACTGTTGAGGTTTCGAGGACCTAGTTGTTCTCACAAGAATAAATATTTTGTTGAGATATCATGTGTCGGGGTGAGGTCCCACAAATCCTCACTGATCTTGTGTCTGGATATGTACTAGTATCAATCGGTCTCTTGATGCCCCTGTCTGAAGGCAGTAACCTGAAAAATGTCACGATTTTTTGTGTGGAGTCTGGTTTGATGGGAGGTTAAAGAATATGCACTCGAAACTTGAGAGCCTCCTGCATATATCGGGCCAAACATCTCTAATCAGGATACCTGAAAAATTCGGCTAGGGTCTGAGAATCTTTGAACAAGCAATGAAGCCTTCGCCTAATCTCGTAGTAGATAGGGCATCCAAAAATGAAGTGCACCTTGGTATCTACTTCCTATAAATGACATATGTGATAAATTTTGTCTGGTCTATCAATCTGGTGGTCCGTCTCTACCCGAAGTATATGAGAACCTACTCTAAACTAGCCTAGAGGAATGCGAAGAGCATGCATCTAGTGGTGAAACATATACTAGGGTCAAACAATGCACTTGTATCTCAACTCTAAGAAGTGATCAGCGTAGAAGGCCATGTTTGGGTGCAACCCTGTGACCTGGACGAATTTCGTGTAGATCTCCTCATTGGTGATCTTGTTCAATTCATGTATAATAGGTAAAAGGTGACCAAGAGCATTAAAGGAATATCAAAAAGGAGGGAGACGATCCAACTGAATGCCCACTGACTCTAAGAGATTTGAAACTTTTGTAAGCCAACATCTAGCTCGACCTGAGGGAGTAGAATGAGCAATAGTCTCAGAAGAGAAATATGCCAAGTAAGGATATCGGTCCATACTCTTTATCATAGACCTTCTAAAATATTTCCAAGACATTTCAATGTTCCACATTTTCAGGGAATTAAACGATCTAGTTGATTCCTTGTCTAAGAAGGGACTTAATTCGCAGTTGGGAACTTTGTATTATGAAGAGTACAAGGATGGAGCTAGTAATCTTGGAATTTTTCCTTTGGTTTAGTTTGTCCTCATTTATCTTTTACAACAAACCATTGGTGGACTATTATTTTGTGATTTTTGAAATTTTGGCGTATTACGAGGTAGTTAATTACATCCCCATTTTTAGTTCACTTATGTTATATGGGATATTTTTTTAGTAATTTTGTAGTTTTTTGTTTGGCTACTATGTAAGTAGATTGACTCTTTTTGGGCGGGAAAATGGTTAGAAAATGTTGCATATACTTGGTTTATTTTTTTGGTGAATACAGAAAGACATAACTAATTTTTTAATACAAAAAGGAAATGGTTTTTGTTTGATGAAAAAAATAGATCAAATGTGGGATTTATTTCACAACAGAAGAAAAGGGAAGAGAAAAATTTAGGACATTGTCCCAACAAAATCTCTAGAAATTTGGTAGACAAAATATTACATTTGATGAGGAATGGAAGAGTAAATTGATGAGACAAACCTTGCAAGAAAGGGAGCATTAATATCGATCATATGCATCCAATGGAAGGGGCATCTAGAAAGTTACATCACTACATACATCTCATATATGATGTGTCTTAGGAATGAAAAAACATATTTTAAAAGTAATTGGTATGGAGATGACAAATAGACATTATAAAAAATCAGTTTCCAATAAGAAGTAAACTAGAAGTGGTCTTCTAACTTAAGAATGAAGTTCCTTCCGTAAAATAACTACTATACATAGAAGATAACATCATCATATTCACGCATAGAGTGATAAAAACAGATAATATCATTTTTCTATGACTATAAAATTAGAAAAATAAATATTGAATTTACTAATTACATTGAAAGGCATTTTCTCTATGAAGTTGGCTGGGTAGACACTGTTTTAGCTCAACCAATCCCCTCACTCCATTTTCATTGTTCTCTCCCATCATAATTCAACAGGTGTACGCTTTTATCAAGGCCGATTTCTCTTGCTGCATGAAGTATGACCAACTTTTGAGGCGGGGAGTTAACGCCTGTTGTTAAGTATTCGACTAGCATTTGCCCTGAGCAGAGTCGGTTGCAGATGCATAGTCTGTGCCTTCCTCTTCCTTGGATTCATAAAGGGCAGAATATTAAGGTGAATTAAATTAGGCAAAAAGAACATGACGGTGGTTCCATTAAGTCTTGTTTTGAGGACGTGTTGTTTGAGGTGTTGAAGCATTTGAATTCTAAGTCTCTATCGATCAATTCCTGTGTGAGCCGCCACTAGAAGCGCGCCATTGAAGAGGAGAAGTTGTGGGAAGGAATTTGTGCCAGGCATTGGCCTGAAGAGGTTTTGTATGCTTCCCATTCGGGGCAGCTGAGAAGCGTTGTTTTTGCCTTGGGAGGCTTTCATCGTCTTTATGTTTATCGCTTATCACTGTTGCTAGATCCTCTACATCATATTTTGGATCAATTGTGGCGATTACTTTGACACGTTATTAGGAATTACTGGAAACAACTTATATGATCATAATTTTTTGTGAAAAGGGGCACTTAATCCCATAGTAGAGAACTAAGACATAAATTATGGCATCCTAAAAAATGGAGTTCACATTGAGTTGGAATAAGTAATGAAGAACTAAAAAAATGGAACTCCCTCTTTACAAGTATAACTCTCATAAACATTGTATAGTTGGATACTTTTGATATATACTCTTTTTGCTTTACTTAAATTATTAGTTGCAAAATGAAGCTCTATTCCATCCTCTGAAAGCTGGAAAGGGCATCCCATTATCCCTATATTATTACTTTGCAAACAACTAAGCCATTCCATTAGCACTATCTCAATGCATTGACAACAACCCAAAAAATGCAATCATTCATCTTAGACCAAGGGAATGTGTATATCAACAACTACTCCAAGCACGCCTAGAAATCAACATACATGATTTTGTAGTTTTTTTCTCTTATAAAAAACACATGTTTATAATCGAAGGTGTTTCGTTTGATGTGCACTTCCAATAATTGTGGGTTAAAAATATATACACCAAGAAATAGATTCACATGAATATTTTATATCTCAAGACAAATCAGTGCATGTTTAAATCTAAGTACTCGCAAACTCTAAAATCAAATTTTTGTAAGAGAGTGTAATAGATATACCGATGTTTTGTACTATAATGTGTTATGCAACCAAAGAAGCCATTACATGAAATTACGCTAAAGTAAACTCCATTAACAAGTATTTATAGTTTCAAACCCCAAAGGGGGTCCATCATCAGGACAATTATGAAAGAATAAGAATGAGAGATAATTGTCCTGATGATGGACCCCCTTTGGGGTTTGAAACGTTGGCAGAATGAACTAAGAACTGTGGTCAATCCGGATCATGAATCAAAAAACTCCCACAGAAGTCTAAAATCTAACAAAGTATTTATAGTGTTAACAGGATACCAAGGAAAAAATGAGTTGCAAAGAATCTAAACCAAATCTCAATTAATGGAGGGAGTTCCTCTTATGACATTATAGGGCTTTTGGCCAAATATGTGCCTTCAAAGTGGCTTTCAATATTTTCAAAAATGAATTAAATTTGATGGAAAAGGAAATTAATATTCTCTTAGGCTGAGAGGTATGTTTATTTTTATTTCAATTACAGAATTTGTATATTTTAATGAACATGGAGCAAGATCAAAGACATAGCAAAGTTAGCTGTTAATTTTACTGTACAATGTTGGATGTCCGAGATGTCCAAATCACAATCGATATACGCACAATGCATGCAAAGTAACTGAAGAAGAATGTCAAATTATTCGATTGAGAGATGGCATAGGAAAATGTTAAGACAAACCAATAATCATAGACATGGAGAAGAAAAAATTTTCATAGCTTTTCACAGGATACTATTATCTTCCCTCAAACAAGTTTGTTTTGCTTGCTTCTAATCTCAGATTTTTAGAACCTTATCCGGTTTGATAGAAAGAATGGAGTAAAGACCAATTCCATCTTTCTCTTTCGCTCTTTTCCATCGACTGTTACGAGAGATTGGGGCATTGGTCCAACTGCCCCACATCTTTGAGGTTTCTCTGCAAGCCCCCTCATCATCTCACCTCCTCCACTTCCTCCACAAGAGCCCACCATTACTTTTTTAATGTATATTTAATTTCTTTAGAATTTTAAATGATGGGTAAGGAATCCAAAACTTGTATTTTGTCTAGATCATAAAAGTTCTCATAGGCCCCACTACCCACTGAACTTTGAAGCTCAAAATAGCCCAACCATGAAATTACGACCATCCTTATCTACCCTACTATGTACTATTAGTTGATAATAGGTTGTTGGATTTGAATTGGTTTTATGGCAATTTTCATATATCTTATCGGGTGATTAAAGATAGTTGAATTTGAATTGGTTTCAAATCCAACAACTTTATATCAAAATGGATATGGACAACATAAATTTACTATTTTTTAATTATCATAACCACCTATAGAAATATTGTCATTTTGAATACTTCACTTTTGAAAGAATCTAATATAACTCACTTGAGTTCCCTGGGATTCTAGAGCATGAAAATTACGAAAGTATGCAAAATTATGACTCTTACTAGTACATGGCAAACAGTGTAAAGCTAAATCATTAAAAGGTGTGTTATGTATATTAGTGTACTTGCAATTATCCTATATGGTCCCATAGACTATATCTAGTCTCGTGGACGCTAAAATTACATTTCAAGGTCAGAAATGAGATACCATAGTTTGAGTCTTGTAACCTCGCAAACACTGTAATTCAGACGCAGGAGCGCCATGAGCATGGAAGATCCATGATGCGGTTTATGTTTTGTCAGAATACTCAGGAGAAGTAATCTCATCTTCCTATAATATGTGTACCAGTACCATAGATTATCAAAGTAGCAACAATCATTCAAATTTAGTTGTGCGTGATTTTGACTGTAATGACTCTTTAGAACTGGAAATTTATCATAGTTGTGTATCGATCAATACCATGGACGAGCTTGAATTCCAGTCTTTATCAACATATCTGTAAATAGTTATCGGTAATGATCGAAATAATTTCAAAAACCCCTTAGGGGTGCCTGTAATTTTCCATGACGACAAGGAAAAAATGGTTAGTTGTTATGCCCGGGCCATGAGGTGAAACTGTGAAGGAGAAATAAGAATAAGCAACAAGAGCTTAAACAACCCAATGAACCTGCGAGTTGATTCTCCCATGCAACAATTTTATGGTGCATAAGTTGATTGGCTTCTTGACCACCCAGATAACATGAGTGTTGCCATGGATTCAAATGATTTATCCATAAATACCAATAAACTGTGGAGTATTGATATCCAGGTCGTTGAGGGCATGGAACACTGGTTGAGCATATTAAGACAAGTGGAGTCATTGTCCTTATTTTAGATCGCTCCACCTTCTCAGGCTTCGTCTCCGACTTTCACAACTCTTGAACATTAAATTTTACCTCAATGTATGTTAATTGTTTGCTAGCTTTACAAAGGTTCAAGTGTTCAATCGACGAGATTTTACTTCATTTTTTTTCTTTTTAATTTTTCTTTAAGTAGGCTGCATGGAAAAAAGGCATGCTTACTAGTGGAATGCTATTATCAAAATTGTGTGGAAAGATACGTTGCGCTAGATTTGTGGAACTAGTACAATGTTTGAGTTTGATGTTGCATGGGGATACAAAGATTGTTCCAAGGATCAAAGGAAAAATAAAGGATATGCAAAGTAATTTGAGTAGGGTATCTTTTTATGTGGAGCCATAAAATGAAAATCTAGCAAAAGAATATATCTGAGGGCCTTATGAATTGTCACGCATATAAGGATTTCACAATAGATAAAGACTGAATATAAGTGGAAAGATGTATATATTGAAGTTTTTTATTCCTCAAGCTACTTAATAGTGGAAGATAGGAAAAAGAAAAATGATAATATATATATATACACTAGATCTTTTATGCGTGAAGAGATTTGTACTCAATTATTTAATTTCGTTGGGCATTTAATAAATCAAAGGCATATAGAGGTTTGATTGGCTTGGACATAATTTATCTAGGGTTGCTATGAATCTATGTTAATAATTTCATTAGTTAAACATAGGTCAGTGGAAATTGTGCTCTGGCATTGTCCATGTGGTGAACCTCGTTGCAGTTGGAGCGACTTTGGACATGGCAAAGCCTCTACGCCACTCTAACACTAGTGAGCAACTCATTTCACTACACTATGAAATATCTTAGTGAGTAACTCATTTCACTGCACTAAGAAATCTATTACTGCGTCACCAGCAAGTGCTTCACCTATAGGGGCATGCCATTTGGGTATTCTTCTTCCTCGGATGCCTCTTCTTCTTTTGACTTGGATTTTGCAGCGTAATAAATACTCACATAAAGGCTTTAGGGTTTCAACTCATATAAATAAAGAGTCACATAAATTATTTAGGGTTTCAAGTAGCTGCTCTGTTGAACCTGTGCTCTAGCATTGTCCATGTGGTGGACATGGCAAAGCCTCTAATTTGATATTATCTATATGTAGAAAATCACTGTGATATATTATATGCACGGTGCTTTATAATATGAAAATGACTATGCCAATAATGTCATTTTCTCTGCCCATTAGGGGAACACTGGGGGCCAGGTTCTAGGCACCGACTACAAATAGCAATAGCAGAGGTGCAAACTAGGAAAGGAAGACAAATCAACTGTATAACAATTGAAGTTGCAGTCCCTGTTTATGCAATATTTTTACAGGAATTCTGATGGACCTACACATGGACGTTAACCAATTCCTTGAAATCTTGTCAGAGCCTCCAGCTTCGCCTAAACCCGCAATAATAGTCATTGAACAAGGGGTACAAATTGAAATTGGGGTCCATGAAAAAACCTTGGAGTCGAATTTTTCATTTTGGACAACCCAAGTAAACCAAATTTTGCGGAAAATGGAATTTCTAGAAACTGAAAATAACAAGCTCTTATCTGAAATACACACCCTCTCTACTAGAGTTTCAGAGGTGGAAGGGGATAATTTGTCCCTTAAGAATATATTACATGAAAGCAAAGAGCAAGAAAATTTCCATCCTCCAAATGATATGTTGCATGCAGAAATTCTCGACCTTAAAAGCAAGCAGGAAAATATTTGATCCCAATAGGCCACCTTCAAACAAGAAACTAAGACACACATCAATTCTTGGGCACAGGTCATTCGGGCAAAGGATAAAACTCCTACCCCTCTTATAGTAGTTGAGGAGGTGGTGTAAGCAAAACTTGTGGAAGAACGCACCAGACGAGCGAGAGAATTGAATCTCAAGGTGAGAGGTCACACCTTACCTCACTCCTCTCTGGATCCTATTGAAGTGGGGGCTAGGTTCCTTCAGGATACCCTTAGCCTCCCTGATATAGCTTTGGATAGAGCCTAGTTTGGTACGACTCCAATCTCTTCCTCAAGTTTCAAACTACATCCGATCAAATCTGCGCCCTCAGGGATAAGAAGGAGTTGTTTTCTCTCCCCAATAGGATTTTCTTGGATGAGGACCTCACTCGCGCACATGTTGTGGAACTTAAACAATCCAGAGAACAAGTTATGGCAAAATGAAAGGTATGGAAATGGATAGTTATTAGGAATCTTTAGTCAATCATTTAGGACTCTTTCCCACCTGGGTGGGAACCCCAAACTGGAGGTTCCAAATAATGGGCTCACTTGGGGAGACGATAGGGTACATGTATCTCTATCCGTTATTGGAATTGCAATGGATCTTTTTGGTCATCACCGAGACTTTTGTATGACTCTCTCAAATCAATGGGAATCCTCTTCATGACCAAGACTCATGCAAGCCCTGTTTGACCTCTCCCAGATATCACAGTTTACCATTGGTTCTCAGTTTGTAGGCAGGATATGAGGAGCTCGGGAGGGGTCAAAGGATCAGGTGGATTTGAATGTTTGGCTAGTGAATCACTCTGGAATAGGGTATCTGTGGTAGCTGAAGATGAGTTTTCTAGGGTTATGTGGATTAATATTAGCTCTAGATTCTCTCATTCGAGGGACATCTACATTGAAGTTTGTTACTTCCCCCAACCTCTTCATCATTTTCCATCCATAATGGATCAAATGGGGACCCCTTTATAGACTTGTACACTGGAATCAAACAATACTTTGTTGTTGGGGAAGTCATCCTCCTAGGTGACTTCAATGCTCATACTAGAGATCTCCAGATCCCTCTCCACGATTGATCAGAGGATGTGTTTTGGACCTAGGGGATAGATCCAGATTCATTTGGGCTTCACTGGATGTAAGATGATGCTTTGGGGCCTGCAACAGTTTATGGTAAGCATCTATTGTAGTTGGGGGAATCACTAGAGTTGTTAATTCTAAAAGGTCTTCCTTATTTCCCAGAGTCTCGCTTTTTCACGTGTCGGCCATATGGCGAGGGTGCGGGTGTAGTTGATTATGTCCTCGCTAGTTAGAAATTTCTCCCTTTTATTCACCATCTCTTGGTCTCCCCCATCCCCCTTGTTGATCATAATTTTTTTTCCTTCTCTCTCCGATTTGACCCTCCCCTTCCACCGCATCCTTCCCCTCGAGGCCCACCCCGAACTACCTTTCGATTTGACGAAGGCGACCCTGACATATTCTCCTCTATCCTACGTAAGATGCTCCCATCAAAGACCCAGTTCTCCTTTCTTGATTTTGCTTCCACTAAATACACCTACCTTTCATATTCCATTTGGAAATTAGCACTCAAATCCTTCCCTCACTCCACTCGTTCCACTTCCACCTCCCGAAAAGTTGGATCTTGCCCCATGAACAAATGGTACGATGATGAATGCAAGACTCTACATCAATAACTTTGATATGCTTTCACCCACTCTCAACCCTTGTACCCTGACCTCAAAGCTTCTTACCATCGTCTCCTTCGTTGCAAGAAATGACTCTTTGTCTCTCATAGAAGACAAGAACCTTTTGCTCTCCTTGCCCACTCCCCTAAAAAATTCTGGCATACCATCCTTCCTCAATGCTCCCCTCTTCGATCTAACCTCGAACCTACGTCCATGTTCTCTCACACTTCCAACCTTTATGATATTCCTGGGTAGGGCCAAATTCATGTTACCTCCCCACCCCCTTCTGGTTACCTATTCTCAAACAAAGATATTAGAGAGGTCATTTGGGTGATGAGTGGCAACAAAGCAGTCGATGAGGAAGGCTAGCAAGTAGAGTTCTTGAAACACAGTTTCCATGCTTTGGTTAGTTATTTGGATGATCTCTTCAACCATGTAGTCCATGAAGGTTTTCCACTGGCATGGTCACACCACATTGTCCATCCGATCCACAAATCAGGCCCCAACTCAAATCCCAATAACTACGGAACGATCATGGTGGTCCACACGTTCTCAAAGTTGTATGTTACTTCTCTACATAGGAAGCTCTCTAGTGACCTTAAGCATAGACAAATCAGAGCTAGGGGACACGTAGGTTTTCAACCAATGCATCAGACCATTGACCACATCTTCACCCTCCACCCTATGATTGAGGAGGCATGACATCACTCTTCAAAAGTCTATTGTTGTTTCGTAGATTTTTGGAAAGATTTTGACTATGTTCCAAGGGAAGC
This sequence comes from Pinus tabuliformis, assembly GCA_031772625.1. Classification (NCBI taxonomy): domain Eukaryota; kingdom Viridiplantae; phylum Streptophyta; class Pinopsida; order Pinales; family Pinaceae; genus Pinus; species Pinus tabuliformis. Next base: position 479,818,392 of record CM062818.1, on the reverse strand, counting down.
CTTACTCGAGAGACTCCGAGATATTGGCATCTCGATGACCCTATTGACAGTTATTACATGCCTATATGAGTCCGTCCTTGTTCATCTTCGCATGGCTCAAGGGATGTTTGATTTCATTCGAAGCACTATTGGGGTTAAACAAGGTTGTTCATTGTCCCCTACCTTGTTTGGGATCTATATTGATGATTTGGAGGCTTTTCTACACGAGCATATCTAGGACACTGATGGTTTCCTTCTTCACCAGGTCATGATATCTCTTTTACTTTTTGATGATGATGTGGTCCTCCTCTCCTCATCTCCAAAAGGATTACAAAGGAAGTTGGATGCCTTAGCTCTATTTTGCGATCTTCGACAGTTGATGGTCAACTTGGGTAAAACGAAGGTTATGATCTTCAATGGGGTGAAGAAAACTTCAGACCTTCACTTCCTATTCAAGGGAGAGCAGGTTGAGATCACTAGCACGTATACATACTTGGGGGTGCAATTCTTAGGTCCCCACTTTAGTTTGTGACAAGTGCTTTAGCCTCAGATTAATAAATGATATGGATTTTTAGCCCTTCTCGAGAGACAATGCTTTCGACATCACTTCTAGGACATCTCATCCAAGATGAGCCTCATGGACACCTTGATCCGCCCCATTGTTCTATATGGCTCAAATATTTGTGTATCATCTTTACTCGAGTCGGATTGGGCTTCAGTTGAGAGAGTCCAAACTCTTCTTCTCCGCCACATCATTAGATGCAAACAGACAATACCTCAACACATCATCCTTGCATAGTTTGGAGCTCAACCCTTTCGGCTTGAGACAATCTTTCGTTTGGTCTCATTCTTGCATCGTGTCCAGAGATTTCCAGACTCGATAAAGAGTAAGGACCATTACCCTTACTTGGCATATTTCTCTTCTGAGACTATTACTCATTATACTCCCTCGAGTTGGGCTAGATGCTGGTTTACATGAGTTTAAGATCTCTTAGAGTCAGTGGGAATTAAGTTGGATCATCTCCCTCCTTTCCAATATTCCTTGGATGCTCCTGGTCACCTTCTACCTACTAGACAAGAGTTGAACAAGATCATTAGGGAGGACATCTACATGTAGTTTTTCCAAGTCACTTGGGTTAATCCTCCAAGAGGGTTGCGCCCAAAGATGGCCTTCTATGCTGAGCACTTCTTGGAGTTGAGAGACAGGCTCACTACTCGACCCCAGTATATGTTTCACCACTGGATGCATTCTCTTCGCATTCCTCTAGGCCAATTCAGAGTAGGTTCTCATAGACTTCGGGTAGAGACGGACCACCAGATTGATAGACCAGACAGAATTTGTCAGGTTTGTCATTTACATAAAGTAGAGCTCGAGGTGGACTTCATTTCTAGATGCCCTATCTACTACGTGATCATAGGAAGGTTCCATTGCCTGTTCAAAGACTCTAAGACCCTCACAGACTTTTTTAGGTATCCCAATCAGAGATGTCTGGCCCTATTTATGCAGGAGGCTCTCAGGTTTCGAGTGCATATTCTTCATCCTCCCATCAGACCAGACCCCAGACAGAGGATAATGACATTTTGCAGGGTACTACCTTCAAACAGGGGCACAAAGAGAACGATTGATACATTTTCATATCTAGACTCTAAACCAGCGAGGATTCGTGGGACCTCACCTCACCACACGAGACCTCAGCAACAAAACCATCTCAGATCTATCCCTAGGAGACAGACTAGGTCCTCCAGACCTGAGTAGTGCACAAACTCACCCAGACAATGAGTTAGTGGATAGTTTTCACCTCCCACTAGCCCTTCATTAGGCTAGCAAACTTTGTGGAATTTTTTTCAGTGTTCTTCATCCAACCTCAAATGTTAGGAGAGATGGGTCTGATTCTCATACCCATTAGCCCTTGGATATTCTCCATCATGGCATTCCATACATTGTATCTTTTGATTTCCTGCATTGTACCTTCTATATTCATGCATTATATTTTTTATAGGAGACCATTTGGTTCTCCCGCATTTTATGGACATCATTGTATTCAATAGTCCCTTTGACCTACTTTGTGGTCATTCGTTGAACATAAATATAATTATCTTATCTTATGGAGTTATCCAACAAGTTCATTTCTTTAATTTGTTTAACTTCATGTGTAATCATATATCTAAGTGTTTTTTTCCACTCTTTACTTTCCATTGAAGCAAATTTATTTCCATTTATTGCTTATATTTGTTTGATATGATAGTTTCAAAACAAAAAGAGCTACCTATCTGCAGAGCATTTCTTGTGATCTCTTCGTTTTTTCCAACCAAGCCTTCCAGGCAAACAATCAAAGATTAATTGATATACTATGTTTGTATGTTTTGTCAGTCATAGCTCGTGTATTTATCCTGTAAGGCATGAAATTTTATGAGATTAAAGTTGATTGAATGTTTTGGTATTGATAATTTTTGGGTCTTTTTGTAATTGACATTTGTTCAGTATGGGAGACCTTTACTACTTTCATAGTTGTTGACCTTCATTACTCTAGTTTCTAAAATAAGTTCTCCTCTAACTTCCACATTAGCAAAATTTGGGAGAAAATATGGGTTCTTTGGCTCCATTTGATGCCAAACCCTTTGTTGATCTGATGATATTTTCAGCTCCAACATTTGCAGCTACCTTGGTGGACAAAGACGACTTGCAAAGGTGGAAAAAGATGACTCGTGCTTTTCTACTATTTTTCCTTCTCGTTTTTCTAGATTTCAAGAATGACCTTACTTGAGCACTGCAACAATAGGAATTTCAAATGTGTCTGCCATGTCTATGTATTAGAGTATTATTTTATCCATGTCCCTGAGTCGGGTTCAAGAATTTTATAGTTTTTACAACTTTTATGTTCATGTTTGGGTTTCTCAGATAATGGTAAACTAAGTTTCCCAAAAATTTTAATCCAAAAGACCCACATATTATAAGTGATCTTGGAAAACACCACTTGTCTGGAGGTAGGATTGATCAAACAAGCAATGATTTTGTAAATAAAATATACACGGCCTTTGTTCAAAGATGGGACCTATCTCTAATTTTCAATACCTTGGACAACGATGGCGATGTCATGGTTACTGCAGACGATATATAAGGGTTACTAGAAAATCTTGGAATTCAACATATCTTTGATGATAATATGAAATTAGTGATATGCTCTTCCATTCATATGAACTTCATAGTTTCCTTTCATTTTATGTCATGACTCTTTTAATAGCTATTTTAGTTTTTGGTCTATGGTAGTCATTTTAGTTTTTATTAGTTTATTTTAGTTATATCACTGGTTTTCTTTAGTTATAGTTAAAAACTAATTTAGTTTAGCTAAAATTTATTTTTATTTTGGTTTAAGCTTGAATATTTAGCTTTGATTTAGTAATGTTGATTTTATTATTTAATAGCATATAAATTTGAATCTTATATATTCACATTACAGTTTGAGTTATTTTAAATTACTTTTTATTTAAAGTTATAGTTAATTAATTTAATTTAAATTTTATATTAGTTTTTATTTTTATTCTTAGTTTTATTCAAAGTTTTATTTATTGTTTAATATTTTGTTTTAAGAAATTGTTGATTGTTTAGATTGTAGATGGATATGGAAAATTTTAAGACACAAGATCATGAGATACTAAAGAAACTCAAAAAGTTATAAATAAGCATAAATACAAAGCTTAAGAGGTTCAATTTTTTTGCAAAAATAAACTTTTGTACCCATGTGAAGGATTTAAACTTTTTGTGATAGTGTGAAAAATTTATTCAACATTCCTTTACCCCTGTAAATGCAATTGCTAGTTATTAAATATCTTATAATTTGGAAATTTTTTATTGAAATATCATCCACGTTGTCATTATCATAACATCAAAAACAACTAACATGCTATAGGGAAACATCCATCTCCTTCTTCCATGCCACCCCATAGGATTCCAACCCTCATAAAACCCTAAACCTCATCTCAAATGAAACCCTAAATCCTCGTAGCACAGTGCTCACTTTTGGTCTTTGAAAATGTTTTGCCCTCTGAAACCATCTATGACGATATTCATCCAAACATCCAATCTAGCGGACTCCTCCAAGTAGTTATTTCTCTGTTTCTGCTTTTAATTTCAGCAAGGGTATATTTTAATCTGCGATTTCACTGTTGCAAAGATAATGTCTATTCATCGAATATTGAAACATTTGATAATGAAGGAAGTCCCCCTAGTATCCACTCATGTATCGATCCCAATTTTGTTGTTTCGTCCTCTTGAAATTCATGCAAATCCCCACATAAAAATTGCCAAATTCTGCATAGAAATAGCAACCCCATCCCTAGCTCCACCAGATGGGGGCGTTGTCACAGATTTTTTCATCAACAAATGTGGTATGTCAAAGAAAGATGTTTCAAATGTCCTTAAACTTCGCAAGGGTTTGCTGAATAAACCAAACCAGGATTTGGAAAAAGGTTTGGAGTTGTTAAGTGAATGTGGTTTGACAACCCCTACTCACATTCAAAGGGTGGTTCTTGGCAACCTTGGGATTTTTCTTATATAAATCCAAAAGGGACTTAAAGTCTAGGCTCAGCTATCTAAGGTCTATCATCAACAAAGAGGATATCTGCAAGCTTCTTTGTACCAATTCAACAATTCTTGATCGGAGTGAGGATAAGCTTGAATCTGCGATTTCAGTCTTGCAAAGATTGGGTATTGAGGGCAATGCATTATCAAAGTTATTGGCAAGGGAACCCCATCTCCTCGCCCATATGGAGGAAAAGGTTATGGAATCATTTAAAGTGGCTGAGCATCTAGGGTTTGAGAGGGGATCCAAGATATTTGGGCACACTTTGCGTGCTTTAATAGGAATGGGGAAAGAAAGGATAGATCAAAAACGATAGTTTTTTTGCACTTTAGGTTTCTCCGAAAAACAAATTTACAAGCTCTCATGTTCGACGCCAGGGATTTTGGGACTTTCCGAGGAAAAACTGAAATGGAAGGTATATTTTCTGGTCAAATCACTGGGGCTTCCAATGGATGATATCGTTAGATATTCCACTCTGTTGACATGTAGCTTGGAGACGAGGATAATCCCTCGATATAGAGTAATGGAAGCCTTGAAGTCCATGCAACTGTTGAAGAGAGAGAGGATTTCTCCACATATTGTTAAATACACAGACAAAAAGTTCTTGGAAAAGTATGTTAATGGGAATCCTAAATATTCCTCCGTTCTGCGAGATATTTACTATGGAGAGAAAGCTCTGAAAGCTAATCGTTGACAAGGAGACTTGTAGTGAGTGTGTTTTAGTCAAAAGGATTCAACGAAAGTTGTGAGAAACTTCAATCAATATGAAGTTCAATCATTGTCAGCGGCTTCAATCAATATGATATTTCATTCACTACCTTTATTTGTAGTCTTTTGTGGATTCCATGGCATAAAAGAAGGGTGCTTGTAGCATCCAAACTTTAAAAATCTATTGTACTGAAATTTACTAATCCCCAAAATTATTTATTATAACTAAGGTTGAATTTACAAATACCAGATTTTACTAATCCCCAAAATTATTTATTTATTTATTATTTATGACATAATTTAATGGCCTATTTACTAGCATTGGATTTCACTCTCTTGTGAAACAACTTTAGAATTTACCAGGGTCCAAATACCACTTTCGCCTTTAGAATTTACCAGGGTCCACTTAGTCCACTTACCACTTTCGCCTTTAGAATTTACCAAGGTCCAATTACCACTTTCACCTTTAGAATTTACCATGGTCCAGTTACCACTTTCGCCTTTCGCATCTAACCATATGTGGTTTGATGAATTATGTGTTTTATGGTCTTACATTTTCCTCTGTGATTGCTCTTTCTTTCTAATTGGGAAAAGCAATAACATCCCTGCAATCTTTTAATTTACCCTACTTCACTGTTGAATTTGTTTTTACCCTATTGTAGTGTTGAGCGTCTAATTTGTTAGCCTGTGAATATGGTTGCAATCTTTTAATTTACCCTACTTCACTGTTGAATCTGTTTTTACCCTATTACAGTGTTGAGCATTGAATTTGTTATCCTGTGAATATGGCATGCTTAAAAACTGCTAGACTGGTGGTATCAGCCTATGAAGTATGTACTCTTTTTTTACTTATGCCATTAGTTTATTGTAAAACCTGAAAAATACTTACAAGTTATGTAAAATTTGATATGGTATACAGCCTTGGGGAAATTTTGAAGTAAATTAAGGCGTGGTTGCTTTTGATTTTGTTTTTATCCTACTGCAGTGTTGAATTTGTTAGCGTTTGAATATGGCATGTTTTCTGGTTCAAAACTGCTAGATTGGTGGTATCAGCCTATGAGGTATGTACTCTTTATTTACTTATGTCATTAGTTTATTGTAAAACCTAAAAAATACTTAAAAGTTATGTAAAATTTGATATGGTATGCAACCCCTCACCAAACTTTGAAGTAAATTAAGACATGGTTGTTTTTGAATTCAATTTTACCCAAAGTAAATTAAGGGGTGGTTGCTTTTGAATTTGTTTTTACTCTATTGCAGTGTTGAATTTGTTAGCCTCTGAATATGGCATGCTTTCTCGTTCAAAACTGCTAGACTAGTGGCATCAGCCTATGAGGTATGTACTCTTTATTTATTGTAAAACCTGATAAATACTTACAATTTATGTCAAAATTTGATATGGTATACAGTCCCTGAGGAAATTTTGAAGTAAATTAAGTCGTGGTTGCTTTATTTACTTATGTAGTTAGTTATTGTAAAACCTGAAAAATACTTACAGGTTATATGTACATTTTGATATGGTTTACAACCCTTCACGAAATTTAGCGTAGGGAGCCCCTAAAGAAATTTTTAAGTAAATTAAGGCGTGATTTCTTCCAACCAGCTTGGGGAGTAACTCAAACTCAGGTTGGTAGCGATAAACACTCAAATTCAAGAAAAAAAAAGTGTGTATTTACTTTTTGTATTCTAATCTATTATGTGTCTTATGGTTTTATGTTATTTGGTATTTGGAATTTTCAAAATTGCATTGGATAAGAGGTTTAATGTTATTTGGTAGTTTTGTGGAATGGGAAGTTGAAGATTTTGAATTTACAGGGGCATGACTTCAAAATTGAAATTTGAAACCATTCATTATCATTCATCATCTTATAATGTGATCTGAAATTTCTATTTGAAAGCTTATCCTTTCTATATTTACAGGGACGTGACTTCAAAATTGAAACCATTCATTATCATTCATCATCTTATAACGTAATCTTAACTTCTTATCTGAAAGCTTATCATTTCTGTGATTTTAAGATTCTGAAAACATTCTGCAAGAATATTAATTTATTTATTAACTCATAAAATTATATTAGTAAAATTTAGAACCGTGATCTTATAAGGGAGCTGAAAAAATTCTATCCTAAAGCTTATCGTTTCTTTGACTTTAAGATTTTGAAAACGTTCGCCATGAATATTAATTTTATTTATTAACTCATAAAATTGTATTAATAAAATTTAGAATTGTGAGAGTGTCATTTCAAATTTTCATGTCCGGTTTTAAATAGTTTGAAATGAATATAAATTTATTTTATAATTAGATGTAAGGTATAACTTTACGTGATTATGGATTTGCATGTGAAGGCCATTGAGGTTGTTGAATTGAGTTATATATAATAATTAAATTTTATTTAACAATTTCTTTTGTTTTAAATGCAATTGTTAATACCTTGTTTTTTAACATTTAATATTTTTTAACAAATATTTTTTTGGGTAATGGGTTTAACAATGTTTATGCTTTTTTAGGTAATAAATAAATATTCATTATTAGAAAATATTAACTTGGCCAATTTGTATGATTTAATGAACTTTAATTTTCATATGTATTTTTATATAGGTGATTACAAATCTACAAATGTCTCAAAAGAAAAAACTACAAGCTACAATTGGGGAAATGTATGGATTGACAAAAGGGAAACCTTCCAAGACTCAAAACAATTTAGAAACATGTGAAGAAACCCATAATGCTGATGTGGAACAACAATTACATGAATTTTTTGGAAGTTCTTTTGATCGTGATCTAGATGAAGAAACAAATGAAGTTGAAGAAGAAGTTGCTAATAATTCAAAAATGAAAGTGCAAAAAAAAAAAGACACTTTCATATGGAATGGTTAGATAAGTTTATTTGGTTGAATTATGTGAGGTTTGATGATAAAATAGCTATGAAGTGTAGTTATTGTAAGAAGTACAAGATGAATGGACCATGGGGTTTAGGTAATGGTTGCACAACATTACAACATGATGCTCTTGTTACTCATGAAAAATCATTGGTGCATAAAGATGCATAGGCAAGATGGATAAATTCTCTAGAGGGAAAGATGAAACCAATTCTAGATCATATTAGACAGCTTGAAGATGTCAATAAGGAAAGAGTGATTTCTACAATGAAAGTAGCATATTTCATCTGTCAAGAAGATTTATCTCTTTCAAAGTATGAGAAACTTTGCAAATTTCTAATGGATGCAAAAACTCCATATATGCCAAAGTCTCAAGAGTACTCTTCATACACAAATCGTAAGTCTACAAATGATTTTATATATTGCATATCAAAACATCTTGAACAGATTCAGATAAAAAATATGATGGAAAGCCCTTTCTTCTCATTAATGGTTGATGAAAGCACTAATCGAACCTTAGAGAAACACCTTGTTGTTTATGCAACATATTTAGACTCAAAGGGTCCCGGTCCACCTATCTCACTATTTATGAAGCTCAATGATGTAGTGGATGGAAAAGGAAAATCAATATATAATAGTGTCAATCAATTAATAAATGTTAGAGGCCTTCAATATAAAGATTTGATAGTTGTTTCTACAAATGGAGCTTCAGTAATGATTGGACATTAAAATGGTCTTGTTTCATTTTTTAAAAAGAACAATCCAAACCTTATTACAGTTCATTATGTGGCTCATCATGAGTCTTTAGCAGCAGCAGATGCTTCTAAGAAAATACCTGAGTTACTATATGTTGAAAAAATTGCAAACAAAGTGTATTCATGGGTTCAAAACTCCCCAAAAAGAAATAATGAACTTAACGATTTGCTTAGAGTCATGCAAATTGATGTTCTTGATGTTCTACAAATACATTCAATGAAATGGTTATCGAGAGGGGAAGTTATTATAAGGCTTGTGAAGCTTATGCCAGCAATTTTAACTTTGTGGAAAAATGAAAAAAAACTTCATCATGATATGATAAGGCACAGATATATTCTATCCAATATTGTTTACATATGCTTGCTGATGTTCTAGGGGAATTGAACAAGTTGAATATGACTTTTCAAGAAGAAAATGTAGACATTACAACTATTGGGTTGGCTCTTGAAGTAACTATAAGTACATTATCTAGATGGTTTTTGAGAAAAGAGACATTTGCAAAAGACACAATTTATCTTTCAAAATTTTTAAGTGATTCTCAAAATGGATACATTGATATTAAAGATGAAGGGACATTGGTAGATAGACATGAATTACGATACATCTCTATCTCAACCATGGATATTTGGTTGAGGGGAAAGTACCCCGAGGGTCCTTTGGGTTAAGACTCTACCAGACTGAAAATTGCTTATTCAAAGAAACACACACACAGCCATTATCTTTACTGTAAGCAAATTCTAATGTTGAGGATACGTACCTAAGGTCCTACGTTCGAGAAGGCCTTTAGGGTCCAAACCCTTCTTGGAGTTCCCTTCTTCTCCTTTCACCTGTAAAACAAACAAATCAAAGAAAACAGCAATACATGGACAAATACTTATATATAAACCATCTTTATGCTATAAAGTTAGTTATAAAAATCTTTAAGTAACTACTTGCATAAGAATTCAAGACAAGAATCTCATAAGCATAAAGAGAGATTGTTTCGGGAACCAAGACGTGTTTCTTTATATAAAGGCAAGTAAAGTACATATAACGGAAAGATTTCACCTGAAACACCTTCAGCAGGCTCCAAGCAAAGCTTCCTCCGGGATTCGTTCCAGCCTCAAGCCTCCAACAAGAGCTCCTTCCAAGTATTACTCAATGGTGATATAAAGGATGAATGATCACCAATACACATGGAAACAAGGGTTTCCTATGCAAAATGGGTGAAGTGCAGAAAGCACCAAGGACTTCAGACCTGGTCTAAGGGGAAAATCTCAGCATAATAATCTTGCTCTCTTTTCTCTCTCTCTTAGGCCTTCCCTTTGATGTCTTTTTATACCATCTCCAAAGTAGTTTTTTAGTTAGGAGTTGGTTGGGAACAGTTGGGCCACGGGCACTAACAGGTGATCAGCAGGTAAAACCCGCGATCTCCGCCCGAAAATAAGGAATTATTTATTTTTTTAAGTGTTTTAATACATACACGCGGGTTGGGTATACACAGACCCGCATGTACACGCGTTTAACTCAGGGCAATGTCGCGTATAGGGGATAAAACATTGTTTTTTAAATTTTAGGACCAGGTCTGGAAGGAGGGGTTGCCCTAGGCCATGAGTGCAGCATCACAAACCGTAAGAGTGAGATTTGGAGCTATAACAGATGCCCCCTAATATATGAGGTCAGAAGGGGAACATGATGGCCGAAATATATTATGTAAGTACATGGAAAGGAAGTCTGTCGAGAAACCGAGGAGGACTGCACCAGGATTCAGCCTGCCAAGCCACCAAAAGGAGATCAGAAAGAAACACTGTCTGAGGCGGGCATACCCATGCTCAGAAAAATTAAAGCTTGTCCGCATATCAAGTACAAGCGGATCCACTAAGAATACAAGTATAAATGACTGGAAGATACATAATGGATCATCTGATCATAATGAGCAAGTACATGTCTGAATATCACATATAAGACTGTCAATGATGCTGAAAGATGCAACGGATCACTGATATCAAAGACTGATCCCAAAAGGTACCAACTGAACATGATGGAATAGGATGGTACTACACTGCAAACTCAGGTGCCAGCATATAGAATGTCGCCATGACTGACTGCAACATATAAGGTGGAGTGGTATCAACTAGCAGCAACAGCAGCAACTGTCAAGTGAACCAATGAATGCTGATACAACCTGAGGTCTTCACCGACCGCCGTGGTACATTTCTACACCATGGGAATAAATGATCTGAAGTCGACCATGTGAGAAATCATTTGATTACCATTCATTGATGTATACCGTTAACAAACGCGAGACTACTCACCGATAATGATAATGAGCGTCAAGGTACCCAGTACAATCTAACAAGTGTGAATAGATGAGCTGAAGTCGAACATCTGTAAGAACCTATCGATCAGGAGACAATGATGGTTTCCCACTGTCGGTAGCGAAGGATCTGCCACTAATGACTGCAAACCCCAAGGTACTGCCAAATGGACTCTAGATCTTTGCCCCAGAGCAATGAGTCGGAGTCGATAGGGAAAGATCTGCTAGAAGGAAGGCATTAAGGCATCCTCCATCAATCTAGCGCGAGTGTAACCCGTAGGCCAATAATGTGGAAGGAATCGGACGAAAAAGATGTAGTAACCCAACCGAAGTACGTTTCCGGCATACACAAGATGTGGCTAGCGCACGGCAGAAACCCTCTGAACCAACCAATAATGAAAGCTGACACAGAGGCGAGGTATCCACCAATAGGGTCAAATGGAAACCAAGGTACTGCACGAATCCCAATGTGTGATAATGTATGCTGAGGTCGAACACAAGGGAAACCACTCAGTCAAAGACCCATGATACTGATCGATGCTGAGCACAAGGTGACCTATCAATAATGAAAATAGGGCCAGGGTGCGGCTCTTGGCTTGTCCTTAGAGCAAGGTGTCGTCGTCGATAAGGACAAGACCCGCCAGCAAGAAGTCAATGGGGACCTTCTCAAACCGGCACGAGTAAAGGACCAATATAACTGATGTGATGATAGACATGATACTGACAACCAGGGATGGCCGACTGAAAAATGAGTCAAGAGACACCGCAGAGAGGCCGACTCAGGCTAACTTCCCTTGAACAAAAGCATGACTCAATGTGACTATGTGGCAGCATATGATGATTCTGTATAAGTTCACCATGCAGGAGGCACGAACGAACCCTCCATATGATTGGAAGAGATAACCAATCGGGGGAGAACTGACTCAATAACAAGGTTATGGCATACCTAAGTCAAACTAAATCCCACCCATGTGGAGGAGACTTTGTTTTGAGTGCTTTGTTCAAGGGTGACACGACTGACTCTAGCTGCCAACAATAAATGGAAATAATGTCCCTGTTCCCGCTCTTTTTGGAATATTTAATTTTTTTTGTCTTTTTCTGTTAAGCCGGAAAAAGAATAAAAGAATGCTATGGTACAGTGGAAAGAATGAGTGTCGGTGAAACAGATGATCTAGTTCCTGGGAAAGGAACGTTCTTATGCTCAATGCAGGGAGGTGAAAACTGGTCAGTGACACTCAGAGGTATGTTCCTTCCACGGATCTGGGTATGTCAAGCTGCAGAAGTCAAAGGTATGCAAGGTTGATTTTGCAGACGTCATGGTAAAAAGTTGGCTTAAACACGAGTCCAAGTGAAGTCGTCTCTAGGCCAAAAGGTGCAAATGGTCAACATGCAATGCAGAAGTACAACTCGACACACATAGGAGCCTCTAGGGTATAAGGCCAGAACGAAGCGAAGAAGCAAAGGGGAATGAGTCTTCAACGCATAGGTCATGGCGGGACTACAGAGGACTCTCGAGCCTACTCAAAACGAAGCAGCATGGGAAACAAATGTCAGTGAGGTGCTAACTACGATGCCCATGTAAAGGGATGGCTCTACCATCGTGTCATGATTTAAAGAATCGGCGAGTGAAAATGGCTTACGAACCATAACACGATGGGGTGGACCCTACGACAGATGTATCGGTCATATGGAGGTCAGTATTCATAATGCAACGGAAAAATGGTGTCCCTAACCTATATGCCAGTGAAAACACGATACCTGCCATGACGGGTCAGCGGTCATGGAACTGTCTCGAACTGTCGAAAAATGTCCAAAATGTCCTGAAAAACAAACCAAACTTGGCATTCCAAGCTCCCAAGTTAAAAGTCACATGAGGCCAAACAAAATAAAATTTTGAAAAAATTTTGCATTTTCAAAACTTATAAAAGGAATTTTTGACTTACCATTTTCACCATTTGACTTGGAGAGCAAAAATTGTGGAGCAAAAGGAGCAAACTTCCCTGTGACCAATTCAACCATTCAAACTTGCCGAAAACTTCCAGGTAAGCCTCAAACTTGTCTTGCAATTAATTGTGAGAGTTTTTAGGAATTTTGGTTGATGTTTTACCGTTGGATTTTTGCAAAAAATTGCTTCGCGACGTACACGCGGGTTGGCCATATTGAACTCGCGTATACGACGGCCCTACACGCGACTGTGTATATAGGAACCCGCGTATGCGCAGCGAACTAATTTTATACTCAAAACTAACGGATGAAAATGATTTTTTCTTCCAGGATGACTCTCACATGGCGTGAAAGAGAGCACTCAGCCGTGGATAATGAAGTTATGGGCAATGATGAGGCATTAGATGCCCTACGGGGATGCGGGTTGCTAAAATTCTTCAAATTGCCAAATATGAAAGCAAACACGCGTCTTCTCGAGAGGCTCATCGATTATTGGGATGTCAATGAGGAAGCATTTGTGATTGATCAGATGCCACTCAGGATAGAAGTGGAAGACATATATTTTATCACGGGCCTTTCCCGAAGGGGAGAGGTAGTACATTCCTGGGGCAGGACACGGAATAGCCTCAGTGTAGATGACTATGTACAGATTTATTGCCCAGGTCATCAGAAGGTTGGGAGCCAGATCTATATCCCACATGTGGCGAGTTTGTCACTCAGGATTATCTTGTTCACCATAGCTCGAGTGAACGGATCATCCTCACTACATCAGGCGTCACGGGTAACCATGAGCGTGGCAGTGGACTGTCTCACTACTATGTTTGACTGGTGTACTCCTCTTCTTGCCAACATGAAGGAACAACTCACTTCTATCAGGAGGGGACAGACCAAGAACTTTGGGTTCGGAACCATCTTGTGCACTTTCTTCTTCGAGAAGGTTCCCGCACTCCACCCCAGGGTAGCAGTTGCCATCAGTAGTCCACGTGATCCACGCATGGGTCGGTGGGCTGACTTGATGAAACGTCTGGGGGGTGGGGAAGTCCCAAGGAATGCATTCGACGATGACTTCTTTGCCTGGTGGGAGCAGCAGATCATCACCGTGGATGACTACCCCTATGCTGGGCTGGATTTCTGAGGAGATCCTGATCTAGTGTTACCACCGGATGCAGCATGGGGCGAGATTGGTAAGAATTTTTTATGATTTTATGATTTTTTTTTTGGATTTTTCAAATATAATGATGAATTTTGAAAAATATTTTTTGATGAGATTCAAATGACTAATATGATAATCATGTTCCAGACATTGGGCCTGTGCGACCAGATGGGTTCCCGCGGCATGGACGGCGTGGCCGAGGAGCCGAAGAGGCGGCTGCCGATACGGAACGGACCCTAAAAACCGTTCAGCGACACTTGGCGAGACTGAGCTGCCGAGTACTGATGGCCGAGATAGAGGAACTTCCTCCGGATATGTAGCGTCATGTGGTTGGCATGCCACGTGACTGGGTTCGCGTCTTTCGGCGCGTGGCCAATGCCATAGTTACATACTTAGACGCTCATCCTGAGCCGAGGCGTTAGATATGCCTGACATGATTATGGGCATTTGAGTCCCAATTTTGTATATTTTTGGACACACATATGTACACTCGAGGCGCTTTATGATATATATATATATATATATATATATATATATATATATATATATATATATATATATATATATATATATATATATATATATATATCTAGATATATATATATATATATATATATATATATATATATATATATATATATATATATATATATACAGTTTTACTTTTTGATGCATGATTTTATGATGATGAATGATTGATATGCCAGTCTAATGCTTGATTAGCGATAGAATCAGCTAACCAATTTTGAGATCTTGGAATGTGCAAATAATTAATGTAAATGAATGATCTTTGCAACAACCTCACCCTTAAATATTGGCGATATAATAATGGATCTCTAACCCGATAAATGTTATTTAATTGAGATACTATCAATTGAGAATCAAGATATACTACCAACGAGTCGATCCCATAAGAGATTGCCTCAGATAATAAATTGATAACAGCTGTATACTCGGCCATATTGTTTGAAGCAGGACCGATACACACGCCTCTCGATATCATCAATTGACCAGTTGGATAATAAAGTACCCAAGCTGCGGAAGCAAGATTCCGAATGTGTCGACTAGCACCATCGGCGAACCCAAAATAGACCAAATCATCCATCAACACCTACCACAACAGACCAAAAAGCACTGGTATCAGAAAACGCTCGACGATATATGTATAAATATATACATAAAGTACAAAGAAGTCATTGCCCAGCCTGAACTAAGCAAAGTACTTCTTTAGGTAGAGCCCATTTCGGGGCTCCGCCAGCTTGTTCCCTGCAAAGTCGATTAACTCATACGACCCTTTTTCTAAAACTCGTTTAAAAATGAAAGGACCGTACCACATAGGCCTAAATTTGCCTACCCCCAAGGTGTCTTTATCTTGGTCGTAGACCAAGACAAGGTCACCTTCAGAAAAAACTCGAGGACGAACAGACTTATCATATTGTGTTTTAACCCTTTTCTTATGAGCCTCATTCATCGTGGCGTCATCTCGACGCTGCTCATCGAGATGTTCCAAGTGAACTAGGCGCTCTTCGAGACTCGAAGTCTCTGGAAGGAGTTCAACAGCCAACTTAAGGGATGGAATTTCACATTTGACCGGGAAGATGGATTCCATCCCATAAACCAACTGAAAAGGTGTAAAACCAGTAGCCGTTTTGATGGAGGTTTGGTATGCCCATAGAGCCGGATATAACATAATGTGCCAATTGGACCGATTTTTATCGATTGCCCATTGGAGTATCGTCTTAAGAGTTTTTTTAACTGCCTCAACCTACCCATTGGCCTGAGGATAATAGGGGGACGAATGCTCTTGACAGAAGCCTAATTTACGAGCCAATTCGGACATCAGTTGATTCTGGAAATGACTGCCATGGTCAGTGACAATCTCCCTTGGGATACCGAATCTTGAGATGATCTGATTGAAAAGAAACAATGCTGCCGTGTCACTATCGTTCTTATAAGTAGGCATGGCCTCAGCCCACTTCGTGAAGTAGTCTACAGCCACGATAATGTACTTGTGATTTGCCGCTGAAGGCGGATTACAAGTGGTAAAGTCAATGCCCCACTTAGTAAAGGGATCGACAGTGACAACGGGAAAAAGAGGAGCTGGATGCGCACACATCTTCCGAGTAAAGATTTGACATGGGTGGCAGCGTTTGACCGCTTCCACACAGTCCTTAAAAAGTGAAGGCCAAAAATATCCGGCATGTAAGATGCGTTGGGCTGTAGCAAGCCCTGATAGATGACCACCACAAGCTCCACTGTGGCAATCATTGAGCACGGACTCTGCTTCCTCTAAGGTTAAACAATGTCGGAGGATTGAGTCAACCCCTCGACGATATAATGTGTCACCAACAATAACATAGTTTTTTGCCAGGTGACGTAATTTGCGACGTTCATCCTTGGAGAAAGTAGAGGGGCACTTCGAAGTCTGGAGATAAACAATGATATCTCCATACCAAGGGTCTTGTGCAGAGATGAGGAATATATGTTCGTCGGGTAAACTTTTCTCATAAACAATATCATCTCCACAAGGTAGCTCCGAGATAAGTTCCGCAAAAACCATGGATTTCTTAGATTTGGCAGACAAGAACTCGAGATCGAATTCTTGCAAAATGACTATCCATCTATTATATTTGCCCCCAATCACTCGCCTACTGAGGACAAATTGAAATGGATTGACTGCAGCTAAGACAAAAGTTTTATGTAGCAAAATATAATGACGGAGCCGTTGGACAGCATGGACAGCTGCCAAGGCCAACTTCTCAACCGGAGAATAGCGAAGTTCAGGGCCTATTAAGCCTCGGCTCAAATAATAAATGACGTGCTCAGCAAGAGCATCCTCCTCCTGAACTAGAACCATACCAATGGTTGATTCTGCTGTAGCGAGATATAAAAGGAAGTCTCTACCATAATCTGGTGGACTCAAAAGCGGGGCAGAGACTAATGCTTTTTTCAAAGCATCAAACGACCGCTGCACAAAGTCATCCCATATAAATGGAACTCCTTTCTGTAGTAGACGCATGAACCCTTTGGTGATCTCGGCGTAATTTTCTATAAACCGTCTCAAGAAGTTAGCCTTCCCTTGAAGACTTTCAAGTTGCCGAAGTGAAGACGGGGGAGGCAACTGAATTATTGCCTCAACCTTGAAGGGATCAACCCGAATCCCTTCGTTGGACACAATAAACCCTAACAGCCGACCGGATGTAACCGCGAAAACACACTTGTTGGGATTCAACCGGATTTTATAAAAACGACATCGCTCAAAGACTAATCGAAGATGACTAGGGTGATCTGTTCTCTTTCGAGAACGAGCAGCGAGATCATCTAAGTATGCCTCGATGACATGTTTGATGTCGTGGAAAGCGTATGACATGGCCCGCTGAAAAGTGGCTCCAGCATTTTTAAGACCAAAAGGCATCTTTCGATATGCAAAGGTACCCCAGGGACATATGAAGGTTGTCTTATGTTGATCTTCAGGACGGATAGAGATTTGATTATAACCTGAAAAACCATCCATGAAGGAAAAAATCTCGTTACCCGCACACTCGTCGATAATTTGATCAATAAATGGCGTGGGGTAATTGTCTTTTGGACAAGCCTTATTTAGATCCCTAAAATCGATGCATACTTGGATTGTTCCTTGCTTTTTATCTACGGGGACTGGATTAGAAACCCAATCGGTAAGAGGAACAGGGTATATAAAACCCGCCTTTAGCAGCTTCTGGACTTCAGCTTTGATAGCTGCTGCCTTCCTAGGGTTAACCGGACGAAGTCTTTGATGAACAGGTTTCGCGTTTTCATATGTCTTGATCTCATGTTGAACTATAGAAGGATCAATGCCAGGCATTTCTTCATAAGACCAAGCAAATACGTCACGATATTCCTTAAAGAGGTCGGTGTAGATTTGAATTTCTTCAGGGGAACACTCGATTCCGATGAAGATATTCTCAATGATGTTAGGGTCCCTAGAGATGTTGATGGGTATCGTTTTTGAAATTACAGACATATTACCTTCGGCGCGAATGTATGCTGGAGCCAAAGGGTTCGACACCATATCAACATCACTAGTACAGAGCTCAGAAAACCTAGATTCTACTTCCTGTAAAGGAGGAAGAAAGTACGAACGATGGTGTAAGTCTTCCCAAGGTTGATCTATACCCATCATTGCTTCAAGGATTGCTTCTTCAGAAGGTAAAATTGAATCCAAGAAATCCAAGGTAGAGATAGAATCTAGGCTCCAGGCTGGGGCCACATGACCATCCAACTCTTCTTCAGAAAAAGGAGTGGAGTGGTTATCTGCAGAGTCTACGATAGACTGATATCTAAGCTCAGCTGCAGATATAGGAAATGCCATTCCATTAACTTGTCCTTCAACTAATGTGGTCGTAGGTGAAGGCAAGGTCCAAGGGTCGGAAAAATAATGAGTTCGGAAGAACTCTTCTCGAGGAGACTCCTTGGATGATGAAATAGCATTGATTTTTGCAAAAGGAGAGGGAAGATCAAACGTACCCATCAATGAGGAATACATCCCTACTCCTAAATTCTCAGTCGGCGGGCAAGGGTTATCCACCAAAGGAATAGTAGAGTCGGAGCTTGCTTGAGGATCGATTGGGGAATAGTCCAATTGATCAACCTTAACGATTTTCCCCTCATGAGGAAAGCAAATGACACGAAACAGAGTCGATACGACGGCTTCCATTTCGTACACCCAGTTCCTTCCTAATAGGAGATTATAGTCTAGGTTAGTGTCTACGACCTCAACTTCGATATTAACGACCTTCCCTCCAACACATATAGGAAAGGCCGGGATAATCCCATGCGGCTTGTGAGAATGACCATCAAACGCAGTCAAGACGGTTGGTGAAGGAACAGCCGAAGGTGAACCAATAGCCTTCCAACATGACATCGACATGACACATGTGGAAGATCCTTCATCTATAACGGTGCGGAAAATATTGATTTTTCGGTATGTAGACTTTATCTGAAAAGCCATATGATGAGGGAGTCGCTTTTTGACATTTAACATGTTAAAAGTGAGCACTAAAGAGTTAGCCGGATGAACTGCTCCAATTGCAGAGAGTAAAGCACTTCTCTGAGCCGGACACGACTGGAGAACCTCTAAAGCGGACATAGCACATGGGCTTTGAGCCAGATCCTCCACAATGGAGTAGTTTTGGGCAGCCCTAGCATTAGGGTTAATCGTCGCGCGTTTGGCGGAACCTTTCGGTATCCGAGGTATAGTCTCAACAGGGGGTCGCTCAATATGAAGGTCAGTTCCTCCAGGAACAGTTTTATCCTTAGATGTTTCGGCTTCACCATAATCATGTGACCGAGTAGTCACATGGACATTTGAACCCATCATAAAAACATTTGATGCTTTTTCCCCTTCCTGGTTGCCCCCTGAGGAGGTCCAAGGATTTTAACTCGCGCCAGCAAGAAGTTGCTGCCCTTGGGGAAACGGGTTAGTTAACACAGCTTGTGAACTAGAAGTCCCTTGTTGTCCTAACAAGCACTGAGCGTCTTCAATCCTAGGGCAGAGATGAGTTAGATGGTCTCCTTTGCATAACTTGCAAGGAAACTTAACTTTCTTTCTGGACTCACCTTTACCACCACCAGCATTGTTACCGGATTTATTTGCATCGGGCTTCCCATCCGAGTTCTTCTTCTTACCACGTCCTTTCTTTTTCCCATTGGAACTTTGATTTCCTTTGGGGTTATCGGATTGGACGGCATTGATTGAAGAAGTTTGGGAAGTGGGAGGATTAGACAATGTGACTTGGTTGTTAGAAGCAGTTTTCAAAGACAACTGCTGCAATTGATTCAACAAGTTCATTGTAGTTGTGTCTATTGACCCAACGATACCGTCCGCGTGCGGACCTGGCTTCGGCTTAGCTAAATCAACCTTAGATCCAGGAGCATCTGGCAAGTACTTTTGTAGGATCCCAGACTGAGAGTAGATCAATTCTAATTGCTGGGCCCTAAAAATGGCTTGCTCCTCAGAATAGACCCCAGACATGGAGACATCCTTGGAGATCTCGGGTTGTAAAGACTTCAAAAACCACTCGAGACGGTACTCCGGAGGAATTTCGGCTTTAATAAGCCTCTTTCTCCGTCTCCATTCCTGAATGTGATCGGAAATGTGGGTTGCCTTATCCTGACGAAAGGTGGCCAGAAGTTCAGTTCCGGCATCATAGCGGACAGGCAACTGAAAGTGATTTAAGAAAATATTGGCTAAGTCGGCGAACGATGTAAAGCTGCCCCCTGGCAACTCTATATACCACTTGGCCGCATTACCAGTCAAGGTGCGTTGAAAGAGTCTCAACCTAATCGAATCATCGATGAGGGAGTTGGATGAGCACCACAGATGGAATGTGGTTACGTGGTCGCCTGGGTCCTCACCACTCCTCCCTTCGAATTTTGGAATGTCCGAAGGGAGTTTGGTTGGGACCGGAGGCCAGGCCGAATTATACCTAATTGGGTCATTTGTTAACTTAGTGAGATCTGGAAAGTTTAACGTTGCCAGAAACGGAAGCCGAGGAGGACCTAGGGGATTCCACCCAGACTGGGCAGAACTCCCTAAGCTCTGAAAAGATTGTCCTAGAATTTGGGAGGCACCAGGCTGCCCGAAGTGACCAGTAGAACCGGCTGAACCAAAAGGCAAGCCTTATGGTCCAGCAAAATTCGGAGTTTGACCAACTCCTGCCGTATAACCTCCATAACCCGCAAAGTTTCCTCCTAAAGAATGGTAAGGAGTTGATAGCCCCTGATATGGGTTCCAAGCCGAAGCAAGGGGAGGAATACTTTGAAACATGCTAACCGTGGAGTATGGCCTATTCCCTTGTTGGCCGCTAAACGAATTCCCAGTTCCTGCGGTACTAACCCCAGGGTTATTCCAACCTTGGAAAGGATTACTGCTTTTCCCTATAGAAGAAAAAGGCATGGATCCTACTGTCAGGTTGGAATGTGGTATATGACCACTTCCGAAAGGAAAACCTTGGAATGAAGCCAATCCGCCCATCATGGACGTAGCGGCACTAAACAGAACCGATGGAATACCCTGTGATTGGGTGCCAAAAGGGAAGAGTCCAGTACCAAAAGCATTGGTTTGGGCATTTCCACTCGTGGACGGAATGGAGGTAGACCCCACTAATGATGTGCTAGCAAAAGATCCGAACAAGGAAGCGGAGGGGATGGAAATGGTTCCTCCCCCTTGCATCGATGTAGGGGTTTGCATAGTTGTAGCACTGGTAGAAGCCATGCTTCCAGTAGTGGTCATGAATGGTAAGCGCGTAGCGTAACCTGGACTTGATGGTCTATGTGACGGAGTCCCAACGTATTGCAATACGTCTGGATGACTAGATGGTCGTGGAGAATTTGGAGCCACTAATGACTCTGAAAGTTCTTCTACCTCTACGTTATTCTCCGCTTGAAAGCGAACTCGAGAAAGGACTGGAGTGTCCCTCTCTTGCTCAGAAGTGCCAGGCCTTGCTTGGCCGCTAATGTCCCCAAGAGGAGGATCAATCCCCGATGCGTCAACCGGCGTGGAACGGACCCCACCGGTAGTATTGCCTCTGCGCCTTCTAGGAGAAGGCTCTAAACTTGGTGGCAAGAGACCACGAAGTCTTCGAGACCGTCTTGGAGATCGGTCAACCACTTTGAATTTTTTGTTATGATCTAACTAAAGACTCAAAAAATTAAAAGCTAGGCCAACTAGGAGCACAGAGCACACACTATAAAGTCCCTAAAGATACAGCCAGTCAAACAACTTCCAAGTATTTGCGCTCTGGGTGATTAGGACCGGACACCAAAATACGAGAAAGTGAAATAAGGGGCCTTCCGAAGATAGTCTGGGATGATGAGGGCCCAGTCCTATCAGCGAAGGTATCAGAGGAAGTTACGCTGACCTCCTAATAATAGCCTACGCCGGTGCAAGCCCCCAAGCTTCGCAAGGGTGCCCTCCAGTAGTACTGTCGAGAGTGATACAACGTCAACCTCAGGTGCCACGGGATTCCCCTCCGCAGCCACCTGTGTAGATCCCTAGGAGAGGCAACTATGGGTACCAACTTGTCGCAGAAGCCAGGCGGAACAGTCGTGAGGTAAGTTCGGACAAGTAGGAGAGGGGGTATCTCTCTTCCCTGTCTTCACAGACCCTCGTGCTTAACTCCTAGATCCAGAGCTTTCCTGGTCTTCCTAACGCTATTGGATTTTCTCTCGTTATTCAGACTCTTATGTTTGACGTTTTATGTGGCCTTGGAGAGTTAACTCTCCACTCGCCTAATCCAAGGCCCTAAAATCCTAAACTTGTTGGTGTAACTGACTAAAACAAAAAAGTTCTAATGGATTTTAATTAGCGCTTGATTTTATTAGGCTGTTCTTTAAGTCACAAGGTAATGGAGATGAAACTTGTGGTGTTTTTATGGACGCAAAAGAAATTAATAAAACTTAGCTACATGCACATGCACTTTTTGTTTTCGATGAAGAGCAATTTCTATGAGGTTCAGAGGTACTTCTAATATAAACAAATTTTCCTTTTCTTTTCAGACTCCACACTCACAAAAACTAACAAAACTATATATGCCTAAAAAAGAGATGCAAATCTATCCTAATGCAAGAACTTTATGTGGATGCAAGATTTAAAGACTACTCTAAAAACAAAGAAGGAAAGTTGCTGCCTTATCAAATTTGTCTTGCCACTAAAATGCTTAGATAGAAGATGATGTGTTACCAATCATTTCGTCCAAACAATAAAAACAAGTTCTAAGATAAACACAAAGCACTTTCACTTCACAAAAAGGAAATCAAATGAAAAGCAAGTTTAAGAAAGCAAAACTCAAAATTTTCAAAATATTTTCTTTCAATCAAGCCAAAAAGTCTTTTTCAAAGAATGCTCTCAAAAATACTGACACCAATGATTGATGAATAGGAAACCAAACACTTTTGTGAATTGACACCTTTCAAATGATGAAAACCCAACAAAAATAAATGTGTTTGAAATCGCTCATGACAATCAAAAGCAGCAATGAAAGTCCAAAAGATCAAAAGACAAGTTTCAAGAAAACGGTAACAAACAACTTTCCCGAAACAAAGGAGAAAATGGTCACAAAAATGGTTTCGTTAAGCAAACAAAAGGGTCACCGAAACAAAATGAACACAAAGATTGAATCCAATCCTCCTACTCTGCCAAAACAGAGCAGTCAAGATTCTTAACCAGAAATCTTGTGTGTCAAAAACAATGACACTTGCCATCAACGAAAACAAGTCTAATACTCCTTATAACTAGAGAGAGTTCAGAACAAGATGCCCCTTGTTAAACAGAGCACTGTTACTGAAAATGACTGCTTCAAACTGACCCAAACCACCAGACAAACATTCAGCAAAAAGAAAATTTACAAATCTTGAAAATTATATAATATACGCGCCTGCAGTGATGTGCAGAATGCGTGTACACGCGACTGTAACTGAGGAAACTCGCGTATACGCGGGTTCACTTAGTACAACTTGCGTATATACGCTTCTGTAATCCAGAAAAACAGCGTGTCTGGAGATTTTCAAGAAAAATAAAAAATACAGACTGAAAAAACTGGAAAAGCTTAGAGTTCAAGAACAGATCAGACAGTCAAAGCCAACAAACAGAGGGGCTGAGCCTTGATTGGCTTGAAGACTACTCAAACTAGGAACAACAAGAGCGTTGATCCCCAGCGGAGTCGCCAATTCTGGTTGAGGGGAAAGTACCTCGAGGGTCCTTTGGGTTAAGACTCTACCAGACTGAAAATTGCTTATTCAAAGAAACACACACATAGCCATTATCTTTACTGTAAGCAAATTATAATGTTGAGGGTACGTACCTAAGGTCCTACGTTCGAGAAGGCCTTTAGGGTCCAAACCCTTCTGTTGATGCCCCGAAAATCGTTGCAACAACATTGGGGAAACCACCCGGTCCGGACCTTAGTACAGCTCCTTTTCCGTTTGGAATAGTGGCTCCGACTGGGGATAATGGGACCAGTTTCCCAAAAGATTATAAGTAAACGGAATGGATGAGTGACTTATGAGGTATGATGGAAATGATTAAACAACTAAAACTATTGGCTAAATATACTAACTATAAGCTAATCCCGGGACTTATCAATCTTTAGAGTGTAGCGTTTGATAATCTGTGCTTTAAGACAGGCATATAGATGACTCTAGTTCTAAAGCATAGATGTTTAAACCATTTAAGATTGCTCTGCATAATTAATTATGCAGAGCGATAATAGCGAATTACTACACTTTTATCAGTCATATCATTGCTACATGCATGATTAAAAGAGAGAGCATATCACAAGACATCCAATAGTGGAAAGAAATGAAGATCTGTTGTTTATAGCGCATACATGTATACAACGATAGCAAAAGGAAATAATAACACAGCAATTCACATAAACGGAAAGAACACAGATGCAGATAATAGTACCATGTAAGCTGCTTAATCAATCCGATATATTTATCGCTATGTCACAGTCCTTCCTTCAAACCAGAAAGCATTCCAAACAAGAGACAATAGTGCACAATTGCATAAAACAGCCTTCCCGATGAATTCAGAACTATCGGTCGAGTTTCACAAAAGAATATAGGCTGAAGCACAGTAGTGCAAACTTCAGCCTTTAAGTCTATTACAAAATTTTACGACCCTTTCTAAAAACATGAAAGGGTCTATAAATACTAAGCTACTCTAAAATATCTAAAAGAAAACTGAAAAGCTATTTAACAGGCATCAATAAATTTTTCTTCGGCGATCTGGCAGTCGGCGGCGATGCTTCCTCAGGCGGGTTCTTTGCCTTTAAATTTCAGCTGGCATATCGCCAACATTGGCTCGACTTCTGGTGGAGTATGGAGGCGCGACGTGAGCTGGGCATCATATGTGGCATCCTGAATGTCGGGGATCAAACATTTGAGGGCATCTGTTAAACACTTAAGAGCCGACCTTTGAGTGTGTGGTTTGATTAGGAAGAGCCAGTATGCATCGGAGGTTAAAGTATTTACTCCAGCGATTAACTTTCTTCTTTCCTCCAGTTCATGGTAATTTGTTTTCTCAATCATGTTTGCCGTGGTTATGCTCCCAGGTGTGCATTGAGAAATCATGTTGGCCAAATAGAGTGTATTGTTGACTAAATCAACAATATTACCAGCAATTAGTTTACACCTTGAAGCTGCCCTTTCTGCCTTCATTATCTGAGTGTTCCATTCCATGAAGAGGATGTCTTTGTATGTTTCATATATTCTAGGCAAGTTTGCTGCTTTCCCCACATCACTATCTTGCCAATCAAGATACTCGGCTACACTTTCCTCGGCTTGATCCAGCTCGTTTCTGGCATTTTCTATCTGTTTACACACTGTCGTTGATGTTTCGCACAATGGCTCAACTTCGGCAAGTTGTCAGCATAGGAGTCTAACCAAAGATATTAATGCACCATTTATTTCAGTTGCTTCAGCTCTGAAAGTCTCCACCTTCTTGGTGCCTTTGATATCTTCTAGCTGTGCCATCAGTTGAGCAATTTGCTCATCTTTTGATTTTACCATAAGCTCATTTGCTTCTTTCAATTGTGCCAATGCCTCCGATAGCTCTTTTTGCTTTTGGATTGCACTCAGGTCAATCCTCTGTTTCTCAGCTTGCAGTTGCTGGGCCAATATATTATTTTCTTGCTGTTGTGCCAGCAACTGCTTTTCTGTCTGCGCCACCTTGATTTTTGCCTCGGCTACTTCTGCTTGTAATGCACCAATTTCTTGGTCTTTGGTTTTCAGGAGAAGAGTTACCTCTGATGCCTTGTCAATGGTTGCTGCGGAATAAGCTCCCGCATACTGTGAGAGCTTTGTCAGATCATCGGAGGGATCCATTTCCTCCTTCCAGACCACATTGCCCGTGACTGTTTGCTCAGGAAAGATGGAAGGTTGATCAAGCCTTCGTCTCTTCCTTGAGCGCTTTACAACTGCCTTGTGCCTGGGACTGTAGAAAACGTCCAGGGGAGGAATATCTTCCACCTGGAGCACAATCTGATCGGAAGGGTCTTTAGTGATTACCTCGACATCCTTTGACATGGGTGGGCCGCTGGTTCCGCTTAGAACCTGAGAAGAAGTGGTATCCGGTGCATCGCGGGTCCTGGAGGTGTCTGTGCCTTTAGAGCTTTCTTTTCCACTGATAATGGAATCGAATTTATTCCATTGTTTAATCAACTCTGGATCTACGGAGGTCTGTTTGTGTTGCTCTCTCTGGGATTTAGTCTTCTCCTTTTCTTGCTCCAACCTCTTCTGCTCTTCCAGCTCTTTACGCTGCTGCTCCTCTGCCTCCTTTCTCTGCCTTTCTTCTTGTTCCCTTTTTTGCTTATCCGCCAATTCCTTTTTCTGCCTATCTGCCAGTTGTTTCTTTTGTTCATCTTCTTCATCTTTCTTCCGCTGTTCCTCTATCTGCTTCTGCTTCCTCTGCTCTTTTTCTTTCTGCTCTTTCTGCTGCTTTTCCATTTGCTCCTTCTTCTGCTTCTCTGCCTGCTGCTTCTTCTGCCTCTCCTCCTGTTCTTTCTTTTGTTCATTAGTTAACACAGGAGGTTGGCTTGTCTGTTGCTGACCAGGCTCGCTTGAGGAAGACGCTGAGGTTAGTGACAATAAATTTGGAGGCAGAGTTTGCAACCTCTGTTCTCTCAGTTTATTGAACTCAGTTAAGTTCTCATCGTTATATCTCATCTTGGCGAGCTCCCTGGCTTGGCTTATTGAATCTGCAGCTGCGAACAGGTCGTCAAACTCATCCTTTTGATGGTCAACCTTTGTTAGTTTGGCCTGTTCTAAGGCATTGAAAGCAGTTTTCCTTGGATCATAGAGTCTGGCTGGCAAAGTGGGAAAGGATAAAGCTTGCATCTTCGTAGCCTCCTTTTCGGCATGCAGAAGATTATGCAGAGTAAAAACACCCATCCTTAATGGAAAAGAGGGCCAACCTTTCTTCTTCTCTTTCTTGAGAGTTTGGGTCACACTCTCGGCCATAATTTGGTAGGAGATTTCCCGGGCTAGTAGTTTGTCAGGGACATACAGAGGAAGAACATGCGGCTTGGCTTGACTTCCATAGACTCTAATGTAGGTAAAATGTTCTTCCCCAAAACAACTTGCGACAGCAGGCAAGTCAAAGGAAGCCAAATAGGAGATTTTTGGAATGGGCCGATCGAAAATGGAATAATGAAGGGGAACCATAAGGCCATTGCAGATTTGATGCAGATGGTCCTTGTAATAGGTCTTCCACAATTTCTGATGGTAGATATGAATGGGCAACGGGTCTTGGGTTGTCCATCTCCAACCGAGAATAGGAAACTCAGAATTAAAACACAATGTGTCCATAATGTAGGCACTGTAATAAAATGGAGGGATTTTCCTTTCGGAGACTACAGACTTAGCCCTAAAATCCTGAACAGCTACAGTCAACTTATCAGACAGAATGGTGGCCCAATCCATGATTATACTATTAACCGCAGCCTCCATCAAGGGAACCATATCAATATCAAAGTTGGCAGAATCATGTAACCCCCACAGCCTACACATCATAATTCCTGCATAGCAATATGGAGAAGCCAAGGAGTCAACAGAGTACTTACCCAAACTTTCGTGTTTGTGTTTGGCCGGGTTTTGCCTCCAATCCCGAATGGGCTCGGATGGTACCTCGTTTTCAGCAGCAAACTTCTCTATGAATTCTTTGTTGTAGATTTTCTCTGGCTCAGGAAAATGATACATCTCCCTTAGGTGTTCTGGCTTAAGAGACCCGAAAATCCTTCCGTCCATTGTGTGGAACGTTCTGTCAATAATTGGAATCTCTTCAATTGCCCACCGCACTACATCAGTGTAGGGAAGGATTTGCTCTCTGGCAGCAATTCTGTGAAGAAAGGAATTGGCCAGCTCCTTAAGAGTAGCGTCGGTCTTTTTCAATGGATCCGCAGTAGCTTCTGATACTGTAACTACTGGTTGCTCGGCTTCCAGCAAATTATATGTGCCTCGCCATGTAGTCTTGTTAAGACCAGTGCACGTAGTGTCTGAAATAAGTCCTTTCTTCTTATCCGGGGCAACTTGTCCTGCTCCAGGTGTAACAGCAGAGCCCGTAGTCCTCTTGGATCTTTTCCCCATCATACTCAGACTTCGTTCACCGAATGAATTCTACACAATTGCGAGAGAAATCGTAATAACACAATAACAATGACATTGCACAGTGGGATAGATATATCATTTGAAGCGTGTTAAAATTAACTCTCTAAAGTGGCTGCGGATCCAATCGCTGGAGGATATTTCAGATGCATTAATGGTGATTTGAGGCCTGCTACCCATTAATTGTGATGATTACACCGTTATCCGGGTGAATGACTCCCTTAAGCGTGCAACAGATATTCTGGCGGTTAAGTGCAGGGATTCGTTAATCGAAGGGGCAAAATCTTTTAAATACACACGCATTACCTTATCCCTTGCATTAACGGCATTTTGGGATTCGCGCTTTGTCTACCGGATATGAATATTAAATTTAGGCTTTGAAATGATGGCTTTAAGGAATGCAGATGATCGATGAACGATATCGCATCGCTCTGGGGGACATGGTCGCATAGTCATTACCAAAGGATCCTGCCGACGGCCGATAAGCGATATCGCTTCGGGCTGGCGTATGGAAACATAACCCGATGCGAATAAAGTAATTTTCGTATTTAAGATTGCGATATCACATGGCATCGGGGGAAAGGACCGGGGGTCTCATGAAAGCGCATAGGATTCCGCCGACGGCCGATGAGCGATATCGCATCGGGCGAGGTTTATAGCTTAAAGAGGGCCCACATGAGAAAGTGCCGATAGCCGATCGCCGATATCGCGTCGCATCGGGTGTGAGTTATGTGGTTGACTTGAGGTGCAATAAAAATATCACCGATCGCCGATAGCGATATCGCATCGGCGGAAACCACAATGTCACTTGAATGCATCCCTTATGGTATTGCGATATGCGATCTTGCGATCGCTTTATCGCAATAACAAAAGATTATTTATTATTGAAGGATGATTATTCAAAAGGGCTTAAATACATGGAAACTCATTTGATTACTCGGCCCGTTTTGAATATACAAGCATTGATGCCAAAATTTTTAAAGGGACCCATTCCATATGTCAGTTTTTTGCAAATAAGAATGATATGAAATGGGGGGTTGTTGTAGGGCACAACAATTGGCGATTCGCTGGAAGAACCAGTTATCTCTGAAACTAATGCAAATATTTAAACTTCTTCAAAATAGAAATTCAATCATAAGGGGAACTTCTAATATAATTGGATAGCGATGTATTCTGAACCAAGTGAACTTATTCTGTTGACTTCCTCTCATTGCTTTCAAGAAAATAAATACATTCTAAGTTTTTAAAGACAGGCTTCGGCTGGTTATAATGATAAAACAGGAAACTTTCCCAAATCAGCTTTTATAATTAACCCTTCTGTCATAGGTAGAGCCACTGTTGCCAGCAAACGTTTATAGTTTCGACAGGGATACCTTTTAACCATAGTATTGTCCATTTTCCCATTCACATAAGAATGTGACTAACAGAATGAATTCAGAATATACCTTCATAATTTATTTTCATCTGTTTTTTCTTCTTTGTTCTTGATAAGATAAAAAGCCATTGTCCTGGTTTGATGGCCAGCTATTGACAACGCCATTCACTGGTAGTAGTCTGACTGAACAAGCTGGCTCGTGATGAGACCCCTTGTCTTGAAATTTCAAGCCATCACCCTGTTTTGATAGGCAGTAGTGGTAATGTCAGTCAAACCATTTTCCTATGAACATGGTAAGCAGGCTTGTGATAAGACCTCTTATCTTTAATCTTTTATATTTTAGAATTACACTCTGAGTAACCATAAACTTTAGTGAATGGGGTGAACAATCTTCTCCTTAAGAGCAAATGGATGACAGTTAAAGAGTTGGAGGTACTGAAAATGGGCTGGTTTCTATCTCACCATTGATAACCTTGGGAGACCAGCTTTGAAAACAGAAAACGATTCACCGAACTTTTACCTTTTGAGAGAGTCTTCAAACATTAGATTGTGATTTCAGAACACAAAGATATCTAATTTCCCAGAAATTAATCCTTTTGATTGAGAATTCTACTATTTAAAAGCAAATATTCATGATATTTTGTGAGACAGCTTCTTCAAACCCAGCAAAAGGTCAATGGAGATTACCCCGCAGTTTTATTTCCGAACAATCCTACAAACTACACAAATCTACAAAGAGGAGAAGGGATTACCTTCTCAATTAAAGAATTTCTTCAAGATCAGGCCATTAACAGGGAGAGCATCTCTCATCCTTGATAAGTTTTGCAATAAAAAGGTGGAATGGCCTATCTTTTCACAGACCTGAAATGGTCCAAGCCACATTTTCTGGAATTTGGTATGCTTACCTTTATCTTCATGGGCTTTGTCCCATTTAAGAACTAAGTCACCGACTTGAAACTGTTTGGAACCAGATGAGGCTGAATCAAAAGATGCTTTGATGATTTGTTGATGTTTGGCATGAGTGATACTAGCTTTTTCCCTTTCTTCTTCTAACTTAAGGATCTGATCATATCTAAGCTGGATAGAAGAGGAAGGAAGCTCTTCAATGTATTGAACTAGGGCTAAAGAAGGTAGAACAAGATTGGTAGGCAATACGGCTTCTTTTCCATATACCAAGTTAAATGGGGAAGAACCTATTGAAGCCTTTTGCGTTATTCTATCAGCCCATAATGCAAACACTAAAGATTTGTGCCAGTTTCTATGATTCTGTTCTATAGTCCTCTTAATGATTTTGATGAGATTCTTGTTAGTAGATTCAGCTAAACCATTTCCCTGGGGATAATAATTAGCAGAATACTTCAGTTTAAATCCTCTCTTAATAGCAAAATCATATATAGCATTACCTGAGAAATAGGAAGCATTGTCAAAAACAAGAGCGTTCGGAACACCAAACCTGGTAATGATGAATTGGTCTATAAACTCAATGATTGCTTCTGAATTTGCTGTCTTCAACGGAATAGCCTCCACCCATTTGGTAAAATAATCGGTAGCCGTGAGGATATACCTATGTTGTTTGGAAGATGGCGGAGTAATTTCCCCTATGATATCTAATCCCCATTGTTCAAATGGCTGTTCAATGTTGACAGGTTGCAGAGGGAAAGCTGATTTCCGTTGTCTTCCACTAGCAGTTTGGCAATTGAAACATTTTCTTACGTGTTCATGAGCATCTCTAAACAGGGTAGGCCAATAATATCCAGCATGAATAACTTTATGAGCAGTTGTGTCTGCTCCAAAATGCCCTCCTGCAGGTCCATCATGTAGCTCCTGCAAAACTTTCTGAGCTTCAGGTTTCTCAAGACATCTTAATAGGATAGAATCATAATTTCGTCTAAAAAGCACATCATCAATAAGGGTGAAATTCTTTGCTTTTAACCTAATGGCCCTCTTATTTTTGTAAGATAAATGCGTGGGAGCATATCCATTCTTTAAGAAAAAGATTAAATCTGCATACTGAGATTGAGGATCAGTAGCACTTAGCTGATTTATTTCTTCAATTGAGCTTGTTTCTTCTGATTCTGGAATGTTGGATGCTCCTGCCAGTATCCTGCAAAAACCTTGACCTCTAACAATCTTTGCTGGTTTAATTTCTAAGTCATATTCTTGAAGGGCTGTGACCCAATTTGCTCTTTTTTCTCCCAACTCCCTTTGAATTAATAATTGCCTGACTGCAGAAAAAGGGACTATGACCTTTGTGTGGGTTTTCAAAAGAAAGGATCTATAATGCTTAACTGCTTTAAAAACCGCAAAGGCTTGCTTTTCTACGTCAGAGTAATTCAATTCGGCACCCTGAAGGTTAGAGCTGAAGAACGAGATAGGAGCTTCCAAGTTATCTTCATTTAATTGGGTTAAAACTGCAGCATAAGATAAATCAGATGCCATGGTATATAATGTAAAATGATTGGAGAAATTTGGAGTGCTTAAGGCTGGGGCATTGATTATCGATTGTTTGATTAGATCAAAAGCTTCCTTCTCCGCTGATCCCCACTTAAAGAGTGAATTCTTCTTAATCATTGCTTGCAATGGCAAAACAACTTGGGAAAAATCTGGTACAAACCTCTTAACGAAATTGATCTGACCCAAAAATGACTGCATTGATTTCTTATTGTGAGGAAATGGGATTTCAGAAATTTCTTTGATTCGATCGGGATCAATATAAATGCCATGTTTGGATACGACAAAGCCCAAGAGCTTACCTTGGTCAAGAGCGAAAAAAGACTTCTTAGGGTTCAGAGAGATACCATACTTTTTGCATCGTTGAAAGATTTGATTTAAATCATGCAAATGGTTAGACCTCTGTTTAGAGAATACAGTTATATCATCTAAATAGACAACCACTGTTCTGTTAATTAACCCTTTAAAAGCTGTATCCATAGCTCTTTGGAATGTCGCTCCTGCATTTATGAGTCCAAAAGGCATTTTCTGATATGCGTATGTTCCCCATTTTGTCCTAAATGTTGTTTTGAGTTGATCATCGGGATGAACCAAGACCTGGTTGTATCCTGAGAAACCATCCAGAAAGGACATTAATTCAGAACCTGCTACAGATTGAAGAATTTGTTCCATAGTAGGCAATGGAAAATTGTCTTTCAGACTTGCTTTGTTGAGGTTTCGGAAATCAATACAAATTCGGATATCTCCATTCTTCTTTCTAACTGGTACCATATTAGATACCCAATTTGAATGCCGAACGGGAAAGATAATCTTGGCCTTAAGAAGCTTGTTAAGTTCTGACTTTATTTGACCTTCCAGGTTTGGGTGAATTTTCCTTAATTTCTGCTGAATGGGTTTCTGATCAGGTAGCATAGGAATGGTGTGCTGGATAATAGATGTGTCATATGTCTTCAAGTCATCATATTTCCAAGCAAAGACCTGTTTGTTCTTCATTAATAAGCTAATGAATGCTTTCTTTTCCTCCTGGGAAAGTCCTATTCCTAAATTGATGTTTTGAGGAGAATCGTTGGTGCCTAGATTTACCAATTCAAACCTAAGGGTAGAACTTTGAAGTTTTGCATTAATTACAGGTTTAAACCTGTCTTTGATATCATAAAGGTCTTCAAGTTTCACCACTGGTTTAGGAATAGAGTTTTCTTGAGGTGCTTCCTTCATCTGTGAATCATGCTCATTTTCTTCAATAATTTGGTTATCATAGGACTTCTCAGAGGTCAAGAATTGTAATATATCTTCATCGTGGTTGAACACCCTCCAATTAGTCACATTATCAGGAACTGAAGGCCTAAAAATCAATTCTACAGAAAATCTATCAAGACTGTACTCATCAGATGGCAAAAGCTTAGAAGCTACATTGGCTAGTAGGTCAGCTGCTGAGTTCTGAGACCTAGGAATTGAGGAAATGTTGAATGATGAGAAATGTGATGTAAGATCTTGCACAAGGGATTGGTAATGCTTAAGGTGAGTGGAGAGACCATGAATAGCATTTCGCACTTGTTTAACAATTATTTCAGAATCCCCAAACACTTTAAGGTGTTTTACTTTTAAATCGATGGCTTTATATAACCCCTGGATTAAGGCTTCATATTCAGCCGTATTGTTAGTGCATTCAAATTCTAATCTACAAGACAACATTGTTTTTTCCCCATGCAGACTAACCAAAATGCAACCTGCTCCTGAGCCTTCGCTAGACTTAGAGCCATCAAAATATAGAGACCAAAATGAAGGACCATTAGGGCTTAAATCTACAGCTTTCTTATCTACATTAAAACATCTAGAGTTATCTGTTTGTGAGAAATTTTCAATTTGTGATGACAAATGATTAACTGAAAAAGGAGATGGTTGGGCAACAAAGTTGCCAAAGAATGATTCTGACGAATAGTTTCCCAAAATGTTATTATTGAATGCTACCGGCGGATTTTCTTGTTCAAATTCAGTTACTGTGTGGGTCATATGTTTCTCCCGATCGATTCTTATTTGATTTGGCTTTCCTTTATAGGGAAGCCACATATGTGACCAATCGGTGGAAATATACCCATGTAGCTTCTCGGACCAATCCCTGCTTAAAATTAAACCATAAAACTCAGGAATATCAGCTATCAAAATATCAATTCTTTGTACTATCCTGGGATCAGCTGACAACCTGATAGTTACAGAATTAATTTCTCCTACAACCTGTACTTTAGTTCTGTCCAATTGTACAATATGGATGGCAGACTTCTGGGGTTCTATGTTCAGTTTAGAACAAACTGAAGCAGGCATTATGTTAGATGATGCCCCGGAGTCAATTAAACAATTGTGCAGGTTTCGATTATAAATCTCATAGGTCAGGAGGAATGGCGGGGTATGAGAATTAGATCTATCTCCAATCAGAACTGAATCAGTAGCTTCAACCATACTCGAAGGCGGTTGGCCTGAGTCATTGGCAGCTTTAGCAGTGGGAAGCGGTGTAGAAGGAACAGCATTGAATTCCTTAAGAAGCAACTTTTGTTGATGTTTCAACTTACTAAGTTCGAACATGGTTATGTTCGCCTTAGTTTTCTTCATATCATCAACAATATTATACTCCATGGAATCGGATACCAGCAATGTTTTTGAAGGAGAATTAGAAGTTGAAGGCTGATTTTGGGGAATAACAGCAGGTGTTTTCTTTGAAGGTACTTTCTCTTTTGCTGTGACAGCACCTGCACTCCTTTTTTTAGAGTTAACCTGTACAGGATCAGGAGTACCTCTACTTCTTGTAGTGACAGGGAAGGCTTCTTCATTGTCGGTATCAGAGTTAGGGAGTATAAAATCCCACATTCCATGGCATTCAGCTACTTCTTCTTCATCATCTGATTGTGAGGATGTTTCTTCTTCTTCCTCTTCTTGTTCCGAGTCTGCATTAGATATGACATTGGGTGGTTTTGATTCAGTCCTTTTATAGGTTCTAAATGGTCTTTTGTTTGAAGTTTCGGCCACTTGCTTCTTTATATCAACCATTTCATTCGACAAAGTTTTCAAGACTTTTTGTAAACCCTCCATGTCATATGGGTCTTTTGGGGTTTTCTTCTTAGAATCTTCTTTAAAAGAGACTTTTTTGGCTTTTCTGTCTTCCAGAGCAGCTTTCTTTTCAAGAGAATTTATACGCTTTTCCACAGCAAGTGCTTCTTTCATGTTCTTAGCTAAGGTTGGTTTCCCAGCCCGATCTACAAAAATGGCTATGTTGGCAGGCAGGGCAGTTATATACCATTCGCTGCGAATTTGTTCACTTGGTTTGGAAGCTGTGGGGATCTTGTTCAGGAGTTTATTGAATCTAGCATTGAATTCTTTTATTGGTTCCCTATGCTCTATTCTTAAATTGGAAAGATCGTTTATTAAAGTAGCTAGTGATCGATCATCTCCATATTTGGTCAGAAACTGCTCTTGGCAAGTATTCCAACTGGTAATTGAACCAGAGGGTAAAGAGAAATACCAGGATCCTGCTGATCCTTGCAAGGTATAAGGGAAAAGTCTGACCACAACATCTTCTTCTGTTACTCCTTTCAAGTTGACCGCTAACATGAAATTGTTTATATGTTCTTCTGCTTGAGTCCCATTATCTGGATTGAACTTGGGTAGCCATTTTTCTGGAATATCTGGTAATGGATGTAATGGTGCAAGCATATTGACTGCACCAGGTCTTGACCATGGATCTGCCATTATAACAGTAGTGGTAGAAGATACTATCGCCGAGATTCCAGATACTTGAGAAGGAGAAGATATTGAGGAATGAACAGAATGGGATATTACAGAACTTGATCCCTGGGGAATATTGATATGTGATGGAGGAGTGGGTGGTCGACTTTGCAGATGAGAAGGTGAGATGGAGGATATGGATGAAAGTTCTTCACTTTCAGACCCTTCAGTAGTTTTCTTTGCCTTCTTCCTTTTGGGTAAAGGCAGCTCAGTAGGTTCAATACCGAGTTTTCCACTCTGTAGTCTGGTAAGAGGGTGAGGTAATTTAAACTGTGAAGTCGCACTGCTGTAGGATACTTCAGATCGTTGTGGCGAAATCGAGAAACTCTGAAGTTTATGGATAAGAGACTGAACTTCAGGTGATTCAAGACTTAATTGTTCCGAAGCATGAGGGGTTTGAGCAGTAGTGGTCGATTCCTCTTCTTCTTGTTCGGATATTGGTGACCCAGCAGGCGAATGGGAAGACTGAGGGGATTTGGAGGAAGAATTACTCTTAGAATGGCTTGTAATCCTAGGTTTGCTTGCCATTCACAGTCGGGCCCTCCTTCTAGCGCCAAAAATGTTGATGCCCCGAAAATCGTTGCAACAACATTGGGGAAACCACCCGGTCCGGACCTTAGTACAGCTCCTTTTCCGTTTGGAATAGTGGCTCCGACTGGGGATAATGGGACCAGTTTCCCAAAAGATTATAAGTAAACGGAATGGATGAGTGACTTATGAGGTATGATGGAAATGATTAAACAACTAAAACTACTGGCTAAATATACTAACTATAAGCTAATCCCGGGACTTATCAATCTTTAGAGCGTAGCGTTTGATAATCTGTGCTTTAAGACAGGCATATAGATGACTCTAGTTCTAAAGCATAGATGTTTAAACCATTTAAGATTGCTCTGCATAATTAATTATGCAGAGCGATAATAGCGAATTACTACACTGTTATCAGTCATATCATTGCTACATGCATGATTAAAGGAGAGAGCATATCACAAGACATCCAATAGTGGAAAGAAATGAAGATCTGCTGTTTATAGCGCATACATGCATACAACGATAGCAAAAGGAAATAATAACACAGCAATTTACATAAACGGAAAGAACACAGATGCAGATAATAGTACCATGTAAGCTGCTTAATCAATCCGATATATTTATCGCTATGTCACAGTCCTTCCTTCAAACCAGAAAGCATTCCAAACAAGAGACAATAGTGCGCAATTGCATAAAACAGCCTTCCCGATGAATTCAGAACTATCGGTCGAGTTTCACAAAAGAATATAGGCTGAAGCACAGTAGTGCAAACTCCAGCCTTTAAGTCTATTACAAAATTTTACGACCCCTTCTAAAAACATGAAAGGGTCTATAAATACTAAGCTACTCTAAAATATCTAAAAGAAAACTGAAAAGCTATTTAACAGGCATCAATAAATTTTTCTTCGGCGATCTGGCAGTCGGCGACGATGCTTCCTCAGGCGGGCTCTTTGCCTTTAAATTTCAGCTGGCATATCGCCAACATTGGCTCGACTTCTGGTGGAGTATGGAGGCGCGACGTGAGCTGGGCATCATATGTGGCATCCTGAATGTCGGGGATCAGACATTTGAGGGCATCTGTTAAACACTTAAGAGCCGACCTTTGAGTGTGTGGTTTGATTAGGAAGAGCCAGTATGCATCGGAGGTTAAAGTATTTACTCCAGCGATTAACTTTCTTCTTTCCTCCAGTTCATGGTAATTTGTTTTCTCAATCATGTTCGCCGTGGTTATGCTCCCAGGTGTGCATTGAGAGATCATGTTGGCCAAATAGAGTGTATTGTTGACTAAATCAACAATATTACCAGCAATCAGTTTACACCTTGAAGCTGCTCTTTCCGCTTTCATTATCTGAGTGTTCCATTCCATGAAGAGGATGTCTTTGTATGTTTCATAGATTCTAGGCAAGTTCGCTGCTTTCCCCACATCACTATCTTGCCAATCAAGATACTCGGCTACATTTTCCTCGGCTTGATCCAGCTCGTTTCTGGCTTTTTCTATCTGTTTACACACTGTCGTTGATGTTTCGCACAATGGCTCAACTTCGGCAAGTTGTCGGCATAGGAGTCTAACCAGAGATATTAATGCGCCATTTATTTCAGTTGCTTCAGCTCTGAAAGTCTCCACCTTCTTGGTGCCTTTGATATCTTCTAGCTGTGCCATCAGTTGAGCAATTTGCTCATCTTTTGATTTTATCATAAGCTCATTTGCTTCTTTCAATTGTGCCAATGCCTCCAATAGCTCTTTTTGCTTTTGGATTGCACTCAGGTCAATCCTCTGTTTCTCAGCTTGCAGTTGCTGGGTCAATATATTATTTTCTTGCTGTTGTGCCAGCAACTGCTTTTCTGTCTGCGCCACCTTGCTTTTTGCCTCCGCTACTTCTGCTTGTAATGCACCAATTTCTTGGTCTTTGGTTTTCAGGAGAAGAGTTACCTCTGATGCCTTGTCAATGGTTGCTGCGGAATAAGCTCCCGCATACTGTGAGAGCTTTGTCAGATCATCGGAGGGATCCATTTCCTCCTTCCAGACCACATTGCCCGTGACTGTTTGCTCAGGAAAGATGGAAGGTTGATCAAGCCTTCGTCTCTTCCTTGAGCGCTTTACAACTGCCTTGTGCCTGGGACTGTAGAAAACGTCCAGGGGAGGAATATCTTCCACCTGGAGCACAATCTGATCGGAAGGGTCTTTAGTGATTACCTCGACATCCTTTGACATGGGTGGGCCGCTGGTTCCGCTTAGAACCTGAGAAGAAGTGGTATCCGGTGCATCGCCGGTCCTGGAGGTGTCTGTGCCTTTAGAGCTTTCTTTTCCACTGATAATGGAATCGAATTTATTCCATTGTTTAATCAACTCTGGATCTACGGAGGTCTGTTTGTGTTGCTCTCTCTGGGATTTAGTCTTCTCCTTTTCTTGCTCCAACCTCTTCTGCTCTTCCAGCTCTTTACGCTGCTGCTCCTCTGCCTCCTTTCTCTGCCTTTCTTCTTGTTCCCTTTTTTGCTTATCCGCCAATTCCTTTTTCTGCCTATCTGCCAGTTGTTTCTTTTGTTCATCTTCTTCATCTTTCTTCCGCTGTTCCTCTATCTGCTTCTGCTTCCTCTGCTCTTTTTCTTTCTGCTCTTTCTGCTGCTTTTCCATTTGCTCCTTCTTCTACTTCTCTGCCTGCTGCTTCTTCTGCCTCTCCTCCTGTTCTTTCTTTTGTTCATTAGTTAACACAGGAGGTTGGCTTGTCTGTTGCCGACCAGGCTCGCTTGAGGAAGACGCTGAGGTTAGTGACAATAAATTTGGAGGCAGAGTTTGCAACCTCTGTTCTCTCAGTTTATTGAACTCAGTTAAGTTCTCATCGTTATATCTCATCTTGGCGAGCTCCCTGGCTTGGCTTATTGAATCTGCAGCTGCGAACAGGTCGTCAAACTCATCCTTTTGATGGTCAACCTTTGTTAGTTTGGCCTGTTCTAAGGCATTGAAAGCAGTTTTCCTTGGATCATAGAGTCTGGCTGGCAAAGTGGGAAAGGATAAAGCTTGCATCTTCGTAGCCTCCTTTTCGGCATGCAGAAGATTATGCAGAGTAAAAACACCCATCCTTAATGGAAAAGAGGGCCAACCTTTCTTCTTCTCTTTCTTGAGAGTTTGGGTCACACTCTCGGCCATAATTTGGTAGGAGATTTCCCGGGCTAGCAGTTTGTCAGGGACATACAGAGGAAGAACATGCGGCTTGGCTTGACTTCCATAGACTCTAATGTAGGTAAAATGTTCTTCCCCAAACCAACTTGCGACAGCAGGCAAGTCAAAGGAAGCCAAATAGGAGATTTTGGGAATGGGCCGATCGAAAATGGAATAATGAAGGGGAACCATAAGGCCATTGCAGATTTGATGCAGATGGTCCTTGTAATAGGTCTTCCACAGTTTCTGATGGTAGATATGAATGGGCGACGGGTCTTGGGTTGTCCATCTCCAACCGAGAATAGGAAACTCAGAATTAAAACACAATGTGTCCATAATGTAGGCACTGTAATAAAATGGAGGGATTTTCCTTTCGGAGACTACAGACTTAGCCCTAAAATCCCGAACAGCTACAGTCAACTTATCAGACAGAATGGTGGCCCAATCCATGATTATACTATTAACCGCAGCCTCCATCAAGGGAACCATATCAATATCAAAGTTGGCAGAATCATGTAACCCCCACAGCCTACACATCATAATTCCTGCATAGCAATATGGAGAAGCCAAGGAGTCAACAGAGTACTTACCCGAACTTTCGTGTTTGTGTTTGGCCGGGTTTTGCCTCCAATCCCGAATGGGCTCGGATGGTACCTCGTTTTCAGCTGCAAACTTCTCTACGAATTCTTTGTTGTAGATTTTCTCTGGCTCAGGCAAATGATACATCTCCCTTAGGTGTTCTGGCTTAAAAGACCCGAAAATCCTTCCGTCCATTGTGTGGAACGTTCTGTCAATAATTGGAATCTCTTCAATTGCCCACCGCACTACATCAGTGTAGGGAAGGATTTGCTCTCTGGCAGCAATTCTGTGAAGAAAGGAATCGGCCAGCTCCTTAAGAGTAGCGTCGGTCTTTTTCAATGGATCCGCAGTAGCTTCTGATACTGTAACTACTGGTTGCTCGGCTTCCAGCAAATTATATGTGCCTCGCCATGTAGTCTTGTTAAGACCAGTGCACGTAGTGTCTGAAATAAGTCCTTTCTTCTTATCCGGGGCAACTTGTCCTGCTCCAGGTGTAACAGCAGAGCCCGTAGTCCTCTTGGATCTTTTCCCCATCATACTCAGACTTCGTTCACCGAATGAATTCTACACAATTGCGAGAGAAATCGTAATAACACAATAACAATGACATTGCACAGTGGGATAGATATATCATTTGAAGCGTGTTAAAATTAACTCTCTAAAGTGGCTGCGGATCCAATCGCTGGAGGATATTTCAGATGCATTAATGGTGATTTGAGGCCTGCTACCCATTAATTGTGATGATTACACCGTTATCCGGGTGAATGACTCCCTTAAGCGTGCAACAGATATTCTGGCGGTTAAGTGCAGGGATTCGTTAATCGAAGGGGCAAAATCTTTTAAATACACACGCATTACCTTATCCCTTGCATTAACGGCATTTTGGGATTCGCGCTTTGTCAACCGGATATGAATATTAAATTTAGGCTTTGAAATGATGGCTTTAAGGAATGCAGATGATCGATGAACGATATCGCATCGCTCTGGGGGACATGGTCGCATAGTCATTACCAAAGGATCCTGCCGACGGCCGATAAGCGATATCGCTTCGGGCTGGCGTATGGAAACATAACCCGATGCGAATAAAGTAATTTTCGTATTTAAGATTGCGATATCACATGGCATCGGGGGAAAGGACCGGGGGTCTCATGAAAGCGCATAGGATTCCGCCGACGGCCGATGAGCGATATCGCATCGGGCGAGGTTTATAGCTTAAAGAGGGCCCACATGAGAAAGTGCCGATAGCCGATCGCCGATATCGCGTCGCATCGGGTGTGAGTTATGTGGTTGACTTGAGGTGCAATAAAAATATCACCGATCGCCGATAGCGATATCGCATCGGCGGAAACCACAATGTCACTTGAATGCATCCCTTATGGTATTGCGATATGCGATCTTGCGATCGCTTTATCGCAATAACAAAAGATTATTTATTATTGAAGGATGATTATTCAAAAGGGCTTAAATACATGGAAACTCATTTGATTACTCGGCCCGTTTTGAATATACAAGCATTGATGCCAAAATTTTAAAAGGGACCCATTCCATATGTCAGTTTTTTGCAAATAAGAATGATATGAAATGGGGGGTTGTTGTAGGGCACAACAATTGGCGATTCGCTGGAAGAACCAGTTATCTCTGAAACTAATGCAAATATTTAAACTTCTTCAAAATAGAAATTCAATCATAAGGGGAACTTCTAATATAATTGGATAGCGATGTATTCTGAACCAAGTGAACTTATTCTGTTGACTTCCTCTCATTGCTTTCAAGAAAATAAATACATTCTAAGTTTTTAAAGACAGGCTTTGGCTGGTTATAATGATAAAACAGGAAACTTTCCCAAATCAGCTTTTATAATTAACCCTTCTGTCATAGGTAGAGCCACTGTTGCCAGCAAACGTTTATAGTTTCGACAGGGATACCTTTTAACCATAGTATTGTCCATTTTCCCATTCACATAAGAATGTGACTAACAGAATGAATTCAGAATATACCTTCATAATTTATTTTCATCTGTTTTTTCTTCTTTGTTCTTGATAAGATAAAAAGCCATTGTCCTGGTTTGATGGCCAGCTATTGACAACGCCATTCACTGGTAGTAGTCTGACTGAACAAGCTGGCTCGTGATGAGACCCCTTGTCTTGAAATTTCAAGCCATCACCCTGTTTTGATAGGCAGTAGTGGTAATGTCAGTCAAACCATTTTCCTATGAACATGGTAAGCAGGCTTGTGATAAGACCTCTTATCTTTAATCTTTTATATTTTAGAATTACACTCTGAGTAACCATAAACTTTAGTGAATGGGGTGAACAATCTTCTCCTTAAGAGCAAATGGATGACAGTTAAAGAGTTGGAGGTACTGAAAATGGGCTGGTTTCTATCTCACCATTGATAACCTTGGGAGACCAGCTTTGAAAACAGAAAACGATTCACCGAACTTTTACCTTTTGAGAGAGTCTTCAAACATTAGATTGTGATTTCAGAACACAAAGATATCTAATTTCCCAGAAATTAATCCTTTTGATTGAGGATTCTACTATTTAAAAGCAAATATTCATGATATTTTGTGAGACAGCTTCTTCAAACCCAGCAAAAGGTCAATGGAGATTACCCCGCAGTTTTATTTCCGAACAATCCTACAAACTACACAAATCTACAAAGAGGAGAAGGGATTACCTTCTCAATTAAAGAATTTCTTCAAGATCAGGCCATTAACAGGGAGAGCATCTCTCATCCTTGATAAGTTTTGCAATAAAAAGGTGGAATGGCCTATCTTTTCACAGACCTGAAATGGTCCAAGCCACATTTTCTGGAATTTGGTATGCTTACCTTTATCTTCATGGGCTTTGTCCCATTTAAGAACTAAGTCACCGACTTGAAACTGTTTGGAACCAGATGAGGCTGAATCAAAAGATGCTTTGATGATTTGTTGATGTTTGGCATGAGTGATACTAGCTTTTTCCCTTTCTTCTTCTAACTTAAGGATCTGATCATATCTAAGCTGGATAGAAGAGGAAGGAAGCTCTTCAATGTATTGAACTAGGGCTAAAGAAGGTAGAACAAGATTGGTAGGCAATACGGCTTCTTTTCCATATACCAAGTTAAATGGGGAAGAACCTATTGAAGCCTTTTGCGTTATTCTATCAGCCCATAATGCAAACACTAAAGATTTGTGCCAGTTTCTATGATTCTGTTCTATAGTCCTCTTAATGATTTTGATGAGATTCTTGTTAGTAGATTCAGCTAAACCATTTCCCTGGGGATAATAATTAGCAGAATACTTCAGTTTAAATCCTCTCTTAATAGCAAAATCATATATAGCATTACCTGAGAAATAGGAAGCATTGTCAAAAACAAGAGCGTTCGGAACACCAAACCTGGTAAT
This sequence comes from Pinus tabuliformis, assembly GCA_031772625.1. Lineage (NCBI taxonomy): Eukaryota > Viridiplantae > Streptophyta > Pinopsida > Pinales > Pinaceae > Pinus > Pinus tabuliformis. The sequence continues at coordinate 479,774,696 of CM062818.1, read as the reverse complement.
GATGAATTGGTCTATAAACTCAATGATTGCTTCTGAATTTGCTGTCTTCAACGGAATAGCCTCCACCCATTTGGTAAAATAATCGGTAGCCGTGAGGATATACCTATGTTGTTTGGAAGATGGCGGAGTAATTTCCCCTATGATATCTAATCCCCATTGTTCAAATGGCTGTTCAATGTTGACAGGTTGCAGAGGGAAAGCTGATTTCCGTTGTCTTCCACTAGCAGTTTGGCAATTGAAACATTTTCTTACGTGTTCATGAGCATCTCTAAACAGGGTAGGCCAATAATATCCAGCATGAATAACTTTATGAGCAGTTGTGTCTGCTCCAAAATGCCCTCCTGCAGGTCCATCATGTAGCTCCTGCAAAACTTTCTGAGCTTCAGGTTTCTCAAGACATCTTAATAGGATAGAATCATAATTTCGTCTAAAAAGCACATCATCAATAAGGGTGAAATTCTTTGCTTTTAACCTAATGGCCCTCTTATTTTTGTAAGATAAATGCGTGGGAGCATATCCATTCTTTAAGAAAAAGATTAAATCTGCATACTGAGATTGAGGATCAGTAGCACTTAGCTGATTTATTTCTTCAATTGAGCTTGTTTCTTCTGATTCTGGAATGTTGGATGCTCCTGCCAGTATCCTGCAAAAACCTTGACCTCTAACAATCTTTGCTGGTTTAATTTCTAAGTCATATTCTTGAAGGGCTGTGACCCAATTTGCTCTTTTTTCTCCCAACTCCCTTTGAATTAATAATTGCCTGACTGCAGAAAAAGGGACTATGACCTTTGTGTGGGTTTTCAAAAGAAAGGATCTATAATGCTTAACTGCTTTAAAAACCGCAAAGGCTTGCTTTTCTACGTCAGAGTAATTCAATTCGGCACCCTGAAGGTTAGAGCTGAAGAACGAGATAGGAGCTTCCAAGTTATCTTCATTTAATTGGGTTAAAACTGCAGCATAAGATAAATCAGATGCCATGGTATATAATGTAAAATGATTGGAGAAATTTGGAGTGCTTAAGGCTGGGGCATTGATTATCGATTGTTTGATTAGATCAAAAGCTTCCTTCTCCGCTGATCCCCACTTAAAGAGTGAATTCTTCTTAATCATTGCTTGCAATGGCAAAACAACTTGGGAAAAATCTGGTACAAACCTCTTAACGAAATTGATCTGACCCAAAAATGACTGCATTGATTTCTTATTGTGAGGAAATGGGATTTCAGAAATTTCTTTGATTCGATCGGGATCAATATAAATGCCATGTTTGGATACGACAAAGCCCAAGAGCTTACCTTGGTCAAGAGCGAAAAAAGACTTCTTAGGGTTCAGAGAGATACCATACTTTTTGCATCGTTGAAAGATTTGATTTAAATCATGCAAATGGTTAGACCTCTGTTTAGAGAATACAGTTATATCATCTAAATAGACAACCACTGTTCTGTTAATTAACCCTTTAAAAGCTGTATCCATAGCTCTTTGGAATGTCGCTCCTGCATTTATGAGTCCAAAAGGCATTTTCTGATATGCGTATGTTCCCCATTTTGTCCTAAATGTTGTTTTGAGTTGATCATCGGGATGAACCAAGACCTGGTTGTATCCTGAGAAACCATCCAGAAAGGACATTAATTCAGAACCTGCTACAGATTGAAGAATTTGTTCCATAGTAGGCAATGGAAAATTGTCTTTCAGACTTGCTTTGTTGAGGTTTCGGAAATCAATACAAATTCGGATATCTCCATTCTTCTTTCTAACTGGTACCATATTAGATACCCAATTTGAATGCCGAACGGGAAAGATAATCTTGGCCTTAAGAAGCTTGTTAAGTTCTGACTTTATTTGACCTTCCAGGTTTGGGTGAATTTTCCTTAATTTCTGCTGAATGGGTTTCTGATCAGGTAGCATAGGAATGGTGTGCTGGATAATAGATGTGTCATATGTCTTCAAGTCATCATATTTCCAAGCAAAGACCTGTTTGTTCTTCATTAATAAGCTAATGAATGCTTTCTTTTCCTCCTGGGAAAGTCCTATTCCTAAATTGATGTTTTGAGGAGAATCGTTGGTGCCTAGATTTACCAATTCAAACCTAAGGGTAGAACTTTGAAGTTTTGCATTAATTACAGGTTTAAACCTGTCTTTGATATCATAAAGGTCTTCAAGTTTCACCACTGGTTTAGGAATAGAGTTTTCTTGAGGCGTTTCCTTCATCTGTGAATCATGCTCATTTTCTTCAATAATTTGGTTATCATAGGACTTCTCAGAGGTCAAGAATTGTAAAATATCTTCATCGTGGTTGAACACCCTCCAATTAGTCACATTATCAGGAACTGAAGGCCTAAAAATCAATTCTACAGAAAATCTATCAAGACTGTAATCATCAGATGGCAAAAGCTTAGAAGCTACATTGGCTAGTAGGTCAGCTGCTGAGTTCTGAGACCTAGGAATTGAGGAAATGTTGAATGATGAGAAATATGATGTAAGATCTTGCACAAGGGATTGGTAATGCTTAAGGTGAGTGGAGAGACAATGAATAGCATTTCGCACTTGTTTAACGATTATTTCAGAATCCCCAAACACTTTAAGGTGTTTTACTTTTAAATCGATGGCTTTATATAACCCCTGGATTAAGGCTTCATATTCAGCCGTATTGTTAGTGCATTCAAATTCTAATCTGCAAGACAACATTGTTTTTTCCCCATGCGGACTAACCAAAATGCAACCTGCTCCTGAGCCTTCGCTAGACTTAGAGCCATCAAAATATAGAGACCAAAATGAAGGACCATTAGGGCTTAAATTTACAGCTTTCTTATTTACATTGAAACATCTAGAGTTATCTGTTTGTGAGAAATTTTCAATTTGTGATGACAAATGATTTACTGAAAAAGGAGATGGTTGGGCAACAAAGTTGCCAAAGAATGATTCTGACGAATAGTTTCCCAAAATGTTATTATTGAATGCTACCGGCGGATTTTCTTGTTCAAATTCAGTTACTGTGTGGGTCATATGTTTCTCCCGATCGATCCTTATTTGATTTGGCTTTCCTTTATAGGGAAGCCACATATGTGACCAATCGGTGGAAATATACCCATGTAGCTTCTCGGACCAATCCCTGCTTAAAATTAAACCATAAAACTCAGGAATATCAGCTATCAAAATATCAATTCTTTGTACTATCCTGGGATCAGCTGACAACCTGATAGTTACAGAATTAATTTCTCCTACAACCTGTACTTTAGTTCTGTCCAATTGTACAATATGGATGGCAGACTTCTGGGGTTCTATGTTCAGTTTAGAACAAACTGAAGCAGGCATTATGTTAGATGATGCCCCGGAGTCAATTAAACAATTGTGCAGGTTTCGATTATAAATCTCATAGGTCAGGAGGAATGGCGGGGTATGAGAATTAGATCTATCTCCAATCAGAACTGAATCAGTAGCTTCAACCATACTCGAAGGCGGTTGGCCTGAGTCATTGGCAGCTTTAGCAGTGGGAAGCGGTGTAGAAGGAACAGCATTGAATTCCTTAAGAAGCAACTTTTGTTGATGTTTCAACTTACTAAGTTCGAACATGGTTATGTTCGCCTTAGTTTTCTTCATATCATCAACAATATTATACTCCATGGAATCGGATACCAGCAATGTTTTTGAAGGAGAATTAGAAGTTGAAGGCTGATTTTGGGGAATAACAGCAGGTGTTTTCTTTGAAGGTACTTTCTCTTTTGCTGTGACAGCACCTGCACTCCTTTTTTTAGAGTTAACCTGTACAGGATCAGGAGTACCTCTACTTCTTGTAGTGACAGGGAAGGCTTCTTCATTGTCGGTATCAGAGTTAGGGAGTATAAAATCCCACATTCCATGGCATTCAGCTACTTCTTCTTCATCATCTGATTGTGAGGATGTTTCTTCTTCTTCCTCTTCTTGTTCCGAGTCTGCATTAGATATGACATTGGGTGGTTTTGATTCAGTCCTTTTATAGGTTCTAAATGGTCTTTTGTTTGAAGTTTCGGCCACTTGCTTCTTTATATCAACCATTTCATTCGACAAAGTTTTCAAGACTTTTTGTAAACCCTCCATGTCATATGGGTCTTTTGGGGTTTTCTTCTTAGAATCTTCTTTAAAAGAGACTTTTTTGGCTTTTCTGTCTTCCAGAGCAGCTTTCTTTTCAAGAGAATTTATACGCTTTTCCACAGCAAGTGCTTCTTTCATGTTCTTAGCTAAGGTTGGTTTCCCAGCCCGATCTACAAAAATGGCTATGTTGGCAGGCAGGGCAGTTATATACCATTCGCTGCGAATTTGTTCACTTGGTTTGGAAGCTGTGGGGATCTTGTTCAGGAGTTTATTGAATCTAGCATTGAATTCTTTTATTGGTTCCCTATGCTCTATTCTTAAATTGGAAAGATCGTTTATTAAAGTAGCTAGTGATCGATCATCTCCATATTTGGTCAGAAACTGCTCTTGGCAAGTATTCCAACTGGTAATTGAACCAGAGGGTAAAGAGAAATACCAGGATCCTGCTGATCCTTGCAAGGTATAAGGGAAAAGTCTGACCACAACATCTTCTTCTGTTACTCCTTTCAAGTTGACCGCTAACATGAAATTGTTTATATGTTCTTCTGCTTGAGTCCCATTATCTGGATTGAACTTGGGTAGCCATTTTTCTGGAATATCTGGTAATGGATGTAATGGTGCAAGCATATTGACTGCACCAGGTCTTGACCATGGATCTGCCATTATAACAGTAGTGGTAGAAGATACTATCGCCGAGATTCCAGATACTTGAGAAGGAGAAGATATTGAGGAATGAACAGAATGGGATATTACAGAACTTGATCCCTGGGGAATATTGATATGTGATGGAGGAGTGGGTGGTCGACTTTGCAGATGAGAAGGTGAGATGGAGGATATGGATGAAAGTTCTTCACTTTCAGACCCTTCAGTAGTTTTCTTTGCCTTCTTCCTTTTGGGTAAAGGCAGCTCAGTAGGTTCAATACCGAGTTTTCCACTCTGTAGTCTGGTAAGAGGGTGAGGTAATTTAAACTGTGAAGTCGCACTGCTGTAGGATACTTCAGATCGTTGTGGCGAAATCGAGAAACTCTGAAGTTTATGGATAAGAGACTGAACTTCAGGTGATTCAAGACTTAATTGTTCCGAAGCATGAGGGGTTTGAGCAGTAGTGGTCGATTCCTCTTCTTCTTGTTCGGATATTGGTGACCCAGCAGGCGAATGGGAAGACTGAGGGGATTTGGAGGAAGAATTACTCTTAGAATGGCTTGTAATCCTAGGTTTGCTTGCCATTCACAGTCGGGCCCTCCTTCTAGCGCCAAAAATGTTGATGCCCCGAAAATCGTTGCAACAACATTGGGGAAACCACCCGGTCCGGACCTTAGTACAGCTCCTTTTCCGTTTGGAATAGTGGCTCCGACTGGGGATAATGGGACCAGTTTCCCAAAAGATTATAAGTAAACGGAATGGATGAGTGACTTATGAGGTATGATGGAAATGATTAAACAACTAAAACTACTGGCTAAATATACTAACTATAAGCTAATCCCGGGACTTATCAATCTTTAGAGCGTAGCGTTTGATAATCTGTGCTTTAAGACAGGCATATAGATGACTCTAGTTCTAAAGCATAGATGTTTAAACCATTTAAGATTGCTCTGCATAATTAATTATGCAGAGCGATAATAGCGAATTACTACACTGTTATCAGTCATATCATTGCTACATGCATGATTAAAGGAGAGAGCATATCACAAGACATCCAATAGTGGAAAGAAATGAAGATCTGCTGTTTATAGCGCATACATGCATACAACGATAGCAAAAGGAAATAATAACACAGCAATTTACATAAACGGAAAGAACACAGATGCAGATAATAGTACCATGTAAGCTGCTTAATCAATCCGATATATTTATCGCTATGTCACAGTCCTTCCTTCAAACCAGAAAGCATTCCAAACAAGAGACAATAGTGCGCAATTGCATAAAACAGCCTTCCCGATGAATTCAGAACTATCGGTCGAGTTTCACAAAAGAATATAGGCTGAAGCACAGTAGTGCAAACTCCAGCCTTTAAGTCTATTACAAAATTTTACGACCCCTTCTAAAAACATGAAAGGGTCTATAAATACTAAGCTACTCTAAAATATCTAAAAGAAAACTGAAAAGCTATTTAACAGGCATCAATAAATTTTTCTTCGGCGATCTGGCAGTCGGCGACGATGCTTCCTCAGGCGGGCTCTTTGCCTTTAAATTTCAGCTGGCATATCGCCAACATTGGCTCGACTTCTGGTGGAGTATGGAGGCGCGACGTGAGCTGGGCATCATATGTGGCATCCTGAATGTCGGGGATCAAACATTTGAGGGCATCTGTTAAACACTTAAGAGCCGACCTTTGAGTGTGTGGTTTGATTAGGAAGAGCCAGTATGCATCGGAGGTTAAAGTATTTACTCCAGCGATTAACTTTCTTCTTTCCTCCAGTTCATGGTAATTTGTTTTCTCAATCATGTTTGCCGTGGTTATGCTCCCAGGTGTGCATTGAGAAATCATGTTGGCCAAATAGAGTGTATTGTTGACTAAATCAACAATATTACCAGCAATTAGTTTACACCTTGAAGCTGCCCTTTCTGCTTTCATTATCTGAGTGTTCCATTCCATGAAGAGGATGTCTTTGTATGTTTCATAGATTCTAGGCAAGTTTGCTGCTTTCCCCACATCACTATCTTGCCAATCAAGATACTCGGCTACACTTTCCTCGGCTTGATCCAGCTCGTTTCTGGCATTTTCTATCTGTTTACACACTGTCGTTGATGTTTCGCACAATGGCTCAACTTCGGCAAGTTGTCGGCATAGGAGTCTAACCAGAGATATTAATGCGCCATTTATTTCAGTTGCTTCAGCTCTGAAAGTCTCCACCTTCTTGGTGCCTTTGATATCTTCTAGCTGTGCCATCAGTTGAGCAATTTGCTCATCTTTTGATTTTACCATAAGCTCATTTGCTTCTTTCAATTGTGCCAATGCCTCCAATAGCTCTTTTTGCTTTTGGATTGCACTCAGGTCAATCCTCTGTTTCTCAGCTTGCAGTTGCTGGGTCAATATATTATTTTCTTGCTGTTGTGCCAGCAACTGCTTTTCTGTCTGCGCCACCTTGCTTTTTGCCTCCGCTACTTCTGCTTGTAATGCACCAATTTCTTGGTCTTTGGTTTTCAGGAGAAGAGTTACCTCTGATGCCTTGTCAATGGTTGCTGCGGAATAAGCTCCCGCATACTGTGAGAGCTTTGTCAGATCATCGGAGGGATCCATTTCCTCCTTCCAGACCACATTGCCCGTGACTGTTTGCTCAGGAAAGATGGAAGGTTGATCAAGCCTTCGTCTCTTCCTTGAGCGCTTTACAACTGCCTTGTGCCTGGGACTGTAGAAAACGTCCAGGGGAGGAATATCTTCCACCTGGAGCACAATCTGATCGGAAGGGTCTTTAGTGATTACCTCGACATCCTTTGACATGGGTGGGCCGCTGGTTCCGCTTAGAACCTGAGAAGAAGTGGTATCCGGTGCATCGCCGGTCCTGGAGGTGTCTGTGCCTTTAGAGCTTTCTTTTCCACTGATAATGGAATCGAATTTATTCCATTGTTTAATCAACTCTGGATCTACGGAGGTCTGTTTGTGTTGCTCTCTCTGGGATTTAGTCTTCTCCTTTTCTTGCTCCAACCTCTTCTGCTCTTCCAGCTCTTTACGCTGCTGCTCCTCTGCCTCCTTTCTCTGCCTTTCTTCTTGTTCCCTTTTTTGCTTATCCGCCAATTCCTTTTTCTGCCTATCTGCCAGTTGTTTCTTTTGTTCATCTTCTTCATCTTTCTTCCGCTGTTCCTCTATCTGCTTCTGCTTCCTCTGCTCTTTTTCTTTCTGCTCTTTCTGCTGCTTTTCCATTTGCTCCTTCTTCTACTTCTCTGCCTGCTGCTTCTTCTGCCTCTCCTCCTGTTCTTTCTTTTGTTCATTAGTTAACACAGGAGGTTGGCTTGTCTGTTGCCGACCAGGCTCGCTTGAGGAAGACGCTGAGGTTAGTGACAATAAATTTGGAGGCAGAGTTTGCAACCTCTGTTCTCTCAGTTTATTGAACTCAGTTAAGTTCTCATCGTTATATCTCATCTTGGCGAGCTCCCTGGCTTGGCTTATTGAATCTGCAGCTGCGAACAGGTCGTCAAACTCATCCTTTTGATGGTCAACCTTTGTTAGTTTGGCCTGTTCTAAGGCATTGAAAGCAGTTTTCCTTGGATCATAGAGTCTGGCTGGCAAAGTGGGAAAGGATAAAGCTTGCATCTTCGTAGCCTCCTTTTCGGCATGCAGAAGATTATGCAGAGTAAAAACACCCATCCTTAATGGAAAAGAGGGCCAACCTTTCTTCTTCTCTTTCTTGAGAGTTTGGGTCACACTCTCGGCCATAATTTGGTAGGAGATTTCCCGGGCTAGCAGTTTGTCAGGGACATACAGAGGAAGAACATGCGGCTTGGCTTGACTTCCATAGACTCTAATGTAGGTAAAATGTTCTTCCCCAAACCAACTTGCGACAGCAGGCAAGTCAAAGGAAGCCAAATAGGAGATTTTGGGAATGGGCCGATCGAAAATGGAATAATGAAGGGGAACCATAAGGCCATTGCAGATTTGATGCAGATGGTCCTTGTAATAGGTCTTCCACAGTTTCTGATGGTAGATATGAATGGGCGACGGGTCTTGGGTTGTCCATCTCCAACCGAGAATAGGAAACTCAGAATTAAAACACAATGTGTCCATAATGTAGGCACTGTAATAAAATGGAGGGATTTTCCTTTCGGAGACTACAGACTTAGCCCTAAAATCCCGAACAGCTACAGTCAACTTATCAGACAGAATGGTGGCCCAATCCATGATTATACTATTAACCGCAGCCTCCATCAAGGGAACCATATCAATATCAAAGTTGGCAGAATCATGTAACCCCCACAGCCTACACATCATAATTCCTGCATAGCAATATGGAGAAGCCAAGGAGTCAACAGAGTACTTACCCGAACTTTCGTGTTTGTGTTTGGCCGGGTTTTGCCTCCAATCCCGAATGGGCTCGGATGGTACCTCGTTTTCAGCTGCAAACTTCTCTACGAATTCTTTGTTGTAGATTTTCTCTGGCTCAGGCAAATGATACATCTCCCTTAGGTGTTCTGGCTTAAAAGACCCGAAAATCCTTCCGTCCATTGTGTGGAACGTTCTGTCAATAATTGGAATCTCTTCAATTGCCCACCGCACTACATCAGTGTAGGGAAGGATTTGCTCTCTGGCAGCAATTCTGTGAAGAAAGGAATCGGCCAGCTCCTTAAGAGTAGCGTCGGTCTTTTTCAATGGATCCGCAGTAGCTTCTGATACTGTAACTACTGGTTGCTCGGCTTCCAGCAAATTATATGTGCCTCGCCATGTAGTCTTGTTAAGACCAGTGCACGTAGTGTCTGAAATAAGTCCTTTCTTCTTATCCGGGGCAACTTGTCCTGCTCCAGGTGTAACAGCAGAGCCCGTAGTCCTCTTGGATCTTTTCCCCATCATACTCAGACTTCGTTCACCGAATGAATTCTACACAATTGCGAGAGAAATCGTAATAACACAATAACAATGACATTGCACAGTGGGATAGATATATCATTTGAAGCGTGTTAAAATTAACTCTCTAAAGTGGCTGCGGATCCAATCGCTGGAGGATATTTCAGATGCATTAATGGTGATTTGAGGCCTGCTACCCATTAATTGTGATGATTACACCGTTATCCGGGTGAATGACTCCCTTAAGCGTGCAACAGATATTCTGGCGGTTAAGTGCAGGGATTCGTTAATCGAAGGGGCAAAATCTTTTAAATACACACGCATTACCTTATCCCTTGCATTAACGGCATTTTGGGATTCGCGCTTTGTCAACCGGATATGAATATTAAATTTAGGCTTTGAAATGATGGCTTTAAGGAATGCAGATGATCGATGAACGATATCGCATCGCTCTGGGGGACATGGTCGCATAGTCATTACCAAAGGATCCTGCCGACGGCCGATAAGCGATATCGCTTCGGGCTGGCGTATGGAAACATAACCCGATGCGAATAAAGTAATTTTCGTATTTAAGATTGCGATATCACATGGCATCGGGGGAAAGGACCGGGGGTCTCATGAAAGCGCATAGGATTCCGCCGACGGCCGATGAGCGATATCGCATCGGGCGAGGTTTATAGCTTAAAGAGGGCCCACATGAGAAAGTGCCGATAGCCGATCGCCGATATCGCGTCGCATCGGGTGTGAGTTATGTGGTTGACTTGAGGTGCAATAAAAATATCACCGATCGCCGATAGCGATATCGCATCGGCGGAAACCACAATGTCACTTGAATGCATCCCTTATGGTATTGCGATATGCGATCTTGCGATCGCTTTATCGCAATAACAAAAGATTATTTATTATTGAAGGATGATTATTCAAAAGGGCTTAAATACATGGAAACTCATTTGATTACTCGGCCCGTTTTGAATATACAAGCATTGATGCCAAAATTTTAAAAGGGACCCATTCCATATGTCAGTTTTTTGCAAATAAGAATGATATGAAATGGGGGGTTGTTGTAGGGCACAACAATTGGCGATTCGCTGGAAGAACCAGTTATCTCTGAAACTAATGCAAATATTTAAACTTCTTCAAAATAGAAATTCAATCATAAGGGGAACTTCTAATATAATTGGATAGCGATGTATTCTGAACCAAGTGAACTTATTCTGTTGACTTCCTCTCATTGCTTTCAAGAAAATAAATACATTCTAAGTTTTTAAAGACAGGCTTCGGCTGGTTATAATGATAAAACAGGAAACTTTCCCAAATCAGCTTTTATAATTAACCCTTCTGTCATAGGTAGAGCCACTGTTGCCAGCAAACGTTTATAGTTTCGACAGGGATACCTTTTAACCATAGTATTGTCCATTTTCCCATTCACATAAGAATGTGACTAACAGAATGAATTCAGAATATACCTTCATAATTTATTTTCATCTGTTTTTTCTTCTTTGTTCTTGATAAGATAAAAAGCCATTGTCCTGGTTTGATGGCCAGCTATTGACAACGCCATTCACTGGTAGTAGTCTGACTGAACAAGCTGGCTCGTGATGAGACCCCTTGTCTTGAAATTTCAAGCCATCACCCTGTTTTGATAGGCAGTAGTGGTAATGTCAGTCAAACCATTTTCCTATGAACATGGTAAGCAGGCTTGTGATAAGACCTCTTATCTTTAATCTTTTATATTTTAGAATTACACTCTGAGTAACCATAAACTTTAGTGAATGGGGTGAACAATCTTCTCCTTAAGAGCAAATGGATGACAGTTAAAGAGTTGGAGGTACTGAAAATGGGCTGGTTTCTATCTCACCATTGATAACCTTGGGAGACCAGCTTTGAAAACAGAAAACGATTCACCGAACTTTTACCTTTTGAGAGAGTCTTCAAACATTAGATTGTGATTTCAGAACACAAAGATATCTAATTTCCCAGAAATTAATCCTTTTGATTGAGGATTCTACTATTTAAAAGCAAATATTCATGATATTTTGTGAGACAGCTTCTTCAAACCCAGCAAAAGGTCAATGGAGATTACCCCGCAGTTTTATTTCCGAACAATCCTACAAACTACACAAATCTACAAAGAGGAGAAGGGATTACCTTCTCAATTAAAGAATTTCTTCAAGATCAGGCCATTAACAGGGAGAGCATCTCTCATCCTTGATAAGTTTTGCAATAAAAAGGTGGAATGGCCTATCTTTTCACAGACCTGAAATGGTCCAAGCCACATTTTCTGGAATTTGGTATGCTTACCTTTATCTTCATGGGCTTTGTCCCATTTAAGAACTAAGTCACCGACTTGAAACTGTTTGGAACCAGATGAGGCTGAATCAAAAGATGCTTTGATGATTTGTTGATGTTTGGCATGAGTGATACTAGCTTTTTCCCTTTCTTCTTCTAACTTAAGGATCTGATCATATCTAAGCTGGATAGAAGAGGAAGGAAGCTCTTCAATGTATTGAACTAGGGCTAAAGAAGGTAGAACAAGATTGGTAGGCAATACGGCTTCTTTTCCATATACCAAGTTAAATGGGGAAGAACCTATTGAAGCCTTTTGCGTTATTCTATCAGCCCATAATGCAAACACTAAAGATTTGTGCCAGTTTCTATGATTCTGTTCTATAGTCCTCTTAATGATTTTGATGAGATTCTTGTTAGTAGATTCAGCTAAACCATTTCCCTGGGGATAATAATTAGCAGAATACTTCAGTTTAAATCCTCTCTTAATAGCAAAATCATATATAGCATTACCTGAGAAATAGGAAGCATTGTCAAAAACAAGAGCGTTCGGAACACCAAACCTGGTAATGATGAATTGGTCTATAAACTCAATGATTGCTTCTGAATTTGCTGTCTTCAACGGAATAGCCTCCACCCATTTGGTAAAATAATCGGTAGCCGTGAGGATATACCTATGTTGTTTGGAAGATGGCGGAGTAATTTCCCCTATGATATCTAATCCCCATTGTTCAAATGGCTGTTCAATGTTGACAGGTTGCAGAGGGAAAGCTGATTTCCGTTGTCTTCCACTAGCAGTTTGGCAATTGAAACATTTTCTTACGTGTTCATGAGCATCTCTAAACAGGGTAGGCCAATAATATCCAGCATGAATAACTTTATGAGCAGTTGTGTCTGCTCCAAAATGCCCTCCTGCAGGTCCATCATGTAGCTCCTGCAAAACTTTCTGAGCTTCAGGTTTCTCAAGACATCTTAATAGGATAGAATCATAATTTCGTCTAAAAAGCACATCATCAATAAGGGTGAAATTCTTTGCTTTTAACCTAATGGCCCTCTTATTTTTGTAAGATAAATGCGTGGGAGCATATCCATTCTTTAAGAAAAAGATTAAATCTGCATACTGAGATTGAGGATCAGTAGCACTTAGCTGATTTATTTCTTCAATTGAGCTTGTTTCTTCTGATTCTGGAATGTTGGATGCTCCTGCCAGTATCCTGCAAAAACCTTGACCTCTAACAATCTTTGCTGGTTTAATTTCTAAGTCATATTCTTGAAGGGCTGTGACCCAATTTGCTCTTTTTTCTCCCAACTCCCTTTGAATTAATAATTGCCTGACTGCAGAAAAAGGGACTATGACCTTTGTGTGGGTTTTCAAAAGAAAGGATCTATAATGCTTAACTGCTTTAAAAACCGCAAAGGCTTGCTTTTCTACGTCAGAGTAATTCAATTCGGCACCCTGAAGGTTAGAGCTGAAGAACGAGATAGGAGCTTCCAAGTTATCTTCATTTAATTGGGTTAAAACTGCAGCATAAGATAAATCAGATGCCATGGTATATAATGTAAAATGATTGGAGAAATTTGGAGTGCTTAAGGCTGGGGCATTGATTATCGATTGTTTGATTAGATCAAAAGCTTCCTTCTCCGCTGATCCCCACTTAAAGAGTGAATTCTTCTTAATCATTGCTTGCAATGGCAAAACAACTTGGGAAAAATCTGGTACAAACCTCTTAACGAAATTGATCTGACCCAAAAATGACTGCATTGATTTCTTATTGTGAGGAAATGGGATTTCAGAAATTTCTTTGATTCGATCGGGATCAATATAAATGCCATGTTTGGATACGACAAAGCCCAAGAGCTTACCTTGGTCAAGAGCGAAAAAAGACTTCTTAGGGTTCAGAGAGATACCATACTTTTTGCATCGTTGAAAGATTTGATTTAAATCATGCAAATGGTTAGACCTCTGTTTAGAGAATACAGTTATATCATCTAAATAGACAACCATTGTTCTGTTAATTAACCCTTTAAAAGCTGTATCCATAGCTCTTTGGAATGTCGCTCCTGCATTTATGAGTCCAAAAGGCATTTTCTGATATGCGTATGTTCCCCATTTTGTCCTAAATGTTGTTTTGAGTTGATCATCGGGATGAACCAAGACCTGGTTGTATCCTGAGAAACCATCCAGAAAGGACATTAATTCAGAACCTGCTACAGATTGAAGAATTTGATCCATAGTAGGCAATGGAAAATTGTCTTTCAGACTTGCTTTGTTGAGGTTTCGGAAATCAATACAAATTCGGATATCTCCATTCTTCTTTCTAACTGGTACCATATTAGATACCCAATTTGAATGCCGAACGGGAAAGATAATCTTGGCCTTAAGAAGCTTGTTAAGTTCTGACTTTATTTGACCTTCCAGGTTTGGGTGAATTTTCCTTAATTTCTGCTGAATGGGTTTCTGATCAGGTAGCATAGGAATGGTGTGCTGGATAATAGATGTGTCATATGTCTTCAAGTCATCATATTTCCAAGCAAAGACCTGTTTGTTCTTCATTAATAAGCTAATGAATGCTTTCTTTTCCTCCTGGGAAAGTCCTATTCCTAAATTGATGTTTTGAGGAGAATCGTTGGTGCCTAGATTTACCAATTCAAACCTAAGGGTAGAACTTTGAAGTTTTGCATTAATTACAGGTTTAAACCTGTCTTTGATATCATAAAGGTCTTCAAGTTTCACCACTGGTTTAGGAATAGAGTTTTCTTGAGGTGCTTCCTTCATCTGTGAATCATGCTCATTTTCTTCAATAATTTGGTTATCATAGGACTTCTCAGAGGTCAAGAATTGTAATATATCTTCATCGTGGTTGAACACCCTCCAATTAGTCACATTATCAGGAACTGAAGGCCTAAAAATCAATTCTACAGAAAATCTATCAAGACTGTACTCATCAGATGGCAAAAGCTTAGAAGCTACATTGGCTAGTAGGTCAGCTGCTGAGTTCTGAGACCTAGGAATTGAGGAAATGTTGAATGATGAGAAATGTGATGTAAGATCTTGCACAAGGGATTGGTAATGCTTAAGGTGAGTGGAGAGACCATGAATAGCATTTCGCACTTGTTTAACAATTATTTCAGAATCCCCAAACACTTTAAGGTGTTTTACTTTTAAATCGATGGCTTTATATAACCCCTGGATTAAGGCTTCATATTCAGCCGTATTGTTAGTGCATTCAAATTCTAATCTACAAGACAACATTGTTTTTTCCCCATGCGGACTAACCAAAATGCAACCTGCTCCTGAGCCTTCGCTAGACTTAGAGCCATCAAAATATAGAGACCAAAATGAAGGACCATTAGGGCTTAAATCTACAGCTTTCTTATCTACATTAAAACATCTAGAGTTATCTGTTTGTGAGAAATTTTCAATTTGTGATGACAAATGATTAACTGAAAAAGGAGATGGTTGGGCAACAAAGTTGCCAAAGAATGATTCTGACGAATAGTTTCCCAAAATGTTATTATTGAATGCTACCGGCGGATTTTCTTGTTCAAATTCAGTTACTGTGTGGGTCATATGTTTCTCCCGATCGATTCTTATTTGATTTGGCTTTCCTTTATAGGGAAGCCACATATGTGACCAATCGGTGGAAATATACCCATGTAGCTTCTCGGACCAATCCCTGCTTAAAATTAAACCATAAAACTCAGGAATATCAGCTATCAAAATATCAATTCTTTGTACTATCCTGGGATCAGCTGACAACCTGATAGTTACAGAATTAATTTCTCCTACAACCTGTACTTTAGTTCTGTCCAATTGTACAATATGGATGGCAGACTTCTGGGGTTCTATGTTCAGTTTAGAACAAACTGAAGCAGGCATTATGTTAGATGATGCCCCGGAGTCAATTAAACAATTGTGCAGGTTTCGATTATAAATCTCATAGGTCAGGAGGAATGGCGGGGTATGAGAATTAGATCTATCTCCAATCAGAACTGAATCAGTAGCTTCAACCATACTCGAAGGCGGTTGGCCTGAGTCATTGGCAGCTTTAGCAGTGGGAAGCGGTGTAGAAGGAACAGCATTGAATTCCTTAAGAAGCAACTTTTGTTGATGTTTCAACTTACTAAGTTCGAACATGGTTATGTTCGCCTTAGTTTTCTTCATATCATCAACAATATTATACTCCATGGAATCGGATACCAGCAATGTTTTTGAAGGAGAATTAGAAGTTGAAGGCTGATTTTGGGGAATAACAGCAGGTGTTTTCTTTGAAGGTACTTTCTCTTTTGCTGTGACAGCACCTGCACTCCTTTTTTTAGAGTTAACCTGTACAGGATCAGGAGTACCTCTACTTCTTGTAGTGACAGGGAAGGCTTCTTCATTGTCGGTATCAGAGTTAGGGAGTATAAAATCCCACATTCCATGGCATTCAGCTACTTCTTCTTCATCATCTGATTGTGAGGATGTTTCTTCTTCTTCCTCTTCTTGTTCCGAGTCTGCATTAGATATGACATTGGGTGGTTTTGATTCAGTCCTTTTATAGGTTCTAAATGGTCTTTTGTTTGAAGTTTCGGCCACTTGCTTCTTTATATCAACCATTTCATTCGACAAAGTTTTCAAGACTTTTTGTAAACCCTCCATGTCATATGGGTCTTTTGGGGTTTTCTTCTTAGAATCTTCTTTAAAAGAGACTTTTTTGGCTTTTCTGTCTTCCAGAGCAGCTTTCTTTTCAAGAGAATTTATACGCTTTTCCACAGCAAGTGCTTCTTTCATGTTCTTAGCTAAGGTTGGTTTCCCAGCCCGATCTACAAAAATGGCTATGTTGGCAGGCAGGGCAGTTATATACCATTCGCTGCGAATTTGTTCACTTGGTTTGGAAGCTGTGGGGATCTTGTTCAGGAGTTTATTGAATCTAGCATTGAATTCTTTTATTGGTTCCCTATGCTCTATTCTTAAATTGGAAAGATCGTTTATTAAAGTAGCTAGTGATCGATCATCTCCATATTTGGTCAGAAACTGCTCTTGGCAAGTATTCCAACTGGTAATTGAACCAGAGGGTAAAGAGAAATACCAGGATCCTGCTGATCCTTGCAAGGTATAAGGGAAAAGTCTGACCACAACATCTTCTTCTGTTACTCCTTTCAAGTTGACCGCTAACATGAAATTGTTTATATGTTCTTCTGCTTGAGTCCCATTATCTGGATTGAACTTGGGTAGCCATTTTTCTGGAATATCTGGTAATGGATGTAATGGTGCAAGCATATTGACTGCACCAGGTCTTGACCATGGATCTGCCATTATAACAGTAGTGGTAGAAGATACTATCGCCGAGATTCCAGATACTTGAGAAGGAGAAGATATTGAGGAATGAACAGAATGGGATATTACAGAACTTGATCCCTGGGGAATATTGATATGTGATGGAGGAGTGGGTGGTCGACTTTGTAGATGAGAAGGTGAGATGGAGGATATGGATGAAAGTTCTTCACTTTCAGACCCTTCAGTAGTTTTCTTTGCCTTCTTCCTTTTGGGTAAAGGCAGCTCAGTAGGTTCAATACCGAGTTTTCCACTCTGTAGTCTGGTAAGAGGGTGAGGTAATTTAAACTGTGAAGTCGCACTGCTGTAGGATACTTCAGATCGTTGTGGCGAAATCGAGAAACTCTGAAGTTTATGGATAAGAGACTGAACTTCAGGTGATTCAAGACTTAATTGTTCCGAAGCATGAGGGATTTGAGCAGTAGTGGTCGATTCCTCTTCTTCTTGTTCGGATATTGGTGACCCAGCAGGCGAATGGGAAGACTGAGGGGATTTGGAGGAAGAATTACTCTTAGAATGGCTTGTAATCCTAGGTTTGCTTGCCATTCACAGTCGGGCCCTCCTTCTAGCGCCAAAAATGTTGATGCCCCGAAAATCGTTGCAACAACATTGGGGAAACCACCCGGTCCGGACCTTAGTACAACTCCTTTTCCGTTTGGAATAGTGGCTCCGACTGGGGATAATGGGACCAGTTTCCCAAAAGATTATAAGTAAACGGAATGGATGAGTGACTTATGAGGTATGATGGAAATGATTAAACAACTAAAACTACTGGCTAAATATACTAACTATAAGCTAATCCCGGGACTTATCAATCTTTAGAGCGTAGCGTTTGATAATCTGTGCTTTAAGACAGGCATATAGATGACTCTAGCTCTAAAGCATAGATGTTTAAACCATTTAAGATTGCTCTGCATAATTAATTATGCAGAGCGATAATAGCGAATTACTACACTGTTATCAGTCATATCATTGCTACATGCATGATTAAAGGAGAGAGCATATCACAAGACATCCAATAGTGGAAAGAAATGAAAATCTGATGTTTATAGCGCATACATGCATACAACGATAGCAAAAGGAAATAATAACACAGCAATTTACATAAACGGAAAGAACACAGATGCAGATAATAGTACCATGTAAGCTGCTTAATCAATCCGATATATTTATCGCTATGTCACAGTCCTTCCTTCAAACCAGAAAGCATTCCAAACAAGAGACAATAGTGCTCAATTGCATAAAACAGCCTTCCCGATGAATTCAGAACTATCGGTCGAGTTTCACAAAAGAATATAGGCTGAAGCACAGTAGTGCAAACTCCAGCCTTTAAGTCTATTACAAAATTTTACGACCCCTTCTAAAAATATGAAAGGGTCTATAAATACTAAGCTACTCTAAAATATCTAAAAGAAAACTGAAAAGCTATTTAACAGGCATCAATAAATTTTTCTTCGGCGATCTGGCAGTCGGCGATGATGCTTCCTCAGGCGGGCTCTTTGCCTTTAAATTTCAGCTGGCATATCGCCAACATTGGCTTGACTTCTGGTGGAGTATGGAGGCGCGACGTGAGCTGGGCATCATATGTGGCATCCTGAATGTCGGGGATCAAACATTTGAGGGCATCTGTTAAACACTTAAGAGCCGACCTTTGAGTGTGTGGTTTGATTAGGAAGAGCCAGTATGCATCGGAGGTTAAAGTATTTACTCCAGCGATTAACTTTCTTCTTTCCTCCAGTTCATGGTAATTTGTTTTCTCAATCATGTTTGCCGTGGTTATGCTCCCAGGTGTGCATTGAGAAATCATGTTGGCCAAATAGAGTGTATTGTTGACTAAATCAACAATATTACCAGCAATTAGTTTACACCTTGAAGCTGCCCTTTCTGCCTTCATTATCTGAGTGTTCCATTCCATGAAGAGGATGTCTTTGTATGTTTCATAGATTCTAGGCAAGTTTGCTGCTTTCCCCACATCACTATCTTGCCAATCAATATACTCGGCTACACTTTCCTCGGCTTGATCCAGCTCGTTTCTGGCATTTTCTATCTGTTTACACACTGTCGTTGATGTTTCGCACAATGGCTCAACTTCGGCAAGTTGTCGGCATAGGAGTCTAACCAGAGATATTAATGCGCCATTTATTTCAGTTGCTTCAGCTCTGAAAGTCTCCACCTTCTTGGTGCCTTTGATATCTTCTAGATGTGCCATCAGTTGAGCAATTTGCTCATCTTTTGATTTTACCATAAGCTCATTTGCTTCTTTCAATTGTGCCAATGCCTCCGATAGCTCTTTTTGCTTTTGGATTGCACTCAGGTCAATCCTATGTTTCTCAACTTGCAGTTGCTGGGTCAATATATTATTTTCTTGCTGTTGTGCCAGCAACTGCTTTTCTGTCTGCGCCACCTTGCTTTTTGCCTCCGCTACTTCTGCTTGTAATGCACCAATTTCTTGGTCTTTGGTTTTCAGGAGAAGAGTTACCTCTGATGCCTTGTCAATGGTTGCTGCGGAATAAGCTCCCGCATACTGTGAGAGCTTTGTCAGATCATCGGAGGGATCCATTTCCTCCTTCCAGACCACATTGCCCGTGACTGTTTGCTCAGGAAAGATGGAAGGTTGATCAAGCCTTCGTCTCTTCCTTGAGCGCTTTACAACTGCCTTGTGCTTGGGACTGTAGAAAACGTCCAGGGGAGGAATATCTTCCACCTGGAGCACAATCTGATCGGAAGGGTCTTTAGTGATTACCTCGACATCCTTTGACATGGGTGGGCCGCTGGTTCCGCTTAGAACCTGAGAAGAAGTGGTATCCGGTGCATTGCCGGTCCTGGAGGTGTCTGTGCCTTTAGAGCTTTCTTTTCCACTGATAATGGAATCGAATTTATTCCATTGTTTAATCAACTCTGGATCTACGGAGGTCTGTTTGTGTTGCTCTCTCTGGGATTTAGTCTTCTCCTTTTCTTGCTCCAACCTCTTCTGCTCTTCCAGCTCTTTACGCTACTGCTCCTCTGCCTCCTTTCTCTGCCTTTCTTCTTGTTCCCTTTTTTGCTTATCCGCCAATTCCTTTTTCTGCCTATCTGCCAGTTGTTTCTTTTGTTCATCTTCTTCATCTTTCTTCCGCTGTTCCTCTATCTGCTTATGCTTCCTCTGCTCTTTTTCTTTCTGCTCTTTCTGCTGCTTTTCCATTTGCTCCTTCTTCTGCTTCTCTGCCTGCTGCTTCTTCTGCCTCTCCTCCTGTTCTTTCTTTTGTTCATTAGTTAACACAGGAGGTTGGCTTGTCTGTTGCCGACCAGGCTCGCTTGAGGAAGACGCTGAGGTTAGTGACAATAAATTTGGAGGCAGAGTTTGCAACCTCTGTTCTCTCAGTTTATTGAACTCAGTTAAGTTCTCATCGTTATATCTCATCTTGGCGAGCTCCCTGGCTTGGCTTATTGAATCTGCAGCTGCGAACAGGTCGTCAAACTCATCCTTTTGATGGTCAACCTTTGTTAGTTTGGCCTGTTCTAAGGCATTGAAAGCAGTTTTCCTTGGATCATAGAGTCTGGCTGGCAAAGTGGGAAAGGATAAAGCTTGCATCTTCGTAGCCTCCTTTTCGGCATGCAGAAGATTATGCAGAGTAAAAACACCCATCCTTAATGGAAAAGAGGGCCAACCTTTCTTCTTCTCTTTCTTGAGAGTTTGGGTCACACTCTCGGCCATAATTTGGTAGGAGATTTCCCGGGCTAGCAGTTTGTCAGGGACATACAAAGGAAGAACATGCGGCTTGGCTTGACTTCCATAGACTCTAATGTAGGTAAAATGTTCTTCCCCAAACCAACTTGCGACAGCAGGCAAGTCAAAGGAAGCAGGAATATATTGACGGGATAGAGCTGCTCCTATTTGATCCCAAATCACAGATTCCACCACCCAACCTAAGAACAGACTCAAGGACAGATTCCACAGGACAGACTCAAGGACAGACAGATTCCACCACCCAACCTAAGGACAGACTCAAGGACAGATGAACCCACCCAACCTGACACGGCAACAGTATGTGCGGATTCAGCCACCCGACTCTATCTCATCCATTCAGCTTAGAAGAGAAGGTAGGGTAGGGAAGCCTCTCTCTCCCTCTCATGAAGCTTATAGAGGGAATAGAAAGGTTGAACTCTCTAACTCACATCACAAAGCCAGAGACAAAGCCAGCCAGTTACTACCCCCCCACCTCGCTAGCCAGTAGCAAGCCAGAGAGACAGCTAGCTAGCCATTGCCCATTTAGCCAGCATTGCCAGAAAGAAAGCCAGAGGGTTGGTCCCATCCATCTCTACCCACTCTCAGGTTTATAACAAACCAATTCTACGACCATGTTTCAGGCATTCGAACCTACCTTGCCTTGATGACCGATTCGGTAGTTCCAGGTCATCCAGATCTTCTTTTTGAACTTTGCCCTTGTGGGTGGTGCTCAACATAGAGGCTCGGACAGAACCATTTCCTAGTGAAAGGTACGCTAAGGGGTCTCGAGCGGACTATGCAATTGGCCTTGGGACAGGATCCGCGCTTGGAGAATATACATCCTAGGTTATGGATTTGGATCCAGGCTAAATGATTATGGGTGCACTTCGAAGCCTTGCGTGTATCTATCCAAAGGTCCTACCCCATGCTGCCCTGGTGGGGCTCTACCTCGGATGGATTTGGAACTACGCGAAGGGAAGCTGCCTCTGCTATAAGCTCTTTAACAAGCTATAAAACTAAAAGGGATGCTGCGGGCTTGGATGCCTCCGCTCTAGCTGGCTTTGTTCCTGTATTTTCCACCTAGGTTGCTCTTGTCTCTACCATTGGACGCAGTTATGGGTGCATTTGACCGAGATGGAGATCCAGATTCTGCGGTTGATTATGCAAAAGGTGATTCAGTAGATTCTATAGATGCAGCAGTTGGAGCAGCAGGAAAGGCAAGGTCAAAAGCAGCAGAAGCTTATCCACCACCAGCAGTCTCTAAGGCAGAGGAATTACGTATATAGACCAGCGCTATCCGGTTTAGTAGGGTTATGCGCTGCGCTATCTGTTTTGCGTGCTTAAGCAAGTGATTCAGTTTCAAAAGTGGAAATTCCAAGCACGGATTCAGTTGATTCAGCAAAAGATCCAATCCCACCAGACGCAGATGCGAGGCTATCAGTTTCACCACCCATTGAATAAGCAGTTGACCGGGCCTGCTGCATTCGTTTCAGTTCGAAAGCCAATTTTGTGAATAAGTGAATAGGGATTCAAACCCTTGTTTCAGATCCTCTGGAAAGAGGAGTCTAGAAGTACCTACACACCGCTGAAGGAGATTCGGCATCTCTTTTTGTCTACGATGCCGTGGTTTTCGATGGACCAACCCCTAAGCAAGCATTGAACCAGAGATGGGTTAAGAGGCAATATAGATGTGATAAAGAGGCTATAGCAAGCGTGAATACAAATACCTCACCTAGCCCTCGGGGCCTTAATTCAGTAGTTGGGCTAAAATAGTATAGACAAAGAAATAGAACTGTCTTGTGCCTCTTATTTCCCCAGCACGCTAATAGGGCCAAGGAGAGAAGTAAGCGAGCACATATCTCCGCCTTACTTATTCTATCATTTCAATAATTTTTCCCACATTGTCAAATAGGAACATACTCTTTTACTTATTCCTAACGGGCCCCCCAGAGAGAGGTTATAGGCACTCATTCCTACCTTCCTTCGGGCAACTCCATCAAATCCTTTTTCCACCTAATGGATGGGAAGTGAAAGGCCAGGGCCCACCCATAACATAAGAAAGAATACTTGGTCCATACATAAGGCGTAAAGCAATTGAAGTGGCCATTCACTCACTAATTAACGGACGACAGGCATTCATTACTGCTTGGACGGGACCGAACCCCAAACCACACTGTTATGAATGGAATGAGGGAGAGGGGATAATCAAAGGCGAAGGCTGACTTACTTTCTTTCCTTACGGCCCCCTACCTACAACGCTTTGCTCTAAGTTTGGAGCATAATGAAGTAAGAAAGTAAACCACTCCGTACCTCCCTCGTCTAGCCCCATATTTTCCGAAACATCTTTGCTCAAAGCTCTGGGTAAAAGGTATTTCTATAAGCCCATTCTCCTAAAAGCAAGTTTGGTATGTTGGGTGCCGGTCCCGGTCAATCCGAGAAACGCACCTCTCCCCCTTGGTTGAGCGACTTCGTTCCCAAATGCGCACGCATTTTCATAATCAAAGATTTAGGTTTCCGGGTTCTGAGGCAGGCACATTTTCAATCTGGGTACATACAAAGATTTGTAAGTAGGCAACTTTATTGCTTTCATAATTCCCACCCTCCGCCTTGGGCCTGGGCGTCTCAATCCCAAAGTAAAGGGGCGAGGTACGAGGGGAAGGGGCCCTAAACAAAAGAGAGGACTGAAGGACGTATCAACTGGATAAACTACTGCTTCTGGATCAGCAGAATCCTTATTACAATAACCCACTGCTGCTGGATAAGCTACTGCCAGCCACTTATACCACCTCTGCTTACTGTGCTCTAGCAGCTACCCCTGTTTCTAATGCTACGGGTGGGTGGAACAATCAAAATGAGTCAAAGCTCTATCCCCAACGGTAGGTAGGGTATCATCCTTCCTTGCCTCTAGTCATCCAACCCCTTTTCTCTTTGAAACAGTAGCCTCTTTCAACGGGCAGCGTGCCAGTTTTTCTTTTTCAGGCCCACAAACTTTGTTATCAAGAAGATCCAATCCCTGAACCCACTACAGACACTAAATGAAGGGTCTGGATGCATTTAACCTTGTCCCACAGCAGGGGGGGGGTACGTCTTTCTCTCCGCTCCGAACATTCTTCGATGGCTAGGTTCAAACTGTCTGGCTGGAAACGGGGATGGATTACAGGGGAGGGATAGACGTGTTGCTAGAATGAGTTGACTAGATCGTGGTGGGATTCTATGTGCAGCGGGTGAACAGCTTCAGTAAATGGTTTCAGTGACACAGCTTGTGCAGGCAGTGACACGGCTTCGTGCAGTGAATGAACGGTTGGTTTCTTTCTTTGAATGGGTTCTATGTGCCGTGAACGACAGGTGCATGGGACTGGGAGCGATACCTTCACATCAAGAGCGAGTTACTATAGCTTGTTACATACAATTTACCAGTTGAGGATCATACGCCAGTCATAGCCATTGAGATTTTGATTTGGATTTATTTAGGAGTCTGCTGCTTCCCCAAACCAAGAGCCAACCAAGCGATGAGGGAGGAGGTGTTGGATGGAGCTGGATGATTAGGATTCGGCCCACCGAGAGATAAGGAAGGAGTTTCAGGAGCGGGATGGCCAAACAGACAGGATTTCTTTTATTGATGGACAGTCTTTCGAGAAGGGTGGTACAACGGACGGACGAATGACAGCCATCTACCGAGAGGATAACTTACCCATACCACGGGACGGGGCAAGGTTGACGACGGTATGAAACCCGGTACGGGAACGAATTATACTGTTAGTGAGTCATAGCGATTTCACACGCACATAGCCATGGTCCCATGCACATAGCCGTCGTTCACTGCGTATTCGCGCCCCTTGCTTGCTCCACCCACGAGCTAGGCAACTCACTGTAGCAACACGTCCAGCCATTCTATTTCCTTTCTGATTCGACAATGCATAATGACATATATAATATATTGGGATTGGGAAGCCACTGCTGCTCGAGCAAGTCAGTCATCTGATTTCATTTGAATGAGAAGGGAACGAACGACTATACTTGCGTGATTCAATTTACTTATTTTTTTTGACTTAATTTGGGGGGCAAATAAGTAACTAAAAAAGAGTTCGACAGGCTCACGATGGCGGCCTTAACAGTCGAGCGATGGCGGCCTTTTAGTTCTTCAAGTTCCTCTCCTTATCAGTCGAGCCCCTCACCCATCGGAATGAGTGAGTGACCCCTATAAAGGAGTAGGGGCGATGGCGGCCCCCCTCTCAAATAAGTAACTAAAGGCAGTCGAGTGTGCTTTCCTTGATGCTTATTGGGTGGTGGGCATCGGAATGAGTGAGTGACCCCTATAAAGGAGTAGGGGCGATGGCGGCCTTGACAGTCGAGTGTGCTTACGCACCCTGTCGGTCCTCTCTTTTGGCGGCCCCCTAAAGAAAATAAGTAACTAAGGAGAGGCAAAATGTGCAATCCGGAGGTTTTGGATTACCACCAACCAAATGAACATAGTGGTTTTTCTATTCAAAATACTCCACATTACGGGTTTGAAACCCTACACCTACCTCGATACAACACTTAACGGGTTGAGATACCCTCCCATCTATCTATGCTAACTATCCCCCTTCAAAACCTCATTCTTTAGGTTAGCTAGGTTACCTTCTTTCCTTATATCATTAGGCTGGCTTATGAGCTTGCTATCGAGTCTTGTACGCCCGAAGCAAGGAACTGACTGAACCTAAACTACCACATGCTCAAAAGCCCTCTCATTAGCAATCGAGCGTACTTGGTTTTTAGCCTAACTCCTGGGGCTGCTGTATTGCCTATCTACTACGCTAAGTGGCTTGACCCAAACTCAGTAGCTGAGATCAACTGGGTGAAACTATAGCTACTCTCACTGGGGGTTCGCCTAACACCGGGTTGCTCATCCAACTGGGGGTAACCCGGAGGTGTCCCATAAAACCGGTTCACCCTCACCATATGAATAGTGAGTGACCCCTAAGTAATATGGGGCCCTCGCCCTTCCTCTGGTCTTTAGAGCGGTTCGGTTCCCTCTCCCAGAGGTCGAGAGTTCGTTACCTCACCCTCACCCTCGCTTAGTTGTCCAAGCAAACTGGGTGAACCGACCATTGCTTACTGAAATAGTCTAGTTCTCATCCAAGCCAGTAGCTCACTGAACCAATAGAATAGCTCACCCTACCTCCTAAGCTAGTTGTTGGGCCGGTAATCCATACCGACTAAGCTACTAATATCTTCAGGTCGCCTCACCCGAAACCTCACTGAATTCGGAAAAACTTCCAATTGCTACGCCTTAAGAGGAGGTTCAGTGCTCTCTATCGGTCGGTATGGGCATATGTAATATTGGTGCATCCGTGTTTTGGAGTTACTCATATATATACTCTGAAAACGCTGATAAGAACCATGCGCCTGCCTATCTATATGAACGGGATAGGGGAGCCCCGCTCTTAAGACGGGGAGAGTTTAGTTAGCTGTCTCCGTACATACTTCCTTCAGCACCCTGCCAATCAATAAGGTGCTCCCAAGCGACACCTAACCGAGGCTAGGAAACAGTTACCCCGCTTCCTTCTTCCGGTTAAGGGGCTTTGGGTACAAATAAAGGCAGGCAGGTACTTCTGCTGGTACGACACTGTTTTGAAGGATTGATTACCACTTTTTGCATTCATTCAGTCATTGGGAAGGAAGAAGCAAGCGAACACTTTGAACATTCATGGGAAAGAAGGGATGGATCTCTTCCCTTTCTTTCATAAACCTCCTTTCAATCACACCTTTCATAAAGTCACCAACCCCGTATGTCGGGTCTAACCACAAGCTGAGCCGGAGTTACATGTATGGAAGGCTTTGTTTGGCAGGCCCTCTTTGGAAGGCTTCCTTTGGTGAGGTCTAAACTAGACTGCCCCTTATTTCATTTCTTTCTTTGGGTAGGTATCCAAGAACGAATCCACTCGTCAAACTCACAACCTCGGAATGGGTTATGACGATCCAT
This sequence comes from Pinus tabuliformis, assembly GCA_031772625.1. Classification (NCBI taxonomy): domain Eukaryota; kingdom Viridiplantae; phylum Streptophyta; class Pinopsida; order Pinales; family Pinaceae; genus Pinus; species Pinus tabuliformis. The sequence goes on along the minus strand of CM062818.1, from coordinate 479,747,860 downwards.
CTAAAGATATATGGGCAGGTATTAGGAGTATCACCCTAGATTCATAGCTGTTGATTGATGCCCCCCCGGTCAATATCCTTCTGTCAAAGTGAAGGGTAACCCCAACTCTAGGGAAACGAAGACGAGCGATCCCCTGGCATTTGATTTACCGCCAGCCCCCCCCCCACCAAAGAAAGACTTAGCGAAGTACTGAAGTATTCCCGTTTCCGGGCTATCCCAACCAAAGTGTCCTTCCATTTGAGCTGTAATTCTAGATTGAGGACCTTTAGGTGCTCGACCATAAGGGAGAGGTAGATTGTCTATTTTTTTTTTTGCATGTTTATCTGATGTTTATCATTCAGGTCAAAAGCCAGGGGTCTGGGTAAAGGTAAAGCTGCGTGCAGGTCTGTCTGTTCCGGCAGGCATAATGGGACTTACAAAGAACTTCCTCCTATGTTGAACGAATAGAATGGTATGGCATTGTCTGTGATAGGGAAGTTTCATTAAGGGGGAGAGTAAAGGTAAGGCAAGGTGTCGGGAGGTTGTAGTAGTTGTTGTTCGGCAAGGTTCATGAGAGTTTATGGATAGGTGAGTGAATAGATTTTCTTGTCAAAGTGACCTAACGTAAAAACTTCTTGATTGCTCTTCTATTATATATGTGAAAATGCTAAAAAGCTAATCACACGCGACCTCTCTCTCTCTCTCACAACCTGGGTATGAGTTATGTTATAACGTATATAGACTTCACACGGTTGTCTCACTATATAAAGAATCCCCCCTTTGCTAAAAACAACCCTATGTATAAATATACTGGCTATAAGCCCTGCATAAAAGCCTTATCTCTTTTTGTGGGTGCACCAAACATTCTCTATTGACCCACCCACCTAACTTCACACGAGGTGTAACCAAGAAGGCAAGGTCTACGAGCTGCTGATGCAATTAAAGCATGTAGAGATACCGGGGTGAATTAGAGATAAGAGAGAAACGCTCTGAAAAGGTATGGTTTATAGTGACTATAATCCAGTTTGAAAGCCCGATGAAGGATTATTGGACATCTCAAAGTAACATTTTTATTAACAAGAATCCTAAAGACTTATTGGGTGGGGGGCGTACTATTTTAGAGCGGCTCCGCTCCTCACCTTCGTACCTCAGGTGAGTGGATAAATCCCCATGAATGATGAAGTTTTTGAAATATGTTGGTAAGCGAAGTTGTAACCCTTTTCTGATCCGGTTTTGCCGGGAATGTGGGGCTAAAAATATAGCTGTAGCTCTCCCTCTTTTGGCCTCGGGCAAGCTTAAAAAAGAATTTCAAACATGGGGTAGTAAGACTCAATCATCATTTCATGTCCTCAAGGTTATAAGGTTCTATCCGGTAGGGGTAATCACCAGGGGAACTATTTGTCCTAAAGGTTGTATGCATAAGTCCAATTGAATTGGAGAATTGCGAGGGGACCTATTCTGGGTAACCAAGCAAGCTGTTGTAGCTATCCTTCCAGCCTCATAAAGCTGTCTGTATGGATCCTTAAACAAGTGGATTGAAAGGGTTAGCGATCAGTGCCTTTCGTCATGTTGGCAAGTGGAAAATGTGCAAGCAGCACACCTTAGCATAACCTCTGTTTGTTTCACTTCAACAGGCCAAACACTAAATATACCTCTCTCTCGGTCAACCTTTGCATAAAGAACCTATGGTGAAATCTATCTACTGTCCAGCAGCTCAACAAGCAGATAAAAGCCTTTGTTTCTTTCTTGGCTTAAACTATCCATTCGTAGTAGTTGTCTGTCTGTTGGTCTGCCGTAATGCCCACTTAGGAGGTGAAAATAGGACTGCCCACGCACCCTCTCATTGGGGTAAGCCAAGATAGAAGATTCAATAAGATGAATAGATTCTAGATTGTCAATGTAAGTTCGGAAGGATTAGTATAGAGAGTAAAGGTCAGAAGGAGAAGGATTCGTATCTGGGTGGTGGTAAGGATCTCAGGTAGTAGTAGGTACCCCATCCATCCCATCCATAAAAGGCAAGAGTGAAGTGAGATGATCGTATATAGAGCATTAGTAGGGCAGTGCGGAGTCAGGAATGTGTGTAAGTAAATAGAGAAGCCTATATAATGCCCCTATCAAAGGCGGTATCAGGTCAGGTATAAAGCCTCCTTCCTCTCAAAAACAAGTAGTATCCAGCCAGCCTAAGTGGTGGTTCCGCGGGTGGCAGCCTCATCAGTCGTGGTGTTTAGGGTTGGTAAGTTCGGGAAGCATCAATAAAAAGGTAAGCCAGGCAAATGAATTCCAAGATCCGGGAGTGTGTATCGGGTGCCAGCCTGCCTCTTGTGGTTCCGCGGTCAGAGAAGGTTCGGTTTGGTTCGTAGGGAGTGTAACCCAATCCATGCAATGCAATGCCATGCGGGTAAAAGGATTCATCATATATTTGTCAAAGGAGGGCGTAATTAAGCAGTTCGATATTCTCGGGAAGGGAATAAAGAAAGGAGGAGCCCGGGCACGATAGGAAGGAGATTCCGTTGGCAAGGGAAGATTATAAGTGTGATGGTGGAAATAGAGAGATACCCACCTGACGGAACAACATTCCTCTGAGCTCACATTAACGGAACTTAGTTTCTCATCCACCTAACGGAACAACATAGAGCTAGAGCTTTCCCATAAGCACCTGTAGGAGACAGGACAGCAGGACTTACCAACAGCTATACCCCTTTGTGACATACACGTTTCCACCTATCTTTCGCTTCATCCAACAAGGGAAGAAGATACGGGACGGTATGGGTCACTGAGGTGAGGGAGTCTGTTAGTCCGTAAGTCCGTGGTTAGTTAGTGAAGTTACACAATTTGGGTTCCACAATGAGGTAGGTATTTTCCCCAATCAGGTATCTTCCCAATAAGGTAGGTACATGTTTCAATTAGGTTTGCTCTTACCGATGGAGGTCGTACCAATACATGGTGACTTCGAGGTTGATTGTGATTGGCTTGGCAATAGCGATCAATGGCAATTAGCAATTCACGATGACAATAGCGTACGTAAAGTGAAGGAGCTATCTATAATGTAGCGGGCAACAAGAAGGCTCCTCTGCTGGGTATGGAACTCCTCTCGTAAAGGGTCAATAGTAGGGAAGCAAGCCTTAAGCAAATTATCGTACTTGCTGGAGCCGGCACCAATAGAGATTGATTGATAAGGAGCTGTAACCTATACTTGTATGATTATAAAGGAGCGGTCACCAATACTTGGAAGATGCGGTGGGGAAACTACTGGTACGGGGGTTCCGGCACTACTATGGATCGAGGAAGTAAAGCTCCTTGCATGAGGTGGGGGGGGGAAAGACTTGTCAAGGGCCAACTCGTAAAGGACCATGCGAAGCCGCTTTCCCAACATACATAGGAGGGGAAGGTATTCCAGTCATTCGTTATATATGTAATAAGAGTCATTCGATCGCTAAGTGATTGAAGTCATTCGTTATATACGATAGTACTGGAAAAAACAAGATTGAAGCAAGTGAACTGGGCTGTTAATTACTATAAATAATGAGACCCCATCAATGCGTTTACACGCAACTAGGGGCTAACAACCGATAACATCCTTCTTGGAGCCTTCCTATTCCCGCGATTGCTGCTTACAATGAAAATGACCGGCGAAGGACTCATACGGTTGGACCCACGGCTAGAGACCTTGCTTAAAGTCGAGTTATAATAGGGACCAATAAGAACTTGAAAGACGGGAGGATTCCGAAGGCATCCAGGGGGAACCGGAGAGGGATACGTAAAATCCCCATCTTCGTTAGATATCCGATGATAACAAAAACACTCCCGCCCAATCAAATGAAATCTAACGAAATTCTCTGATCAGGTCAAGCCAAGCATCAGGCTTTGGGGTGTCCGCACTCACTTACCTAGGCCAGTGGCTTTCGCCAGCGTGAGAAGAGGGCGTCTATAGCTCCAACATCTCGTTCGAGTGGTCAGACTTGCTATCTGGCAGCCCAGACCCCGAGCTCGTACGGATCAAAGTGCTTTTATAACACCCTTAAGCTTCGGTCTTACCTTCCTTAACAACCCCAATTCTTCGGCAAGCCCAACCACACGCTAACCCAAGAAGCGGAAAGAAGGTCCCGGAGGGGCTTGCGCTTCCTAGTGCAAGGAAAGCCTTTCTTTTATTCATTTCATATAGGCGTAGTATTTATTACTCACCAATCCGATTCATTCTGCCGACGATGAATGTGAGGGATAAGGGGAAAGTCAAAGGCTTCGGTGAGGCCGCCGTCCCGCACCTTCTTAAACCCGGCATTCCCGTTCCCACGGGAGCTAGGTTAGGATAAAGATCTATTTAGAATTGACCTAGCTAGGTCTTTATCCAGCCCGCCATCCATCTATCTCCCACCAGGAAAGATCCCTCTGACCTATGATACTTCTTCTCACCCTCTCAACTTCAAAATCAATCCCCACGAGACGAGCCCCGCGAGGCCAACCACCCCCGCCACTTACCGTAAACCCTATACTCGCACCGTGCTCCTGGTTGCTTGCAGGATGTCCCCTTGCGAAAAGCACCCGTAGATGTCATCTTATGATTACATTAAGCCATGTGGGTGGCCTTTTTATATGCCTTTATATCACTTTTTTTTTTTTTGGCTTCTTTCTAAATAAAAAAAAATTTACTATGCTTTAAATGCTATAATTTGGGTATTTGATATTGTTTTTAATAATTGTATTGGCTTTAAATTGTATTTTTTTTTTTTTAATTTTTTTTTTTTGAATTATCCTTCCGTTTTCTTTAAAGACTTTCTGAAATGGCCTTTTTATATGCCTTTTTTTTTTTAATTTTGATCTAAATTTAAATTTTGCCCAATTTTTTTTACTATCACTTAAATGCTCTAATTTGGGCATTTGAGAAGGTTTTGGGAATGGGCCGATCGAAAATGGAATAATGAAGGGGAACCATAAGGCCATTGCAGATTTGATGCAGATGGTCCTTGTAATAGGTCTTCCACAGTTTCTGATGGTAGATATGAATGGGCGACGGGTCTTGGGTTGTCCATCTCCAACCGAGAATAGGAAACTCAGAATTAAAACATAATGTGTCCATAATGTAGGCACTGTAATAAAATGGAGGGATTTTCCTTTCGGAGACTACAGACTTAGCCCTAAAATCCCGAACAACTACAGTCAACTTATCAGACAGAATGGTGGCCCAATCCATGATTATACTATTAACCGCAGCCTCCATCAAGGGAACCATATCAATATCAAAGTTGGCAGAATCATGTAACCCCCACAGCCTACACATCATAATTCCTGCATAGCAATATGGAGAAGCCAAGGAGTCAACAGAGTACTTACCCGAACTTTCGTGTTTGTGTTTGGCCGGGTTTTGCCTCCAATCCCGAGTGGGCTCGGATGGTACCTCGTTTTCAGCTGCAAACTTCTCTACGAATTCTTTGTTGTAGATTTTCTCTGGCTCAGGCAAATGATACATCTCCCTTAGGTGTTCTGGCTTAAAAGACCCGAAAATCCTTCCGTCCATTGTGTGGAACGTTCTGTCAATAATTGGAATCTCTTCAGTTGCCCACCGCACTACATCAGTGTAGGGAAGGATTTGCTCTCTGGCAGCAATTCTGTGAAGAAAGGAATCAGCCAGCTCCTTAAGAGTAGCGTCGGTCTTTTTCAATGGATCCGCAGTAGCTTCTGATACTGTAACTACTGGTTGCTTAGCTTCCAGCAAATTATATGTGCCTCGCCATGTAGTCTTGTTAAGACCAGTGCACGTAGTGTCTGAAATAAGTCCTTTCTTCTTATCCGGGGCAACTTGTCCTGCTCCAGGTGTAACAGTAGAGCCCGTAGTCCTCTTGGATCTTTTCCCCATCATACTCAGACTTCGTTCACCGAATGAATTCTACACAATTGCGAGAGAAATCGTAATAACACAATAACAATGACATTGCACAGTGGGATAGATATATCATTTGAAGCGTGTTAAAATTAACTCTCTAAAGTGGCTGCGGATCCAATCGTTGGAGGATATTTCAGATGCATTAATGGTGATTTGAGGCCTGCTACCCATTAATTGTGATGATTACACCGTTATCCGGGTGAATGACTCCCTTAAGCGTGCAACAGATATTCTGGCGGTTAAGTGCAGGGATTCGTTAATCGAAGGGGCAAAATCTTTTAAATACACACGCATTACCTTATCCCTTGCATTAACGGCATTTTGGGATTCGCGCTTTATCAACCAGATATGAATATTAAATTTAGGCTTTGAAATGATGGCTTTAAGGAATGCAGATGATCGATGAACGATATCGCATCGCTCTGGGGGACATGGTCGCATAGTCATTACCAAAGGATCCTGCCGACGGCCGATAAGCGATATCGCTTCGGGCTGGCGTATGGAAACATAACCCGATGCGAATAAAGTAATTTTCGTATTTAAGATTGCGATATCACATGGCATCGGGGGAAAGGACCGGGGGTCTCATGAAAGCGCATAGGATTCCGCCGACGGCCGATGAGCGATATCGCATCGGGCGAGGTTTATAGCTTAAAGAGGGCCCACATGAGAAAGTGCTGATAGCCGATCGCCGATATCGCGTCGCATCGGGTGTGAGTTATGTGGTTGACTTGAGGTGCAATAAAAATATCACCGACCGCCGATAGCGATATCGCATCGGCGGAAACCACAATGTCACTTGAATGCATCCCTTATGGTATTGCGATATGCGATCTTGCGATCGCTTTATCGCAATAACAAAAGATTATTTATTATTGAAGGATGATTATTCAAAAGGGCTTAAATACATGGAAACTCATTTGATTACTCGGCCCGTTTTGAATATACAAGCATTGATGCCAAAATTTTAAAAGGGACCCATTCCATATGTCAGTTTTTTGCAAATAAGAATGATATGAAATGGGGGGTTGTTGTAGGGCACAACAATTGGCGATTCGCTGGAAGAACCAGTTATCTCTGAAACTAATGCAAATATTTAAACTTCTTCAAAATAGAAATTCAATCATAAGGGGAACTTCTAATATAATTGGATAGCGATGTATTCTGAACCAAGTGAACTTATTCTGTTGACTTCCTCTCATTGCTTTCAAGAAAATAAATACATTCTAAGTTTTTAAAGACAGGCTTCGGCTGGTTATAATGATAAAACAGGAAACTTTCCCAAATCAGCTTTTATAATTAACCCTTCTGTCATAGGTAGAGCCACTGTTGCCAGCAAACGTTTATAGTTTCGACAGGGATACCTTTTAACCATAGTATTGTCCATTTTCCCATTCACATAAGAATGTGACTAACAGAATGAATTCAGAATATACCTTCATAATTTATTTTCATCTATTTTTTCTTCTTTGTTCTTGATAAGATAAAAAGCCATTGTCCTGGTTTGATGGCCAGCTATTGACAACGCCATTCACTGGTAGTAGTCTGACTGAACAAGCTGGCTCGTGATGAGACCCCTTGTCTTGAAATTTCAAGCCATCACCCTGTTTTGATAGGCAGTAGTGATAATGTCAGTCAAACCATTTTCCTATGAACATGGTAAGCAGGCTTGTGATAAGACCTCTTATCTTTAATCTTTTATATTTTAGAATTACACTCTGAGTAACCATAAACTTTAGTGAATGGGGTGAACAATCTTCTCCTTAAGAGCAAATGGATGACAGTTAAAGAGTTGGAGGTACTGAAAATGGGCTGGTTTCTATCTCACCATTGATAACCTTGGGAGACCAGCTTTGAAAACAGAAAACGATTCACCGAACTTTTACCTTTTGAGAGAGTCTTCAAACATTAGATTGTGATTTCAGAACACAAAGATATCTAATTTCCCAGAAATTAATCCTTTTGATTGAGGATTCTACTATTTAAAAGCAAATATTCATGATATTTTGTGAGACAGCTTCTTCAAACCCAGCAAAAGGTCAATGGAGATTACCCCGCAGTTTTATTTCCGAACAATCCTACAAACTACACAAATCTACAAAGAGGAGAAGGGATTACCTTCTCAATTAAAGAATTTCTTCAAGATCAGGCCATTAACAGGGAGAGCATCTCTCATCCTTGATAAGTTTTGCAATAAAAAGGTGGAATGGCCTATCTTTTCACAGACCTGAAATGGTCCAAGCCACATTTTCTGGAATTTGGTATGCTTACCTTTATCTTCATGGGCTTTGTCCCATTTAAGAACTAAGTCACCGACTTGAAACTGTTTGGAACCAAATGAGGCTGAATCAAAAGATGCTTTGATGATTTGTTGATGTTTGGCATGAGTGATACTAGCTTTTTCCCTTTCTTCTTCTAACTTAAGGATCTGATCATATCGAAGCTGGATAGAAGAGGAAGGAAGCTCTTCAATGTATTGAACTAGGGCTAAAGAAGGTAGAACAAGATTGGTAGGCAATACGGCTTCTTTTCCATATACCAAGTTAAATGGGGAAGAACCTATTGAAGCCTTTTGCATTATTCTATCAGCCCATAATGCAAACACTAAAGATTTGTGCCAGTTTCTATGATTCTGTTCTATAGTCCTCTTAATGATTTTGATGAGATTCTTGTTAGTAGATTCAGCTAAACCATTTCCCTGGGGATAATAATTAGCAGAATACTTCAGTTTAAATCCTCTCTTAATAGCAAAATCATATATAGCATTACCTGAGAAATAGGAAGCATTGTCAAAAACAAGAGCGTTCGGAACACCAAACCTGGTAATGATGAATTGGTCTATAAACTCAATGATTGCTTCTGAATTTGCTGTCTTCAACGGAATAGCCTCCACCCATTTGGTAAAATAATCGATAGCCGTGAGGATATACCTATGTTGTTTGGAAGATGGCGGAGTAATTTCCCCTATGATATCTAATCCCCATTGTTCAAATGGCTGTTCAATGTTGACAGGTTGCAGAGGGAAAGCTGATTTCCGTTGTCTTCCACTAGCAGTTTGGCAATTGAAACATTTTCTTACGTGTTCATGAGCATCTCTAAACAGGGTAGGCCAATAATATCCAGCATGAATAACTTTATGAGCAGTTGTGTCTGCTCCAAAATGCCCTCCTGCAGGTCCATCATGTAGCTCCTGCAAAACTTTCTGAGCTTCAGGTTTCTCAAGACATCTTAATAGGATAGAATCATAATTTCGTCTAAAAAGCACATCATCAATAAGGGTGAAATTCTTTGCTTTTAACCTAATGGCCCTCTTATTTTTGTAAGATAAATGCGTGGGAGCATATCCATTCTTTAAGAAAAAGATTAAATCTGCATACTGAGATTGAGGATCAGTAGCACTTAGCTGATTTATTTCTTCAATTGAGCTTGTTTCTTCTGATTCTGGAATGTTGGATGCTCCTGCCAGTATCCTGCAAAAACCTTGACCTCTAACAATCTTTGCTGGTTTAATTTCTAAGTCATATTCTTGAAGGGCTGTGACCCAATTTGCTCTTTTTTCTCCCAACTCCCTTTGAATTAATAATTGCCTGACTGCAGAAAAAGGGACTATGACCTTTGTGTGGGTTTTCAAAAGAAAGGATCTATAATGCTTAACTGCTTTAAAAACCGCAAAAGCTTGCTTTTCTACGTCAGAGTAATTCAATTCGGCACCCTGAAGGTTAGAGCTGAAGAACGAGATAGGAGCTTCCAAGTTATCTTCATTTAATTAGGTTAAAACTGCAGCATAAGATAAATCAGATGCCATGGTATATAATGTAAAATGATTGGAGAAATTTGGAGTGCTTAAGGCTGGGGCATTGATTATCGATTGTTTGATTAGATCAAAAGCTTCCTTCTCCGCTGATCCCCACTTAAAGAGTGAATTCTTCTTAATCATTGCTTGCAATGGCAAAACAACTTGGGAAAAATCTGGTACAAACCTCTTAACGAAATTGATCTGACCCAAAAATGACTGCATTGATTTCTTATTGTGAGGAAATGGGATTTCAGAAATTTCTTTGATTCGATCGGGATCAATATAAATGCCATGTTTGGATACGACAAAGCCCAAGAGCTTACCTTGGTCAAGAGCGAAAAAAGACTTCTTAGGGTTCAGAGAGATACCATACATTTTGCATCGTTGAAAGATTTGATTTAAATCATGCAAATGGTTAGACCTCTGTTTAGAGAATACAGTTATATCATCTAAATAGACAACCACTGTTCTGTTAATTAACCCTTTAAAAGCTGTATCCATAGCTCTTTGGAATGTCGCTCCTGCATTTATGAGTCCAAAAGGCATTTTCTGATATGCGTATGTTCCCCATTTTGTCCTAAATGTTGTTTTGAGTTGATCATCGGGATGAACCAAGACCTGGTTGTATCCTGAGAAACCATCCAGAAAGGACATTAATTCAGAACCTGCTACAGATTGAAGAATTTGTTCCATAGTAGGTAATGGAAAATTGTCTTTCAGACTTGCTTTGTTGAGGTTTCGGAAATCAATACAAATTCGGATATCTCCATTATTCTTTCTAACTGGTACCATATTAGATACCCAATTTGAATGCCGAACGGGAAAGATAATCTTGGCCTTAAGAAGCTTGTTAAGTTCTGACTTTATTTGACCTTCCAGGTTTGGGTGAATTTTCCTTAATTTCTGCTGAATGGGTTTCTGATCAGGTAGCATAGGAATGGTGTGCTGGATAATAGATGTGTCATATGTCTTCAAGTCATCATATTTCCAAGCAAAGACCTATTTGTTCTTCATTAATAAGCTAATGAATGCTTTCTTTTCCTCCTGGGAAAGTCCTATTCCTAAATTGATGTTTTGAGGAGAATCGTTGGTGCCTAGATTTACCAATTCAAACCTAAGGGTAGAACTTTGAAGTTTTGCATTAATTACAGGTTTAAACCTGTCTTTGATATCATAAAGGTCTTCAAGTTTCACCACTGGTTTAGGAATAGAGTTTTCTTGAGGTGCTTCCTTCATCTGTGAATCATGCTCATTTTCTTCAATAATTTGGTTATCATAGGACTTCTCAGAGGTCAAGAATTGTAATATATCTTCATCGTGGTTGAACACCCTCCAATTAGTCACATTATCAGGAACTGAAGGCCTAAAAATCAATTCTACAGAAAATCTATCAAGACTGTACTCATCAGATGGCAAAAGCTTAGAAGCTACATTGGCTAGTAGGTCAGCTGCTGAGTTCTGAGACCTAGGAATTGAGGAAATGTTGAATGATGAGAAATGTGATGTAAGATCTTGCACAAGGGATTGGTAATGCTTAAGGTGAGTGGAGAGACCATGAATAGCATTTCGCACTTGTTTAACAATTATTTCAGAATCCCCAAACACTTTAAGGTGTTTTACTTTTAAATCGATGGCTTTATATAACCCCTGGATTAAGGCTTCATATTCAGCCGTATTGTTAGTGCATTCAAATTCTAATCTACAAGACAACATTGTTTTTTCCCCATGCGGACTAACCAAAATGCAACCTGCTCCTGAGCCTTCGCTAGACTTAGAGCCATCAAAATATAGAGACCAAAATGAAGGACCATTAGGGCTTAAATTTACAGCTTTCTTATTTACATTGAAACATCTAGAGTTATCTGTTTGTGAGAAATTTTCAATCTGTGATGACAAATGATTAACTGAAAAAGGAGATGGTTGGGCAACAAAGTTGCCAAAGAATGATTCTGACGAATAGTTTCCCAAAATGTTATTATTGAATGCTACCGGCGGATTTTCTTGTTCAAATTCAGTTACTGTGTGGGTCATATGTTTCTCCCGATCGATCCTTATTTGATTTGGCTTTCCTTTATAGGGAAGCCACATATGTGACCAATCGGTGGAAATATACCCATGTAGTTTCTCGGACCAATCCCTGCTTAAAATTAAACCATAAAACTCAGGAATATCAGCTATCAAAATATCAATTCTTTGTACTATCCTGGGATCAGCTGACAACCTGATAGTTACAGAATTAATTTCTCCTACAACCTGTACTTTAGTTCTGTCCAATTGTACAATATGGATGGCAGACTTCTGGGGTTCTATGTTCAGTTTAGAGCAAACTGAAGCAGGCATTATGTTAGATGATGCCCCGGAGTCAATTAAACAATTGTGCAGGTTTCGATTATAAATCTCATAGGTCAGGAGGAATGGCGGGGTATGAGAATTAGATCTATCTCCGATCAGAACTGAATCAGTAGCTTCAACCATACTCGAAGGCGGTTGGCCTGAGTCATTGGCAGCTTTAGCAGTGGGAAGCGGTGTAGAAGGAACAACATTGAATTCCTTAAGAAGCAACTTTTGTTGATGTTTCAACTTACTAAGTTCGAACATGGTTATGTTTGCCTTAGTTTTCTTCATATCATCAACAATATTATACTCCATGGAATCGGATACCAGCAATGTTTTTGAAGGAGAATTAGAAGTTGAAGGCTGATTTTGGGGAATAACAGCAGGTGTTTTCTTTGAAGGTACTTTCTCTTTTGCCGTGACAGCACCTGCACTCCTTTTTTTAGAGTTAACCTGTACAGGATCAGGAGTACCTCTACTTCTTGTAGTGACAGGGAAGGCTTCTTCATTGTCGGTATCAGAGTTAGGGAGTATAAAATCCCACATTCCATGGCATTCAGCTACTTCTTCTTCATCATCTGATTGTGAGGATGTTTCTTCTTCTTCCTCTTCTTGTTCCGAGTCTGCATTAGATATGACATTGGGTGGTTTTGATTCAGTCCTTTTATAGGTTCTAAATGGTCTTTTGTTTGAAGTTTCGGCCACTTGCTTCTTTATATCAACCATTTCATTCGACAAAGTTTTCAAGACTTTTTGTAAACCCTCCATGTCATATGGGTCTTTTGGGGTTTTCTTCTTAGAATCTTCTTTAAAAGAGACTTTTTTGGCTTTTCTGTCTTCCAGAGCAGCTTTCTTTTCAAGAGAATTTATACGCTTTTCCACAGCAAGTGCTTCTTTCATGTTCTTAGCTAAGGTTGGTTTCCCAGCCCGATCTACAAAAATGGCTATGTTGGCAGGCAGGGCAGTTATATACCATTCGCTGCGAATTTGTTCACTTGGTTTGGAAGTTGTGGGGATCTTGTTCAGGAGTTTATTGAATCTAGCATTGAATTCTTTTATTGGTTCCCTATGCTCTATTCTTAAATTGGAAAGATCGTTTATTAAAGTAGCTAGTGATCGATCATCTCCATATTTGGTCAGAAACTGCTCTTGGCAAGTATTCCAACTGGTAATTGAACCAGAGGGTAAAGAGAAATACCAGGATCCTGCTGATCCTTGCAAGGTATAAGGGAAAAGTCTGACCACAACATCTTCTTCTGTTACTCCTTTCAAGTTGACCGCTAACATGAAATTGTTTATATGTTCTTCTGCTTGAGTCCCATTATCTGGATTGAACTTGGGTAGCCATTTTTCTGGAATATCTGGTAATGGATGTAATGGTGCAAGCATATTGACTGCACCAGGTCTTGACCATGGATCTGCCATTATAACAGTAGTGGTAGAAGATACTATCGCCGAGATTCCAGATACTTGAGAAGGAGAAGATATTGAGGAATGAACAGAATGGGATATTACAGAACTTGATCCCTGGGGAATATTGATATGTGATGGAGGAGTGGGTGGTCGACTTTGCAGATGAGAAGGTGAGATGGAGGATATGGATGAAAGTTCTTCACTTTCAGACCCTTCAGTAGTTTTCTTTGCCTTCTTCCTTTTGGGTAAAGGCAGCTCAGTAGGTTCAATACCGAGTTTTCCACTCTGTAGTCTGGTAAGAGGGTGAGGTAATTTAAACTGTGAAGTCGCACTGCTGTAGGATACTTCAGATCGTTGTGGCGAAATCGAGAAACTCTGAAGTTTATGGATAAGAGACTGAACTTCAGGTGATTCAAGACTTAATTGTTCCGAAGCATGAGGGGTTTGAGCAGTAGTGGTCGATTCCTCTTCTTCTTGTTCGGATATTGGTGACCCAGCAGGCGAATGGGAAGACTGAGGGGATTTGGAGGAAGAATTACTCTTAGAATGGCTTGTAATCCTAGGTTTGCTTGCCATTCACAGTCGGGCCCTCCTTCTAGCGCCAAAAATGTTGATGCCCCGAAAATCGTTGCAACAACATTGGGGAAACCACCCGGTCCGGACCTTAGTACAGCTCCTTTTCCGTTTGGAATAGTGGCTCCGACTGGGGATAATGGGACCAGTTTCCCAAAAGATTATAAGTAAACGGAATGGATGAGTGACTTATGAGGTATGATGGAAATGATTAAACAACTAAAACTACTGGCTAAATATACTAACTATAAGCTAATCCCGGGACTTATCAATCTTTAGAGCGTAGCGTTTGATAATCTGTGCTTTAAGACAGGCATATAGATGACTCTAGTTCTAAAGCATAGATGTTTAAACCATTTAAGATTGCTCTGCATAATTAATTATGCAGAGCGATAATAGCGAATTACTACACTGTTATCAGTCATATCATTGCTACATGCATGATTAAAGGAGAGAGCATATCACAAGACATCCAATAGTGGAAAGAAATGAAGATCTGCTGTTTATAGCGCATACATGCATACAACGATAGCAAAAGGAAATAATAACACAGCAATTTACATAAACGGAAAGAACACAGATGCAGATAATAGTACCATGTAAGCTGCTTAATCAATCCGATATATTTATCGCTATGTCACAGTCCTTCCTTCAAACCAGAAAGCATTCCAAACAAGAGACAATAGTGCGCAATTGCATAAAACAGCCTTCCCGATGAATTCAGAACTATCGGTCGAGTTTCACAAAAGAATATAGGCTGAAGCACAGTAGTGCAAACTCCAGCCTTTAAGTCTATTACAAAATTTTACGACCCCTTCTAAAAACATGAAAGGGTCTATAAATACTAAGCTACTCTAAAATATCTAAAAGAAAACTGAAAAGCTATTTAACAGGCATCAATAAATTTTTCTTCGGCGATCTGGCAGTCGGCGACGATGCTTCCTCAGGCGGGCTCTTTGCCTTTAAATTTCAGCTGGCATATCGCCAACATTGGCTCGACTTCTGGTGGAGTATGGAGGCGCGACGTGAGCTGGGCATCATATGTGGCATCCTGAATGTCGGGGATCAGACATTTGAGGGCATCTGTTAAACACTTAAGAGCCGACCTTTGAGTGTGTGGTTTGATTAGGAAGAGCCAGTATGCATCGGAGGTTAAAGTATTTACTCCAGCGATTAACTTTCTTCTTTCCTCCAGTTCATGGTAATTTGTTTTCTCAATCATGTTTGCCGTGGTTATGCTCCCGGGTGTGCATTGAGAGATCATGTTGGCCAAATAGAGTGTATTGTTGACTAAATCAACAATATTACCAGCAATTAGTTTACACCTTGAAGCTGCCCTTTCTGCTTTCATTATCTGAGTGTTCCATTCCATGAAGAGGATGTCTTTGTATGTTTCATAGATTCTAGGCAAGTTCGCTGCTTTCCCCACATCACTATCTTGCCATTCAAGATACTCGGCTACACTTTCCTCGGCTTGATCCAGCTCGTTTCTGGCCTTTTCTATCTGTTTACACACTGTCGTTGATGTTTCGCACAATGGCTCAACTTCGGCAAGTTGTCGGCATAGGAGTCTAACCAGAGATATTAATGCGCCATTTATTTCAGTTGCTTCAGCTCTGAAAGTCTCCACCTTCTTGGTGCCTTTGATATCTTCTAGCTGTGCCATCAGTTGAGCAATTTGCTCATCTTTTGATTTTATCATAAGCTCATTTGCTTCTTTCAATTGTGCCAATGCCTCCGACAGCTCTTTTTGCTTTTGGATTGCGCTCTGGTCAATCCTCTGTTTTTCAGCTTGCAGTTGCTGGGTCAATATATTATTTTCTTGCTGTTGTGCCAGCAACTGCTCTTCTGTCTGCGCCGCCTTGCTTTTCGCCTCCGCTACTTCTGCTTGTAATGCACCAATTTCTTGGTCTTTGGTTTTCAAGAGAAGACTTACCTCCGATGCCTTGTCAATGGTTGCTGCGGAATAAGCTCCCGCATACTGTGACAGCTTGGTCAGATCATCGGAGGGATCCAATTCCTCCTTCCAGACCACATTGCCCGTGACTGTTTGCTCAGGAAAGATGGAAGGTTGATCAAGCCTTCGTCTCTTCCTTGAGCGCTTTACAACTGCCTTGTGCCTGGGGCTGTAGAAAACGTCCAGGGGAGGAATATCTTCCACCTGGAGCACAATCTGATCAGAAGGGTCTTTGGTGATTACCTCGACATCCTTTGACATGGGTGGGCCGCTGGTTCCGCTTAGAACCTGAGAAGAAGTGGTATCCGGTGCATCGCCGGTCCTGGAGGTGTCTGTGCCTTTAGAGCTTTCTTTTCCACTGATAATGGAATCAAATTGATTCCATTGTTTAAGCAATTCAGGATCTATAGAGGTCTGCTCATGTTGCTCAGTCTGGGATTTAGTCTTCTCCTTTTCTTGCTCTAACCTCTTCTGCTCTTCCAGCTCTTTACGCTGCTGCTCCTCTGCCTCCTTTCTCTGCTTCTCTTCTTGTTCCCTTTTTTGCTTATCCGCCAATTCCTTTTTCTGCCTATCTGCCAGTTGTTTCTTTTGTTTTTCTTCTTCATCTTTCTTCCGCTGTTCCTCTATCTGCTTCTGCTTCCTCTGCTCTTTTTCTTTCTGCTCTTTCTGCTGCTTTTCCATTTGCTCCTTCTTCTGCCTTTCTGACTGCTCCTTTTTCTGCTTCTCTGCCTGCTGCTTCTTTTGCCTCTCCTCCTGTTCTTTCTTTTGTTCATTAGTTAACACAGGAGGTTGGCTTGTCTGTTGCCGACCAGGCTCGCTTGAGGAAGACGCTGAGGTTAGTGACAATAAATTTGGAGGCAGAGTTTGCAACCTCTGTTCTCTCAGTTTATTGAACTCAGTTAAATTCTCATCGTTATATTTCATCTTGGCGAGCTCCCTGGCTTGGCTTATTGAATCTGCAGCTGCGAACAGGTCGTCAAACTCATCCTTTTGATGGTCAACCTTTGTTAGTTTGGCCTGTTCTAAGGCATTGAAAGCAGTTTTCCTTGGATCATAGAGTCTGGCTGGCAAAGTGGGAAAGGATAAAGCTTGCATCTTCATAGCCTCCTTTTCGGCATGCAGAAGATTATGCAGAGTAAAAACACCCATCCTTAATGGAAAAGAGGGCCAACCTTTCTTCTTCTCTTTCTTGAGAGTTTGGGTCACACTCTCGGCCATAATTTGGTAGGAGATTTCCCGGGCTAGCAGTTTGTCAGGGACATACAGAGGAAGAACATGCGGCTTGGCTTGACTTCCATAGACTCTAATGTAGGTAAAATGTTCTTCCCCAAACCAACTTGCGACAGCAGGCAAGTCAAAGGAAGCCAAATAGGAGATTTTGGGAATGGGCCGATCGAAAATGGAATAATGAAGGGGAACCATAAGGCCATTGCAGATTTGATGCAGATGGTCCTTGTAATAGGTCTTCCACAGTTTCTGATGGTAGATATGAATGGGCGACGGGTCTTGGGTTGTCCATCTCCAACCGAGAATAGGAAACTCAGAATTAAAACACAATGTGTCCATAATGTAGGCACTGTAATAAAATGGAGGGATTTTCCTTTCGGAGACTACAGACTTAGCCCTAAAATCCCGAACAGCTACAGTCAACTTATCAGACAGAATGGTGGCCCAATCCATGATTATACTATTAACCGCAGCCTCCATCAAGGGAACCATATCAATATCAAAGTTGGCAGAATCATGTAACCCCCACAGCCTACACATCATAATTCCTGCATAGCAATATGGAGAAGCCAAGGAGTCAACAGAGTACTTACCCGAACTTTCGTGTTTGTGTTTGGCCGGGTTTTGCCTCCAATCCCGAATGGGCTCGGATGGTACCTCGTTTTCAGCTGCAAACTTCTCTACGAATTCTTTGTTGTAGATTTTCTCTGGCTCAGGCAAATGATACATCTCCCTTAGGTGTTCTGGCTTAAAAGACCCGAAAATCCTTCCGTCCATTGTGTGGAACGTTCTGTCAATAATTGGAATCTCTTCAATTGCCCACCGCACTACATCAGTGTAGGGAAGGATTTGCTCTCTGGCAGCAATTCTGTGAAGAAAGGAATCGGCCAGCTCCTTAAGAGTAGCGTCGGTCTTTTTCAATGGATCCGCAGTAGCTTCTGATACTGTAACTACTGGTTGCTCGGCTTCCAGCAAATTATATGTGCCTCGCCATGTAGTCTTGTTAAGACCAGTGCACGTAGTGTCTGAAATAAGTCCTTTCTTCTTATCCGGGGCAACTTGTCCTGCTCCAGGTGTAACAGCAGAGCCCGTAGTCCTCTTGGATCTTTTCCCCATCATACTCAGACTTCGTTCACCGAATGAATTCTACACAATTGCGAGAGAAATCGTAATAACACAATAACAATGACATTGCACAGTGGGATAGATATATCATTTGAAGCGTGTTAAAATTAACTCTCTAAAGTGGCTGCGGATCCAATCGCTGGAGGATATTTCAGATGCATTAATGGTGATTTGAGGCCTGCTACCCATTAATTGTGATGATTACACCGTTATCCGGGTGAATGACTCCCTTAAGCGTGCAACAGATATTCTGGCGGTTAAGTGCAGGGATTCGTTAATCGAAGGGGCAAAATCTTTTAAATACACACGCATTACCTTATCCCTTGCATTAACGGCATTTTGGGATTCGCGCTTTGTCAACCGGATATGAATATTAAATTTAGGCTTTGAAATGATGGCTTTAAGGAATGCAGATGATCGATGAACGATATCGCATCGCTCTGGGGGACATGGTCGCATAGTCATTACCAAAGGATCCTGCCGACGGCCGATAAGCGATATCGCTTCGGGCTGGCGTATGGAAACATAACCCGATGCGAATAAAGTAATTTTCGTATTTAAGATTGCGATATCACATGGCATCGGGGGAAAGGACCGGGGGTCTCATGAAAGCGCATAGGATTCCGCCGACGGCCGATGAGCGATATCGCATCGGGCGAGGTTTATAGCTTAAAGAGGGCCCACATGAGAAAGTGCCGATAGCCGATCGCCGATATCGCGTCGCATCGGGTGTGAGTTATGTGGTTGACTTGAGGTGCAATAAAAATATCACCGATCGCCGATAGCGATATCGCATCGGCGGAAACCACAATGTCACTTGAATGCATCCCTTATGGTATTGCGATATGCGATCTTGCGATCGCTTTATCGCAATAACAAAAGATTATTTATTATTGAAGGATGATTATTCAAAAGGGCTTAAATACATGGAAACTCATTTGATTACTCGGCCCGTTTTGAATATACAAGCATTGATGCCAAAATTTTAAAAGGGACCCATTCCATATGTCAGTTTTTTGCAAATAAGAATGATATGAAATGGGGGGTTGTTGTAGGGCACAACAATTGGCGATTCGCTGGAAGAACCAGTTATCTCTGAAACTAATGCAAATATTTAAACTTCTTCAAAATAGAAATTCAATCATAAGGGGAACTTCTAATATAATTGGATAGCGATGTATTCTGAACCAAGTGAACTTATTCTGTTGACTTCCTCTCATTGCTTTCAAGAAAATAAATACATTCTAAGTTTTTAAAGACAGGCTTCGGCTGGTTATAATGATAAAACAGGAAACTTTCCCAAATCAGCTTTTATAATTAACCCTTCTGTCATAGGTAGAGCCACTGTTGCCAGCAAACGTTTATAGTTTCGACAGGGATACCTTTTAACCATAGTATTGTCCATTTTCCCATTCACATAAGAATGTGACTAACAGAATGAATTCAGAATATACCTTCATAATTTATTTTCATCTGTTTTTTCTTCTTTGTTCTTGATAAGATAAAAAGCCATTGTCCTGGTTTGATGGCCAGCTATTGACAACGCCATTCACTGGTAGTAGTCTGACTGAACAAGCTGGCTCGTGATGAGACCCCTTGTCTTGAAATTTCAAGCCATCACCCTGTTTTGATAGGCAGTAGTGGTAATGTCAGTCAAACCATTTTCCTATGAACATGGTAAGCAGGCTTGTGATAAGACCTCTTATCTTTAATCTTTTATATTTTAGAATTACACTCTGAGTAACCATAAACTTTAGTGAATGGGGTGAACAATCTTCTCCTTAAGAGCAAATGGATGACAGTTAAAGAGTTGGAGGTACTGAAAATGGGCTGGTTTCTATCTCACCATTGATAACCTTGGGAGACCAGCTTTGAAAACAAAAAACGATTCACCGAACTTTTACCTTTTGAGAGAGTCTTCAAACATTAGATTGTGATTTCAGAACACAAAGATATCTAATTTCCCAGAAATTAATCCTTTTGATTGAGGATTCTACTATTTAAAAGCAAATATTCATGATATTTTGTGAGACAGCTTCTTCAAACCCAGCAAAAGGTCAATGGAGATTACCCCGCAGTTTTATTTCCGAACAATCCTACAAACTACACAAATCTACAAAGAGGAGAAGGGATTACCTTCTCAATTAAAGAATTTCTTCAAGATCAGGCCATTAACAGGGAGAGCATCTCTCATCCTTGATAAGTTTTGCAATAAAAAGGTGGAATGGCCTATCTTTTCACAGACCTGAAATGGTCCAAGCCACATTTTCTGGAATTTGGTATGCTTACCTTTATCTTCATGGGCTTTGTCCCATTTAAGAACTAAGTCACCGACTTGAAACTGTTTGGAACCAGATGAGGCTGAATCAAAAGATGCTTTGATGATTTGTTGATGTTTGGCATGAGTGATACTAGCTTTTTCCCTTTCTTCTTCTAACTTAAGGATCTGATCATATCTAAGCTGGATAGAAGAGGAAGGAAGCTCTTCAATGTATTGAACTAGGGCTAAAGAAGGTAGAACAAGATTGGTAGGCAATACGGCTTCTTTTCCATATACCAAGTTAAATGGGGAAGAACCTATTGAAGCCTTTTGCGTTATTCTATCAGCCCATAATGCAAACACTAAAGATTTGTGCCAGTTTCTATGATTCTGTTCTATAGTCCTCTTAATGATTTTGATGAGATTCTTGTTAGTAGATTCAGCTAAACCATTTCCCTGGGGATAATAATTAGCAGAATACTTCAGTTTAAATCCTCTCTTAATAGCAAAATCATATATAGCATTACCTGAGAAATAGGAAGCATTGTCAAAAACAAGAGCGTTCGGAACACCAAACCTGGTAATGATGAATTGGTCTATAAACTCAATGATTGCTTCTGAATTTGCTGTCTTCAACGGAATAGCCTCCACCCATTTGGTAAAATAATCGGTAGCCGTGAGGATATACCTATGTTGTTTGGAAGATGGCGGAGTAATTTCCCCTATGATATCTAATCCCCATTGTTCAAATGGCTGTTCAATGTTGACAGGTTGCAGAGGGAAAGCTGATTTCCGTTGTCTTCCACTAGCAGTTTGGCAATTGAAACATTTTCTTACGTGTTCATGAGCATCTCTAAACAGGGTAGGCCAATAATATCCAGCATGAATAACTTTATGAGCAGTTGTGTCTGCTCCAAAATGCCCTCCTGCAGGTCCATCATGTAGCTCCTGCAAAACTTTCTGAGCTTCAGGTTTCTCAAGACATCTTAATAGGATAGAATCATAATTTCGTCTAAAAAGCACATCATCAATAAGGGTGAAATTCTTTGCTTTTAACCTAATGGCCCTCTTATTTTTGTAAGATAAATGCGTGGGAGCATATCCATTCTTTAAGAAAAAGATTAAATCTGCATACTGAGATTGAGGATCAGTAGCACTTAGCTGATTTATTTCTTCAATTGAGCTTGTTTCTTCTGATTCTGGAATGTTGGATGCTCCTGCCAGTATCCTGCAAAAACCTTGACCTCTAACAATCTTTGCTGGTTTAATTTCTAAGTCATATTCTTGAAGGGCTGTGACCCAATTTGCTCTTTTTTCTCCCAACTCCCTTTGAATTAATAATTGCCTGACTGCAGAAAAAGGGACTATGACCTTTGTGTGGGTTTTCAAAAGAAAGGATCTATAATGCTTAACTGCTTTAAAAACCGCAAAGGCTTGCTTTTCTACGTCAGAGTAATTCAATTCGGCACCCTGAAGGTTAGAGCTGAAGAACGAGATAGGAGCTTCCAAGTTATCTTCATTTAATTGGGTTAAAACTGCAGCATAAGATAAATCAGATGCCATGGTATATAATGTAAAATGATTGGAGAAATTTGGAGTGCTTAAGGCTGGGGCATTGATTATCGATTGTTTGATTAGATCAAAAGCTTCCTTCTCCGCTGATCCCCACTTAAAGAGTGAATTCTTCTTAATCATTGCTTGCAATGGCAAAACAACTTGGGAAAAATCTGGTACAAACCTCTTAACGAAATTGATCTGACCCAAAAATGACTGCATTGATTTCTTATTGTGAGGAAATGGGATTTCAGAAATTTCTTTGATTCGATCGGGATCAATGTAAATGCCATGTTTGGATACGACAAAGCCCAAGAGTTTACCTTGGTCAAGAGCGAAAAAAGACTTCTTAGGGTTCAGAGAGATACCATACCTTTTGCATCGTTGAAAGATTTGATTTAAATCATGCAAATGGTTAGACCTCTGTTTAGAGAATACAGTTATATCATCTAAATAGACAACCACTGTTCTATTAATTAACCCTTTAAAAGCTGTATCCATAGCTCTTTGGAACGTCGCTCCTGCATTTATAAGTCCAAAAGGCATTTTCTGATATGCGTATGTTCCCCATTTTGTCCTAAATGTGGTTTTGAGTTGATCATCGGGATGAACCAAGACCTGGTTGTATCCTGAGAAACCATCCAGAAAGGACATTAATTCGGAACCTGCTACAGATTGAAGAATTTGTTCCATAGTAGGTAATGGAAAATTGTCTTTCAAACTTGCTTTGTTGAGGTTTCGGAAATCAATACAAATTCGGATATCTCCATTCTTCTTTCTAACTGGTACCATATTAGATACCCAATTTGAATGCCGAACGGGAAAGATAATCTTGGCCTTAAGAAGCTTGTTAAGTTCTGACTTTATTTGACCTTCCAGGTTTGGGTGAATTTTCCTTAATTTCTGCTGAATGGGTTTCTGATCAGGTAGCATAGGAATGGTGTGCTGGATAATAGATGTGTCATATGTCTTCAAGTCATCATATTTCCAAGCAAAGACCTGCTTGTTCTTCTTTAATAAGCTAATGAATGCTTTCTTTTCCTCCTGGGAAAGTCCTATTCCTAAATTGATGTTTTGAGGAGCATCGTTGGTGCCTAGATTTACCAACTCAAACCTAAGGGTAGAGCTTTGAAGTTTTGCATTAATTACAGGTTTAAACCTGTCTTTGATATCATAAAGGTCTTCAAGTTTCACCACTGGTTTAGGAATTGAATTTTCTTGAGGGGTTTCTTTCATCTGCGAATCATGCTCCTTTTCTTCGATAATTTGGTTATCATAGGACTTCTCAGAGGTCAAGAATTGTAAGATATCTTCATCGTGGTTGAACACCCTCCAGTTAGTCACATTATCAGGAACAGAAGGCCTAAAAATTAATTCTACAGAAAATCTATCAAGACTGTAATCATCAGATGGCAAAAGCTTAGAAGCTACATTGGCTAGTAGGTCAGCTGCTGAGTTCTGAGACCTAGGAATTGAGGAAATGTTGAATGATGAGAAATGTGATGTAAGATCTTGCACAAGGGATTGGTAATGCTTAAGGTGAGTGGAGAGACCATGAATAGCATTTCGCACTTGTTTAACAATTATTTCAGAATCCCCAAACACTTTAAGGTGTTTTACTTTTAAATCGATGGCTTTATATAACCCCTGGATTAAGGCTTCATATTCAGCCGTATTGTTAGTGCATTCAAATTCTAATCTACAAGACAACATTGTTTTTTCCCCATGCGGACTAACCAAAATGCAACCTGCTCCTGAGCCTTCGCTAGACTTAGAGCCATCAAAATATAGAGACCAAAATGAAGGACCATTAGGGCTTAAATCTACAGCTTTCTTATCTACATTAAAACATCTAGAGTTATCTGTTTGTGAGAAATTTTCAATTTGTGATGACAAATGATTAACTGAAAAAGGAGATGGTTGGGCAACAAAGTTGCCAAAGAATGATTCTGACGAATAGTTTCCCAAAATGTTATTATTGAATGCTACCGGCGGATTTTCTTGTTCAAATTCAGTTACTGTGTGGGTCATATGTTTCTCCCGATCGATTCTTATTTGATTTGGCTTTCCTTTATAGGGAAGCCACATATGTGACCAATCGGTGGAAATATACCCATGTAGCTTCTCGGACCAATCCCTGCTTAAAATTAAACCATAAAACTCAGGAATATCAGCTATCAAAATATCAATTCTTTGTACTATCCTGGGATCAGCTGACAACCTGATAGTTACAGAATTAATTTCTCCTACAACCTGTACTTTAGTTCTGTCCAATTGTACAATATGGATGGCAGACTTCTGGGGTTCTATGTTCAGTTTAGAACAAACTGAAGCAGGCATTATGTTAGATGATGCCCCGGAGTCAATTAAACAATTGTGCAGGTTTCGATTATAAATCTCATAGGTCAGGAGGAATGGCGGGGTATGAGAATTAGATCTATCTCCAATCAGAACTGAATCAGTAGCTTCAACCATACTCGAAGGCGGTTGGCCTGAGTCATTGGCAGCTTTAGCAGTGGGAAGCGGTGTAGAAGGAACAGCATTGAATTCCTTAAGAAGCAACTTTTGTTGATGTTTCAACTTACTAAGTTCGAACATGGTTATGTTCGCCTTAGTTTTCTTCATATCATCAACAATATTATACTCCATGGAATCGGATACCAGCAATGTTTTTGAAGGAGAATTAGAAGTTGAAGGCTGATTTTGGGGAATAACAGCAGGTGTTTTCTTTGAAGGTACTTTCTCTTTTGCTGTGACAGCACCTGCACTCCTTTTTTTAGAGTTAACCTGTACAGGATCAGGAGTACCTCTACTTCTTGTAGTGACAGGGAAGGCTTCTTCATTGTCGGTATCAGAGTTAGGGAGTATAAAATCCCACATTCCATGGCATTCAGCTACTTCTTCTTCATCATCTGATTGTGAGGATGTTTCTTCTTCTTCCTCTTCTTGTTCCGAGTCTGCATTAGATATGACATTGGGTGGTTTTGATTCAGTCCTTTTATAGGTTCTAAATGGTCTTTTGTTTGAAGTTTCGGCCACTTGCTTCTTTATATCAACCATTTCATTCGACAAAGTTTTCAAGACTTTTTGTAAACCCTCCATGTCATATGGGTCTTTTGGGGTTTTCTTCTTAGAATCTTCTTTAAAAGAGACTTTTTTGGCTTTTCTGTCTTCCAGAGCAGCTTTCTTTTCAAGAGAATTTATACGCTTTTCCACAGCAAGTGCTTCTTTCATGTTCTTAGCTAAGGTTGGTTTCCCAGCCCGATCTACAAAAATGGCTATGTTGGCAGGCAGGGCAGTTATATACCATTCGCTGCGAATTTGTTCACTTGGTTTGGAAGTTGTGGGGATCTTGTTCAGGAGTTTATTGAATCTAGCATTGAATTCTTTTATTGGTTCCCTATGCTCTATTCTTAAATTGGAAAGATCGTTTATTAAAGTAGCTAGTGATCGATCATCTCCATATTTGGTCAGAAACTGCTCTTGGCAAGTATTCCAACTGGTAATTGAACCAGAGGGTAAAGAGAAATACCAGGATCCTGCTGATCCTTGCAAGGTATAAGGGAAAAGTCTGACCACAACATCTTCTTCTGTTACTCCTTTCAAGTTGACCGCTAACATGAAATTGTTTATATGTTCTTCTGCTTGAGTCCCATTATCTGGATTGAACTTGGGTAGCCATTTTTCTGGAATATCTGGTAATGGATGTAATGGTGCAAGCATATTGACTGCACCAGGTCTTGACCATGGATCTGCCATTATAACAGTAGTGGTAGAAGATACTATCGCCGAGATTCCAGATACTTGAGAAGGAGAAGATATTGAGGAATGAACAGAATGGGATATTACAGAACTTGATCCCTGGGGAATATTGATATGTGATGGAGGAGTGGGTGGTCGAATTTGCAGATGAGAAGGTGAGATGGAGGATATGGATGAAAGTTCTTCACTTTCAGACCCTTCAGTAGTTTTCTTTGCCTTCTTCCTTTTGGGTAAAGGCAGCTCAGTAGGTTCAATACCGAGTTTTCCACTCTGTAGTCTGGTAAGAGGGTGAGGTAATTTAAACTGTGAAGTCGCACTACTGTAGGATACTTCAGATCGTTGTGGCGAAATCGAGAAACTCTGAAGTTTATGGATAAGAGACTGAACTTCAGGTGATTCAAGACTTAATTGTTCCGAAGCATGAGGGGTTTGAGCAGTAGTGGTCGATTCCTCTTCTTCTTGTTCGGATATTGGTGACCCAGCAGGCGAATGGGAAGACTGAGGGGATTTGGAGGAAGAATTACTCTTAGAATGGCTTGTAATCCTAGGTTTGCTTGCCATTCACAGTCGGGCCCTCCTTCTAGCGCCAAAAATGTTGATGCCCCGAAAATCGTTGCAACAACATTGGGGAAACCACCCGGTCCGGACCTTAGTACAGCTCCTTTTCCGTTTGGAATAGTGGCTCTGACTGGGGATAATGGGACCAGTTTCCCAAAAGATTATAAGTAAACGGAATGGATGAGTGACTTATGAGGTATGATGGAAATGATTAAACAACTAAAACTACTGGCTAAATATACTAACTATAAGCTAATCCCGGGACTTATCAATCTTTAGAGCGTAGCGTTTGATAATCTGTGCTTTAAGACAGGCATATAGATGACTCTAATCTAAAGCATAGATGTTTAAACCATTTAAGATTGCTTTGCATAATTAATTATGCAGAGCGATAATAGCGAATTACTACACTGTTATCAGTCATATCATTGCTACATGCATGATTAAAGGAGAGAGCATATCACAAGACATCCAATAGTGGAAAGAAATGAAGATCTGCTGTTTATAGCGCATACATGCATACAACGATAGCAAAAGGAAATAATAACACAGCAATTTACATAAACGGAAAGAACACAGATGCAGATAATAGTACCATGTAAGCTGCTTAATCAATCCGATATATTTATCGCTATGTCACAGTCCTTCCTTCAAACCAGAAAGCATTCCAAACAAGAGACAATAGTGCGCAATTGCATAAAACAGCCTTCCCGATGAATTCAGAACTATCGGTCGAGTTTCACAAAAGAATATAGGCTGAAGCACAGTAGTGCAAACTCCAGCCTTTAAGTCTATTACAAAATTTTACGACCCCTTCTAAAAACATGAAAGGGTCTATAAATACTAAGCTACTCTAAAATATCTAAAAGAAAACTGAAAAGCTATTTAACAGGCATCAATAAATTTTTCTTCGGCGATCTGGCAGTCGGCGACGATGCTTCCTCAGGCGGGCTCTTTGCCTTTAAATTTCAGCTGGCATATCGCCAACATTGGCTCGACTTCTGGTGGAGTATGGAGGCGCGACGTGAGCTGGGCATCATATGTGGCATCCTGAATGTCGGGGATCAAACATTTGAGGGCATCTGTTAAACACTTAAGAGCCGACCTTTGAGTGTGTGGTTTGATTAGGAAGAGCCAGTATGCATCGGAGGTTAAAGTATTTACTCCAGCGATTAACTTTCTTCTTTCCTCCAGTTCATGGTAATTTGTTTTCTCAATCATGTTTTCCGTGGTTATGCTCCCAGGTGTGCATTGAGAAATCATGTTGGCCAAATAGAGTGTATTGTTGACTAAATCAACAATATTACCAGCAATTAGTTTACACCTTGAAGCTGCCCTTTCTGCCTTCATTATCTGAGTGTTCCATTCCATGAAGAGGATTTCTTTGTATGTTTCATAGATTCTAGGCAAGTTTGCTGCTTTCCCCACATCACTATCTTGCCAATCAAGATACTCGGCTACACTTTCCTCGGCTTGATCCAGCTCGTTTCTGGCATTTTCTATCTGTTTACACACTGTCGTTGATGTTTCGCACAATGGCTCAACTTCGGCAAGTTGTCGGCATAGGAGTCTAACCAGAGATATTAATGCGCCATTTATTTCAGTTGCTTCAGCTCTGAAAGTCTCCACCTTCTTGGTGCCTTTGATATCTTCTAGCTGTGCCATCAGTTGAGCAATTTGCTCATCTTTTGATTTTACCATAAGCTCATTTGCTTCTTTCAATTGTGCCAATGCCTCCGATAGCTCTTTTTGCTTTTGGATTGCACTCAGGTCAATCCTCTGTTTCTCAGCTTGCAGTTGCTGGGTCAATATATTATTTTCTTGTTGTTGTGCCAGCAACTGCTTTTCTGTCTGCGCCACCTTGCTTTTTGCCTCCGCTATCTCTGCTTGTAATGCACCAATTTCTTGGTCTTTGGTTTTCAGGAGAAGAGTTACCTCTGATTCCTTGTCAATGGTTGCTGCGGAATAAGCTCCCGCATACTGTGAGAGCTTTGTCAGATCATCGGAGGGATCCATTTCCTCCTTCCAGACCACATTGCCCGTGACTGTTTGCTCAGGAAAGATGGAAGGTTGATCAAGCCTTCGTCTCTTCCTTGAGCGCTTTACAACTGCCTTGTGCCTGGGACTGTAGAAAATGTCCAGGGGAGGAATATCTTCCACCTGGAGCATAATCTGATTGGAAGGGTCTTTAGTGATTACCTCGACATCCTTTGACATGGGTGGGCCGCTGGTTCCGCTTAGAACCTGAGAAGAAGTGGTATCCGGTGCATCGCCGGTCCTGGAGGTGTCTGTGCCTTTAGAGCTTTCTTTTCCACTGATAATGGAATCGAATTTATTCCATTGTTTAATCAACTCTGGATCTACGGAGGTCTGTTTGTGTTTCTCTCTCTGGGATTTAGTCTTCTCCTTTTCTTGCTCCAACCTCTTCTGCTCTTCCAGCTCTTTACGCTGCTGCTCCTCTACCTCCTTTCTCTGCCTTTCTTCTTGTTCCCTTTTTTGCTTATCCGCCAATTCCTTTTTCTGCCTATCTGCCAGTTGTTTCTTTTGTTCATCTTCTTCATCTTTCTTCCGCTGTTCCTCTATCTGCTTCTGCTTCCTCTGCTCTTTTTCTTTCTGCTCTTTCTGCTGCTTTTCCATTTGCTCCTTCTTCTGCTTCTCTGCCTGCTGCTTCTTCTGCCTCTCCTCCTGTTCTTTCTTTTGTTCATTAGTTAACACAGGAGGTTGGCTTGTCTGTTGCCGACCAGGCTCGCTTGAGGAAGACGCTGAGGTTAGTGACAATAAATTTGGAGGCAGAGTTTGCAACCTCTGTTCTCTCAGTTTATTGAACTCAGTTAAGTTCTCATCGTTATATCTCATCTTGGCGAGCTCCCTGGCTTGGCTTATTGAATCTGCAGCTGCGAACAGGTCGTCAAACTCATCCTTTTGATGGTCAACCTTTGTTAGTTTGGCCTGTTCTAAGGCATTGAAAGCAGTTTTCCTTGGATCATAGAGTCTGGCTGGCAAAGTGGGAAAGGATAAAGCTTGCATCTTCGTAGCCTCCTTTTCGGCATGCAGAAGATTATGCAGAGTAAAAACACCCATCCTTAATGGAAAAGAGGGCCAACCTTTCTTCTTCTCTTTCTTGAGAGTTTGGGTCACACTCTCGGCCATAATTTGGTAGGAGATTTCCCGGGCTAGCAGTTTGTCAGGGACATACAGAGGAAGAACATGCGGCTTGGCTTGACTTCCATAGACTCTAATGTAGGTAAAATGTTCTTCCCCAAACCAACTTGCGACAGCAGGCAAGTCAAAGGAAGCCAAATAGGAGATTTTGGGAATGGGCCGATCGAAAATGGAATAATGAAGGGGAACCATAAGGCCATTGCAGATTTGATGCAGATGGTCCTTGTAATAGGTCTTCCACAGTTTCTGATGGTAGATATGAATGGGCGACGGGTCTTGGGTTGTCCATCTCCAACCGAGAATAGGAAACTCAGAATTAAAACACAATGTGTCCATAATGTAGGCACTGTAATAAAATGGAGGGATTTTCCTTTCGGAGACTACAGACTTAGCCCTAAAATCCCGATCAGCTACAGTCAACTTATCAAACAGAATGGTGGCCCAATCCATGATTATACTATTAACCGCAACCTCCATCAAGGGAACCATATCAATATCAAAGTTGGTAGAATCATGTAACCCCCACAGCCTACACATCATAATTCCTGCATAGCAATATGGAGAAGCCAAGGAGTCAACAGAGTACTTACCCGAACTTTCGTGTTTGTGTTTGGCCGTGTTTTGCCTCCAATCCCGAATGGGCTCGGATGGTACCTCGTTTTCAGCTGCAAACTTCTCTACGAATTCTTTGTTGTAGATTTTCTCTGGCTCAGGCAAATGATACATCTCCCTTAGGTGTTCTGGCTTAAAAGACCCGAAAATCCTTCCGTCCATTGTGTGGAACGTTCTGTCAATAATTGGAATCTCTTCAATTGCCCACCGCACTACATCAGTGTAGGGAAGGATTTGCTCTCTGGCAGCAATTCTGTGAAGAAAGGAATCGGCCAGCTCCTTAAGAGTAGCGTCGGTCTTTTTCAATGGATCCGCAGTAGCTTCTGATACTGTAACTACTGGTTGCTCGGCTTCCAGCAAATTATATGTGCCTCGCCATGTAGTCTTGTTAAGACCAATGCACGCAGTGTCTGAAATAAGTCCTTTCTTCTTATCCGGGGCAACTTGTCCTGCTCCAGGTGTAACAACAGAGCCCGTAGTCCTCTTGGATCTTTTCCCCATTATACTCAGACTTCGTTCACCGAATGAATTCTACACAATTGCGAGAGAAATCGTAATAACACAATAACAATGACATTGCACAGTGGGATAGATATATCATTTGAAGCGTGTTAAAATTAACTCTCTAAAGTGGCTGCGGATCCAATCGCTGGAGGATATTTCAGATGCATTAATGGTGATTTGAGGCCTGTTACCCATTAATTGTGATGATTACACTGTTATCCGGGTGAATGACTCCCTTAAGCGTGCAACAGATATTCTGGCGGTTAAGTGCAGGGATTCGTTAATCGAAGGGGCAAAATCTTTTAAATACACACGCATTACCTTATCCCTTGCATTAACGGCATTTTGGGATTCGCGCTTTGTCAACCGGATATGAATATTAAATTTAGGCTTTGAAATGATGGCTTTAAGGAATGCAGATGATCGATGAACGATATCGCATCGCTCTGGGGGACATGGTCGCATAGTCATTACCAAAGGATCCTGCCGACGGCCGATAAGCGATATCGCTTCGGGCTGGCGTATGGAAACATAACCCGATGCGAATAAAGTAATTTTCGTATTTAAGATTGCGATATCACATGGCATCGGGGGAAAGGACCGGGGGTCTCATGAAAGCGCATAGGATTCCGCCGACGGCCGATGAGCGATATCGCATCGGGCGAGGTTTATAGCTTAAAGAGGGCCCACATGAGAAAGTGCCGATAGCCGATCACCGATATCGCGTCGCATCGGGTGTGAGTTATGTGGTTGACTTGAGGTGCAATAAAAATATCACCGATCGCCGATAGCGATATCGCATCGACGAAAACCACAATGTCACTTGAATGCATCCCTTATGGTATTGCGATATGCGATCTTGCGATCGCTTTATCGCAATAACAAAAGATTATTTATTATTGAAGGATGATTATTCAAAAGGGCTTAAATACATGGAAACTCATTTGATTACTCGGCCCGTTTTGAATATACAAGCATTGATGCCAAAATTTTAAAAGGGACCCATTCCATATGTCAGTTTTTTGCAAATAAGAATGATATGAAATGGGGGGTTGTTGTAGGGCACAACACCTTCTTGGAGTTCCCTTCTTCTCCTTTGACCTGTAAAACAAACAAATCAAAGAACACAGCAGTACATGGACAAATACTTATATATAAACCATCTTTATGCTATAAAGTTAGTTATAAAAATCTTTAAGTAACTACTTGCATAAGAATTCAAGACAAGAATCTCATAAGCATAAAGAGAGATTGTTTCGGGAACCAAGATGTGTTTCTTCATATAAAGGCAAGTAAAGTACATATAACGGAAAGATTTCACCTGAAACACCTTCAACAGGCTCCAAGCAAAGCTTCCTCCCGGATTCGTTCCAGCCTCAAGCCTCCAACAAGAGCTCCTTCCAAGTCTTACTCAATGGTGATATAAAGGATGAATGATCACCAATACACATGGAAACAAGGGTTTCCTATGCAAAATGGGGGAAGTGCAGAAAGCACCAAAGACTTCAGGCCTGGTCTAAGGGGAAAATCTCAGCATAATAATCTTGCTCTCTTTTCTCTCTCTCTTAGGCCTTCCCTTTGATGTCTTTTTATACCATCTCCAAAGTAGTTTTTTAGTTAGGAGTTGCTTGGGAACAGTTGGGCCACGGGCACTAACAGGTGATCAGCAGGTAAAACCCCCGATCTCCACCCGAAAATAAGGAATTATTTATTTTTTTAAGTGTTTTAATACATACACGCGGGTTGGGTATACACAGACCCGCGTGTACACGCATTTAACTCAGGGCAATGTCGCGTATAGGGGATAAAACATTGTTTTTTAAATTTTAGGACCAGGTCTGGAAGGAGGGGTTGCCCTAGGCCATGAGTGCAGCATCACAAACCATAAGAGTGAGATTTGGAGCTATAACAATATTGAATGCAATGAAGAAAGGAAACAATCTATGAAACCTTGTATTGAAGGTACACAAGAGAGTTGTCAACAACTCACAAAAGGTTATATAGAGACTCTCATAGACTCTTTAAATGAAAGATTTCTAGATCTTCATCTTTTTAATGCAGCAAAATTGTTCAGCCCTTGCTATTATCCAGAAGAGCGTCGTAATCGTGAGAAAAATTCAGAATGTTGACTTTTAAAGCTTTTTCAACATTTGCAACATACCCTATCAAGTGATGTTGGTTTTGTAGCTTTATTTGATGTTAAAGCTTGTAAAAGAGAGTTGCACCCTTTTGTTGATTCATTAAATCTGGCTTGTGAGGGTTTTTCTATGAAAAAAACATGGAAAGTCTTTCGTAACACAAAACAATGGCAGAAAACTTATCCTAATATGATGAAATTATGGCAAGCCGTGCTCACTATTCTTGCAAGTACAGTAGATTTTGAAAGGGGATTTTCTAAGCAAAACATCATCAAGGACATCAAAAAATCAAGGCTAGGGTTGGATACACTGGATGCTTTAATGAGAATATCTTTGAATGGACTTGAATATGAGGTATGGATTGATACAAATTCAAGAAGGATTCTTGAGCTTTGAAATTTCTTCTAGGTTATGTTAAGATATCCCTATTGAAAAGTTTTTTGTAGTTTCTCTAGAAAGATTGACTTTAAATGAAGTATAATTACGATCTATTATTAAAAACTTTTTTGTATTTTCTCTAACAAGTTTGAATTTCAATGAAATACACTATAGTTTGGAAAAATTCCACTAAATTTTTTATTTATACTACATTTCCATGGTTTTCATTGTTTAAATAGTTTCACTATAAATATGATAGACTACAATTCCACTATTTTTACCCACATACAATGATGCATGGTGCCGTTAAAATTCTTTATTTTGTTTTTTGACTTCTATAATGCTAGATTTGTTTGAGTATGGTAGTGAGGTGCACAACAATAAATGACTTCTGAAAACTAATTGTTGTGTTGTATTTTTATTTTTATTTAATTAAGTTAAAAAATGAAAACCAAATATTTGTTTTCTATTTTTAGTGAGACATCTTATTTTTTTGGATCTGGAAATTATAATAAAACTAGTTTGAAAACTAACTAGTGTCAGTTGTATTTTTATTTTTATTTACTTAAGTTAAAAAAATGAAAAACAAATATTTCTTTTTAATTTTAGTCAAACTGATCCTATTTTTTTGGATCTGGAAATTGTAATAAAACTAGAATTCGAGTCTGTTAGTGAGGGGAGATTGAAAATTTTCATATATAATATACGTATAGACCAGAATATGTTAAAAATAATGTTTCCGGGTTGACAAATGTTTGAACATTTTGTCCTCTGTACATTGTTTCAGATGTGTTGTTAATGGTAAAACTATATAAAATATTATAGAAGAATGAAAAATGTGTGTGATTATATAAAATATTACAGAAGAATGAAAAATGTGCATGATTTGAATGAATTTTCTGAGCCTTTTTAGAAGAATGAAAAAGGTCTATGATTAGAATTTTCTGAGCCTTTTTAGAAAAATGAAAAAGGTTAGTGATTATAATTTTCCCTTCCTTATTTCGGAGTTTATGAGGAAAATCGCTTCAATCTAGTTTGTACACGCATGAGAAGAATTTATGAATTGAACCATTTATGAATTGAACTCTAGTCTTGATCTGTGTAAAAAAATCCTAAATTAATGTTCTAGCATCATTTGGGATAATCCAATTGTCAACCCAAAGATAAATTTACGAGAATGATTTGTAATTGTTCAATCCTCTTGCTTTAATGGTGAAAAATTATAGTTGAATGGTTAACTAAAAGTCCACACTATCCATATTTGCCTTCAAGTTTTCTGCTGCTTGAAGATTGTCCAGATTGGGGATCACCTGTTGATATAATTGTCTAGATTGGGGATCACGTGTTGATATTTCAGCCATTTGTTTTTGTTAGAGATGGATATATCTATGTGAAGTCTGAAAGTTTGCAATTATAAGCACAACTTTGGTAATTTGGTTTAAAGAATGTTGTGTTAAGCATGAATAAATGCTAGTAGTTGTTACTTTTAGTAAATTACCATAATTTCACTATATTTTCAACATCATACAGTGTAAGATGATTAGTATTATACTCACATTGGAGGCTTGGATGACCATGCTCACACTGCGGATGTTGTACACTACTCACTAGCATCTATGTGAAAACTATATGATTCTACTTTGAAGCTTTATGAACAAACATAGAATTAGTTATTGATTATTACATAGAAGAGTTCAATGCGAGAAGATCCAATGCTACTATTTTAGTTTATTAGTATGAAAGGTGGTTTATCGGCGTAAAACGTAAAGTGAAGGGCATGTAAACTGTAAAAACGTCATGAAATTTTCATTTGATGGGCAGAGGGAATTTGAAATTCCAGGCCTAGTAGTAGGGGCCAACTAATAGTTCTGAGAAACAGATTTTAGAACAGGAGCAATTCACAACATTTCTTTTAACTGAAGGTGCAACTCACCTCCTTCATTACCTCAGCATGAGAAAGTCAAATGGCCAATATTGATTTGTAATCAACACACCCTAGGCATTATTGTGTTGCCAACTTGTACTTTACAGAGTTCAGCGTCCTTCTGAGCACATACGTGTCTCACAGCAAATACCTCATCTTTGCAAACCATAAATAGAGTTAGCCTCTTATTTGAATGAATGTTATTAATGGCTTTAAATGAGTAGTTTAACTCTTATATAATGTCATATTGCCTTTAATGATATATGCATTTTCGATGTTCTGAATAGTATTTTTGTTTTAATTTCTTATCAATTTCTATCATTTTTCTACACATTTTTTCTCAGTACTATATGTATTTATAGCAAAATATGAAGTCGTTATCGATTGGACTAGAACACTAGTCAAGTATTCAAATGATACAATCATTTTAGGATTATGCCTTCTTGGGCGATCTTAGTCCCTGGCAAGCCTACTAGTTCTTTTGAATGAACCATTGTATTTAAACATGGATGGCTTCACAGTACCATTTTAATACATAGATATTTTATTTTTTTAATATAATTTTAAATAATAGTTCTGCAAATTTAACACTGTCTATAGGCTTGTCCTTGTTGTCAAACATGGTTTGGATGGATTGTGGATTGTAACCTGGAGTATAATGCATTTTCATTTGACTCTATTGTGAATTCTTTGTCATAATGTTTTTATTAAAAAATTGTTAGAAAATCAGTTTATCTGAAATGGGTTTGGAAAAATATTGATTTGTAGAAATGTCATGATTCTTCCATGTCTTGTTCTTTAGAATGGAGAGCATTGGCATTGGGTGAGTGGTGGTTGGATAGTAGGTCCATGATTTTGAGATATAATTGGATTATCAAGTCTGAATGTCCCTTGGGTATTATGTTTGACTATCTATCAACCACTCATGGATGAGTCAAACTTGCAAATGACATGTAAACTCATAAGTTACTAAGTAATGAGTCCAACTCATGGGCTCATTGGTGCTATAGATATAAATGACAAAAAAAGAAAAGAAAAAAACCCTCATTTTTAGTGAACTTGTTAATTGTAATGAACTTTTAATTCAAACTTTGGCTTTATAAAAAAACAAATAAAGATTGCAGTGAACCTTGTTAATTGTATTGAACTTTTAATTCGAACTTTGACTTTATAAAAGAACAAATAAAGATTGCAGTGAACCTTGTTAATTGATTTGAACTTTTAATTCAAACTTTGACTTTATAAAAAAACAATTAAAGATTGCCCTAACTTTTGACTTTAAAATAAATAAATAGGGATTATTCAAACTTTAAATGTAAATCTTTGCTAGATATTAAACCTTTAAAAAAAATTATTGAAAAATTGTAGAATCATCCAAGATGAATTAATGCCATATTATATGTCAAAAGTGTGTGTGTGTCTATATCTATATCTATATCTATATATATATATATATATATATATATATATATATATATAGAGAGAGAGAGAGAGAGAGAGAGAGAGAGAGAGAGAGAGAGAGAGAGAGAGAGAGAGAGAGAGAGAGAGAGAGAGCGAGAGAGAGAGAGAGAGAGAGAGAGAGAGAGAGAGAGAGAGAGAGAGAGAGAGAGAGAGAGATAAAACTAGATTTTAGATACTCAATTCACCTAATAAATTCTTGATTAGCTTATTAAGAGCATGGAGATAAATTTAATGGCATGCATCTTTAAAAAATGTAACAGCCCTTGTGTAGACAATTAGGGAATAAGGAGGGAGCCAAAAAATGTAAGCGCTAATGCACTCGAGATCCTATTGTAGTCTAAACTAGTTTTATTTAGTAATATGAGTGGAACAACCATAAAACAATCATATCAACAACATTCTATAAATTTTAATTAGTTCCACAAACAAGAATACAAATATCATCTCATCATCAAAGAACAACATGCATGTCACATGCATATGCACTCACCCACATATATTAGACACAAGTAGTCTACATAATATCCAAAATAATGCATAAAATTCATTAGTTTCCAAGCCACATATAAGACAAGTCATCAAGTCAATGAAGGACAAACATCCAAATTATATAGAAAATAAATCCATACAAAATGGGGCATCACATACTCCCTCTCTTTGAGAAACTTAAACTTTATTTTGAAAGTATTATGCAAATATATGAAGCTTGTACTATGCCAAATTTTATTCTAAATAATTACATTTTGGTGTCATTTATATCATGTTAAATATCATAAATAATTGACCATTTCACTAAATGACAAGTCAATACTTTAGTTTCTTTCAAAATTCATGCATTTCTATAAAATTATAAGCATAATCTCATATTAACACCCATTATACAAGTCCTAGGTGACAACAAATTAATGCATTATTTCATATAATCCATTCCAAATGACTGTTTCAAGTATTTATTGCTTGTTTCAAATATCATTATTAAGCATGCCTTAAGTGGTTTCCATGTTGTACGAGGGAAGTCTTGGCTAACATTTGAATTACTTAAAGCTAGTATTTGGTTTCACCTCAAATCTATGTA
This sequence comes from Pinus tabuliformis, assembly GCA_031772625.1. NCBI lineage: Eukaryota > Viridiplantae > Streptophyta > Pinopsida > Pinales > Pinaceae > Pinus > Pinus tabuliformis. The sequence continues at coordinate 479,710,190 of CM062818.1, read as the reverse complement.
TTATTCGTTATTCATGTTCATTTATGGTAATTTTCGTGGGTATCTTCTTTTAATCGATTTTATTCAATGATGTCACACATGACCATCATAATCGTAAACAAAACTTTGCATAGATGTGTGCTCACCATCCCCTTATCATATGCAGTGATTGCTAGCTCATCAATTATCACAACAATCATCATCTCATTTATTTGGCAATCACAAAGCTTACAAAGCTTCAAAAGCTCATAGGTCAATTCCATATGTAATGTTAATTGCTATGCATGTGATCATACAAATAATATTACTTAACAAAAAGGAATGGGTTCAATGATGACAATTTGTCTAATTAATTTAGTGACAACTATTATTCAATCAACTTGTAGATCATTTAAAGAATAAGATAATTTTCAACAACATTTGAGTAAAACAAGATTTCTCATTACTTTTTTTAGCAACTATCTTGACTAAGGGATTCTTTCTATTTCATAAAAGATTCAATGTAAATAAGTTCAACATGATTGCCAAGCTTACAACTCTCACAAATAAGACTTGCACCAATGTTTGGTAAATAACTTGTGCATATAAGAATAAAGATCTACCCAAACAAGGTTAAACAAAGGTAGCAATCCATATAACTATGATCTTTTCAAACATGGTTGACTTTTTGTCAGACATGGTTGATTTAAAATCCAACCTCTTAATGAATATGGAGGTATTAAAACACTATGGATGTTTCCTTACTTCACAAGTGAGATAATCCTATTAAACATTGCAAGAAAAATTTGGAATCTTTAATCTGATACTTATCATTAATGTCAACAAGATTTTGAACAACAATGCACATGTGAACAAAATATTGAAGTTATTGAGTTAAAATTTTACTCTCAATACCATCACTACATATCACAACCATCCATTATGTAGGTACAAAGTCTGACCACAAGTTCACAACCATGACTTAAAAGATAATCTCACTTCTTTACCTTGTTGATAGTTCTTTACCATCCTCTTCTTTTCAATATCATTTTATTTTGTATGAGGAATCCACATGTTTTGGTCCTTAAGATGCTACTCACACAAGGCTCAGAGCCCTTATAAGAAATACTCTTTATGAGCTCAACAATTTGCATGCAAAATTTGAACTCAAGCAGGGAGAATAATACATTTCTCCTAACTACCCAAGCTAAACCCAATTGACCACATGTAACCATCATTACATAAAGGAGAAAGCATTGATTCAACCATAACTACATTCAACAATGTCCAAAAGAATGCAACAGTTGTGATCTTCAGACTAATTATTGACTCATTAGTCTCAAGAGTTTACACTCTTCCCATTTGATTCATGAATCTGCATTACTACACCTATCCTTTAAGCTTAATGCAAGGAGCAATAAACCCCATAAATCTAAAATTTTAAAAGTATCGTTACAAAATATGGGCATTCAATATCAAGATCCTTTCATGAGACGAAAGTTTTTCTTAAATATTTGTACTACATAAACCATCAATATAAGTGGAAGGAACGGAGGAAGGTTCTAGTCACTCCCATAAAGTTGACCATTGGTAAGAAGAAGGGGAGTCACTAACAAACTCCTTGTGGAGTCTTCTTTGCTTTTCATTTCATTTCATTTGATATTAAATCCATGGAATGCCATGTAATTTCATTTCATGAGTTGTGATTGGAGATAGAAAATCTCTATATAACATCACAACAGTGCAAACAAATCTATAAGCAAAGCTTACTCACTATGCTACACTTGCTTCATAATTGTGAGTGAGAATTCCTTTGTTTGTCTTGTTGATTGCATAAAGTTGTGACTCTAGAAATATAAATGGCTCTAAAGTTAACTGCAAAAGTGTTGGTCAATGTCATTGAGGGTAAGGCAGTGGCGGTGAGTGGTGTGTTTGATAATTGATTAGTGGTATGATGGAATATAAATTGGAGGAATACAAATGTTGATTCTCCGTAAAATTTATCTCATCTTTCCTCCACATAAGCAACTATAATTCTCCATGGCGTATTATATTATCAATTATTCCAAGCTACACACATGGGACGTATAATTATAACTAACATCCATTCTCGTTCCCTTTTCTTGTACATTTTAAAGTATTACTAATTGTGTTTCCTTTACATAAATGAAAATGATTATTACATTTATCTAACTAATTGAATAAATGAAATCTCTACCTTATGGGGTTTGTGCTAGTCTAGTTTGAAGAATACAAGAAGCTCATATACCCAGATGTTGGCATCCAAGTGTATGACATCATCAATCACCTCTTTGATCTACTAGATAACCATTTTTATGTTGTGGTGGACTACTTATGTGAGAAGACATGGGCCCACACTCCACAATACAAGATTGGTTACTACCAACAATGCACAAAGAAGGTGTAATACCTTCTATGTCATAGTTAAGAAGGACTCACTTCCAAGTGAAATAGGGCTTGAGCTAGAGGTGTATATAGTCTATACGATGTTCCCTTTCGAACCCCAATCATCATTTCTTCATTGATACTATATCCCTTATCCCAAACCAAAACCTTGCCATTAAAAAAAGCAACTTTATTACCCTTATCCTCTAGAGCTGAAATAGAAAGTATTTTTCTTCAAACCTAGAACATATAAGATGTTGTTGAGGTGATTGTTTCCACCTGGTTCAAGCTCCAATGTTATATACCAATGCCTTTCACTAGATAGCATTTTTTGTCTCCAAGTTTGATAGAGTGAGAAGAATTTCCTTTTGACAAGGTTTGAATTTGATTGTATCCTCCCGTCATGTGCCTGGAGGCACCACTATCGATAACCCATACATTTTCATCTTTGAAGGCGCTGAATAGAGCAAAGAACATGTTTCCTTGTACTTCTTTCTTTACTAGCTTGGGGATGATCTTCAATATGTAGCTCTTGATGGAGATAAAAAGATTTCCAAGAAAAATGAAATCCTTCTTCATGATTCTTGACATTGTGCCAGCTAACTTGTGATCTTTAGTCTCCGTGTTGCACCTTAGCTCTGATACCATGTTGGAAAATATGGAGACTTAGTAATTATAACTTATTTTTCTTCACTTGATAATTACTTGTGATGTTAGATGTTCTTCTATTACTTCTTTGATTATGTTCATCAAGCAATCATAAAAAACAAGAAGATCACAAAGAGACATAGTACACCAGAAATAGGCTCCAAGATAGGGCAAGACCCCTCTAAGGGGAAAACTTGGAAAATACTTCTCTTCTTCTTTATAATATGCTTACAAAAGAGACTTCAAAGATCCAAAGACCCAAGCCAAAAAACGCTCCAAGATCCAAGTCATCCTTCAACAAGATTTGCTTCAAAACAACTTCCAGAACTTCTATACATCAACCCAACCACTGAAACTTCAGTCCTGCAATTTCAACCTCCAACAACTGGCCCAGAATTTCATCCTCTTGAAGTTGGCAGCTTCACAAACCCTAGCAAGACAAGGAGAAATATAAACCTTGACAAACATCAATTTTTTTTCTTCATCCTCCAGCAACTCTTCACTATTGCAAATCAAACTTGTGTGAGATGTATGTCCAAATGAGGTCGAGCTCACCTCTATTTATAGCCTTTCTTGAGGTTCAAATTTCCCTCCCTTAGGGCGACTTGTCTTTACTCTTAGGCCTACTTGATATTGGGTTTATCCATGGATTTTACATGATAAAATAAATATTTTTCTTCACTACAATTAGTCCAAATGGGACTATGACACATGAAGAATATTATTCTTTATCATAGAAATACCTAGAAGACTTAAAAAGCATGAAGAACTTGCTTTTGACTCAAACTAGAGTATGAAATCTATAATCCAAAATAAAATATTATCTCTTTCTTTTAGTTTTCTTTCTTTATAAAGAATATACAATGTCATGATTACAATTACATCATAATGAAGACCAACCCTAGTTACAATTTTCAACACTCCCTTTTAATTAGGGAGGTATTCATGGTACAAGGAATCTCAATATTGAAGCATTCCCATAAGAAGAGTCAGATTGATAAGCCATCTTTTGTGAAGCATCTTTTATATCATAACCAACATTGTCACTAAAGGTATTTACTGGCCAAGCTCATCCTTAACTATGAGCATTATGATTGGAGGCTTTATGTGAGCTGCCACACTACCTCTCAAGGTACACACCCCATCCAAATGTCTAGAAGATGTTCTTTTAGGACTATTCTTATCTTGGACTCCCAAACCTAGATCCTTGAATAGTATCGGTCCTCTTTGAATAATCTTATCTTGGATTCGCTACCTCATCCTTAAAGAGCATAGGTCACCAACTTCTTTCTATGGATTTTTTAATTGGTAAGTTTCAATCTAGATGTTTATTCAATCCTCCAGTCTCCATTTTTTCCTTATGGCCTTCACTAAGACTTATGGTTGCTATTCCTAGTCTAGTGCCTAACCCATAAAGACAAGAACTATCTGATATCACTCCCTCTCAACCACGAAAGAGATATCCACCAAACCAAGCTTACCTCTCAGGTACTCAAGCTTCTTGTTTGGTAATGCTTTAGTCAATATGTCAACTACCTGCTCATTTGTAGGTAGATAGTGCAACTCCACGACCCTATCTCATACCAATCCTCTGATGTAGTGGTACTTGTTATTTATATCCTTTGTCTTAGCATGAAATACCCCGTCTTCTTTCAACTTTATGTAACTTTGATTATCACAACGTATCCATGTAGGGATGAGCAATCCTTCAAACAACTCTGATAACAACTTCTTGAGCCAAACTGATTCACTGTAGACTTCACTTGCAGCAACATATTCAGCTTCAGCACTGCTCAAAGCAACTATATCCCGCTTTCTGCTCATCCACGAAACCATGGAAGGTCCAAGGCTGAAGCATCCTCCTGTTGTGCTCCTTCCGTCTGTCTCACTGCCACACCAATTTGAATTTGTATATCCCATGAGTTGGTTTTCATTCCTAGTATACTTGAGGTAGTGATAGATGGTTCCACACAAGTATCTTAAGGTATGCTTAGTTGCAATCCAATGATCTTGCTTTGGCTCCATCTGAAACTGACTGAGGACATTTACTGCAAAACAAATGTATGGCTTGGTATTCACCATATACATGAAGGACCCAACCAATTTCCTGTAGCAAGTAGGATCTACCGGACTAGACTCTAAATGCTTCAACCTTTTGAAATTTGTAACCATATGAACCATCATAAGTTCACAATCCATCATGTCGACCTTCTGAAGCCTCTTGATCACATATTTATGTCGACCCAGGACATATCTCTCTCGGTTTTTTCCATACTTCTATTCCCAAGTAATAATGCATAATTCCAAGATCCTTCATATCAAATTCAACTCCTAACTACCTCTTGCATTCTTGAATTAGTCGATCTACACCTGTAACTAGTAGATCATCCACATATCAGAGTATAATAATTGGTTCTTTCCGGACCACCTTGATTTATAGATTTTGATCTGCATAACTCTTGGTAAAAACAAGTCTCAAGAGGTATGCATCCATTCTTGCATACCATGCTCTCGGTGCTTGCTTCAAGATATATAGAGCCTTCTTCAACCTACAGACATGAGTTTCCTTCTGATTTATTTCAAATCTTTGAGGCTGCTCAATATAGACTTCTTCATCAATGGTCCCATTCAGGAAATTTTGTCTTGACATCCATTTGGAATGATCCATCCCATAGAAGCAACCAACGAAAAAAGTGATCTTATTGTCATATACCTAGTTGTGGGAGCAAATGTTTCTTCATAATTAATCCCTTCTTTCTGTGAGAAACTCCTTTCTACAAACCTTGCTTTATATTTCTCGATGCTCCCATCTGCAACATGCTTTATTTTATAAATAAATTTTGAAGTGACTATCGATTTGTCACTCGGCCTAGGGACAATCTCCCATTCATCGTCCTTCATTATTGATCGGTATTCTTCCTCCATTGCATTCTTCCATTCTTGATGCTTAGCAGCATCCTCATAGGAGGAAGGTTTTGCCTCAAATAGCTTTGTCATGTATGCAACATATCCAAAATACCTCTTTGTTATCTTACTTTCCCTGGATGTCCCTGATGTTGTATGTACTTCTGCCTCTTGAGTAGTAGTTTTCAACAAAATATGTTGTTTCCAATTTTCTGGAACAATTGTTGTATAGGCTCACAAGGGCCTTCAACATTTTCTTGAGTTGGTTCTGGTTCTTGACCATCATTGTCCCTAGAGATATCTTCAAAGATAGGAACTTCTTCATTAGAGTCAACTAGTACATCCTTCAATTTCTTGTAAGTTATGTTTTCATCTGAGATGACATCTCTACTTGCCACAATTCTATAGGTTTTAGATGAAGCACTATACCCCATAAAGATGCCCCTTAAATTGGTAGGATCTAGCTTTTTTCTTTTATCCATGGGTACATGAATGTACACATGACACCCAAAATATACGAAGATGATCCACACGTGGCTTATTTCTTGTAAATGCTTCTTCTAATGTCATGTTATTGAGCACCCTGTGAGGACTTCGATTTTGCAAGTAAACAACCATCATACGTTCCTCTCCCCCTAGGAATTGGGAGATATCTTGAGCATTTAGCATAGCTCAGACACATTATTCAATAGTACGATTCTTCCTTTTTGCCACTCCATTCTATTTAGGATTATAGGGAATAATGAGTTGCCCCGTGATTCCTACCTCCTTATAGAAAACTATTAATTCTTTGGAGGTGTATTGTCCACCATTATCTAACTTTAGAATTTTGATCTTCTCCTACGTTAGGTTTTCCACTTCATTCTTGAAATTCGGAAACTTTTCGAATACCTCGTCCTTGTTCTAATTGAGAAGGTATAACCAAGTCTTCCTTGAATAATCATCAATGAAGGTTACATATCATTGATGCCTACCAAGAGACTTAACTGCCATAGGTCCACATACATCTGAGTGTATGAGATCCAAAATTTTAGTAGATCTAGTTTCACTATTTGGAAATGATTTCTTTACATTCTTGCAAAGAGAACACCCTTTACAAGTTCCTTCATGGTCTTCCTTTATTTTGGGGACATCATTGACCATTTGACTCATAGATGGAAAAATATTATAATGAAGGTGTCCATACCTTCTATGCCATAGTTTGGAAGCACTCACTTCCAAGTGAACTAGGGCTTTAGCTATAGGTGTATATAGTCTATACAATGTTCCCTCACGAACCCAAATCATCTTTGCTTCATTGATACTAGAGACCATAGCCCAAACCAAAACCTTTCTATCAACAAAAGAAACTCTATTACCCTTTCCTCTAGATAAGAAATAGAAAGTATATTTTTCTTCAAACTTGGAACATATAAGATGTTGAGGTGAATGTTTCCACCTGATTCAAACTCCAATGATGTATACCCAATGCCTTATTGGATAGCATTTATTGTGTCCAAGTTTAATAGAGAGATATTAGTTTCCTCTTGACAAGGTCTGAAGTTGATTTTATTCTCTTGTCATGTGTCTGGAGACACCACTATTGATAACCCATACATTTTCATCTTTGAAGGCACTCGATAAAGTGACGAACATATTTCCTTCTAGTTTTTACTTTATCAGCTTGTGGATGATCTTCAATATGTAGTTCTTGATGGAGATAGAAATTTTTCCAAGAAACTTGAAACCATTCGTCATGATTCTTGACATTGTGCCAACTAACTTGTGATCTTGAGTCTCCTTCTTGCACATTACCTCTAATACCATGTTCCAAAATATGGAGACTTGATAATTCTAACTTATTTTCCTTAACTTGATAATTACTTGTGATGTTAGATTTTGTTCTATTACTTCTTTGATTATGTTCATCAAACAATCAACAAAAATAAGAAGACCACAAAGAGACAAATTACACCATAAATAGGCTCCTAGTTAGGGTAAAACCCCTCCAAGGGGAAAACCCGGAAAATTCTTCTCTTCTTCTTTAGAAATTCTTACAAATGAGACTTCCAAGATCCGAAGACCCAAGTCAGCCCCTAGAAATAATTGCTTCAGAACAACTTCCAGAACTTCGATACTAGAACTTCAGCCTCAACAACAGAATTTTGGCCTCCAGCAACTGCTGTAGAATTTCATCTTCTTGAAGTTGACAACTTCACAAACCCTAGCGAGGTAAAGAGAAAGATAACCCTTGACAAACTTCGATTTCTTCTCCTTTTCTTAATCCTCCAGCTACTCTTTTTACCTTCTCTATTGCAGATATAAATTATGTGAGTTGTGTGTCCAAATGAGGTCGAGCTCCCCTTTATTTATAGCCTTTCTTGAGGGTCTATTTGCCATCCCTTAGGCTGACTTGTCATTGCTCTTTGATCGACTTGATAGTAGGTTTATCCATGGATTTTACATGATAAAATAAATATTTTTCTTCACTACAATGAGTCCAAATGGGATTATGGCACATGACCAATATTATTCTTTATCCTAGAAAGTCCTAGAAGACCTAAAAAGCATGAAGAACATGCTTTTGACTCAAACTAGAGTATGAAACCCATACTCCAAAATAAAATAAAATTTCTCTTTCTTTCATTTTTATTTCTTTACAAATAACATACAATGTCATGATTACAATTACATCATAATGAAGATCAACCCTAGTTACAATTTTCAACAACCCCTCCCATGTCATTTTCAGAGTTGGACTAACTAAGCATATTCTTCATCAAGGTGTATAATCATATTCTGTTGGCCTATAATCTTAGATTGGCCATGCTCTGGTACCACATGAAGAAAGTGGATTTTGACAAATTGAAATTCGTCCATACTACACTGTTGTAAGTATTTTCATCTTGCCCCAAATCAGATTAAATATGTCTTATATCTTTTGAAAAGAATAACCCATATGTCAAATGTAATGGTGGTTGTGGAGGGATCAAAGCCATGGAGGTACATAAGAAAGGAGTAGAATATGGATAGGGTGATACAAAGATGTTGGTAAAGAAGTGGTGGGATATCTATAACAATATATCCTTAGGCTTAAAATCATCTAATTTAATACTTGATTTGGAGACCCACTATTGGCTGTGCTGAAAAATGCAACAAGAAAATCCTAATTTAATTTTCTCCTTGAATTAAATTAGGAATTAAATTCTAATTCTAATTCTCATTGAAACTTGTAATAGTTAACTAAGTTGACTTAGTGTCTTGGGATTCTATCTAGATTCATGTAGATTGATTCCTAAATTTTATGGGTGCAGGTTGAGTTCTTTTGAGTTGTAATTATTTAATTCAGTTTAATTGAGTTAATTTCAATTAAACTAGTTCCAACTAATGGAGGAATTAGCAAAAGATCCAGTAGTGGAGTGTAACCTTTAGTAGTGGGATGAACTTGTAGTAGTGGGGTGTAACCAACACTGCTCAACTAGTAAAATGAAGATTCAATCATAATTAACTCATCCATGTCAGATAAGAGAAAAACCCAGTTGAGATTAGAATTCAGGGTCAATGTAATATCAATTGTAAAATCATTTAAATCAAACTAATGGTGCATGCAATCAGAGGAAGGCCTATTGATGGATTGCACAGTTATGGATGAGGAATTTCCCAATTAAATATGGGCTAATTCCCTAGGAAACTGCACAAGAAAATAGGAGCTTGGAAGGAAACATATTTGGCTAAGTATTGGTTGGAGCTTGTTTGTGAAGCAGTGAGAGAGATTTGAGTTTGCTCGAGCTTGAGAAAAGAATTGGAATCTTCTCATATTTTCTTATTAATGCAATATACAAATAGCATGGGTTTTAAGCTGTGGCTTTCCCCATAAATTTATTGTGTTATGTGTGATTGAATTCTTTCTCATTTATGCATTGTGATTTCATTGATTGTTTATTGTTGCCACTAACAAGTAGAGTAGATTCAAGTTAGTTGTTTTAGCATATTAGAATCTACAATTTGAATATACAAGGAATTTCTACATGGTATAAGAGCTGAAATCACTATAGAAGAGAAGAATACGAGTTTGTCTTTTACAGGAGAAATCGAATTTGCAGTATCATACTTCAAAGCCAACAAGATGTTGTTCTACAGATTGAGACTTGAATATGCCCTTGAGGGTAGTTCAAACTATATTGCTTGGAAGGATATGATGGAGGCAGTGTTGGAAGTAAACAGTCTTAAGGAATTCATAGACAATGATATTCCTAAGCTAGTCGATGCTCAAGATCTGGAAGAGTGGAGAAAGTGTGGCATAGGCGAGAAGGATTATCCTAGAAGGAGTTCGATATCATATTGTCTTGAACCTCCATGGTAAGGAAACTTCATTTTCAATGTGGAAGGCCTTGACAGACCTATTTCAAAACAATAATGACCACATGAAGCTGGCACTGAAGGACAAGCTGAGAAAGATCAAGATGGAGAAGGGCATACCGAAGTACTTGATCAAGTTCACCCAATGTTGGGATGAGCTTGGAAGTGCCAGTGTTACAGTTGTTGAGGACGATGTGGTGAGCCTAGCACTTCTAGGGCTTCCCAAGAGCTGGCACAACTACTAGGACTCGGTTAATGGGAGGGAGAAGCTACCAGAGTGGGAGTGATTATGGTCCGACTTGGTACAAGAAAATATTCGACGGAACACTAGGGATGGATCCTCATCCAAGAATGATGATGAGGAGAACTATGCCTTAGTTGGCAAGGCAAAGAAGGGGAAGGGGAAGTCATCTCATTCCAAATCAAATTCCAGTTAGGGCGACAAGAAGAAGGACATGTCGAAGATTAAATGTTTTCACTGTCACAAGCTAGAACACTATGCTACAAAGTTTCCATGCAAGAAGGCCAGTAAGAAGCCCTCTGGAGGAGTGACAAATGAACCACTTGCTTCTAAATTCGAACTGGATTTCACCCTCATCACTTGTGTGGTGATATCAATGATGGGTAGTGTGTGGTACTTGGATAGTGGAGCCTCATTCCATATAACCGAAAACAAAGAGTTCTTCAGTCACTTGGAGGTGAAGGACCTCCAAATGCACATCAAGATGGGAGATGATGGGAGGTATAGTTTGAATGACATCAATAATGTTACCTTTCAGAGGGATTTTGGTTATCCCCTCACATTAAAAGATTTCATGTATGTTCTGGGTTTGAAGAAGAACTTGGTTTCAGTTGCCATGTTTGAGAACCGTGGCTACGATGTGATATTTAGCAAGGGAAATTATTTCCTTTATCACATAGCCTCACGAAAGGTGAAGCGGATCGAGGTTCGGGTGAAGAACCTCTAAAAATTGGATGTAGAAGATTGTGTTGCTTTGAGCACTAAAGCAGAGAAGGTGCAGAGCTGAGACATCAGTGAGTTGTTGCATATAAGATTGGGTCACTTACATTACAAATATTTGAAGATCATGCAAAAAATTTCTACAAGACTTCCCAAGGGTACACTAGAGCAGAGAGACACATGCAAAGGGTGTGCATTGGGCAAGTACACCAAAGCTTCCTTTCATGATAAAGATAGTCGAGCACAAGAGATCCTTGATCGAGTTCACTCAGATGTGTGTGGACTATTCTCAACAACATCCATGACCAAGAACAGGTATTATGTAATATTTCTTGATGAGTTTTCTCGTAAGTGTTGGATTTTCTTCATGCAGAATAAAGGTTAGATGTTCACTAAATTTTGTGAATATAAAGCACTTGTGGAGAATATATTGGCAGGAAAGTTAAAGCTTTAAGAAGAGATAATGGTGGAGATTATGTGTTGAATGAATTCAAGAACTTTTGTGCATCAGAAGGCATTAAACGAGAATTAATAACACCTCATAACCGATAGTAGAATGGGGTGGCTGAAAGGAAGAACAAAAGTATTGTCGGAGTTGCACAGGTGATGTTACATGATCTGGACCTACTGTTGCACTTGTGGGCTGAAGCATGCAACACAATTGTTTATTTATAGAACATAAACCCTCATCGAATTCTTGGAATGAGTACACCAGAAGAAGATTTTTTAGGTAAGAAACTAGATGTGGCACACTTCAATATCTTTGGTTTATAAATATGGTGTCATGTTACCAGGGATGCATGAAAAAAGCTAGAGCCAACAACAGAGTTGGGCATATTTCTGGGGTACACTGATACACTTAACAACTATCAGGTGTACCTATTATCCAACATGATGATGGTGGTTCATAGATATATGAATTTTGATGAGGATAAGGCCATGAAATGTTCCCTTGAGAGGGAGATTCAGTTACATCAATATGATCAACTTTTAGCTCCAAAGGAGGAACCTTAGGATGATGTGCAGCAACCCATGCAGAGGAGAAGAGAGTGGAAGCAACCACTCATGCAAATACTTCGATAGATGGAAGGATGCACACAGAGAGGCTGACAAATTGATGCATGATGCTAGAGAGAATGTGTGAGCACCACATAACATTGTAGGCAGAGGAGGTCACCAGATCAATACATTGGCTACATGGCGCTAATGAGCAAGACTGTAGAGGTTGAGCCATCCTCATTCGAGGAAGAAATGCAACAACCAGTATGGGTTGATGCCATGGTTGAGAAGTATGACTTGATTATCAAAAAAAATGTTTGGGAGGTGGTCCCAAGACCAGAAGACAAGTCAGTCGTGAGTTCTAGATGGCTTTACAAGGTAAAGCAAGTAGCAGATGGGAGTGTGGAGAAACACAACGACATATTTGTGGCCAAAGGGTTCTCTAAGGTGGAGGGAATTGATTACGATGAGACCTTTGCTCTAGTAGCAAGGCACTAGTCAATCATATCTATTTTAGCACTGTCAACGTAGATGGGATGGAAGATACATCAGATGGATGTGAAGACAACATTCCTCAATGACATGATTGAGGAAGAAGTGTATATTAAGCAGAAGGAAGGATTTATAAATTCAACAGAGAGTCACATGTGTGCAAACTCAAGCGAGCGTTATATGGACTAAAACAAGCACCTCACTCTTGGTACACCAAGATTGACAACTATTTCACCGGGTTGGGCTTCACCAAAAGTGAAGCAAATTCAAACCTTTACCATATTTTGGTTGAAGGTAAATTGTTGGTTATAGTATTATATGTCGATGATTTGATTCTAACAAGTGATGAGAAACTGATGAAATCTTGCAAAGAGGATAGTGCAAGTGAATTTGACATGAAGGACCTAGGGCTCATGCATTACTTTATTAGTATGGAAGTATGGCAAGGAGATGAGGAATTGTTTGTCTCCCAGGGAAAGTATGCCAACGAGTTACTGAAGAAGTTCCACATGGAGAGCAACAAACCCACAAAGACTCCTCTAGTAGGTAACTGGAGGAAGAATGATGCTACTTTAGGTGAAGTAGTGGAGGCTACTCTTTATAGACAACTTGTGTGTTCACTTATGTATTTGGTGAACAAATGATCGAGCATGTGTTTTGCAGTTAACGATCTTAGTAAAGCCATGGTTAAGCCAACCAAACTTTATTGGAAGGCAGCTAAACATGTGTTGAGATACATCAGAGGCACCACTCAGTTTGGTCTTTGGTATAGAAGGACAGAGGGAGTGAAGCTTCAAGGCTTCATAGATGTAGATTGGGCATGGAGTCCATCTGACATGAAGAGAAAATCAGGGGGAATCTTCAATATTGGGTCAGCAACAATTTCTTGGTACAACAGGAAGTAGAGATCAGTTGCACTCAGTTCAACATAAGTAGAGTATATGGATGCTAGCCAAGCAACTTGTGAGGCTAGTTGGATGAGGAAGATCCTTTTTGGGTTATTTGGTCTGCAGATGGATCCTACAGTGATTTATTGTGACAATAAAAGTTGTATAAAACTCTCTGAGAATCCATTTTTTCATGATCAGTCCAAGCATATCGACATCTGATATCACCATCTATGAGATTGTGTGTAGAGGAGAATCATGTTGTTGGAATACATTCCTACAAAGGAGCAAGATGTAGATATATTGACAAAGGCATTGTCAAGATGAAAATTCAAGTTTCACAGAGGCAAGATCAGGGTAGCAGATAATCCTTTTATTGTTAACAGGGAGTGTCGAAAAATGCAACAAGAGAATCCTAATTTAATTTTTTCCATGAGTTAAATTAGGAATCAAATTCTAATTCTAATTGTCATAGCAACTTGTAATAGTTAACTAAGTTAATTTGAATTAGTTGACTCAGTTAATTCATGTTGGGATTCTATCTAGAATCATGTTGAGTGGTTCCTAAAGTCTAGGGGCCCAGGTTGAGTTCTTTTGAGTTGTAATTAATTAATTCAGTTTAACTAAGTTAAATTCAGTTAAACTAGTTCTAGTTGATGGTGGAATTAGTGGTAGATCTAGTAGTGGGGTGTATCCAACACTTCTCAACTAGTAAATTAAATATTCACTCATAAATAACTCATGCATGTCAGATCAGAGAAAGACGCAGTTGAGATTAGAGTTCAGACACAGTGTACTATTAGTTGTAAAATCATATAACTTAAATCGGTGGTGTATGCAATAAGAGGAAGGTCTATTGATGGATTGCGCAATTATGGATGAGGATTTTCCCAAATAAATATGGGCTAATTCCCTAGGAAACCGTGCAAGGAAATATGAGCTTGGTAGGCAACATATTTAGCTAGGTATTGACTGGAGCTTGTTTGTGAAGCAGCGAGACAGATTGATTTTGTGCAGAGGTTGCTTGGCCTTGAGAAAAGCATTGTAATCTTCTCATATTTTCTGATTAATGCAATATACAAATAACAAGGGTTTTCAAGTCAATTGTTTTAGCATATTACAATCTACAGTTTGAATCTACAAGGAATTTCTACAGGTTGTGATAAATAGCTAAAAACTCTTGCTCGCATTTGAGATTCCTTGAAAAACCTTTTTGTACTCATTTTCTTGTTGCTTAGGTATTAGATTACCATGTTAAATGGATAAATTTGGTCTATTATGTATTGTGATTCATGTGTTCAAAGTGGTAACATGACATCGTTAATGAAACACAAATACATGACAAAGTTTACAATGTGTCTTACTAGAAATATGCTTTATTGCTTGTAATATTTTTTAACATACCACTAAAGGTTATTGGTATCTTGAAATGTTTAATTTAAATGAATTCACTACAATGTAGATGTTTATGTGGTCTCCTTTAAAATTTATGTATAGGATAAATCAACCATAAATTATCTATAAATATTTTTCTAGGATGAAAAAGCTAAAAAGAACTAAGGAAAAACTAATACATATGTTTGATTGTGAAAAAGGGACATTTCTAATTCGTAGTTTGTTACTTGAATGAAAACATCATAAAACAAATTACACACAATTATAATGGTAATTACCTACCTAAATATGAAACATCACAAAACAAAACACACCCATCCCAATTAATATAAATCCATTAAGACTACTCGAGTTCATATTTTTTTGTAAAAATGACCAATAAAGTGTTGTTGTTAATGTAAGTTATCTCCTCATGATGACAATATAAGATAAGATAGATAAGATAATTATATTTATGTCCAAATATTGACCACAAAGTAGGTCAAAAGAACTATTGAGTACAATGATGTCCATATAATGTGGGAGGACCAAACAATCTCCTATAAAAGATACAATGCATGAATATAAATGTACAATGTGTGAAATATAAAGGATACAATGCATGAAATTCCCTCATGGAGAATATCCAAGAGCTAATGGGTCTGAGGATCAGACCCATCTCTCTTAACATTTGAGGTTGAATGAATAACACTGAAGAAAAACTCAACAAAGTATGTTGGCTTGATGAAGGGCTGGTGGAAAGTGTGGACTGGACTGCGTAGGGGAGTTTGCGCACTGTTGAGGTATGGAGGACTTAGTCATTCTCCTAGGAATTGATATGCTACTGAGATATCGTGTGGCGGGGTGAGGTCCCACAAATCCTCACTGATCTCGAGTCTGGATATGTACTAGTATCAATCGGTCTCTTGGTCCCCTTGTCTGAAGGTAGTACCCTGAAAAATGTTGTGATCCTCTGTGTGGAGTCTGGTTTGATTGGAGGCTGAAGAATACGTGCTCAAAACCTAAGAGCCTCCTGCATATATAGGGCCAAACATCTCTAATTGGGATACCTAAAAAGTCGGTGAGGGTCTGAGAATCTCTGAACAAGCAATGAAACCTTCCTCTGATCTCGTAGTAGATAGGGCATCCAAAAATGAAGTGCACCTCGGTATCTACTTCCTGTAAATGACATATCTGACAGTTTCTATCTGGTCTATCAATCTGGTGGTCCATCTCTACCCGAAGTCTATGAGAACCTACTCTAAATTGGCCTAGAGGAATGCGAAGAGCATGCATCCAGTGGTGAAATGTATGCTGGGGTCGAACAATGAGTCTGTCTCTCAACATCAATAAGTGATCAATGTAGAAAGCCATCTTTTGGCACAACCCTGTGACTTGGACGAACTTCCTGTAGATGTCCTCCCTGGTGATCTTGTTCAATTCCTGTCTAATAGGTAAAATGTGATCAAGAGCATCAAAGGAATATCAGAAAGGAGGGAGACGATCAAACTGAATGCCCATTGACTCTAAAATATTTGAAATTCGTGTAAACCAACATCTAGTTGGACTCGAGGGAGTAGAACGGACAATAATCTCAGAAGAGAAATATGCCAAGTAAGGATATCGGTCCCTACTCTTTATCATAGACCTTCTAAAAGATTTCCAAGATATTTCGGTGTTCCACATTTTCAAGCAATTAAACGATCTACTTGATTCCTTGTCTAAGAAGGGACTTAATTCACAGTTGGGAACTCTGTATTATGAAGAGTACAAGGATGAAGCTAGTAATCTTGGAATTTTTCCTTTGGTTTAGTTTGTCCTCATTTATCTTTTACAGCAGACCATTGGTGGACTATTATTTTGTGATTGTTGAAATTTTAGGGTATTATGAGGTAGTTAATTACATCTCTATTTTTAGTTGACTTATGTTATATGGGATATGTTGTTGGTAAGTTTGTTATATTTTTGTTTGGCTACTATGTAAGTAGATTAACTCCTTTCGAGCGGGAAAATGATTAGTAAATGTTGCATATACTTGGTTTATTTATTTGGTGAATACAAAAAGATGTAACTAATTTTTTAATACAAAAAAGAAATGGGATTTTCTTTGATGAAAAAAATAAGATCAAATGTGGGCTTTATTTCACAACAAAAGAAAAGGGAAGAGAAAACAATTAGGACATTGTCACAATAAAATCTCTAGAAATTTGGTAGACAAAATATTACATTTGATGAGGAATGGAAGAGTAAATTGATGAGACAAACATTGCAAGAAAGGGACCATTAATATCAATCATATGCATCCAATGGTAGGGACATCTAGAAGGTTACATTACTACATACATCTCATATATGATGTGTCTTAGGAATGAGAAACCATATTTTAAAAATAGTTGGTATGGAGATGACAAATAGACATTATAAAAAAACAGTTTCCAATAAGAGGTAAACTAGAAGTTGTTGTCCTAGCTTAATAATATCATTTTTATATGACTATAACATTAGAAAAATAAATATTGAATTTACTAATTAGATTGTGTTGATGCCTCGAAAATCGCTGCAACAACATTGGGGATAACCACCCGGTCCGGACCTTAGTACAGCTCCTTTTCCGTTTGGAATAGTGGCTTCGACTGGGGATAATGGGACCAGTTTCCCAAAAGTGGATAAACGGGATGAATGGATGATTTATAATCTAAGCTAGCGGGGTGAATAACTACACTATCAACAAGAATACATAAACTATAATCTATCCCAGGAACTTATCTGAGCTTTAAAGTGTAGCGTTTGATGGTTTGCGTCTAAAGACAGGCATATAGATGACTCCATCTTTCAGACATAGATATTACTTCATTCAAGATTACTGTGCCTAAATAGTTAAGCAAAGCGATTAAAGCTATATTACCACACTCATCATTTATATCATTGAAATATACATGATTAAAAAGAAACACATCATAAAACATCCAATAGTGGAATGAATACAGATCTGCTGTTACGGCGCATGCATATAATCAATAATAGCAGGAATAATCACATAGCAATTCATATGAAAGGAATGAATTCAGACATAGATAGAAATACCATATGAGCTACGCAACACTCCCAATATCAATCGCTATTTGTAGTTCTTCCTTCAACGCAAAAAAAACATTCTCAACAAAGACAATAGTGCAAAATTGTATAAAAAGCTTCGTTGTTGAATTAAGAACAACTGGTCCAGTTTTATAAAAGAATATTGACTGAAGCACAAAAGTGCAAACTTCAGTCTATTAAGTCTGATACAAAAGTTTACGACCCTTTCTAAAAACATGAAAGGGTCTATAAATACTAAATTAATCTAAATATCTATTAAATTGAAATCCTACTAAATTGGTATCAATAAATATTGATCCTATTTCCCTCAGCGATCTGGCAATCGGCGGCATGATTCATCAGGTAGGCTGCTTGCCTTTAAATCTGAGCTGACTTATCGCAAGCATTGGCTCTACTTCAGGCGGTTTGTTGAGGCGCGAACTGAGCTGGGCGGCATAGGTGGCATCCTGAATATCGGGAATTATACACCCGATTGCATCTGTTAAACACTTAAGGGCGGCTCTCTGTGTGTGCGGCTTAATCAGGAAGAGCCAATATGCATCGAAGGTCAAACTGTTAACCCCGGCGATTAATCTCCCCTTTTCCTCCAAGTCAGGATAACATGATTGCTCCAACATGTTTGTTGTTGTCATCTTTCCTGGTGTACATTGGGAAATCATATTCGCTAAGTAGAGAGTGTTGTTAACCAGATCAACTAGGTTGCTGGAAGTTGATTTACATCTTGAAGCCGCCCTCTCTGCTTTCATCACCTGAATTTGCCATTCTGTAAAGAGTATATCCTTATATGTTTCTAGGATCCTGGGAAAATTTGCTGCTTTCCCTTGATCAGAATCTTGCCAGTCAAGATATGCAGTTATGATTTCTTCGGCTTGGTCTAACTCATTCCTGGCCTTCTCTACCTGCTGATTTATGGATGTAGTTAGCTCACACAATGGCTCTGCCTCAGTGATTTGTTGACACAAGAGCCTAATTTGTGATATTAATGCATTGTTTATTTGCAATGCTTCTGCTCTGAACTCATCCACTTGTGGAGTGCCCTTTATTATTTCGAGCTGCGATGTCAATTGAGCTATTTGCTCATCTTTCGTTTTCATCATTTGCTCATTTGATGCCCTCAATTGTGCCAATGCCTCCGATAACTCCTTCTGTTTCTGGATCGCGCTTTGGTTGATCCTCTGCTTCTCTGCCTGCAACTGCTAAGTTAATTGACTGTTCATTTGTTGCTGTGTCAACAATTGCTGTTCCGCCTGCTCTGCCTTCTGCTTTGATTCAGCCAACTCTGCCCGTAATGCAAAAATTTCTTGGTCTTTAGTCTTCAGTAGAAGACTTACCTCTGATGCCTTGTCGATTGTCGCTGCCGAATAGGCTCCTGCATACTGTGACAGTTTTGTTAGATCATCGGACGGGTCGAATTCCTCTTTCCAAACCACGCTGCCCGTAACAGTTTGTTCCGGGAAAAGGGAAGGTTGATCAATCTTCCTTCTTTTCCTTTGTCGTTTTACCACTACTCTATGCCTCGAGCTGTAGAAAACATCCAGGGGAGGAATATCTTCTACCTGTAGAATGATTTGGTCGGAGGGGTCTTTTGGTATTACTTCAACATCCTTAGAAACGGGTGGGCCGTTGGTTCCACTTAGAACCTGAGGTGAAGTGATGTCCTGTGTATTGTTTGTTTTGGAAGTGTTTGTATCTTTGGAACATTCCAACCCACTGATGATAGAGTCAAATTGCTTCCATTCCTGGAGCAATTTGGGGTCAATACGAGTATCTATATTGACATCAATGGTGGTTTGTTTCTGCTTTTTGGCTTTAGACTCCTTCTGCACTTCTTCCTGTTGTTTCTTCTGTTGCTCTTCTTGTTCTTTCCTCTGTCTTTCCTCTTGTTCTTTTATCTGTTGTTCCTCTATCTCTTTTTTCTGTCTTTCCTCTTGTGCTCTCCGCTGCTTTTCTGCCTGTTCTTTCCTCTGCCTTTCCTCCTGCTCCTTTTTATGATCTTTTGTTATAACAGGAGGTTCGCTTGACTGTTGCCGACCAGGCTCGCTTGATGATGTTGCTGGGGTTGTTGCTAGTAAATCTAGAGGCAGAGTTTCCAACCTCTGTTCTCTAAGTTTATTAAATTCGGTCAACCCTTCATCATTATATTTTTGTAGGGCGAATTGCCTAACTTGGCTTATTGACTCGGCTGAGGAGAACAGGTCATCAAAGATATCTTCCTGATGATCAAATCTTGTCAGTTTGGCCTGTTCTAATGCATTATAGGCAACTTTTCTTGGATCGAAATGCCTATTTGGGAGAGTCGCTAGAGTCAAGGATTGAATTTTTGTGGCTTCCTTTTCTGCATGTTTGAGATCATGCAGGGTATATACACCACACCTCAAAGGAAAAGAGGGCCAGCCTTGCTTCTTATTTTTCTTGAGTGTTTGTGTAACACTCTCGGAAATGATTTGGTAAGAAATTTCCCTTGCTAGAAGTTTATCTGGTATGTACAGAGGGAGAACATGGGGTCTGGCTTGGCTGCCGAAAACTCTTATGTAGGTAAACCTTTCCTCTCCAAACCAGCTAGCTATTCCGGTTAAATCAAATCCGGCTTGATAAGAAATCTTGGGAGCAGGTCTATCAAAAATGGAATAATGAATAGGCAACATAAAGCCATTACAAACTTGGTATAGATGATGTTTATAAGAAGACTTCCACAATTTCTGGTGATATATATGAATGGGTGAGGGGTCTTACGCAGTCCACCTCCAGCCGAGTACGGGGAATTCAGAATTATAACAGAGGGTGTCTAGAATATAGGCACTGGAGTAAAATGGGGGAATTATTCTTTCAGAAATCTGGGTCTTGCTTCTAAACTCGAGCACAGCTTGTGCTAGTTTGTCAGAAAGGATAGTGGCCCAATCCATAATTATACTGTTTACTGCTGCCTCCATTAGAGGAACCATTTCTATGGTAAAATTAGTAGAGTCATGCAATCCCCATAATCTACACATCATTATCCCCGCATAGCAATAAGGAGAAGCCAGAGAATCAACCGAGTACTTACTGGAAGATTCGTGCTTGTGTTTGGCTGGATTCTGTCTCCAATCCCGGATGGGTTCGGATTCAACTTCATTATCGCTTGCAAACTTCTCTAGGAACACCTTGTTATATACCTTCTCTGGCTCGGGAAAATGATACATTTGCCTTAAATCATCTGCCTTGAATGATCCAAAAATCCTCCCATCTCTGGTGCTAAAAGTTCTGTCCAAGATTGGAATTTCTTCAATCGCCCATCGCACGACGTCTGTGTATGGGAGAATTTTCTCTCTGGCCGCTATCCTGTGAAGGAAAGAGTCGGCCAAATCTTTGAGGGTGCTCTCAGACTTCCGAAGTAAATCCACACTAGCTTCTGTTACTGTCTTCACTGGTTGTTCGGCTTCAATCAGATTGTAAGTGCCTTGCCAAGTAACTCTGGTGAGACTCGTACACGTAGTATCAGAAATTAAGCCCTTCTTTTTGTCCACGACAGCTTGTCCTGCAACTGGTGTAGCGGAATAGCCTGTGGTCTTCTTGGATTTCTTGCCCATCTTGCTCAAGCTTCCCTCTATGGATGAATTTTGCACAAAGGCAAAAATAACCGTAACACAGAAATATGCTAATGAAAATCCAATACGGGAAAGATATATTAATCAAAGCGTGCTGAGAGATTAACTCTTAAAAATGGCTGTGGATCCAATTGATGGGAAGATCTTACAGATACATTAAATGGCCGTTTAAGGCCTACCACCCCTTAAATGCTCATTACACCATTATTCGGCTGAATGGCTCACTTAAGCGTGCTATGGGTATTTTGGCGGTTGAGCGCAAGTGATCGATTATTTAAGAGATCAAACTTTAAATACGAATGAATCACAATATCCCTCCATTTAACGGCTTTTTCGAAATCCGTGCTATTTCACGATTGGGTATCGGGAACACTTTAAACCTTTATGTTGATAATTTTGAAACGTCGATCACCGATAGCGATATCGCATCGCATCGGGAGAATAGGTGTTATATAAACATATGAATAGCATACCCCCGACTGCCGATAGCAAAATCACATCGGATCAGCGTGAAAAGGCATAACAATGTGCATAGAGAGTGTATTGCCGATTGCCCGATCGCCGATATCGCATCGCATCGGGGGTAAAACCTGGGCGCCTTATTATTATACATGGGATGTTGCCGATTGCCGATTGCGAAATCGCATCGGATCGGGGTAAATGGCTTAAGGTGCTTTGACTGCATATAAAGTATCACCGATAGCCGATCGCCGATTGCGCATCGCATCGGGGCTTATGTCATGAGCGTTTTAAAATGTGTATGGAGTATTGCCGATAGCCGATAGCGAAATCGCATCGGCGGAGACCAATGTGCCACCTATTTGTGTTTTCTATGTTATTGCGATATGTGATCTTGCGATCGCTTTATCGCAATAATAAAAGATTGTTTTATTTGATGAAAAATGGGTTTTTCAAAAGGTTTTAAATAATGTCTTCATTTAGTTTGCGGACCTCTTAAAAAGAATGCGCTATTGATACCAATTAATTTCTAGAGGGACCCATTTCATATAATAATTTTATGAATATAAATGATATGAAATGGGGGGTTGTTGTAGGGCACAACAATTGGCGATTCGCTGGAAGAACCAGTTATCTCTGAAAAGTAAGGAAATACTTAAACTTTTGCAAAATAGAATTCTAACCAAAGGGGAAAATTCTAATATAACTAGGTATATATGCATTCCAAAATGAATCTATTTTTGCTAATTTCCTCTCTTTTTTAAGAAAATAGATACATTTTAAGTTTTAAGTAGGTCTCTATGGGTTTATAATGATAAGACAGAATACTTTTCCAAATCAGCTTTTAAAATGAACTCCTTTGTCATAGGTAGAGCCTCTACTGCCAGCAAACATTTGTAGTTTCGACAGGGATACCTTTTAACCATGCTATTGTCCATTGTTCCATTCAATTAAGAGTGCGATTAACAGAATGAATTCAAAACATGTTTTCATATTTTGTATTTCATTTCCTTTTTCTGTTGTTGATAAGATAAAAAGCCATTGTCCTGGTTTGGTGGCCAGCTATTGACAATGCCATTCACTAGTAGTAATCTAACCGAACAAGCTGGCTCGTGATGAGACCCCTTGTCTTTAATTTCAAGCCATTACCCTGTTTTGGTATGCAGTATTGGTAATGTCGGTTAAACTATTTCCCTATGGACATGGTAAGCAGGCTTGTAATAAGACCTCTTATCTTTAATATCAAATATTTTAGAATTACACTCTGAGTAATCATAAACTTTAGTGAATGGGATGAACAATTTTCTCCTTAAGAGCAAATAGATGACAGGTTAAGAGTTGAAGATGCTGAAATTGGATTAGCTTCTATCTTAATATTGATAACCTTTTGGGACCGATTTGAAAACAGAAAATGATTTACAATACTTTCAAACTTCTGAGAGGAGTTCACAAAATTTGAAATGTGGTTTCAGAATACAATGATACCTATTTTCCTGGAAATTATCCCTTTTGGTTATGAGTTCCATTATTTTAAAAGCAAATATCAGAGTACTTTTGTAGATCAAACTCTCAAACACAGCAAAGGTCAATGGTAGATACCTTACAACATTATTTTCTACAAATCCTACAAACTACAAAAATTTACCAAACTAAAAGGAGAAGGGGTTACCTCCTCAATTAAAGAATTTCTTCAAGATAAGGCCATTAAAAGGGAGAGAATCTCTCAACCCTGATAAGTCTTGCAATATAAAGGTCGAATGGCCCACCTTTTCACAGATCTGAAATGGCCCAAGCCACATCTTCTGGAACTTGGTGTGTTTTCCTCTATCCTCATGGGCTTTGTCCCATTTCAGAACTAAGTCACCTACTTGAAATTGTTTTGAACCGGATGAGACTGAATCAAAAGCTGCTTTGATGATTTGCTGATGTTTGGCATGAGTAACTCTAGCTTTTTCTCTTTCCTCTTCTAATTTTAGAATTTGATCATGTCTAAGCTGAATAGAAGAAGAAGGAGTTTCCCCAATGTACTGTACTAGGGCTAAAGAAGGAAGAACAAGATTTGTAGGCAATACTGCTTCTTTTCCATACACAAGATTGAATGGGTAAGATCCTATAGAAGCTTTTTGTGTTATCCTATCAGCCCATAATGCAAACATTAAAGATTTGTGCCAGTTTTTATGATTTTGCTCTATAGTTCGCTTAATGATTTTAATCAGATTCTTATTAGTAGATTCAGCTAAGCCATTACCCTGGGGGTAGTAATTAGCAGAATACTTCAATTTAAACCCTCTTTTAATGGCAAAATCAAACATAGCATTGCCTGAGAAATAGGATGCATTATCAAAAACAAGAGCATTCAGGACACCAAACCTGGTAATGATGAATTGGTCTATGAACTCAATGATTGCCTCGGAAATTGTTGTCTTCAAAGGAATGGCCTCCACCCACTTAGTAAAATAATCAGTAGCAGTAAGGATATACCTATGTTGTTTGGAGGATGGTGGAGTAATCTCCCCAATGATATACAATCCCCATTGCTCGAATGGTTGTTCAATGTTGACTGGTTGCAGAGGGAAAGCTGATTTACGTTGTCTTCCACTAGAAGTCTGGCAATTGAAGCATTTCCTTACATATTCGTGGGCATCTCTAAACAGAGTAGGCCAATAGTACCCAGCATGAATAACTTTGTGAGCTGTTGTGTCAGCTCCAAAATGTCCTCCTGCTGGTCCATCATGTAACTCCTGCAAAACCTTTTGGGCTTCAGGTTTCTCAAGGCATCTTAACAGGATAAAATCATAATTCCGCTTAAAAAGCACATCATCAATAAGTGTGAAATTCTTTGCTTTTAACCTAATGGCCCTTTTGTTTTTATAAGACAGGTGTGGAGGGGCATAACCATTCTTTAAGTAAAAGATTAAATCTGCATATTGAGATTGAGAATCAGTGGCACTTATCTGATTGATTTCTTCAGTTTGACTTGTATCGCCTGATTCTGGAATGTTGGATGCTCCTGCCAATATCCTGCAAAAACCTTGACCCCTAACAATCTTTGCTGGTTTAATCTCTAAGTCATATTCTTGAAGCGCTGTGACCCAATTTGCCCTTTTTTCACCCAGTTCTTTTTGGATTAATAGTTGCCTAACTGCGGGGAAAGGAACTATAACTTTTGTGTGGGTTTTCAAAAGGAAGGGTCTATAATGCTTGACTGCTTTAAATACAGCAAAGGCTTGTTTTTCTACATCGGAGTAATTCAATTCAGCACCCTGAAGATTAGAGCTAAAAAATGAAATGGGTGCTTCCAAATTATGATCATTTAGTTGCGTGAGCACTGCAGCATAAGACAAGTCGGATGCGATGGTGTACAATGTAAAATGATTAGAAAAATTTGGAGTATTCAAGGCTGGGGCATTGATTATTGATTGCTTGATTAGATCAAAAGCTTCCTTTTCTGCTGATCCCCACTTAAAGACCGAATTTTTCTTAATCATTGTTTGAAGAGGCAATATAATTTGAGAAAAATCTGGAACAAATCTTTTAACAAAATTAATCTGGCCTAAAAATGACTGCATCGACTTTTTATTGTGTGGGAAAGGGATTTCAGAGATTTCTTTGATCCGATCAAGATCAATATAAATGCCATCTTTAGACACAATAAATCCCAAGAGTTTTCCTTGATCAAGGGCGAAGAAAGACTTTTTAGGGTTAAGAGAAATACCATACCTTTTGCAGCGCTGAAAAATTTGATTTAAATCGTGCAAATGATTATATCTTTCTTTAGAGAATACAGTAATATCATCCAAATAGATGACTACTGTTCTATTAATCAACCCTCTAAAAGCTATATCCATAGCTCTTTGAAATGTCGCTCCTGCATTTATAAGTCCGAAAGGCATTTTCTGATAAGCATATGTTCCCCATTTAGTTCTGAATGTAGTTTTAAGCTGGTCATCAGGATGAACCAGTACTTGGTTATATCCTGAGAAACCATCTAGAAAGGACATTAATTCGGAGCCAGCTACTGATTGAAGGATTTGCTCCATAGTAGGTAATGGGAAATTGTCTTTCAAGCTCGCTTTGTTCAAATTTCTGAAATCAATACAAATTCGAATGTCGCCATTTTTATTTCTGACTGGTACCATATTAGAGACCCAGTTTGAGTGTCGGATAGGAAAAATAATCTTGGCTTTCAAGAGTTTATTAAGTTCTGATTTTATCTAGCTCTCTAAGTTTGGATGTATTTTTCTTAACTTCTGCTGAATCGGTTTCTGGTCGGGCAACATTGGAATGGTGTGCTGGATAATGGATGTATCATAAGTCTTCAAATCATCATACTTCCAAGCAAAGACCTGTTTATTTTTCTTTAACAATCTAATGAATGCCTCTTTTTCTTCAAAAGAGAGTCCTAATCCTAAATTAATATTTTGAGGAGCTTGTTCAGTACCTAGATTGATCAATTCAAACCTAAGGGTAGAGCTTTGGAGCTTTGCATTAGTTACAGGTTTAAACCTGTCTTTAATATCATAAAGATCTTCCAGCTTTACCACAGGCTTAGGAATTGCATTTTCCTGAGGTGTTTCTCTCATTTGGGAGTCATGTTCATCCTCCTCAATGATTTGATTATCATAGGACTTTTCGGAAATTAAGAATTGTAAAACATCCTCATCATGATTGAATACTCTCCAATTAGTGACATTGTCAGGCACTGAAGGCCTAAAAAGCAATTCTACAGAAAATCTATCTGGGCTGTAGTCTTCAGAAGGTAGGAGCTTGGATGCTACATTAGCTAGGAGATCGGCTGCCGAGTTTTGAGACCTGGGAATAGAAGAAATGTTGAATGCAGCAAAGTGCGAGGTAAGTTCCTGTACTAGCGATTGATAATGTTTGAGGTGATTCGAAAGACAATGAATTGCATTTCTTACCTGTTTCACAATAATTTCAGAATCGCCAAATACTTTTAGATATTGCACTTTAAGGCCGATTGCTTTATATAATCCCTGAACTAAAGCTTCATATTCGGTTGTATTATTAGTGCATTCAAATTCTAGCCTATAGGACAGCATTGTCTTTTCTCCTTGTGGGCTAACCAAAATACACCCTGCTCCTGAGCCTTCGCTAGACTTGGACCCATCGAAATATAAAGACCAAAACAAAGAGGTATTAACAAATGTATTTACAGTTTTCTCAGCATCATTGAAACATCTAGACCTATCTGTTTGTGAAAAATTCTCAATCTGAGATGTAAAATGATTAACAGAGAAAGGGGATGGTTGGGCAACAAAGTTACCAAAGAATGACTCTGATGAATAATTTCCCAAAATGTTGTTGTTGAATGCTACCGGCTGGTTTTCTTGTTCGAATTCAGTAACCGTATGGGTCATATGTTTCTCCCGATCGATCTTTATTTGATTTGGCTTGCCCTTGTAGGGAAGCCACATATGTGACCAATCAGTGGAAATATACCCATGCAATTTCTCAGACCAATCCCTACTCAAAATTAAACCGTAAAACTCAGGTATATCAGCTATTAGGATATCAATCCTCTGCACTATTCTTGGATCAGCAGATAACCTAATGGTTACAGAGTTAATTTCTCCTAACACCTGTACTTTGGTCCTGTCCAACTGTACAATATGAATAGCAGACTTTTGGGGTTCTATGTTCAGTTTAGAGCAAACTGAAGCTGGCATTATGTTAGATGATGCCCCTGAGTCAATTAAACAGTTGTGCAAGTTTCTATTGTAAATCTCATAGGTTAAAAGGAAGGGTGGGGTGTGAGAATTTGACCTGTCTCCAATCAAAACTGAATCGGTAGCTTCAACCATTCCTGGAGGAGGTTGGCCTGAATCATTAGCAGCTTTTGCACTGGGAAGAGGTGTAGAAGGAACAACATTCAATTCTTTAAGAAGTAATTTCTGCTGATGCTTTAATTTACTAAGTTCAAACATAGTAATGTTTGCTTTAGTTTTCTTCATATCATCAACAATATTATACTCCATTGAATCTGATACCACTAATGTTTTAGATGTTGAAGGAGTATTAGAAGTTGAAGGCTGGTTTTGGGGAACTGCCACAGGTGATTTCTTTGCAGGTACTCTTTCTTTGGTTGTAGCAGCACCAGCACTTCTTTTCTTTGATGTTATCTGAACAGGTTCAGAAATACTTTTGCTTCTAGTAGTGACCGGAAATGCTTCTTCTTCGTTTTCGGTATCAGAGTTGGGTAGTATAAAATCCCACATTCCGTGACATTCTACTACTTCTTCTTCATCGCTAGTTTGTGAAATCGATTCTTCTTCCTCTTCTTCTTGTTCCGAATCAGCATTAGATATGACATTTGGTGGCTTTGATTCATTTTTCTTAAAAGCTCTAAAGGGCCTTTTGGTTGATGTTTCAGCTACCTGTTTCTTTATTTCAACCATTTCATTTGATAAAGTTTTTAGAACCTTTTGCAAACCTTCCATGTCATAGGGGTCTTTAGAGGTTTTCTTTCTTGAGTCATCTTTAAAAGAGACCTTTTTGGCTTTTCTGTCTTCCAAGGAAGCTTTCTTTTCCAGGGCATTAATGCATTTCTCCACAACAAGCGCTTCTTTCATGTTTTCGGCTAAAGTAGGTTTCCCAGCCCTGTCTACAAAGATGGCTATATTGGCAGGCAGATCTGTTATATACCATTCGCTCCGAATTTGTTCACTTGGTTTGGAGGCTGTGGGGATTTTATTTAGGAGTTTATTGAAACGGGCATTAAATTCCTTAATTGGCTCCTTATGCTCTATTCTCAAATTGGAGAGGTCATTTATTAGGGTAGCCAAAGACCTATCATCTCCATATTTGGTAAGAAATTGCTCTTGGCAAGTGTTCCAACTGGTAATGGAACCAGGTGGTAGGGAAAAATACCAGGATCCTGCTAATCCTTGCAAAGTATAAGGGAAAAGCCTAACAACAACATCTTCTTCTGTTACTCCTTTTAAGTTGACTGCCAACATGAAATTATTGATATGTTCCTCAGCCTGGGTCCCATTATCTGGATTAAACTTGGGTAGCCATTTTTCAGGAAGATCTGGTAATGGATGTAATGGTGCAGGCATATTGACTGCACCAGGTCTGGTCCATGGATCTGCCATTATAATAGCAGTAGTGGTTGATACTACCGCTGGAACTCCAGATGTCTGGGAAGGAAATAATGTTGAGGAAGGTGCAGGTTGGGATGCTGAAGCTTCTAATCCCTGGTGAATGACAATATGTAATGGGGAAGTGGGTGGTTGACTATGCAGATAAGAATTTGAAATGGAGGATGCGGATGAAAGCTCTTCACTGTCAGATCCTTCGGTAGTTTTCTTCGCCTTTTTCCTTTTAGGTAAAGGAAACTCAGTGGGTTCAATACCGAGCTTTTCGCTCTGAAGTCTGGTGAGAGGGTGAGGTAAATTGAACTGCGAAGTCGCACTGCTTTGTGATACCTCAGATTTCTGTGGCAAAATCGAGAAGCTCTGAAGTTTATGGATAAGAGACTGAACTTCAGGTGATTCAAGACTTAATTGTTCTGGAGTATGATGGGTTTGAGCAGTGGTAGTTGATTCCTCTCCTTCTTGTTCGGATACTGGCGAACCAGCGTTCGAATGAGAAGTTCGAGGGGATTTGGAGGGAGAATTACTCTTAGAATGGCTTGCAGATTTGGGTTTGTTTGCCATTCACAGTCAGGCCCTCCTTCTAGCGCCAAAAATGTTGATGCCTCGAAAATCGCTGCAACAACATTGGGGATAACCACCCGGTCCGGACCTTAGTACAGCTCCTTTTCTGTTTGGAATAGTGGCTCCGACTGGGGATAATGGGACCAGTTTCCCAAAAGTGGATAAACGGGATGAATGGATGATTTAAAATCTAAGCTAGCAGGGCGAATAACTACACTATCAACAAGAATACATAAACTATAATCTATCCCAGGAACTTATCTGAGCTTTAAAGTGTAGCGTTTGATGGTCTGCGTCTAAAGACAGGCATATAGATGACTCCATCTTTCAGACATAGATATTACTTCATTCAAGATTACTGTGCCTAAATAGTTAAGCAAAGCGATTAAAGCTATATTACCACACTCATCATTTATATCATTGAAATATACATGATTAAAAAGAAACACATCATAAAACATCCAATAGTGGAATGAATACAGATCTGCTGTTATGGCGCATGCATATAATCAATAATAGCAGGAAGAATCACATAGCTATTCATATGAAAGGAATGAATTCAGACATAGATAGAAATACCATATGAGCTGCGCAACACTCCCAATATCAATCGCTATTTGTAGTTCTTCCTTCAACGCAAAAAAAAATTCTCAACAAAGACAATAGTGCACAATTGTATAAAAAGCTTCGTTGTTGAATTAAGAACAACTGGTCCAGTTTTATAAAAGAATATTGACTGAAGCACAAAAGTGCAAACTTCAGTCTATTAAGTCTAATACAAAACTTTACGACCCTTTCTAAAAACATGAAAGGGTCGATAAATACTAAATTAATCTAAATATCTATTAAACTGAAATCCTACTAAATTGGTATCAATAAATATTGATCATATTTCCCTCAGCGATCTGGCAATCGGCGGCATGATTCATCAGGTAGGCTGCTTGCCTTTAAATCTGAGCTGACTTATCGCAAGCATTGGCTCTACTTCAGGCAGTTTGTTGAGGCACGAACTGAGCTGGGCGGCATAGGTGGCATCCTGAATATCGGGAATTATACACCCGATTGCATCTGTTAAACACTTAAGGGCGGCTCTCTGTGTGTGCGGCTTAATCAGGAAGAGCCAATATGCATCGAAGGTCAAACTGTTAACCCCGGCGATTAATCTCCCCTTTTCCTCCAAGTCAGGATAACATGATTGCTCCAACATGTTTGCTGTTGTCATCTTTCCTGGTGTACATTGGGAAATCATATTCGCTAAGTAGAGAGTGTTGTTAACCAGATCAATTAGGTTGCTGGAAGTTGATTTACATCTTGAAGCCGCCCTCTCTGCTTTCATCACCTGAATTTGCCATTCTGTGAAGAGTATATCCTTATATGTTTCTTGGATCCTGGGCAAATTTGCTGCTTTCCCTTGATCAGAATCTTGCCAGTCAAGATATGCAGTTATGATTTCTTCGGCTTGGTCTAACTCATTCCTGGCCTTCTCTACCTGCTGATTTATGGATGTAGTTAGCTCACACAATGGCTCTGCCTCAGTGAGTTGTTGACACAGGAGCCTAATTTGTGATATTAATGCATTGTTTATTTGCAATGCTTCTGCTCTGAACTCATCCACTTGTGGAGTGCCCTTTATTATTTCGAGCTGCGATGACAATTGAGCTATTTGCTCATCTTTCGTTTTCATCATTTGCTCATTTGCTGCCCTCAATTGTGCCAATGCCTCCGATAACTCCTTTTGTTTCTGGATCGCGCTTTGGTCGATCCTCTGCTTCTCTGCCTGCAACTGCTGAGTTAATTGACTGTTCATTTGTTGTTGTGTCAACAATTGCTGTTCCGCCTGCTCTGCCTTCTGCTTTGATTCAGCCAACTCTGCCTGTAATGCAAAAATTTCTTGGTCTTTAGTCTTCAGTAGAAGACTTACCTCTGATGCCTTGTCGATTGTCGCTGCCGAATAGGCTCCTGCATACTGTGACAGTTTTGTTAGATCATCGGAGGGGTCGAATTCCTCTTTCCAAACCACGCTGCCCGTAACAGTTTGTTCCGGGAAAAGGGAAGGTTGATCAATCTTCCTTCTTTTCCTTTGTCGTTTTACCACTGCTCTATGCCTCGGGCTGTAGAAAACATCCAGGGGAGGAATATCTTCTACCTGTAGAATGATTTGGTCGGAGGGGTCTTTTGGTATTACTTCAACATCCTTAGAAACGGGTGGGCCGCTGGTTCCACTTAGAACCTGAGGTGAAGTGATGTCTTGTGTATCGTTTGTTTTGGAAGTGTCTGTATCTTTGGAACATTCCAACCCACTGATGATAGAGTCAAATTGCTTCCATTCCTGGAGCAATTTGGGGTCAATACGAGTATCTATATTGACATCAATGGTGGTTTGTTTCTGCTTTTCGGCTTCAGACTCCTTCTGCACTTCTTCCTGTTGTTTCTTCTGTTGCTCTTCTTGTTCTTTCCTCTGTCTTTCCTCTTGTTCTTTCATCTGCTGTTCCTCTATCTCTTTTTTCTATCTTTCCTCTTGTGCTCTCCGCTGCTTTTCTGCCTGTTCTTTCCTCTGCCTTTCCTCCTGCTCCTTTTTATGATCTTTTGTTATAACAGGAGGTTCGCTTGACTGTTACCGACCAGACTCGCTTGATGATGTTGCTGGGGTTGTGGCTAGTAAATCTAGAGGCAGAGTTTCCAACCTCTGTTCTCTAAGTTTATTAAATTTGGTCAACCCTTCATCATTATATTTTTGTAGGGCGAATTGCCTAACTTGGCTTATTGACTCGGCTGAGGAGAACAGGTCATCAAAGATATCTTCCTGATGATCAAATCTTGTCAGTTTGGCCTGTTCTAATGCATTATAGGCAACTTTTCTTGGATCGAAATGCCTATTTGGGAGAGTCGCTAGAGTCAAGGATTGAATTTTTGTGGCTTCCTTTTCTACATGCTTGAGATCATGCAGGGTATATACACCACACCTCAAAGGAAAAGAGGGCCAGCCTTGCTTCTTATTTTTCTTGAGTGTTTGTGTAACACTCTCGGAAATGATTTGGTAAGAAATTTCCCTTGCTAGAAGTTTATCTGGTATGTACAGAGGGAGAACATGGGGTCTGGCTTGGCTGCCGAAAACTCTTATGTAGGTAAACCTTTCCTCTCCAAACCAGCTAGCTATTCTGGTTAAATCAAATCCGGCTTGATAAGAAATCTTGGGAGCAGGTCTATCAAAAATGGAATAATGAATAGGCAACATAAAGCCATTACAAACTTGGTATAGATGATGTTTATAAGAAGACTTCCACAATTTCTGGTGATATATATGAATGGGTGAGGGGTCTTGCGCAGTCCACCTCCAGCCGAGTACGGGGAATTCAGAATTATAACAGAGGGTGTCTAGAATATAGGCACTGTAGTAAAATGGGGGAATTATTCTTTCAGAAATCTGGGTCTTGCTTCTAAACTCGAGCACAACTTGTGCTAGTTTGTCAGAAAGGATAGTGGCCCAATCCATAATTATACTGTTTACTGCTGCCTCCATTAGAGGAACCATTTGTATGGTAAAATTAGCAGAGTCATGCAATCCCCATAATCTACACATCATTATCCCCGCATAGCAATAAGGAGAAGCCAGAGAATCAACCGAGTACTTACCGGAAGATTCGTGCTTGTGTTTGGCTGGATTCTGTCTCCAATCCCGGATGGGTTCGGATTCAACTTCATTATCGCTTGCAAACTTCTCCAGGAACGCCTTGTTATATACCTTCTCTGGCTCGGGCAAATGATACATTTGCCTTAGATCATCTGCCTTGAATGATCCAAAAATCCTCCCATCTATGGTGCTAAAATTTCTGTCCAAGATTGGAATTTCTTCAATCGCCCATCGCACGACGTCTGTGTATGGGAGAATTTGCTCTCTGGCCGCTATCCTGTGAAGGAAAGAGTCGGCCAAATCTTTGAGGGTGCTCTCAGACTTCTGAAGTAAATCCACACTAGCTTCTGTTACTGTCTTCACTGGTTGTTCGGCTTCAATCAGATTGTAAGTGCCTTGCCAAGTAACTCTGGTGAGACCCGTACACGTAGTATCAGAAATTAAGCCCTTCTTTTTGTCCACGGCAGCTTGTCCTGCAACTGGTGTAGCGGAAGAGCCTGCGGTCTTCTTGGATTTCTTGCCCATCTTGCTCAAGCTTCCCTCTATGGATGAATTCTGCACAAAGGCAAAAATAACCGTAACACAGAAATATGCTAATGAAAATCCAATACGGGAAAGATATATTAATCAAAGCGTGCTGAGAGATTAACTCTTAAAAATGGTTGCGGATCCAATCGATGGGAAGATCTTACAGATACATTAAATGGCCGTTTAAGGCCTGCCACCCCTTAAATGCTCATTACACCATTATTCGGCTGAATGGTTCGCTTAAGCGTGCTATGGGTATTTTGGCTGTTGAGCGCAAGTGATCGATTATTTAAGAGATCAAACTTTAAATACGAATGAATCACAATATCCCTCCATTTAACGGCTTTTTCGAAATCCGTGCTATATCACGATTGGGTATCGAGAACACTTTAAACCTTTATGTTGATAATTTTGAAACGCCGATCGCCGATAGTGATATCGCATCGCATCGGGAGAATAGGTGTTATATAAACATATGAATAGCATACCCCCGACTGCCGATAGCGAAATCGCATCGGATCAGCGTGAAAAGGCATAACAATGTGCATAGAGAGTGTATTGCCGATTGCCCGATCGCCGATATCGCATCGCATCAGGGGTAAAACCTGGGCGCCTTATTATTATACATGGGATGTTGCCGATTGCCGATTGCGAAATCGCATCGGATCGGGGTAAATGGCTTAAGGTGCTTTGACTGCATATAAAGTATCACCGATAGCTGATCGCCGATTGTGCATCGCATCGGGGCTTATGTCATGAGCGTTTTAAAATGTGTATGGAGTATTGCCGATAGCCGATAGCGAAATCGCATCGGCGGAGACCAATGTGCCACCTATTTGTGTTTTCTATGTTATTGCGATATGCGATCTTGCGATCGCTTTATCGCAATAATAAAAGATTGTTTTATTTGATGAAAAATGGGTTTTTCAAAAGGTTTTAAATAATGTCTTCATTTAGTTTGCAGACCTCTTAAAAAGAATGCGCTATTGATACCAATTAATTTTTAGAGGGACCCATTTCATATAATAATTTTATGAATATAAATGATATGAAATGGGGGGTTGTTGTAGGGCACAACAGATTGAAAGGCGTTTTCTCTATGAAGTTGGCTGGATAAACACTGTTTAGCTCAACCAATCCCCTCACTCCATTTTCGTTGTTCTCTCCCTTCATAATTCAACACGTGTACAGTTTTATCAAGCCCAATTTCTCGTGTTGCACGAAGTACGACCACCTTTCAAGGTGGGGAGTTAATGCCTATTGTTGAGTATTCGACTAGCATTTGCCCTGCGTAGAGTCGGTTGCAGTTGATGCATAGCCAATGCCTTCCTCTTCCTTGGATTCATCAAGGGCAGGATATTAAGGTGAATAAAATGAGGTGAGAAGAACACAACGGTTGTTCCATTAAGTCTTGTTCTGAGGACGTGTTGTTCGAGGTGTTGAAGCATTTGGATTCTAAGTCTCTGGTGATCGCCGCTTGTGTGAGCCGCCGCTGGAAGCATGCCATCGAAGAGGAGGTGCTGTGGGAAGGAATTTGTACCAAGCATTGGCCTGAAGAGGTTTTGTATGCTTCCCAGTTGGGGCAACTAAGGAGCATTGTTTTGGCCTTGGGAGGCTTTCATCACGTTTATGTCTATTGCTTATCACTGCCACTTGATCCTCTACATCATATTCTGGATCAATTGTGGCCAGTACTTTGACACGTTATTAGGAATTACTGGAAACAACTTATATGATCATAAATTTGTGTGAAAAGTGGCACTTAATCCCATACTAGAGAACTAAAACATAAATTATGTCATCCTACAAAATGGAGTTCACATTGTGTTGGAATAAGTAATGAAGAGTTGAAAAAATGGAACTCCCTCTTTAAAACTATAACTCTCATAAACATTGTATAGTTGGATACTTTTGATATATACTCTTTTTGCTTTACTTAAACGATTAGTTGCAAAATGAAGCTCTATGCCATCCTCCGAAAGCTGGAAAGGGCATCCCATTATCCTTGTATTATTACTTTGCAAACAACCAAGCCATTCCATTAGCACTATCTCAATGCAACAACAACCCCAAAAATGCAATCATTCATCCTAGAGCAAGGGAATGCGTATATCAACAACTACTACAAGAAGGCCTAGAAATTGACAGGCATGTTTTTGTAGTTTTTTCTATTATAAAAAGCATGTGTTTCTATTCGAAGGTGTTTCCTTTGATGTGCACTTCCAATAAGTGGGTTAAAAATATATATACACCAAGAAATAGATTCAC
The DNA here is from genome assembly GCA_031772625.1 of Pinus tabuliformis. Lineage (NCBI taxonomy): Eukaryota > Viridiplantae > Streptophyta > Pinopsida > Pinales > Pinaceae > Pinus > Pinus tabuliformis. The sequence goes on along the minus strand of CM062818.1, from coordinate 479,673,978 downwards.
ATGAATATTGTATATCTCAAGACAAATCAGTGCAGGTATAAATCTAAGTACTCGTAGACTCTAAAATTGAATTTATTGTAAGAGAGTGTAATAGATATACCGTTGTTTTGTACTATAATGTGTCATGCAACCAAAGAAGTCATTACATGAAAATACGTTAAAGCAAACTCCATTAACAAGTATTTATAGTGTTAACAGGCTACCAAGGAAAAAATGAGTTGCAAAGAATCTAAACCAAATCTAAATTAAAATTGGAGGGAGTTCCTCTTATGACATTATAGGGCTTTTGGCTGAATATGTGCCTTCAAAGTGCCTTTCAATATTTTCAAAAATGAATTAAACTTGATGGAAAAGGAAATTAATATTTTCTTAGGCTGAGAGGTATCTTTATTTTTATTTCAATTACAGAATCTGTATATTTTAATGAACATGGAGCAAGATCAAAGACATAGCAAAGTCAACTGTTAATTTTACTCTACAATGTTGGATGTCTGAGATGTCCAAAACACAATCGATATACACACAATGCATGCAGAGTAACTGAAGAGGAATGTCAAATTATTCGATTGAGAGATGGCATAGGAAAATGTTAAGACAAACAAATAATCATAGACATGGAGAAGAAAACTTTTTCATAACTTTTTGACATAATAATATTCTCTTCCCTCAAGCAAGTTTGTTTTTCTTTCTTCTAATCTCGGATTTTTAGAACCTTATCTGGTTTGATAGAAAGAATGGAGTAAAGACCAATTCCATCTTTCTCTTTCTCTCTTTTGCATCGACTGTTACGAGAGATTAGGGCACTGGTCCAACTGCCCCACATCTTTGAGGTTTCTTTGCAAGCCCTCTCATCATCTCACCTCCTCCACTTCCTCCACAAGAGCCCACCATTAATTTTTTAATGTAGCTTTAATTTCTTTAGAATTTTAAATGATTGCTAAGGAATCCAAAACTTGTATTTTTTCTGGATCTTAAAAGTTTTCACAGGCCCCACTACCCACTGAACTTTGAAGCTCAAAATATCCTAGCCATGAAATTACGACCATCCTTATCTACCTTACTATGTACTATTAGTTGATTATAGGTTGTTGGATTAGAATTGGTTATATGGTAATTTTCATGTATCTTATAAGGTGATTAAAGATAGTTGAATTTGAATTGGTTTCAAATCCAACAACTTTATATCAAAATGGATATGGACAACATAAATTTACTATTTTTTAATTATCATAACCACCTATAGAAATATATTCATTTTGAATACTTCACTTTTGAAAGAATCTGATATAACTCTCTTGAGTTCCTTGGGATTCCAGAGCATGAAAATTCCGAAAGTATGCAAAATTATGACTCTTACCAGTACATGCCAAACTATGTAAAGCTGAAGCATTAAAAGTTGTGTTATGTATATGAATGTACTTGCAATTATCCTATCTGGTCCCATAGACTATATCTAGTCTCGTGGACATTAAAATTTCATTTCATTTCATTTCAAGATTAGAAATGCGATACCACAGTTTGAGTCCTGTAAGCTCGCAAACACTATAATTCAGAGGTAGGATCGCCATCAGCATGGAAGATCCATGATCCAGTTTATGTTTTGTCAGAACACTCAGGAGAAGTAATCTCATCTTCCTACAACATGTGTACCAATACTATATATTATCATAGTAGCAACACTGATTCAAATTTAGTTGTGCTCCATTCTGACTATACTGACTCTTTAGAACTGGAAATTGATCATAGATGTATATCGATTAATACCATGGACAAGCTTGAATGTCAGTCTTTATCAACACATCTGCAAATAGTTATCGGTAATGATCGAAATAATTTCGAAAACCCCTCAGGGGTGCCTGCAATTAGCCATGACGACAAGGCAAAAATGGTTAGTTGTTACTCCCGGGCCATGAGGCCAGACTATGAAGGAGAAATAATAATAAGCAACAAGAGCTTAAACAACGCAACGAACTCGCGAGTTCATTCTCCCATGCAACAATTTTATGGTGCAAAAGTTGATTTGCTTCTTGACCACCCAGATAAAATGAGTGTTGCCATGGATTCAAATGATTTAGCCATAAATACCAATAAACTGTGGAGTATTGATCTCCAGGTCAGTGAGGGCATGGACTACTGGCTGAGCATATTAAGACAAGTGGAGTCATTGTCCTTATTTCAGATTGTTCCACCTTCTCAGGCTTCATCACCGACTTTCACAACTGTTGAACATTAAATCTGACCTTGTCTGCTGATCATTTGTGAGCTTTATAAAGGTTCAGGTTTTCGATCGAGGAGACTTTACTTCAATTTTTTTCTTTTTAATTTTTCTTTAAGTAGGTTGCATGGAAGAAAGGTATGCTTACTAGTGGAATGCTATTATCAAAATTGTGTGGAAAGATATGTTGTGTTGGATTTGTGGAACTAGTACAATGTTTGAGTTTGATGTTGCATGGGGATACAAAGATTGTTCCAAGGATAGAACGACAAATAGAGGATATGCAAAGTAATTTGCGTAGGGTATATTTTTATGTGGAGCCAAAAAATGAAAATATAGCAGAAAAATATATCCAAGGACCTTATGAATGGTCATGCAAATAAGGATTTCACAACAGATAAAGATTGAATATAAGTGGAAAGAGGTCTATATTGAAGTTTTTTTATTCCTTAGGCTACTTAATAGTGGAAAATAGGAAAAAGAAAATTGATTATAGACACACACACACACACACACACTAGATCTTTTATGTGTGGAGAGATTTGTACTCAATTATTTAATTTCGTTGGGCATTTAATAAATCAAAGGAATATATAGGTTTGTACTCAATTATTTATTTTGATAAGCTTGGACACTTAATTTATCCAGGGTTGCTATGAATCTATGTTAATAATTTCATTAGTTAAACGTAAGTGATTTTTAAGTATGTTATGGAGTTATCCAACAAGTTCATTTCTTTAATTTGTTTAACTTTATGGGTAATCATATATCTGAGTTTTTTTTTCACTGTTTACTTTCCATTGAAGCAAATTGATTTCCATGTATTGTTTATATTTGTTTGATATGATAGTTTCAAAACAAAATGAACTACCTATCTGCAGAGCATTTCTTGTGATCTCTTTGCTTTTTCCAACCAAGCCTTCAAAGCAAAAAATCAAAGTTTAACTGATATACTATGTTTGTAAGTTTTTCGGTCATAGCTCGTGTATTTATCATGTAAGGCATGAACTTTTATGAGATTAAAGTTGATTGAATGTTTTGGTATTGATATTTTTTGGGTCTTTTCGTAATTGACATTTGTTCAATATGGGAGACCTTTACTACTTTCATAGTTGTTGACCTTCATTTCTTTGGTTTCTAAAATAAGTTCTCCTCCAACTTCCACATTAGCAAAATTTGGGAGAAAATGGGTTCTTTGGCTCCATATGATGCCAAACCCTTTGCTGATCCGATGATCTTTTTAGCTCCGACATTTGCAGCTACCTTGGTGGACAAAGACGACTTGTGCTTTTCTACTATTTTTCCTTCTCGTTTTTCTAGATTTCAAGAACGACTGTACTTGAGCACTGCAATAGTAGGAATTTCAAATGTGTATGCCATGTCTATGTATTGGAATATTATTGTATCAATGTCCTTGAGTTGGGTTCAATAATTTTATAGTTTCTACAACTTTTATGTTCATGGTTGGGTTTCTCAGATAATGGGAAACTAAGTTTCCTGAACTTTGCAATCCAAAAGACCCACATATTATAAGTGATCTTGGAAAACACCACTTGTCTGGAGGTAAGTGATCTAGGTGGATATTGGCGGCCACCTGCTAATTCCGCTTGGACCCCCACCATTGCTACTTTCAGTTTTTCAGTTTCCTTAATTATAGCACAGTTTACTATTTTTAGCAATTTTTCGGGTCCTAAACTTCCGGAGCTGTTTTGAGGCCCTAAACGACGTTTTTTGGGAAATCTACTAGCCAACGATTTTTTGTCTGAAATTGTCTTTTTCGTCGTAGTCCTCGAAGAGATCTTTCCAACTGGTTATCATGTGAGTCAAATGGAGATAATATGACCAAGTCACGACCCCGAGAAGTTGGTTGTCCAACTCACCCCAACGGGGTCCATAAACTCTTGGTGTTACATCTCCTCAGGTTAGGGTTTTGGTTGTTTATGATTTGCTCTTATTGTTCAATAATAAAAAGGCCCTTGAGCTTCATTGTAAGACAGTTCAGAGGCATGTAGCTGCCACATCTCTTCTTAGAGATAAGCTACCATCGCCCTAGCTGGTTTATTTCCATTCCTGTTTGTAAGCATATTTCAGTATTTTACATTAATGAAATGAAGTATTATTTCCGCTGCATCTCTGTGTTTACAGTTATCTCTATAATTTGTTGCGTTTCTGTTTAAATCCGGATCAGTAAGATTGATCAAACGAGTAGTGATTTTGTAAATAAAATATACACGACCTTTGTTCAAATATGGGACCTATCTCGAATTTTCAATACCTTGGACAACGATCGCGATGGCATGGTTACTGCAGACGATGTACACAAGCTACTAGAAAACCTTGGAATTCAACATATCTTTGATGATAATATGAAATTACTGATAGGCTCTTCCAATCATATGAACTTTATAGTTTCCTTTCATTTTATGTCATGGCTCTTTTAATAACTATTTTAGTTTTTGGTCTATGGTAGTCATTTTAGTTTTTATTAGTTTATTTTATCTTAATTACTTTATTTTAGTTATATTACTCGTTTTCTTTAGTTATAGTTAAAAACTAATTTAGTTTAGCTTAAATTTATTTTAATTTTGGTTTAAACTTAAATATTTAGCTTTGATTTAATAACATTGATTTTATTATTTAATAGCTTTAATTTTTGTTTGAATGATAATATTAGCATATAAATTTGAATTTTATCTATTTACATTATAACTTGAGTTATTTTAAATTACTTTTTATTTAAAATTACTTTTAGTTAATTATTTTAATTTAATTTAAATTTTATATTAGTTTTTATTTTTATTCTTAGATTTTATTCAAAGTTTTATTTATATTTAGTTTAATATTTTGTTTTAAGAAATTGTTGGTTGCTTGGATTGCAGATAAGATAAGATAAGATAATTATATTTATGTCCAACTAATGACCATAAAGTAGGTCAAAGGGATTGTTGAGTACACTGATGTATATACAAAGCGGGAGAACCAAACAGTCTCCTATAAAAGATACAATGCATGAAGTAAATCAATATCTGGCCCTAGTGGAGAAGATCTAGGAGCTAATAGGTTTGAGGATCAGACCCATCTCTCCTAACATCTGAGGCTAAATGAATAACACTGAAGAAACTCAACAAAGTCTGTTGGCCCGATGAAGAGCCGATGGCAAGTGCAGACTGTCCACTAAATCATATCTTGGGGGGTTCACACGTTGTTGAATGCTGAAGGACCTAGTCTGTCTCCCAGGAATGGATCTGAGACGAAACTGCTACTGAGATCTCGTGTGGCAGGGTGAGGTCCCACGGATCCTCACTGATCTGGAGTCTGGATACGTACTGGTATCAATCGTTCTCCTGGTACCCCTGTCTGAAGGTAGTACCCTAAAAAATTTCATGATCCTTTATGTGGGGTCTGGTCTGATGGGAGGCTGAAGAATATGCGCTCGAAACTTAAGATCCTCCTGCATATATAGGGCCAAACATCTCTGATCTAGGTACCTGAAAAAGTCGGCGAGGGTTCGAGAATCTCTGAACAAGTAATGAAACCTTCCTCTAATCTCGCAGTGGACAAGGCATCCAAGGATGAAGTGCACCTCGGTCTCCACTTCCTGTAAATGACATACCTGGCAGACTCTGTCTAGTCTATCCACTTGGTGGTCTGTCTCTACCCGAAGTCTATGAGAACCTACTCTGAATTGGCCTAGAGGAATGCGAAGAGCATGCATCCAGTGGTGAAATGTATACTGGAGTCGAACAATGAGCTCGTCCCTCAACTCCAAGAAGTGCTCAGCATAGAAGGCCATCTTTAGGTGCAACCCTTCTGGAGGATTGACTCAAGTGACCTGGGCGAACTGCCTGTAGATGTCCTCCTTGATGATCTTGTTTAGCTCCTGTCTAGTAGGTAAAAGGTGACTAGGAGCATCTAAGGAATATCAGAAAGGAGGGAGACGATCCAACTAAATTCCCACTGACTCTAAGAGGTTTGAAACTCCTGTAAACCAACATTTGGCTTGGCCTGAGGGAGTAGAATGGGCAATAGTTTGAAAAGAGCAATATGCCAAGTAAGGATAATGGCCCCTACTCTTTATCGAGTCTGCCAAGCCCTAGACATGATGTAAGAATGAAACCAATCTGAAGACCGTCTCTAGCCAAAAGGGCTGAGCTCCAAACTCTGCAAGGATGATGTGCTACGACACTGTCAGTTTGCACCTAATGATGCAGCGAAGAAGAAGAATCTGAACTCTCTCAGCTGAAGCCCACTCTGACTCAAGTAAAGACGGTCCCCAAATCTCTGAGCCATATAGAACACTGGGACGAATCAAGGTGTCCATGAGGCTCATCTTGGACAAGATGTCTTGGAAGTGATGTCGAAAGCACTGTCTCTCGAGAAGGGCTAAGGATCCATATCCTTTGTTGATCCGAGGCTGAAGCGCTGGTCACAAACTGAAGCGGGGACCTGAGAATTGCACCCCCAAGTAAGTATACGTGTTGGTGATCTCAATCTCCTCTCCTCTGAATAGTAAGTGAAGGTCTGAGGTTTTCTTCACCCCATTGAAGATCGTAACCTTGATTTTACCCAGGTTGACCGTCAACTGTCGATGGTCACAAAACAAAGCTAAGGCATCCAGTTGCCTTTGTAATCCTTCTGGGGATGAGGAGAGGAGGACCACATCGTCAGCAAAGAGTAGAATAGATATCAGAACCTAGTGAAGAGGCAACCATCAGTGTCCTGGATATGGTCGTGTAGAAATGCTTCCAACTCATCAATATAGATCCCAAACAAGGTAGGGGACAATGGAAAACCCTATTTAACCCCAATAGTGCTTCAAATGAAATCAGACATCCCATGGGCTGCGTGAATGATCTGAAAATGGAATGTACTTGTTTAAAGGTGCAAGGTATCCATTTCCTATAATTTCAAATGTGAGCTATACACTCCAGGTGACCTCTGAAAATGTGAAAACTTCTTATTTCTTATACAAATAGACTGTAGGGGCATTCACCGGACATGTCACCTCTAGAGGATGAGTTTCAGAGGCTACCTAGCCCTCTACAGGCTCTGCCTAAAGAAATAACGAAGTAAACACTTAGAAGTCATTGTCATACACATACTTGAAGTTTGATGTCTTGCGGAATAAAACAAATAACTTTCTGCAGCTATATAGGTGATTATGTGTGTATGCAAGTTATGTATATTTGATGTTTAACACTTTATATCAGTTTTTTTTAGCATACCATCTTTAAAAAATAAAGACATCAAAATGATGAAGCAGTTCACCCCTCCTGGGCTACATTTGCTGGACCAAGCCTCTCAAACTAGGCTTGTCCTCTTGTATTAAAAATGCTACAAAGGCTAATACAAGAATATGAGTGTCTTGAAAGATAGATATGACTGTAAATACAGAATCAAAAGATAGGAATTAGCTAAACATGCTCTTTCTCAAGTACTAAACAGTGAAATTGTACCTTATACAATACTTTCCCCAATTGGCCCTGGTGGCCCTTTAAACTTGCATGGAGAATTTCGAGGTGAATGTGACCTCAATTTGTTATGAAACCTTTGCCATTAGACTCAGAAGGTCGAAAATAGTAGACATAGGCTTTTGAATCACCAAAAATGGATGAACACAACCCCAAACAGCTCAAGCACTGAAATGGCCTTAGTGGCCCTGAAAGCTTCCTTGAAGCTAACAGTGAGAAGAATGCCTCAACATGCAAAACGAGCTGTAGAAATGGATTCAAAATGTTGAAAACCTTTAGGAATGACCTTCGTTCCACATTCACTAGCTGCATACTTCTCAATGCAGCTCCCAAACTGATTTGGCCCTAATGGCTCCTAGAACTTCCACGAAGCAAAAACATATGAAAATGACCTCAGATGGCTATGAAACCTATGAAAATGGCTTCAAAAGGTCGAAGAGACCCAAAAAAAAAAAAAAAAAATCATCCAGAAAAGACTTTCCTAGCCAAAGTTATGGCTCATTGAAGATTTCCTCCAGTTTGCCCTAGAATCACTCCAGCGAACTGTAGTTAGAGTCCAGATAGGGCTGCCAATTTTGGCGCTCCGCCAATTCCGCCGCTAACTAACCGCCAGTTATCCGTTTGTCATAACTGTGCATGTGAACGGGATTTCGGGCTCGGCGATTTGTCGTTGGATTTCGTGCCAGAGGTTTCGGTTAACTCCGCTTTATTATACCATGTGAACACGTCCCACACATTAAACGGAAGACCGTTGGAATCACGGTGGAGACTTGGGGTTAAGGACATATGTGATGGGGGCTGGCCCCGTTTAGGCTTCGTCCAAATGTAATACAACCTTTTAATATTGTTAACTCCACCACCATATCAAATTTGAAGCTGTTGGTGCATTGGTAAAGTGTTGTAATGCTGTTTCAGTGGTCGTGGGTTTGATTCACAACCCGGCCAAAATTTTAAACATATGCGCCCATTACGATGACGTCACCAGCATGCCATTCGTTTCCTCAAACAGTATTTTATTTTAATTTTTTTTTGAAAATTCAAAATTTAAATGTTATTGGGCAATTCGTTTTTTTGGCATAATTTCTTCATACGGCGACCGTTTTCCAAACCGTTCGCGGCGCCGGAATCAGGAAGACGAGCTCTATCCAGTCGTTCAGGGTCAAACCAGTTCTAAGCACTTTCATTTTTGACCATTTTACGACACTTGGCACTGAGCACCTGATCAGTGAAGACGACCAAGAACATACTCATATAGGCACATAATAGCAATCAATAGGGTTGCAGAGATGCCAATATCTCTGAGTCTCTAGAGCAAGGCCTCCCTCAAAATAGAATCAAGAGCTTTCCGGAAATTTACAAAGATATGGAAAATTTTGAGACCCAAGATCATGAGAGACTAAAAAAAACTCAAAAAGTTATAAAAGAGCATAAATACAAAGCTCAAAAGGTTCCATTTTTTTTTGTAAAAATAAACTTTTTGTACGAATGTAAAAGACTTAAACTTTTATACAACGTTATTTTACACCTCTGGGTACAATGACTAGTTATTAAATTATCTTATAATTTTAGTGTGTGAATTTTTTTTTTACAGAAATATCATCCACGTTGTCATGATCATAACATCAAATCCATATAACACTTTCGAAACAACGCCCAACGTGCTAAATGTATCCTCTATACACTTTTCTACGCCCGATGGAAACATCCATCTCCTTTTTCCATGCCACCCCATAGGATTCCAACCCTCATAAAACCCTAAACCTCATCTCAAATGAAACCCTAAATCCTCGCAGCACAGTGCTCACTTTTGGTCTTCGAAAACGTTTTGCCCTCCGAAACCATCTACGACGATATTCATCCAGACATCCAGTCCAGCGGGCTCCTCCAGGTAGTTATTTCTCTGTTTCTGCTTTTAATTTCAGCAAGGGTACATTTTAATCTGCGATTTCACTGTTGCAAAGATAATGTCTATTCATCGAATATTGAAACGTTTGATAATGAAGGAAGTCCCCCTAGTATCCACTCATGTATCGATCCCAATTTTGCTGTTTCGTCCTGTTGAAATTCATGCAAATCCCCACATAAAAATCGCCAAATTCTGCACGGAAACAGCAACCCCATCCCCAGCTCCACCAGATGGGGGCGTTGTCACAGATTTTTTCATCAACAAATGCGGTATGTCAGAGAAAGATGTTTCAAATGTCCTTAAACTTCACAAGGGCTTGCTTAATAAACCAAGCCAGGATTTGGAAGAAGGTTTGGAGTTGTTAAGTGAAAGTGGTTTGACCACCCCTGCTCACATTCGAAGGGTGGTTCTTGGCAACCCTGGGATTTTCTTATATAAATCCAAAAGGGACTTAAAGTCTAGGCTCAGCTATCTAAGGTCTGTCATCAACAAAGAGGATATCTGCAGGCTTCTTTCTACCAATTCAATGATTCTTAATCTGAGTGAGGATAAGCTTGAATCTGCGGTTTCAGTCTTGCAAAGATTGGGTATTGAGGGCGATGCATTATCAAAGTTATTGGCAAGGCAACCCCGTCTCCTCACGGTTACGGAGGAAAAAGTTATGGAGTCATTTAAAGTGGTGGAAGGTCTGGGTGTTGAGAGGGGATCCAAGATATTTGGGCACGCTTTGCGTGCTTTACTAGGAATGGGGAAAGAAAAGATAGATCGAAAACGGCAGATTTTGAGCAGTTTAGGTTTCTCCGAAAAACAAATTTACAAGCTCTCATGTTCGATGCCGGGGATTTTGGGACTTTCAGAGGAAAAACTGAAACGGAATGTAGACTTTCTTGTCAAATCACTGGGACTTCCATTGGATGATATTGTTAGATGTTCCAGTCTGGTGACATATAGCTTGGAGAAGAGGATAATTCCTCGGTATAGAGTAATGGAGGCCTTGAAGTCCATGCAACTGTTGAAGAGAGAGAGGATTTCTCCAAAAATTGTTAATTACACAGACAAAAAGTTCTTGGAAAAGTATATTAATGGGAATCCCGAATACTCCTCCGTTCTGCGGGATATTTACTATGGAGAAAAAGCTGTGAAAGCTAATCGTTGACAAGGAGACTTGCAGTGAGTGTTTTTCAGTCAAAAGGATTCAGCGAAAGTTGTGAGCAGCTTCAATCAATATGAAGTTCAATCGTTGTGAGCAGCTTCAATCCATATGAGATTTCATTACTGCCTTTATTTGTAGTCTTTTGTGGATTCCTTGGCATAAAAGAAGGGTGCTTGTAGCAGGGGCCAGCTAACAGTTCTGAGAAACAGATTTTAGAACCGGAGCGATTCACAGCATTGCTTTTAACTGAAGGTGCAACTCACCTCCTTCGTTACCTCAGCATGAGAAAGGCAAATGGCCAATATTGATTTGTAACCAACACACCCCATACATTATTGTGTTGCCATCTTGTACTTTACAGAGTTCAGCGTGCGTCTGAGCACATACGTGTCTCACAGCAAATACCTCATCTTTGCAAACCATAAACAGAGTTAGCCTCTTATTTGAATGGATGTTATTAATGGCTTTAAATGAGGAGTTTAACTCTTATATAATAGCAGATTGCATTTACCGATATATGCATTTTCGATGCAGAACAGTATTTTTGTTTTAATTTCTTAGCAATTTCTGTATTTTTCTACACATTTTCTGTTAGTATTATATGTTTTTATAGCAAAATATGAAGTCGTTATCGATTATATTGGAACCCTAGTCAAGTATTCAAATGACACAATCATTTTAGGGTTATGCCTTCTTGGGCGATCTTAGTCCCTTGCAATCCTACAAGTTTTTTTAATGAACCATTGTATATAGAATTTTAAATAATACTTCTGCAAATTTGCCTATCCTTGTCCTTGTTGTCAAACATGGTTTGGATGGATTATGGATTGTAACCTGGAGTATAATGCATTTTCATTTGAGTTTTAGTCACAACACTTTTTGTTCTGTTGTGAATTCTTTGTCATAATGTTTTTATTAAAAAATTGTTATAAAATCAGTTTATCTGAAATGGGTTTGGAAAAATATTGATTTGTAGAAATGTCATGATTCTTCCATGTCTTGTTCTTTATAATGGAGAACATTGGCATTCGGTGAGCGGTGGTTGGATAGTAGGTCCATGATTTTGAGATATAATTGGATTATCCAGTCTGAATGTCCCTTGGGAATTATGTTTGACTATTTATCAACCACTCATGGATGAGTCAAACTTGCAAATGACAAGTAAACTCACAAGTTACTAAGTAATGAGTCCAACTCATGGGCTCATTGGTGCTATAGATATAAATGACAAAAGGAGAAAAGAAAAAAACCTCATTTTTAGTGAACTTGTTAATTGTAATGAACTTTTAATTCAAACTTTGGCTTTATAAAAAAACAAATAAAGATTGCAGTGAACCTTGTTAATTGTATTGAACATTTATTTCGAACTTTCACTTTATAAAAAAACAAATAAAGATTGCAGTGAACTTTGTTAATTGATTTGAACTTTTAATTCAAGCTTTGACTTTATAAAAAAACAATTAAAGATTGCCCAAACTTATGACTTTAAAATAAATAAATAGGGATTATTCAAACTTTAAATGTAAATCTTTGCTAGATATTAAACCTTTAAAAAAAATTATTGAAAAATTGTAGAATCATCCAAGATGAATTAATGCCATATTATATGTCAAAAGTAAGTGTGTGTGTGTGTGTGTATATATATATAACTAGATTTTAGATACTCGATTCACCTAATAAATTCTTGATTAGCGTATTAAGAGCATGAAGATAAATTTAATGACATGCATCTTTAAAAAAATGTAACTACCCTTGTGTAGACAATTTGGGAATAAGGAGGGAGCCAAAAAATTTAAGTGCTAATGCACTCGAGGTCCTATTATAGTCTAAACTAGTTTTATTTAGTAATATGTGTGGAACAACCATAAAATAATCATATCAACAACATTTTATAAATTTTAATTAGTTCCACAAACAAGAATACAAATATCATCTCATCATCAAAGAACAACATGCATGTCACATGCATATGCACTCACCCACATATATTACACACAAGCAGTGTACATACTATCCAAAATAATGCATAAAATTCATTAGTTTCCAAGCCACATATAAGACAAGTCATCAAGTCAATGAAGGACAAACAACCAAATTATATAGAAAATAAATCCATACAAAATGGGGCATCACATACTCCCTTTCTTTGAGAAACTTAAACTTTATTTTGAAATTATTATGCAAATACATGAAGCTTGTACTATGTCAAATTTTATTCTAAATAATTACATTTTGGTGTCATTTATATCATGTTAAATATCATAAAGAATTGACCATTTCACTACTTTAGTTTCTTTCAAAATTCATGTATTTCTATAAAATTATAAGCATAATCTCATATTAGCACCCGTTATACAAGCCCTAGGTGATAACAAATTAATGCATTATTTCATATAATCCATTCCAAATGATTGTTTCAAGTATTTATTGCTTGTTTCAAATATCATTATTAAGCATATCTTAAGTGGTTGCCATGTTGTATGAGGGAAGTCTTGGCTAACATTTGAATTACTTAAAGCTAGTATTTGGTTTCACCTCAAATCTATGTATTATTCGTTATTCATGTTCATTTATGGTAATTTTCATGGGTATCTTCTTTTAATCGGTTTTATTCAATGGTGTCACACACAACCATCATAATTGTAAACAAAACTTTGCATAGATGTGTGCTCACCATCATCTTATCATATGCAGTGATTGCTAGCTCATCAATTATTACAACGATCATCATCTCATTTATTTGGCAACCACAAAGCTTACAAAGCTTCAAAAGGTCATAGGTCAATTCCATATGTAATATTAATTGTTATACATGTGATCATACAAATAATATTACTTAACAAAAAGGAATGGGTTCAATGATGACAATTTGTGTAATTAATTTAGTGACAACTATTATTCAACCAACTTGTAGAGCATTTAAAGAATAAGATAATTTTCAACGACATTTGAGTAAAACAAGATTTCTCATTACTTTTTTTAGCAACTATCTTGATTAAGGGATTCTTTCTATTTCATAAAAGATTCAATGTCAATAAGTTCAACATGATTGCCAAGCTTACAACTCTCACAAATAAGACTTGCACCAATGTTTGGTAAATAACTTGTGCATATAAGAATAAAGATCTACCCAAACAAGGTTAAACAAAGGTAGCAATCCATATAACTATGATCTTGTCAAACATGGTTGACTTCTTGTCAGACATGGTTGATTTAAAATCCAACCTCTTAATGAATATGGAGGTATTAAAACACTATGAAAGTTTCCTTACTTCACAAGTGAGATAATCCTATTACACATTGCAAGAACAATTTGGAATCTTTAATCTGATACTTATCATTAATGTCAACAAGATTTTGAACAACAGTGCACATGTGAACAAAATATTGAAGTTATTGAGTTAAAATTTTACTCTCAATACCATCACTAGATATCACAACCATCCATTATGTAGGTACAAAGTCTGACCACAAGTTCACAACCATGACTTAAAAGATAATCTCACTTCTTTACCTCGTAGATAGTTCTTTACCATCCTTTTTTTCAATATCATTTTATTTTGTATGAGGAATACACATGTTTTGGTTTTTAAGATGCTACTCACACAAGGCTCAGAGCCCTTATAAGAAATACTCTTTATGAGCTCAACAAGTTTCATGCAAAATTTGAACGCAAGTAGGGAGAATAACACATTTCTCCTAACTACCCAAGCTAAACCCAATTGACCACATGTAACCATCATTACATAAAGGAGAAAGCACTGATTCAACCATAACTACATTCAACAACGTGAAAAAGAATGCAATAGTTGTGATCTTCAAACTAATTATTGACTCATTAGTCTCAAGAGTTTACACTCTTCCCATTTGATTCATGAATCTGCATTACTACACCTATCCTTTAAGCTTAATGCAAGGATCAGTAAACCCCATAAATCTAAAATTTTAAAAGTATCGTTACAAAATATGGGCATTCAATATCGAGATCCTTTCAAGAGACGAAAGTTTTTCTTAAATATTTGTATTGCATAGACCATCAATATAAGTGGGAAGGAATGGAGGAAGGTTTTAGTCACTCCCATAAAGTCGACCATTGGTAAGAAAAGGGGGAGTCACTAACAAACTCCTTGTGGAGTCTTCTTTGCTTTTCATTTCATTTCATTTGATATTAAATCCATGGAATGCATTTAATTTCATTTCATGAGTTGTGATTGGAGATAGAAAATCTCTATATAACATCACAACAGTGCAAACAAATCTATAAGCAAAGCTCACTCACTTTGCTACACTTGCTTCATAATTGTGAGTGAGAATTCCTTTGTTTGTCTTGTTGATTACATAGAGTTGTGACTCTAGAAATATAAATGGCTCTAAAGTTAACTGCAAAAGTGTTGGTCAATGTCATTAAGGGTATGGTAGTGGTGGTGGGTGGTGTGTTTGATAATTGATTAGTGGTAGGATGGAATATAAATTGGAGGAATGCAAATGTTGATTCTCCATAAAATTTATCTCATCTGTCCTCCACATAAGCAACTATCATTCTCCATGGCTTATTATATTATTAATTATTCCAAGCTCCACATATGGGAGGTATAATTATAACTGGCATCCATTCTCGTTCCCTTTTCTTGTACATTTTAAAGTAGTATTGCTTGTGTTTCCTTTACATAAATGAAAATGATTATTAAATTTATCTAACTAATTGAATAAATGAAATCTCTACCTTATGGGGTTTGTGCTAGTCTAGTTTGAAGAATACAAGAAGCTCATATACCCAAATGTTGGCATCCAAGTGTATGACATCATCAATCACCTCTTTGATCTAGTAGATAACCATTTTTATGTTGTGGTGGACTACTTATGTGAGAAGACATGGGCCCACACTCCACAATACAATATTGGTTACTACCAACAATGCACAAAGAAGGTGCAATACCTTCTATGTCATAGTTAAGAAGGACTCACTTCCAAGTGAAATAGGGCTTGAGCTAGAGGTGTATATAGACTATACAATGTTCCCTCACGAACCCCAATCATCCTTTCTTCATTGATACTGGAGCCCTTATCCTAAACCAAACCTTGCCATTAACAAAAGCGACTTTATTACCCTTATCCTCTAGACAAGAAATAGAAAGTATATTTTTCTTCAAACCTAGAACATATAAGATGTTGTTGAGGTGAATGTTTCCACTTGGTTCAAGCTCCAATGATATATACCAATGCCTTTCACTGGATAGCATTTTTTGTCTCCAAGTTCGATAGAGTGAGATGAATTTCCTTTGATAAGGTTTGAATTTGATTGTATCCTCCCGTCATGCGCCTGGAGGCACCACTATCACTAACCCATACATTTTCATCTTTGAAGGTGCCGAATAGAGTAGAGAACACGTTTCCTTCTACTTCTTTCTTTACTAGCTTGGGGATGATCTTCAATATGTAGTTCTTGATGGAGATAACGAGATTTCCAAGAAAACTGAAAGCCTTCTTCATGATTCTTGACATTGTGCAAGCTAACTTGTGATCTTTAGTCTCCTTGTTGCACCTTAGCTCTGATACCATGTTGGAAGATATGGAGACTTAGTAATTATAACTTATTTTTCTTCACATGATAATTACTTGTGATGTGAGATGTTCTTCTATTACTTCTTTGATTATGTTCATCAAGCAATCATAAAAAACAAGAAGATCACAAAGAGACATAGTACACCAGAAATAGGCTCCAAGATAGGGCAAGACCCTTCCAAGGGGAAAACCTGGAAAATACTTCTCTTCTTCTTTATAATATGCTTACAAAAGAGACTCCAAAGATCCAAAGACCCAAGCCAACAAACCCTACAAGATCCAAGTCATCCTCCAACAAGATTTGCTTCAAAACAACTTCTAGAACTTCGATACATCAACCCAACTACTAAAACTTCGGCCTTGCAATTTCAGCCTCCGGCAACTGGCCCATAATTTCGTCCTCTTGAAGTTGGCAGCTTCACAAACCCTAGTGAGACAAAGAGAAATATAACCCTTGACAAACTTCAATTTTTGTTCTTCATCCTCCAGCGACTCTTCACTATTGCAAATCAAACTTGTGTGAGATGTGTGTCCAAATGAGGTCAAGCTCCCCTCTATTTATAGCCTTTCTTGAGGGTCAAATTTCCCTCCCTTAGGGTGACTTGTCTTTGCTCTTAGGCCTACTTGATATTGGGTTTATCCATGGATTTTACATGATAAAATAAATATTTTTCTTTATTACAATGAGTCCAAATGGGGCTATGACACACGAACAATATTATTCTTTATCCTAGAAATACCTAGAAGACCTAAAAAGCATGAAGAACATGCTTTTGACTCAAACTAGAGTATGAAATCCATAATCCAAAATAAAATATAATCTCTTTCTTTTATTTTTCTTTCTTTATAAATAATATACAGTGTCATGATTACAATTACATCATAATGAAGACCAACTCTAGTTACAATTTTCAACACTCCCTCTTAATTAGGGAGGTATTCATGGTACAAGGAATCTCAATATTGAAGCATTCCCATAAGAAGAGTTAGATTGATAAGCGATCTTTTGTCAAGCATCTTTTATATCATAACCAACATTGTTGCTAAAGGTATTAACTGGACAAGCTCATCTTTAACTATGAGCATTATGATGGGAGGCTTTATGTGAGCTGCCACACTACCTCTCAAGGTACACACCCCATCTAGAAGTCTACAAGGTATGTTATTTTAGGACTATCCTTATCTTGGACTCCCAAACCTGGATCCTCAAATAGTATCTGTCCTCTTCGAATACTCTTATCTTGGATTCCCTACCTCATCCTTAAAGAGCATAGGTCACCAACTTCTTTCTATGGATTTTTTAATCCATAAGAAGTTTCAATCTAGATGTTTATTCAATCCTCCAGACTCCGTTTTTTCTTTATGGCCTTCACTAAGACTTATGGTTTTTATTCCTAGTCTAGTGCCTGACCCATAAATACAAGAACTATCTAATATCAGTCCCTCTCAACCACAAAAGAGATATCCACCAAACCAAGCTTACCTCTCAGGTACTCAAGCTTCTTGTTTGGTAATGCTTTAGTCAATATGTCAACTACTTGCTCATTTGTAGGTAGATAGTGCAGCTCCATGACCCTATCTCACACCAATCCTCTGATGTAGTGGTACTCGTTATTTATATCCTTTGTCTTAGCATGAAATACCTGGTCTTTTTTCAACTTTATGCAACTTTGATTATCACAATGTATCCATGTAGGGATGAGCAATCCTTCAAACAACTCTGATAACAACTTCTTGAGCCAAACTGATTCACTGTAGACTTCACTTGTAGCAACATATTCAGCTTCAGCACTGCTCAAAGCAACTGTATCCCACTTTCTGCTCATCCATGAAACCATGGAAGGTCCAAGGCTGAAGCATCCTCCTGTTGTGCTCCTTCCATCTGTCTCACTGCCACACCAATTTGAATTTGTATATCCCATGAGTTGGATTTCATTCCCAGTGTACTTGAGGTGGTGATGGATGGTTCCAAAAAAGTATCTTAAGATATGCTTAGTTGCAATCCAATGATCATGCTTTGGCTCCATCTGAAACTAACTGAGGGAATTTACTGCAAAACAAATGCTGGCCTGGTATTCACCAGATACATGAAGGACCCAACCAATTTCCTGTAGCAAGTAGGATCTACTAGACTAGACTCTAAATGCTTCAACCTTTTGCAATTTTTAACCATAGGAGCCATCATAAGTTCGTAATCCATCATGTTGATCCTCTGAAGCCTCTTGATCACATATTTATGTTGACCCAGGACATATCTCTCTCGGTTTTTTCCATAGTTATATTCCCAAGTAATAATGCATAATTCCAAGATCCTTCATATAAAAGTCAACTCCTAACTACCTCTTGCATTCTTGAATTAGTCGATCTACAACTATAACTAGTAGATCATCCACATATCAGATTATAATAATTAGTTCTTTCCGGACCACCTTGATTTATAGATTTTGATCTGCATAACTCTTGGTAAAAACAAGTCTCAAGAGGTATGCATCCATTCTTGCATACTATGCTCTCGGTGCTTGCTTCAAGCTATATAGAGCCTTCTTCAACCTACAGACATGAGTTTCCCTCTGATTTATTTCAAATCTTTGAGGCTGCTGAATATAGACTTCTTCATCAATGGTCACATTCAGGAAATTTTGTCTTGACATCCATTTGGAATGATCCATCCCATAGAAGCAACCAACGAAAAAAGTGATCTTATTGTCGTATACCTAGTTGTGGGAGCAAATGTTTCTTCATAATTAATCCCTTATTTCTGTGAGAAACTCCTTTCTACAAACCTTGCTTTATATTTATCGATGCTCCCATCTGCAACATGCTTTATTTTATAAATAAATTTTGAAGTGACTATCAATTTGTCACTCGGCCTAGGGACAATCTCCCATACATCATCCTTCATTATTGGCTAGTATTCTTCCTCCATTGCATTCTTCCATTCTTGATGCTTAGCAGCATCCTCATAGGAGGAAGGTTTTTCCTCAAATAGCTTTGTCATGTATGCGACATATCTAGAATACCTATTTGTTCTCTTACTTTCCCTAGATGTCCCGGATGTTGTATGTACTTCTGCCTCTTGAGTAGTAGTTTTCAACCAAATATGTTGTTTCTGATTTTCTGGAACAATTGTTGTATAGGCTCACAAGGGCCTTCAACATTTTCTTGAGTTGGTCCTGGTTCTTGACCATCATTGTCCCTAGAGATATCTTCAAAGATAGGAACTTCTTCATTAGAGTCAATTGGTACATCCTTCAATTTCTTGTAAGCTATGTTTTCATCTAAGATGACATCTCTACTTGCCACGATTCTATAGGTTTTAGTTGAAGCACTTGTTGGAAATAATACTGAGAGGGGGGGTGAATCAGTATTGTCAGATCAATAATTTAATTTTCAAAACTGATTTGTATATGCTACTTCAACTTAGTGAACTAGCGTGTATACGCTACTGTACTTAATGCAACTAGCGTATATGCAGAAATCTTCTAATTTATCCAAATTATCATACATTGAACTTTAACCAATATATCAGGAATTCATTAGATAGTGCAGTAAAAGCAGAATAAAGTATCACACACAAGCAACACACATGAACACTAAGATATAAGGTGGAAACCCAATGTGGGTGAAAACCACCTGTTGCTTTCGTCTATGTCCTCTTTCAATAATGAGAAAATTCAGTTTACAATTTTTGTACTGGTGCAGTCTTATACCAGTACGCAGGCTTCTACCTGCAGGAGGTTACAACTTTCTCTTGTTCTCGAGCTTCTATTGGAAGGGAGTTACAAACCCCTAGCTCTTGTACTAGCTGATATGTTTACTAGTACGTAGGTGCCAGCCTACAAAAGGCTACCACCTTCTCTTTTCTTCCAGGGACCACGTTTCATAAATTTTCAAACTGGATCCATCAACAACATCATTAAACCATCAAATACATCTGCATCAACCAATCACCTTTTGAACCATCCACAACTGAATCAATCATTCACTTAGACAACCCATCAATCTGATTATTCAGAGTACTGTCACCAGACTACAATATCCAAAACCCAAACCAGAACCCAAAACTCTGCAACAACAAACATCAGCAGCTAAAACATATTTTATAAGATATATGCTACTTCCATGTGTCGAACCTGCATGTACACGCGCTTTTCTCAAAGCCAACCAGTGTATACACCTGCAAATATAAATCCTGAGTTCTGTTGCTATTCCAGACTTTAGTTATACCCAGATCATATCATTTACATAATAATATCTGCATCAGTATTCATATCTAGAAAATACATGAGCTTCAACACAAAATATATTTCATTTTACACCTTAAGATCCTGATTCATCATTAGATATGATTCCTCATCATTAGCTAAGGTTCATCCTTGGTTCAGATCCCGCTATACACCATAACCCAATAACTTGCATACTAGATCTCACACTTCATCAGATATTCGATACTTGCACACTTTGGCCTAATGATCTTCTCCTCCTTTTATAGTTTGTAGGCCTTTTTCAATACCATGGACCAAGACCACTTAGGACCAATACCTTGGACCAAATACCTAGGGCCAATACCTTGGACTCAATACTTAGACCAATACCATGGATCAAAATACCATGGACCAAATACCTCGGACCAAAAACTTAATTTTCCAAGGTATACGCGCTTTTCCTTTTGTGAAAGTGCGTGTGTACATATAAGCGACTTGTATATAGTGAACCCGCATGTATATGTGGCTTGGCCAATGGTGAACCTGTGTATACCTCTCCTTCTTCATTCTGTGAAGTCTGATCTGTAACTTTGTGTTGTTAACCTGCTATACTATGATCTGTCATCTGAGTGAGTTGGCATCAAGGACAACACCTGTGTCATAATGCCAACAATCTCCCCCTTTGGACTTGATGGTGACACCAAGTCACTCTTCACTCTTCCCATTTATCATCAAGGGCAAAGGGTCATGCTCCCCCTGAGTACATGCTGAATTCTCTGATATGCTGAAGTGTGTTGATTGAGCTCCTATGATTGAGTCCATGCTCCCCCTGAGCACAAGCAAGGTCTGCAAAAAGATAACATGACTCTATACATACATCACCAATGACCTTCCTATCACCAAAGACTCATACATACATCCATCTCCCAATCAAATGGGGATATACCAAATTTGACTCATCCACCCAACCAAGTGGGGATATACCAATTGTTTATACAAGAAACATTACATCATCCGTCCCATGCATAGTGGGGTTACAAATTAGGTCTTTTCATGACCTTTACATTAAATGATATACATGACATATATAATAGAGACCAAATATCTTAAACAAGACCATGATAGTCATCAATGGCATCTGTCAATCAGCATCCAGACCAACAACCATGTTCTCCCCCTAAACCTATTCCACCTGAATCAAAAACAACTATGTGAATCTGTGCCAAGATCTTCTAAGATAATGCCAACATATTTCCACATGTCATCATCATATTGTAACCATCATCAAGAAGAGCAGATAATTCACTAAACCATATAAGACCCCTTTCTCCTAAGTCTGGCCCACTGCTTTTCTTCAAACCAACATATACATGACTGTACCCACAGAAACTAGCGTATGTACGCGACTACGCTTCATGCAACTCGCATATACCAACCTTTCTTAAAAAAATGGATTTTAACAGCAGGATGATGCAACAACTACTCCCAGCTACTATTTGAGATATTCAAATGTCTCTCTAGGCAGTGGTTTAGTGAATATATCAACAACTTGTTCTTTGGAGGGAACATACTCCAATTTGACCTTTTATTCAAGCACTCATTCACGTAGAAAATGATATTTGATGGGTATGTGCTTGGTCTTAGAGTGCATGACTGGATTCTTTGAAATAATGATGGCACTTGTATTATCACATAGAATGGAGATGGGTGTAGTACATGTGATATGAATGTCTTGCAATGTTTACTTCATCCAAAGTAGTTGTGTGTAGTAAGATACAATAGCCACGTATTATGCTTCAGCTGTAGATAATGCAATTGAACTTTGTTTCTTGATGAACCAAGACACTAACCTGGAACCCATATAGAATGCACCATCACTAGTGCTTTTTTTGTCATCAACACTTCCTACCCAATCTACATCTGTATATGCATGAAGTGTAAGATCTGTATCTCTAGGATACCATAAACCAAAGTTCTGTGTTCCTTGAAGATATTTGAAAATCCTTTTGACTGCATGAAGGTGTGATTCCTTTGGATTTGCTTGAAATCTTCCAACTATTCCCACTGCATGCATGCTGTCAAGTCAGGTACCTGTTAGATAAAAACAGACTGCCAATCATGGATCTGTAAGTTGGTTGATGTACTACCGCTGAGTCATATTTTGAGCTAAGATTGCATCCTATTACCATTGGGGTACATACTAGTTTAGAATCTTCCATGCTGTACTTTTTCAGGATCTGTTTGAGATATTTGGTTTGTGAGAGAAAAATGCCTTCTTTATTTATTTTTTAACTTGTAGACCAAGAAAATGGGTGAGCTCACTAAGCAAGGACATTTCAAATTCTTGTTGCATTACTGAAGCAAATTTCTGACTCATGGATTCTTCATTGCTACCAAAAATGATATCATCAACATAAACATCAACTATTAGCAATTTACCAGTGTCAATCTTTGTATCTGATGACCCCTTGAAAAACCCTGTTGGTGGAGATATTTGTCAAGATGGTAATACCAAGCCCTTGGAGCCTGTTTTATACCATAGAGAGCCTTTCTAAGTTTGCATACAAGTTTTGCATCATTTCCAAGAATGAATCCTTCTGGTTGCTCAATATAGACTTCTTCTTCTAAGTCTCCATTAAGAAAAGCAAATTTTACATCCATTTGGTATACTTTGAATTCCTGAAAACTAGAAAGAGAAAGAAACATTCTTATGGCTTCAAGTCTAGCAACAGGTGCAAAAGTTTCTTCAAAATCTATACCTTTTTGTTGAGCATATCCTTTACAAACAAGTCTAGCCTTTTTTCTAATAACTTCTTCATTTTCATTCAGCTTGTTTTTGAATATCCATTTAGTTCCTATAATATTCTTATCATGAGGTCTAGGAACTAATTCCCAAGTATTATTCTTTTCAATTTGCTCAAGTTCTTCATTCATTGCCTTGACCCCACATTCATCTTTGCATGCTTCATTTATATTTTTAGGTTTGGTGGAAGATAGTAATGCTAGATAGCTTGAAGCTTCTGTAATAGTTCTTGTCTGCACACTTGCCTCTTTCTGCCCTAAAATTTGAGTTTCTGGATCATTTTTGTGAACATCCCTAGATGGAGTCTTTTCTTCTACCATTATCTCTTCTTCTAGTGCTTCATTGGTTTCTTCTTCAGAATTAGTGTGATTTGATGTGGGAAGATAATCCTCATATTCTTCATAATCTTCGGTTTTTATCTGTTTTGGATTTTTTCATGCTTCCTTAACCACAAGATCAATACTTTCAATAATTTTCTCAAGTCTTTTATTATAACATTTATATCCTTTACTTCGGGAAGAGTAACCAAGAAGAATACCTTCATCTTCTCTGGGTTCAAGCTTACCAAGTTTTTCATTAGTCCTTTTGAT
The DNA here is from genome assembly GCA_031772625.1 of Pinus tabuliformis. Lineage (NCBI taxonomy): Eukaryota > Viridiplantae > Streptophyta > Pinopsida > Pinales > Pinaceae > Pinus > Pinus tabuliformis. Next base: position 479,650,073 of record CM062818.1, on the reverse strand, counting down.
GTAACATTTGCTTCCAAAAACTTTGAAGTATTTTACAGTAGGAGTCTTACCATACCAAAGTTCATATGGAGTTTGAGTGTTGTTTACCCGAATATTTGCCTGGTTGAGAATAGTGACGGTGGTGAATGCAGATTCACCCCAGAAGTTTGCAGGAGTTCCAGATTCATCTAGCATAGCTAGAGCCATTTGTTGAACAGTTCTATTCATCCTTTCTACCACTCCATTTTGTTAAGGAGTCCTTGCGATGGAGGATTGCCTTTTTATTCCATGTTGTTCACAAAAGTCAAAGAATTCATCCAAGGTAAATTCCCCTCCTCAATCAGATCAGAGGCATTTGATTTTGTGATCTGATTCATTTTCAACCAAAGCTTTGAAGGCTTTGAATTTTTCAAATGCTTCATCTTTATGCTTTAGAAGACCTATCCAACACATTATGGAAAAATCATCAATGAACAATATAAAGTATTCTTCTCCACGAGGTGACTTTTTCCTTGATGGTCCACATAAATCAGTATGAACAAGTTCAAGAGGCTTACTAGCTGATCCTTCCTTTTCAGGGAAGTGCAATCTGGTTTGCTTACCGAATTAACACGATTTGCATATTGTATTTTTAGGAATGCTGATATCAGGAAGATCACAAACAACCTAGAATCTTCATGCTTTTCTTATTTGAGAAAAGCTTAGATGCCCCAATCTTCTATGCCATAGCCAGTGTTCATCATTTTGCTTAGATAGCACTGTTGTTGTCCTCCCTTGAGTATGTATAAGTTGTTTGGAGTTATTGTACCTTTGATCATGGATTCTCCTGTATCAAGCTCACGAAAAACACATCTGTTTGATCGAAATACTACTTCATTTCCTTGATCACACATTTGACTAACACCGAACAGGTTATTATTTAGACCATCAACATACATAACATTCCCAACTTTAACCTTTTCTTTTAAGAAGACAGAGCCTTTACATTTTATGACAACAGGAGTGTTGTTTCCAAATGAAACACTCTTTTCCTTTTCTAAGGCATTATATGAGTGAAGTTTTTATTTGTCACCTGTCATATGTTTTGAACATCCACTGTCAATGTACCACAAATTTTCTTGTCCTTCTACATACAAGGCTATGCCACATCTTTTTGTTTACGGTTCTTTCTTTTTCCATATTTTGGGTGTTAATGGAGTTTGCTCCTTCTGAGATATTTCTTGAAATTTACTCCTGCATTCAAATTATTCATGGCCAAAGTTGTTACAGATTGAGCATTCTATTTCATTTTCAAGAAGAGAAAAGTTATTATAGGAACTTTTCTTGATCCCTGTCACATTCCTTTGATTTCGTGCTTCTCTAGTCATGATGGTTTTGTAAGCAACACATTGAGCATCTTTGTGTCCAAAATTATGACATGAGAAACATTGACCATTAAAGAAATTTCTACGATTATTGAATCTACTAACCTGGTGATTGTAGTTTCTATTGATATTCATTTTTGAAGCAAATTGAGTATGATTTACCTGAGGTTGGTTGTGGCTTCTGTTCATCCTTTAAGTAAATTGAGCCTGATTTACTTGCTGATCTACTTTATACCTTTGTTGACGATTGTCAAACTGTTCAATGCTCTTTGCCGCACCAAGATAGCTTTTAGTGGAGGTTGACGACTTCTGTGCTTGAGATGCTTCTTCAGTATATCCAAGACCTGTCTTTATCAGAGGAGAATGCTACACTTTGATAATTTCATTTAAGGTTTCTGATCCTTTAGCAAATCTAAGATTGAGGGCTTTTGTTTTCTCAAGATCCTTTCTTAGACCCACAATTTCACATTCTAGTTTTTCATTGTATTTTTCTCTTTCAGCAAGTTGGTATGTCAAGGTATCTATAATCATATTCTTTTCTTCTAAACAGATTTTGAGTTTAGATATTTCTTCATAGAGGTCATCTTCATCTAAAGCATCAAGAAAATCATCATCTTCATAAGCCATCAGAAGTCTATAGTCATTACTATTTTCATCTTCATCACTATTTGATAAACCATCACTATCTTCATGAGTATAGTAGCTCTGTTTACTTACACTTTGTTTTCTATTCCATTTTGCAGATTCCTTCCCTTTATCATATTTATCTTTATGAGGACATTTGGCAACATAATGATCGACTCTACCATAGGCAAAACATTTGAAAGGTAGTTTACCTCTGAATCTTCCGAAACCCTATTGAAGCTTCTTGACAAAGTTTACTTCCTCTTCTTCTTCTGAAAGATGTCCTGATTCATTGAGTTCTTCTTTTCCTTTTGCTAAAGCTTTAAATGTGGCTTCTCTCATATCTCATGGACCTCCTTTTCTCATCTCAAAATCAATTAAGATTTCGTGTAGCTGTGTCATAGTAATAGTCTATAGATCTTGCTTTTCTTCTATGGCAGATACTTTTGATTCAAACTTAGCAGACAAGGATCTTAAAACATTTTCAACTAAGGTAACTTCCTTTATCTCTTCACCCAGATTCTTCATGCAATTAACAATCTCATCTATACATAAGAAGTAACTAGCTATACTTTCATCATTGTGCATCTTGAGAGTTTCATATTGAATTCTGAGAGTTTGTAGTTTAGCACGTTTTACCTGAGAGTCTCCTTCATAGATTAGAAGGATTTTGTCCCATATTTCTTTGGAAGATTTGAGTTGCATAACTTTTACAAACTCTGATTGTGACAGACTTCCCAATAATGTATTGACAACCTTGGCATTGGTTTCATATTGCTTTTTACCTGCCGTATCTTTATGAATTGCTAATGGAAATGTATATCCTCCTTCCATGATTTCCCAGACATCTGTTCCAAGTGATTGAAGATAGGCTGTGGTTCTTACCTTCCAATAAAAAAGGTTGCTCCCATCAAAGATTTGCGGTTTGATGGATCCCCTGTTTTCTTGATTACTCATGATGATGGATCTTCCTTCAAGCTATCAAGCTTCTTTTGAAGGAGCTACTGTGATACCAATTGTTGGAAATAATACTGAGAGGGGGGGGGGTGAATTAGTATTGTTAGATCAATAATATAATTTTCAAAACTGATTTGTATACGCTACTTCATCTTAGTGAACTAGCGTGTATACACTACTGTACTTAATTCAACCAGCGTATATGCAGAGATATTTTGATTTACCCAAATTATCATACATTGAACTTTAACCAGTATATCAGGAAATCATTAGATAGTGCAGTAAAAGCAGAATAAAGTATCACACACAAGAAACACACATGAACACCAAGATATAAGGTGGAAACCCGATGTGGGTGAAAACCACTTGCTGCTGTCATCTTTGTCTTCTTTTAATACTAAGAAAATTCAGTTTACAATTTTTGTACTGGTGCAGTCTTATACCAGTACGCAGGCTTCTACCTGCAGAAGGCTACAACCTTCTCTCGTTCTCGAGCTTCTACTGGAAGGGAGCTACAACCCCTTAGATCTTGTACTAGCTGATATGTTTACTAGTACATAGGTGCCGGCCTACAGAAGGCTACAACCTTCTCTTTTCTTCCAGGGACCATGTTTCATAAATTTTAAAACTGGATCCATAAACAACATCATTCAACCATCAAATACATCTACATAAACCAATCACCTTTTGAACCATCCACACCATAATCAATCATTCACTTAGATAACCCATCAATCTAATTATTTAGAGTACTGTCACTAGACTACAGTATCCAAAACCCAAACTAGAACCCAGAACTCTGTGACAACAAACAACAACAACTAAAACATATTTTATAAGGTATACGCTACTTCCATGTGTCAAACCTACGTGTACACGTGCTTTTCTCAAAGCCAACTAGCGTATAAATTTGCAAATATAAATTTAGAGTTCTGCTGCTATTCCAGGCTTTAGTTATACCCAGATCATATCATTTACAGAATAATATATGCGTCAGTATTCAGATCTAGAATATACATGAGCTTCAACACAAAAGATAGTTCATTTTACACCTTAAGATCCTGATTCATCATTAGATCTGATTCCTCATCATCATCTAAGGTTCATCCTTGGTTCAAATCCAGCTATGCACCATAACCCAATAACCTGCATACTAGATCTCACGCTTCATCAAATATTCGATACTTGCACACTTTGGCCTAATGATCTTCTCCTCCTTTTATAGTTTTTAGGCCTTTCTCAATACCATGGACCAAAACCACTTAGGACCAATATCTTGGACCAAATACCTAGGGTCAATACCTTAGACCTGATACCTTGGACCAATACCATGGATCAAAATACCATGGACCAAATACTTCAGACCAAAAACTTAGCTTTCCAAGGTATACATGCTTTTCCTTTTGTGAAAGTGCGTGTGTATGTATACGTGACTTGTATACAGTGAACCCACGTGTATATGTGGCTTGGCCAATGGTGAACCTGTATATACCTCTCTTTCTTCATTCTGTGAAGTCTGATCTATAACTCTGTGTTGTTAACCTTCTTTACTGTGATCTGTCATCTGAGTGAGTTGTCATCAAGGACAACACCTGTGTCATAATGCCAATAGCACTATACCCCATGAAGATTCCCCTTAAATTGGAAGGATCTAGCTTCTTTCTTTTATCCCTGGGTACATGAATGTACACATGACACCCAAATGTACGAAGATGATCCACACGTGGCTTTTTTCTTGTAAATGCTTCATCTAGTGTCATGTTATTGAGCACCCTGTGAGGACTTCAAATTTGCAAGTAAACAACCGTCATACATTCCTCTCCCCATAGGAACTGAGGGATATCTTGAGAATGTAGCATGGCTTAGACACATTATTCAATAGTACGATTCTTCCTTTCTGCCACTCCATCGTATTTAGGATTATAGGGAATAATGAGCTGCCTCATGATTCGTACCTCCTTGTAGAAAGCTATTAATTCTTTGGAGGTGTATTGTCCACCATTATCTGACCTTAGAATTTTGATCTTCTCCTACGTTAGGTTTTCCACTTCATTCTTGAAATTCAGAAACTTTTCAAATACCTCGTCCTTGTTCTAATTGAGAAGGTATAACCAAGTCTTCCTTGAATAATCATCAATAAAGGTTAGATATTACTAATTCCCACCAAGAGACTTAACTGCCATAGGTCCACATACATCTGAGTGTAAGAGATCCAAAATTTTAGTAGATCTAGTTTCACTATTTGCAAATGATTTCTTTACATTCTTGCATTGAGAACATCCATTACAGGTTCCTTCATGGTCTTCCTTTATTTCGGGGATGTCATTGACCATTTGAATCATAGATGGAAAAATATTATAATGAAGGTGTCCATACCTTCTATGCCATAGTTTGGAAGGACTCACTTCCAAGTGAACTAGGGCTTTAGCTAGAGGTGTATATAGTCTATACAATGTTCCCTCACAAACCCAAATCATCCTTGCTTCATTGATACTAGAGCCCTTATCCCAAACCAAAACCTTTCTATCAACAAAAGAAACTCTATTACCCTTTCCTCTAGATAAGAAATAGAAAGTATATTTTTCTTCAAACTTGGAACATATAAGATGTTGAGGTGAATGTTTCCACCTGATTCGAGCTCCAATGATGTATACCCAATGCCTTATTGTATAGCATTTATTGTGTCCAAGTTCGATAGAGTGAGATGAGTTTCCTTTTGACAAGGTCTGAAGTTGATTTTATTCTCCTGTCATGTGTCTGGAGGCACCACTGTTGATAACCCATGCATTTTCATCTATGAAGGCACCCGATAAAGTGACAAACATATTTCCTTCTACTTCTTACTTTATTAGCTTGGGGATGATCTTCAATATGTAGTTCTTGATGGAGATAGCAAGTTTTCCAAGAAACTTGAAACCATTCTTCATGATTCTTGACATTGTGCCAACTAACTTGTGATCTTGAGTCTCCTTCTTGCACATTAGCTCTAGTACCATGTTGGAAGGTATGGAGACTTGATAATTCTAACTTACTTTCCTTAACTTGATAATTAATTGTGATGTTAGATGTTCTTCTATTACTTTTTTGATTATGTTCATCAAACAATCATCAAAAATAAGATGATCACAAAGAGACAAAGTAAACCATAAATAGGCTCCTAGCCAGGGAAAAACCCCTCCAAGGGGAAAACCTGGAAAATTCTTCTCTTCTTCTTTAGAAATTCTTACAAACGAGACTTCCAAGATCCAAAGACCCAAGTTAGCTCCTAGAAATAATTGCTTCAGAACAACTTCTAGAACTTCGATACTACAACTTCGGCCCCAACAACAGAATTTGGCCTCCAGCAACTGTCGTAGAATTTCATCTTCTTGAAGCTGACAACTTCACAAACCCTGTAGAAATTTTGAATAATATGACACTTATTCAACAGAGATTATCCCGATTATACACTATTGCGGAAAACATGCATAATACATAACCTCCTCTACATTGATCATCAATTTACAGAAGCAGAAACAATAACATGCGCACATAGAAGCATCAATCACACATATCAAAACAATATTTTCCCGGGGAAAGCATATCGCTAAGAACCCCAAATATCTATATATTATATTGATTGAGAACATGTAACAAACATAGTACAATACTCCTCACAAGTACTCAGTACTATCTCCACCTATTACACACAATACAACTCAGATCTGATCTCCAAATCTCCTCCGCTGCTTTGCCTGCCTCCACTGCACAATCCTGCAAGAGAATGAATGAGAATGGCTGATCCAAACTCCTATTTACCTTGTGAAAATCACCCACACTGTAAATCACGTGATCACAAGCTATATTTCACTTGGTATTGGCCCACACTATGCAGAGATCATTGGCATAACTCAATCCCATGCATGTGCACAATCTCATGCACAACTGATAGCAATCTCAACTTCTAACACCTATCTCCACTGAACTGTACATGCACTGAGTTAACTGATGTATTCTTCAGTTGCATTATGAGTTAATAATTAGTGAATTAATTAATAACTAATTCACACAACTCATCACTTAGTCTATTGATTAGTTAGACTAAATACAACTAGTTCAACTAAGTCAAATTGAACACAACTCCATTAACTTAGTGAAGGCGACTCCTTTCCACTAAGCTCCATCATCTTGTTGCATTCTCAACAAGCATTTCTTGTTGCACACTTTTCAACAAACCCTAGCGAGGTAAAGAGAAAGATAACCCTTGACAAACTTCGATTTCTACTCCTCTTCTTAATCCTCCAACTACTCTTTTCACCTTCTCTATTGCAGATATAACTCATGTGAGATGTGTGTCCAAATGAGGTTGAGCTCCCCTTTATTTATAGCCTTTCTTGAGGGTCGATTTGCCATCCCTTAGGCTAACTTGTCATTTCTGTTTGACCAACTTGGTAGTAGGTTTATCCATGGATTTTACATGATAAAATAAATATTTTTCTTCACTACAATGAGTCCAAATGGGACTATGGCACATGACCAATATTATTCTTTATCCTAGAAAAACCTAGAAAGTCCTAGAAGACCTAAAAAGCATGAAGAACATGCTTTTGACTCAAACTAGAGTATGAAACCCATAATCCAAAATAAAATATAATTTCTCTTTCTTTATAAATAATATACAATGTCATGAATACAATTACATCGTAATGAAGATCAACCCTAGTTACAATTTTCAACAACCCCTCCCATGTAATTTTCAGAGTTGGACTAACTAAGCATATTCTTCATCAAGGTGTATAATCACATTAGATTGGTCTATAATATTAGATTGGCCATGCTCTGGTGCCACATGAAAAAAGTGGATTTTGACAAATTGAAAGTCGTCCATACTACACTGTTGTAAGTATTTTCATCTTGCCCCGAATCAGATTAAATATTGTTTCATTATGATACATGTATTGTCCTTGATGGAAACTCACTCAGATGAAAGATCATAGTATAGCAGGTAAACAACAAAGAATTACAGATTAGTCTTCACAGAATGAAGAAGGAGATGTATACGCAGGTTCACAATTGACCAAGCTGCGTATACATGTAGGTTCATTGTATACAAGTTGCATATATGTACACACGCACTTTATCAGAAGGAAAAGCACATATACCTTGGAAAACTAAGTTTCTGGTCCGAGGTATTTGGTCCATGGTATTTTGATCCATGGTATTGGTCAAAGGTATCTAGTCCGAGGTATTTATCCTAGGTATTTGGTCCAAGGTATTGTCCTAAGTGGTTTTGTTCCATGGTATTGAGAAAGGCCTACAAACTATAAAAGGAGGAGAAGATCATTAGGCCACAGTGTGTAAGTATCGAATATCTGATGAAGTGTGAGATCTAGTATGCGGGTTATTGGGTTATGGTGCATTATTGGATTTGAACAAGGATGAACCTTAGCTGATGATGAGGGATCAGATCTAATAATGGATCAGGATATTAAGGCGTAAAATGAACTATCTTTTTTTGCTAAAGCAAGCGCTGATCCTTCTATTTCCTTAAATCAAAAGAAAAATTACAAATTCGTACATCAACCCGAAACTTTACAAGAGGAGAAGCTGACAAGGAAGGCTATCAGTCCCCACCCACTAGGTAAACTCCATACAGATACATTCCCTGAGGCCGACACCTAAACAAAAACAACTCCAATCGTGAGAAACTCACACCCTGCGAAAGAGGGAGAGGACGCACCAAAAAGGCATGCCAAATAGCACCCCTTGGGCCCACAAAACTAAGCCATCATTCTCGACCGTTGATCCTAGCTGCTGGATCCAACGGCCAGGGATCATATCGCGCACCCAAACTTGTCTGAAAAATAGTGTGCGATAGATGGTGGTATTCAAGTCCATCCCTTGTCCACGTGTAGCCATATCAATGGGATCGCTGCCATAACTCAAAAACCACATACCGCTCATGGGACTAGCGATCACTGGAGAGCTGACCTGAGCGTGGTTTTCAGAATTAAATGTGGGAAGAGAGAGAATATCCGTAGCCAGCAAACTGTTTCCCATTTCAGTCTAATATTTCCACTGTGCCTGTCCCGATACTAAGCTCGTTTGAGAAGTGATCCCTTAAAATGTCCTCCGAGAACCTGAGGCTTCCCTTCACCTGATTCCAGTAGGGCATGAGACAAATCCTTGCTTATCATTCTATCCATTGCATTCCAAAAGGTTGAGAAACATGTTGTCAGGAAAATTAATTTATCCTTGCTATCCGAGTCCGATAACAAAACATTTCCTTGTCTTCTGCAGCTTGTTCCTCGCAGAGAGCCTTTAAATGGTTTTGAGGAATCTCTCGCCACTTGTACGCTATCCTACTATCTACATTTATCACCCCTTGGTTGGTCAGAAGGCCCGCTAGTTTATTGGCCGAACTCGAACATGGTTGAAGCTCACTGTTCGCAGATCTTGGAGGTGAACCTGGATTCTTTCGTAAACCAGGAGTAGTTTCCAGTGATTAGAAACTTTCTCCAGCAGAGTGCCACAAATAATTCTTTTCACAGAGTTAATAGTAATCTCTGAGTTCGCTTCAACAATGACGTTTGAGCAATGATGCTGGATCAAAAACTCCAGACATTGTTCCAGAGCCATTAATTTTGCCATATTATTAGTGGCTCTGCCAAGATGATAATGGAAGATAAATATAATTTTGCCCTCTTCATCTCTTAAAACTCCTCCAAAACCAGCTGTTCCCGGGTTGCCTTTTGAAGCCCCATCAATGTTGTATTTCAGATAACCTTTCGGTGGAGGTTTCCAGAACTCCTTCCCTATATCCATTGTTGTGTTCTTTCTGATTAGACTTTGAGGAATAATCCCTTTCATTCCCAATTGCCTAAGAATTTTCAGCTCAGACACAGTGGGGGGATTTATGGGGAGATTACGAACCATGGTACTAACAGTCTCCCCAAGCTATTTCATGATATGATCAAAAAGACCTTGTGGGGTGGAATTTTCACTCTTGAAAAGCCTTTTGTTCCTTTCTTTCCAAATATTCCAGATAATGAATCTTGGCATGAAGGCCTAGGCCCGATTAATGAACTCATTCTCTGAAAAGTTAACTTTCCAATTGTTTAGGGTATTAGTGATACTACTTTTGTCCCTGTCTGACTGCTGGAAAATGGAAGAGAAGGAATTCCATAACCAGGTAGTATAAGAGCAGTTGTTAAGAATGTGCTCCATATTTTCCTCCTCCTCTTCACAAAGCTGGCATCTGGAGGGCCCCATGACACCCCTTTTCCATATGTTGTCCCAAGTTAAAATTTTCTTATGATGGACCAACCACATGAAAATCTTGATTTTCATCCAACCTTGGTGCTTCTAGAGGAGCTACCATGTCTTGTCTGGAACCTTGTAATCAAGCCCAAGAAGAATACTTTTGGCTTCCTTAAGATTAAAGTTACCTTTATTGTTATTTCCCCATCTCAATTGATCCTGCCCCTCTGTAACTAAAATCATCCTTTGTTTAAGCAAGCTCCCAAGAGCCTCTACCTTAATTTTCATGGAGTTATCATCTCCGTAGTCAAGTTTACTCTAGATTCTCCATTTTCCTGAGGTTTGAGCTAGATCCCAGAAATCCTTGACTCTATTTAACCCTTGCTGGTCAGTTTCCTACTTGAGACTCACAAAGTCCTCTGTTAACAGTATTGGTTCTTGCTGCCACTTATCTTCCCAAAAGAGTGCAAGATCTCTGGCTCTGATTTCCTAGAAGATGTTATTCTGAACAAGGCTTCTATTATCCCAGGCTCTATTCCAAATGTGAGACCCTTTCACATTGCCAGACATTCTTATTAGATCCTTAGTGTGCCAAAAGCTGGCATATTTTTCTTTCCAGAATCTTGCCCACTGTACCTTTGGCTCTTGAACCTAGCGCCACCAAAGCTTGGCTCCTAGAGCTTTATTGAGAATCTCCTGATCATCCAGGCCTAGTCCCCCTTGTTTCTTGGGTCTACAGATTTTGTCCCAAGAGACCAGGGCCCATTTCTTCTTAGTTTCTTCTTTACCCCAGAGGAAATCTCTTTGAATGTTTCTGAATTTCTCTAAAACACCTTTGGGAGCTGGGAGGGCGGATAATATGAAAACCGATCGATTGTAGGACCGCCTTTGTTAAAACCAACCTACCTGCCAAGTTCAAGACCTGGAAAGTCCAATTTTTGACTTTGTCTTGCAATTTATTAAGCATCGGTTCCTAGATACTTTTGTGCATTGGTCTATCTGTGAGAGGAATTCCCAAATACTCTGTGGGGAGGGAATCCCTTTGGAAGTCCAGAATTCTTGAATAGCAATGTTAGTATTTAAGAAGAAAATTTTTGACTTGGAAAGATTGACTTCCATACCTGTAGCCAAAGAAAATTCCTTCAGGATTAGATTGTATGCTAAAACTTCTTTGACCGTGGGGAGCCCTTGCAGCATGGTATCATCTACAAATTGTTGGTGAGTTAGAGCTTGACCATTTTCAGATAAGTGAAGACCTTTGATTTTGCCCATTTCCTTGGCATGCTTAATAGATCTGCCCAATCCCTCCATCATTAGAATGAAAAGGAAGGGAAAGAGCGGGTCTCCTTACTTGAGGCCCCTAGAAGGAACAGAATCTATGAGGGGGAGCCATTCACCAAAATGAAAAACTAGAAGAGGTCACCAGAGCCATGACGCATAGAATCCAGTTGTGGTCGAACCCAAAAGCAGTGAGAACCTTTTTGATGTAGCTCCAATTGACCTTGTCATAGGCTTTTGCTATATCTAATTTCATGATCATTCCCGCTTGTTTTTTGCTGGTAAGCGTGTGGACCACTTCATGGCTTGAAAGATGTTATTTAAGATTTACCTGCCCTCCACATAACTTGATTGTTCCTCTGAAACTAAAGAAGGAAGGAGAGTTTAAGTCTATTTTCCACTACCTTAGAGATTATCTTGTAAACCACATTGCATAAAGCTATGGGTTGTTTTTTTCTGCAGTTTGGGCCGAATCCTATTTGGGGATCAGGGAC